>CM051234.1:423184176-423845676 GCA_027917425.1 Gastrophryne carolinensis
CACACACTACTACTTCCACTATTCATGACAAATGGGACATCCAATAGCAGTGTCCGTCATGGCTGGGGATCCAAATACAGCAAAAAAATGCACAAATTTAAACCACTGCAGCTTGCAGAACCTTGCGGCCAAAAACAGCATCCGCTGAGGCCCGCACATCAACCTTATAAAACTTGGAAAAAGTATGAACGGAAGACCAAGTAGCAGCCTTACAAACTTGTTCAACAGAAGCCTGGTGCTGAAAAGCCCAGGAAGCCCCAACAGCACGAGTAGAATGAGCAGTGATCTTAAAAGGAGGAACCCTCCCCTTAGCGGAATAGGCCCCAACAATGGCCTGACATATCCATTTACCAATGGTAGACTTGGCTGGCGCCAAACCTTTCCTGGGCCCGGAGGGCACCACGAACAAGGCGTCTGTCTTACGAAAAGGAGAAGTAGCAACCAAATAGTACTTCACACAACGAACCACATCCAAAGAGTGCAAAACCCTCTACTTGTCATTGCTAGGCTTAGGACACAAGGAAGGGAGAACTACATCCTTATTGAGATGGAAAGCAGAAACCACCTTAGGAAGGAAATCTGGTTTAAAGCAAAAAACCACCTGGTCCTGGAGTCTCTCAAGGTAAGGGGCCTGAATAGACAGAACTGCCAACTCAGAGACACGCCGAACAGAGGTAATAGCCACCAAAAAGGCAACCTTTTGAGTGAGCACAGAAAGTGCCACATCCTGCACCGGCTCAAAAAGGAGGCCCCTGGAGGGCAGAGAGAACCAAATTTAGGTCCCAAACTGGAACCAAAGGCTTTCTAGGGGGTCGAACATGAGTGACCCTTTGGAAAAAAGTCTTGACTAGATGATGCAAGACAAAGGACCTTTGAAAAAAAGACAGCCAGGGCAGAAACCTGACCCTTCAAAGTACTGAGCTGGAACCCCAGATCCAGACCGTGTTGTAGAAACTCCAAAATCCTAGGAATCGAAAACACCCTCAGGAAGAAGGTTTCAGCAGCCACGCCGTCAAAGCAAGCGTTTGTAAATTAGGGTAACATAGCTGACCCAGAGAGATCAGATCCGGAAACAGGGGCAGCCTGTACTGATCTACCGCCAGTCTTGCGACGTCTGCGAACAAAACCTGTCTTGGCCACCTTGAGGCCACCAGAATTGATGGTGCCCCCTATAGAGCCAGCTTGCGCACTACCTTGCCTACCATGGAGAAGGAGGGAAACAGGTACAGAAACCCCAGATCCCTCCAGGCAAGGGACAAAGCATCAACTGCCAGGGCCAGAGGATCCTGAGACAGAGATACAAAGGTTGAGAGCTTGTGATTGTGCCGAGAGGCAAAGAGATCCCCCATTTGTGACACAGGGACCGAAATACCCTGTGGTTGAGAGACCATTCCCCTCGGCGAGAGAATCCCCTGCTCAGGGAGTCCGCCTCCGTGTTCTCCACTCCCGGAATGTACACTGCCGAGATGCAAGGAACATTGCTCTCCGTCCATGTCAGAATCAGAGAGACTTCCCTGAGGGCACTCCTGCTGTGAGTCCCTCCTTGGTGATTGATGTAAGCTACCGCAGTACTATTGTCTGATCGAACCTGAACCGGTAAGCCTTGTAGGTGAAGTGTCAGACGTGACAGAACCAAACGGATAGCTCCAAGCTCCAAGACATTGATGGGGGTGTGAGCCTCCTGAAGACCCCACAACCCCTGGAACTGATGATCCTTCCAGAAACCTCCCCAGCCCGACCGGCTGGCAACCATGGCAACCGTCTTCCAACAAGGGGCCAGAAAGGATCTGCCCCTCATCAGATTGCTTGGTTCCAGCCACCACTGAAGGGACTGCCGAACCCTGGGAGACATCAGAAAAGACTGATCCAAGGACTGTGGTTATCTGTCCCATCTCAGCACTAGATGGAGTTGGAGCGACCTCATGTGTAACTGAGCAAAGGGGACTGCCTCGAAGGAAGCCACCATCAAACCTACCAGAGTCAACCCTAGCCGGATAGAAGGGCGAGGATTGGTCAGGAGAACACGTATCATATCCTAAACCCTCTGCACCTTTGGCTGAGGTAGGAACACTCTGGCCTTACTGGCATCCAGATTCATGCCCAGAAAAATACCATTTTGTGAATACTCACATGTAAAATGGGTATTATAAGTATGTCACACACCCCGCTTCAACTTTAATAATTGGTTAACCCACCTGCAGGTGGCGATGTTGCAGAGAAGTCTTGAAAAACTAGCCCCTCCCAGGCTATACATACCTGGGACCTCCCACTCATCTCCCAGTTATCAAACAGCAGTAAAGACAAGGTACCAGGAAAAACCATCGGTAACCCTCAAACTGTAAATGAAGCTTCACCATATAAAGATCCAAGATACCAAAAAGGGCAGGTGAAGCGGGGTGTGTGACATACTTATAATACCCATTTTACAGGTGAATATTCACAAAATGGTATTATTCTAAGTATGTCACACACCCCGCTTCAACTTCAATAATTACACTTGGGACATCCAAAAGCAGTGTCCACAAAGGGCAGGTATCCAACCAGGCAATAATGCAAAACTCAAACCACTGCAGCCTGCAGAACTTTGCCAAACACAGCATCCGCTGAAGCCCGCACGTCAACCTTGTAAAACTTGGAAAAACTGTGACCAGAAGACCAAGTAGCAGCCTTACAAACTTGTTCAACAGAAGCCTGGTGCTGAAAAGCCCAAGACGCTCCAACAGCACGAGTAGAATGAGCAGTGATACAAAAAGGGGGAACCTTCCCCTTGGCAGAATAGGCCCCAACAACAGCCTGACGAATCCATTTGCTAATGGAAGACTTAGCCGGAGCCAAACCCTTCCTAGGCCCACAGGGCACCACGAAAAAGGCATCAGTCTTACGAAAAGGAGATGTGGTAAGCAAGTAGTACTTCACACAGTGTACCACATCCAAACAATGCAAAACCCGCTCCTTGTCATTCCTAGGCTTAGGGCACAAGGAAGGAAGAACAATGTCCTAATTAAGATGAAAAGCAGAGACCACCTTAGGAAGAAAGTCCGGTTTGAAGCGGAAAACCACTTTGTCCTGATGCCGCTCAAAGTAAGGAGCCTGAATAGACAAGGCCGCCAACTCCGAGACACGCCGAACTGAAGTGATGGGCACCAAAAAGGCAACCTTCTGAGTCAAAGTAGAAAGAGCAATATCCTGCAAGGGCTCAAAAGGAGGAGCCTGAAGAGCAGAGAGAACCAAATTCAAATCCCAAACAGGGAGCAAAGGCTTCCTAGGAGGGCGCAAATGCAAGACCCCCTGGAAAAAAGTCTTGACCAAAGGATGCAGCGCAAAAGACTTTTGGAAAAAGACAGACAGGGCAGAAACCTGCCCCTTCAAAGTACTCAGCTGGAGACCAGACTCCAGCCCCGATTGAAGAAAAGCCAAAATTCTGGAAACAGAAAAGACCCGACAAGGCAAAGATCTAGCCTCACACCAATCAATATAAGATCACCAAGTCCTATAGTAGATGGTAGAGGAAGACCTCTTCCTGGCGCTAATAAGAGTCCGAATAACCGAATTTGAAAGACCTTCCTCCTTTAATATGGAGGTTTCAGCAGTCAGGCCGTCAAAGCCAGCGTTGGTAAATTGGGGTAACGCAGTTGACCCTGTGTGAGAAGATCCGGCCGAAGAGGCAGATCGAACCGATCCACCGCCAGGCGAACGATGTCTGCGAACCACACCCGCCTTGGCCACCTTGGAGCCACGAGAATGGCGGGAACCCCTTCCAGGGCCAGCTTTCGCAACACCTTGCTTAGCATGGGGATCGGAGGAAACAGATAACGGAACCCCAGGTCCCCCCAGCTCAGAGACATGGCATCCACCGCCAGAGCCAAAGGATCCTGAGAGAGCGACATGAATGTCAGAAGCTTGTAATTGTGACGAGAGGCAAACAGATCCACCTCCGGTGTCCCCCACCGGAGACAAGGAGACCGAAACACCTGGGGATGAAGCGACCATTCCCCCCGGCGGGAAGAGCACCTGCTCAGAAAGTCCGCCTCCGTGTTTTCCACTCCCGAAATGTACACTGCCGAGATGCAAGGGACATGGACCTCCGCCCAGGCTAGGATCAGAGACACCTCTCTGAGGGCACTCTGACTGCGAGTCCCTCCCTGGTGATTGATGTAAGCAACCGCCGTCCGATTGTCTGACCGAACCTGAACCGGCAGGCCCTGTAAATGCTGTGTCAAGTGAGACAGAACCAACCTGATGGCTCTCAGCTCCAAAACGTTGATGGGCAAGTGGGCCTCCTGAGGACCCCACCGCCCCCGGAACTGAAGATCCTTCCAGAAACCCCCCCATCCCGACAAACTGACGTCCGTGGTGACAGTTTCCCAAAGATCTGCCCCTCAAGAGATTGTCCGAGACCATCCACCACTGAAGAGACTGCCGAACCCGGGAGGACATCTGGAAGGGCCAATCCAACGACCTCGGTCGCCGGTCCCAAGACGCCAACAGATGAAGCTGAAGCATCCTCGTGTGAAACTGAGCAAAGGGAACTGCCTTGAAAGAAGCTACCATCAACCCCACCAATCTCATCCCTAGCCTGAGGGACGGACAAGGATTGGAAAGAAGAAGCTGCGCCAATTCCTGAATCAAGAGAACCTTGGGCTGAGGCAGAAAAACTCTGTGTTGACAAGAATCCAAGGACATTCCCAGGAAGGACACCACCCTGGCCGGAGCGAGGGAGGACTTGGGGTAGTTGATCACCCAGCCGAAACTCTCCAGAGTGGATACCACCGTCCTGGTGTCCGTCTCCGATTGACTGAAGGAAGGAACCATGATGAGAAGGTCGTCCAGATAAGGCACGATGCGAATCCCCTGAGCTCTGAGAAGGGCCATCACGCCGCCAACACCTTGGTGAACACTCTTGGAGCCAAGGTAAGGCCGAACGGAAGAGCCACAAATTGATAATGCCGATCTTCCACCACGAAGCGAAGAAATCTTCGTCTTTCTTGGGCACTGTGAATAGATTGGAATAATACCCAAGGCCCACCTCCGAAAGAGGAACCGGACAGATGACTGCCATTTCCAGAAGATTCCTCACCGCCGCCAGGAGCCCCTGCGCGGCCAAAGGATCCAAGGGCACACGAGACCTGAAAAATCTTGGAGGAGGTCGGGACACGAACTCCAGCTTGTAACCGGCCGACACCACCTCCCGGATCCACCTATCCGAGACCGCCTGGTCCCATACCAGGGAGAAGTGTTGCAACCGTCCCCCCACCCGCAAGGGTGAGGGCGCCCCCTCATTGCTGAGCGGGCTTGGCAGCTGGTTTGGGTTTGGCGCCCCAGGAGTGACCGGGACGGCCACGGCCTCTACCCCTGTTCCAGCTAGCACCCCTTGAGGCCGAAAAGACCGCACCTCTGCCAGCTCTGGCTCCCCGAAAGGAGGGGTTAAAAGAAGCCGCCCCCCGAAAGGAACGACGTAGTTTCTTGCGCTGAGGTAACTTACCTCCCTTGGCAACCGAATCCAATTTCTCACCAAACAAGCGCAGACCCAAAAAGGGAAGAACCGTAAGCGACTTTTTAGAATTAAAGTCAGCAGTCCATTGCCGCAACCACACCGACCGTCTGATAGCCACCAACAAAGCCGTGGTCCTACTAAACATTACCATGGCGTCATCCTGAGCGGCAAGGACAAACGAAACAAAGGACTCACAAAGCTTGAGAGCAACAAACTCTTCACAAGCAGGATCAAGGCCCACAAATAAACCCCTGACAATGGACCTAACCGCCAACAACAAAAGTGCTGAAGCACAAACAGGCCTCAAAGCCGAACCCGCACTGACAAAACCGTGGCGAGCCAGCTGGTCAATCCGGCGATCCTCGCAATCCTTAAGAGTAGTAGTGTCAGGAGAATACAACAAGGCCGTGTTAGCCAGCCCCAAAACCGGGGCATCAACCTTCGGGAGGAAAAGACCAACGCTTCACCAAGTCCGCCGGAAAAGGATACTTCTTATCCCAACTCGGCGGAACACCAACAAGACGTGTAGGCTGCTCCCACTCTTTAAGGACGACATTCTCAAAATGTCGTTGACTGGGAAACTCCAAACGCGGCTTGGCCACATCAAACAACTCACCCTTAGGCGGGGGAGCCGCCTCAGGAGGGTCTAAAGCTAAAACTTCAAACATATGAGCCAATATCGAAGAGGTGACACAGACCACCCCCCCTGCAGCCTGGTCATCCTCAGCACCAAACAACTGCTGGACATCAGGATCGTCCGATTCCTCAAAGATCTCCCCCTCTTCAGCTGGGGGGAAATTGGACCAGTCCAATGCCTCAACAACATCAACATCTGGCTCCGGCGGAGTAGGGGAAAGGTGCTTCCGCTTAGCCGGAGCCTTCTGAGCAACCACAGCAGAAAACATTTTCTCAAGGCTGGCCAACCGGGCGCAGACCTCGGATTGCGAATCCCCATCCATGACAACGTCACACAGGGTCCGGAACAGACGGGGAGGAGTAGGAGATGACACGGCGGCGAGAAGCCAGAAACCGGAGTACCGGACTGGTGCTCAATGTTCCGCTGCGCACATGGAATGCATATAATGACATCATCCCCTGGGAGCGGAGCCCCGCAACCCCCACACAGCCTGGATTGCCCTGAAGGGCCGTTTCCGGTATCCTTGGAAGCCTCCATATGGTGAAATTGTGGTATTCGCAATTACCCAGGGATTTATGCCATATGCGACCCGGGATGCCCCTTTAATGTCCCGGTAGTGGGAGGATTTGCAATATATAATATATAATCTTTGGAATGGACAAGACCCCACTAGCCAGGTATCTAAGACCGGGAGACCCCTTCAGCACGGGATCCCAGGATCTGCAATGCAAAGGACAACAGTCACTTAAGAAAATGAAACGTCAAGTATGCACAAAACATAAAAATGCAAGCACATGTACATCAAGAGCCCCTGGACTATAAGCACACATACACTCCCATTCACAGAGAGGGAACTGCCAGATGCGCCCTCTATACAGCGCAACACAACATTAAAAAAACAGGGAGAGAGATTGGAGCTCAGGACACTATGTCCCACAGACCAGCATGTACTCATAAAGGCCGCATGAACACAGTCAAGAAGTAGATATTTGCATAGAAACGCATAGAAAAAACAACCATGATGCACAGAGCCCTGACATAAAAAGACTAGTAACAAAAAAACAGTGACTCACAAAATGGCGGCGCCGAGCGCAATAGCCGCGGAGCAGAAACCAATACAGGAACGAGGAGGAAGGAGAAGAAGGGCGGGCCGTCCTCAGCGCGCGAAGCGCCCCGGCCCCGCCCCCCTTCCAAGGAAGAACACGGCGCGGCCCCGCCCCCTCGCCTGACACAGCCGCCACAACCGATAGAAGCGGGCGCCTGCCGCACATGGCGCCCGGACCCGCAGCCAGACCCCCAACCAGGAGTCCACAACCCAGGCACAACCAGGGAACAGGCAGTAACGACGGGACGACAACACACACACGCCGACCGGCCCCACCCCCCACCAATAGCGGAGACGACCACCCAGGCACGGCGCAATGCATCCACCGCCGGCAGCCTGAGGTGGAGAAGCTCACAAGTAAAAAACACACAGCTACACACGTACAAGCACTCATACAAGGCCCCCCCCTTACCTAGCGCAGGGAGATGGGACCAAGCAGGGAAGGGAGGCATTACCGTAAGGTGAATCGGGACGGGGCATCCCAATCCGGATCACCAGGCCGGATAACCGCGCTGCCCCAAAGTATGGGGTCTGGCGGAGGAGCTAATCTCCTAGGCACCTTGGGGTGCCGTCTACCCTTGCCCGGCCGGCAGCTTAGGCTGGGAGGCTTCACAATTAGGCAAACAAAACATAGCCGAGCAGAAATAGACCAGAAGGGAGGCCGGGGTGTTACCCCGGCTACCTGCAAGCAGGAGACTTCATTCTTCTGACTTGTCGCCATCTTACAGAGAAGCTCTAATAAGGAAGGTCCCACTCCTTACCCACACACCCTACAAGTTATGGCACCACCGCTATTTTAGTAAAAATGTAAATCGCTTTATTGATAGAAAAGACATACACTGGACATCGCTAAAAAAACATATAAGACAAAATGTCTACAATAGGAAGGGAAAACTTGCAGGGGCAGTGGGGGCGCGCGTGCGCAGTATCGCCCTTCAGACATGTGTATCACAGCTTAGAGGCTCTGCCTCTCTTACTGTGTCATCTCTTGTGATGATAGGCGATCGGGCTGCCTGTTTTACATCCAGAGATGCTGGTGGCCCTCCCCCTGGTGACGTCTCCACGCCTGTTCCGCCATCTTTGACTCTGGCGCGCCTCCGGCCGGGACGCGTCAGAGCGTGTCACTACGGGTGCGTCGCCGGCCGGGACGCGCCCACAGGCGTGGAAGGTGGTCGCCAGGGCTGGGCCAGCCTACAATCTTGGATTCATGTTCTCAGGTGTGGGGAGCGGGACGCGGTGATTGGGCAGGTAAGTGTATTTAATAGGGGATAGGGTTAGATTAGGGCTTGTCCTGAGGAAGTGACGCGTTGTTTGACGTCACGTAACACGTAGACGGGCGGGGCAGTGGGCAGGTGGTCGTCTCAGCATGTGAGTTTACTTTCTTACTTTGATGGGGACTGTTTCTTTGGTCTCCCCCCTGGCTTTGTGTTCACTCTTGAGCCTCACAGTTGTATATAGTTTGTAGGGCTATCTGGCCCTATATATATTTGTTTATATTATTTATTAGATTCAATTGCACTATTGTGTAGGATTATTGATTAGAGATTAGGTTGTAGGTTAGTTTGCACATAGCACGTATGCACTTTACATTCTAGCCAGGATTTATGTATATGAAATTTGGACCATTTTAGATGTGTACTACCGCCCCCACTGCCCCTGCAAGTTTTCCCTTCCTATTGTAGACATTTTGTCTTATATGTTTTTTAGCGATGTCCAGTGTATGTCTTTTCTATCAATAAAGTGATTTACATTTTTACTAAAATAGCGGTGGTGCCATAACTTGTAGGGTGTGTGGGTAAGGAGTGGGACCTTCCTTATTAGAGTTTCTAGCATTTCAAACACCCGTATGTGCACACCGCGGGTTGTTCATCTTGACCCTATTAGGTAGTTATCCCCAGTGCAGTCTCAAACCACTATCTTACAGAGAAGAACACTGGGAGATGAGTGGGAGGTCCCAGGTATGTATAGACCGGAAGGGGCTCGTTTTTCAAGACTTCTCTGCAACATCGCCACCTGCAGGTGGGTTAACCCAAGTGTAATTATTTAAGTTGAAGCGGGGTGTTTGACATACTTAGAATAGAGATCTCCCTTGATGAGGAGAGAGAAGACTTGGGGTGGTTGATCACCCATCCGAACCTTTCCAACGTCGTCACCACCGTCCTGGAGTCCAGCTCCGCCTGGCAGAGGGAAGAAGCTGTAATGAGTAGGTTGTCCAGATACGGCACAGTGTGAATAGCCTGGGCTCTGAGCAGGGCCATTATGCCCGCCAGAACCTTGGTAAACACCCTCGGTGCCGAGGTAAGCCTGAACGGGAGGGCCACAACCTGAAAATGCTGATCTCCAACCACCAACCTGAGAAATCTCTGGTGTGCTGGGAAAATTGGTACATGAAGGTAAGCTTCAAATCCAGAATGGGTCTTATGGAGCCATCCTTTTTGGGAACCGTGAAGAGGATGGAATAATAGCCCCGGCCTCTCTCTGAAAGAGGCACCGGGCATATGACCCCCATGTCCAGGAGATTCTTTACAGCCTGCGCAGCCCGAGGATCCGATGGCACCCGAGACCTTAGGAATCTGGGAGGAGGCCAGTACTCGAACTCCAGTTTGTACCCAGACGAGACCACTTCCAATATCCACTTGTCTGTGACCTCCTGGGCCCAGACCTGGAAGAAGAGCCACAGCCGCCCCCCCACCCGTAAGGGTGAGGGCACCTCCTCATTGCTGAGCCGGCTTGGCAGCGGCTTGGGCTTGGAACCCCAGGTAGAAGCTGGACGGGCGCGTCCCCTGCCTGTGTTCCAGGAATCACCTCTGAAGCTAGAGTAGGCAAGACCTCTGCCCACTCTGGCACCGCGAAAGTAAGGATTGAAGGAGCTTGCCCCCCGAAAGGAGCGACGCTGCTTCTTACGCCGAGGTAGATTTCCACCTTTCGCCACAGAATCCAGTTTGTCACCAAACAGCCGCATACCCAGGAAGGGCAGTGCTGTAAGTGATTTCTTGGCCGCTATGTCAGCCGCCCACTGGCGTAGCCATACCGATCGGCGCATTGCCACCAGCAGAGCCGAGGTTCTACTACACATGATAATAGTGTCATCCATAGCCGCCAACACAAAATTCATGAACAATTCACACCTCTTAAGGGCTGTGAATTCAACGCTGGCCAGGCTGAGCTGGGACCCTTTTAGCATGTCCCTAACCTCAGACCTGGTAGCCACAGCCACGAGTGCAGATGCACAAACAGGCCACAAGGCTGAACCCACACTGGCAAAGGCATGGCATGCCATCTGATCAATGCGCTTATCCTCGCCATCCTTAAGGGTAGTGGCGTCAGGAGTATGTACAAAGGAGGTGTTGGACAATCCTAAGATGGGCGCATAGACCTCGGGAGGGGGAGACCATCGCTTCACCGCGTCCATGGGAAGGGATACTTCCTATCCCATCCCTGCGGAACACCGGGAAGCTGACTCGGCTTCTCCCATTCTCTAAGAATAATGCTATCAAAATGATCCTGATTTGGGAACTCCAAGCAGGGCTTAGAGGAGCCAGAGAATTCCCCCTTCTTCGGAGGGGCCTCCGCTGGTGGGGAAATATCCAGAACCTCTAAGAGATTGGCCAGGACTTTGGGGGTATCAACAGCATCCCCCAGTGCCTGCCCGGCATCAGAATCAAAGAACTGCAGTTCTTCAGTCTCAGATTCCCCAAACAATTCCCCCTCCCCAAGAGGGGAATAATCAGACCAGTCAGGGGAGTCACAATCATCAAAATCAAGTACCGGCGTACTTTTCTGCCCACTGAGCTAGCAATAATTTTCTCGAGGTTGGCCAGCCTAGCACATACATCAGAGTACGACTGCCCGCTAATGACCGAGTCACTTGGGGTACGGATAGTGCGGGGTGGGGAAAGAGATGAGGCGGGCGGCACTGACCCAGACGCCTGAAATCCCAACTGCCGCGTTATGGCCTGTTGCGCACATGGTATGCAAATTAGTACATTTTCCCCCGTAAGGGGTACCCCACATATAGTCGGGATTGTCCCGAAGGGAGCCCGAGCCCGGTATCCTGTCGAGCCTCCATATGGTGATTTTAAAGGTAGTCGCAATGACCAGAGGGAATTACGCTAAGCTACCCGGGATGCCACTTTTAAGTGGGAGGATTTTAGGTGCCCAATTTACTCTAGGGACCCTAGGACCGGGAGAACCCCCTTTTAAGCAGGTAGCAGGGAGTCCTCCTGAAAGACACAAGCAGTGGCCATAAACAAATGCGCACACACACAGATAAATAGCAAAGTAACCAACAAATAGTTAACCACACAGTGTGACCTGCACTCGAGCGCCCGTCCCCGCCCCCTCGACACCGCAGCCTGAGGAGAAGAAGCTCCCCTCAGCATATAACGATAATGCGATCTAAAGTGCCACACACACACACACACACTCCACACATAAGAGTGAAAAGCTGAACATGAGAAGACCCATCCCACCCCGCCCCCCCCCCCGGAGGGCTACGAGAGGGACACGGAAGGGGGGGGAAATCCCGCACCATGGGTGTAAGGGATAAAATACAATTCTGTGAAATACTCACCTGTAGAATTGGTATTATACGCATACAGTATGTCCTGCTCCAATATAATACTTACATGTGGGTAATCCTCTGCCTCCAGAGGGCGCTGTTCACTGCAGACATGCAAAAACAGGCTCCTCCTGGCCCTTCATATACCCAGGGACCTCCCACAAATCCCCAGCATTGAAAAGCAGTGAGAAAAGAAGCCGGGAGAAACCAACCACCAAACTGGTAACAATAGCAATCATAACAATCACCATACAGGGGATCCAGAAAATGTAAAACCAGGGTGGGGTGGAGCAGGACGTACTGTATGCATATAATACCAATTCTACAGGTGAGTATTTCACAGAATTGTATTATTCTAAGCATACAGTACGTCCTGCTCCAATATAATACTTACACGTGGGACATCCAATAGCAGTGTCCATAAAGTAGGGTGGGATCCCCAACAAAAATGGCACAGCAGACAGTCAAGGCGCTGTCACCTGCAAACCTTGCCACCAAGTACGACATGAGCAAGGCTCTACGTCAACCTCATAACAAAACCTTTGAAAAGGTATGAACAGAAAACAAGCAGCGGTCTAGCAAACCTGTTTAACAGAAAAACCTGGTGCTGAAGGGCCAAAGGTACCCAAACACCAGTAGAACAGAATAAAAAGAGAGGGAGATCCTTTCCCCTTAAAGGAATAGGCCAGTGTAACGGCCTAACCAGCCCAAAGGCAACAGAAGCCGCGGTAAAACTTAAAACTCTCCCCAACGGGGAATTGAAAACTGGTCTCCCGCAATACAGGCGGGGATACTGACCCCTTCACTAACAAGGATCAGCAAGAAGCCGAAACCTTTACTGAGGACCAGGAAGGCAAACCATCCAAGTAAGATCAGTCCAAAGGGCGCATAGGCCCTGGAAGCAAACGAGATCAGGCGCATACATATGGAGGCGCCCGCAGACCCCAAAGGGCATCAGTCCCCCTAAGGGACAAGTAACAACCAGGAAAATTTCAACACCTGTTGAGGGAATGTAGACCCCTTACTTCAGCATTACTAAGAATAAGGCCCATAGGCAGACTAAAAGGAATTAATAGTGATCATAAAACACCACCTTGGGTCCGGCGTAAGGCGGAATACCGCCACATCATGGTGTGTGTGTGTATATATATATATATATATATATATATATAAAATGAACTAGGGCTAAGTAATCAGAGCCCCCTTCTCAGGCACACGTCTGACTGAAGCAACAGCCCCCGGAGGGGCGACTTGAACTGCAAAACAGCTCAGACAGCATCCAGAATAAGTCCCAAGGGAACAATCCGCAGGGCAAACAGAATGAAAATTGATCCCAACAGGGGCCATAGAACTACTTGAGAGATGCCCCTGAGCAATCCCCAAGAGAACTCCTAACAAGGAAGACAGAACCAGACTTCTACAGGAAGGCAGACAGGACAGAACCTGAACCTTCAGAGTACCTAGATGGGGAGCCAACCGCAACCTATGCTGTAACAACTCTAGAACCCTGGGAACCAAGACGTCCAACAGGGGAGAGACCAAGACTCATGCCAATCAATATGGGTACACCATAACCCACAATAGACGGAGGAAGAAGAAGCCAAGGAAGCTTGCTCCTAGCCCCCCGTAGACCAAGTCACCAGAATATAAACCCGTCTCCAAAGGGGTGAATGAATCAGCTGTCAAGCCTTCAGACTAGAGTCTGTAGATTGGGACGACATAAGAAGGAGCCTGACAAGGCAGAACCGCACTCCTGAGAGAGCGTACAGGTCCGCTGACCTCAGCAGAAACATCTGCGAACCACAGTTCACTAGGCCACCCAGGGGCCATCAATCTCACGGTTCTCTTTATCAGCACGACCGTGTGCAGAACCCCACAAAGCAGGGTGAATGAAGAGAAGACATATGAAATAGAAGTCTATACATAAATTTACTAAGCCCCCATGACTGGAGTCAGAATATTCTGGGGCAGTAAAAACAAGGGCAGAGCCCCTGTGATATTAGCGAGACCCAACAGAGCCACCCTAGTTGGCTCTCAGAGGGGCACCAAGATAGCACAACCTGCCACTGAAAGACATCCATTGGAGTGAATACCACTGAGGAGCAGGGGACGTAGACCCCCACCCAGATCAGGATCAGGAACCTTTCCAGGAGAATCATCCTGCTTCAAGCTCCAGACCAATAATAAAACAGGCCATTATCTTCCAACAGGCCAAGAGTCCCCAACTAGACAGGTCCTGAAGAGGAGAAGTCCAGCAGTATAGAGTCAACTGAAGGCTCATTGTTTTAACAAAGCCAGTAGCTAAGATGGACCCTCTAAGGGACCACGGGGGTTTTGGAAGAAATTCCCCCCCCCCCCCCGCGCCAACCTGCGCGACTTGGTACCCAAGGTGACCATTCACAGGAAGATGCGAGCAAAGAAGAGGGTGCCCCCTGACAGGGTCCTTGAATATAACCAGCTCAAGAGGAACCACCGTACCAAAGGGGAATGAGCACAGACCTAGCTCCCGGGATGCTGGAACCCCATCTAGGATCAATAACCTACTGTACCGAAGAGCCCAAAGGCTCTGTATATAAGGGACATCATCTGATACGCCACCAACGGGTCCACCAGCTGCAATCCTGCCTGGTGAAAGTAAGATGTCAGCAAAGGGGGATAGAGCCCCCGTAACCAGGAGTCCACTTGATGCCAAGGAAGAAGGCTCAAGCCTGAACCGAATCCAAGGAATGGAGATAGCGGATAAGGGACCATGAGGGATTGAGGGGACTGGGCACCCATCCAGTAACTCCCAGGGGACACCGCCGGCCGACTAACCCATTCGGCCTGACGTAGAGATTGGGGAGGAAAGACGACCCGGTAGGTCCTGGTGCAGACGCCCCACAGGCATGTCAGAGACATCACCCCCATCCGCGCCATGGCGAGTAGCCTGGGAGCGGAAGAGAGGCCAAAAACAAGGCCCCAATCCGCAGGGTTGGTCCTGCAACACTGACTAGTAATGGTCTTGGTGTCCAGAAGACACAGGGGGAACTAACAGGATCTAGAACGCCACAGGAGGCCAGAAGCCCCCCTTGCACAGGGCGCCTGTGTCCCAAGACAGAGATATCATACAGGGACTACCTGTAAGTGTAGAATTGCCAAGCCTACCATAGGCCAGCATGGCCCAGACTGCCTCATCATTTTGAGGGAAAGAGAAAGGTTAACATAGAGGCCATAGACCCATTCTGTTAAGGGCAACCTGCAAGTAAGCCCAGACCCTGCAGGCCGAGTACGGCCTGCACCAACTCCTGAGGGGAAAACAGGGGCTAGAAGCACCCTGACAACCTCCGAGAGGGACCGCCCAGCAAATTCTATCCTGTGTCCAGGGGAACTACCTCCTGGAACCACCAGAAGGAGAAGATATGCTCCCAGATAGGAGCCAGGTGCTGTGGCAGTCCCCTCGCCCAGAAGGGCGAGGGCGTCCCTTAATGCTTGGGAAGTCTTGGCAGATTTGGACTTAGCCCTGCCAGAGGGCCCAGGGCGCTGCTTGCCCACCCCGTGGTGGAAATCCATCTGAAAAGTTGGAAGCATACCTCAGGTTCGTGTTTGACACTAACGTAGGGAGGGGGAGGGGAGTCCCTGCCCCGAGGAGGCCGAGACGGCCTTCTGCGTAGGGGTGCCTTACCCTTTTTTCCAAAAAGGTCCAAACGGGCCCCAAATAGACGCCGTCCTCTGAAAGGAAGGCCAGTGAGAGCCTTTTTCGTATCATCGTCAGCACCCCACTGTCGCAGCCAGGACAGGCGGCGAATAGCTACCACAAGGGCAGAGGTTCTAGCACACATCTTAATGGTGTCATCCAGCGCTGAGAGGATAAACCTTAAGAACACATCACAGTCTGAGAGCGCATTAAATACCTCCCAGGGGAGGTCCTCAGATCGGTGATCAATTAGTTTTCTAATGAGAGTCCTGGCGGCCACCGCCGTGATGGCCGCGCAGAAGCCAGTCTGTCAATGCGCCAGTCCTCAGCATCCTGAATGGTACGGTAATAAGGAGCCGTCATGAAGGGGGGGGGTTAGTAACCCCTATAATCGGTGCATCCACCACAGGAGGTGCCGACCAAAAGTTAACCACATCAGGAGGGAAAGGGTACTTCCCATCCCAGACCCCTGGGACCCCTTTAAGTTTACAAGGCGATTCCCATTCTTGGGATATAAGACCCGTGCTCTGTCAGCATCAGCATGGGGCTGACCACACACTGTACACAGCTGGTCTTGTCCCCAAGGGACCCTAGGTACATAATTCTGAGATGCCTCCATATGGTGATTATATGAGCAGTATGCCCACAGGGATTTACGCAATAGGCAACCCTGGATGCCCCAAGACCCGCTAGGAATGTGGGAGAATTTGTTATGTGAACCCGCTATAATATATGTCAGGCCGGGAGAAGCCACCGAAATCCTGGCGTCTGAAAGACATAAGGGGATAAGAGGGGGGTGTCAGTGCCATGCGCAGCTGAATAAAAAAATCATAGGAACAAAAACCGCCCGGGAGGGCACTTACATGCCCAAGGGAGGAGGCGGATCGCAACCACGCGCGCGCGAAGACCATCAAAATGGCGCCAAGCGAACCTCGAGGGGCAGGGCGCGTCATGCCGAGTCCCCACCTCCCCCAAAGAGCGCGAAGCTCTAACCAGCGCAAACATCAATGACAGTAGTGGATAGGACACACATACAGAGTGTAATTAAGAAGATTGCTCTCAACACTAGAGAATGATGCTGCCGCCCGGGCTGCACACTTAATGAAAGGACACACACGCGCGCAACCAGAAGGTTTATGTGGAGCAAGGAGCGCTGGACTGACGCCCAAGTTTAAATAAAGATCGCCCATAAACGTGTTAACATTACGCTTTTCCCCCGAGCTACGGGAGGAAGCGAGGGAGAAGCGGACCTGCACCCAGGGTTTATCGCTATGAGGGGCACGGGCAACAATGCGGGAGGGGCATCTAATGGAGGCTCACCATCGGCCTAAACCGCCTACCCTATGGTGGGGGATTACGGTGGAGCGTAGCTCCGTGAGCACACGAGGTGCTGCCTACCTTCACCCGACCAGCGCAGCCCAGGCTGGGAGGCACATCTTTATCGAAGAGGACGTGTGGTAATAGTCCCACAGGGCCGCAGGCTGTAATAGCCCCGCTCACCTGCGAGAGAGTTGATACTTCATGTCTTCGCAGTCAGCACTGCAGAGAAATCTGGGGATTTGTGGGAGGTCCCTGGGTATATGAAGGGCCGGGAGGAGCCTGTTTTTGCATGTCTGCAGTGAACAGCGCCCTCTGGCGGAGGATTACCCACGTGTAAGTATTATATTGGAGCAGGACGTACTGTATGCTTAGAATATATAGACAGGGCATCCCAAACCGGGATCACCAACCCGGATTCCGCCTACCGCTTAATATGGGGTCTCATGAGGGAGCGTGGCTCCCTGAACACCTATGAAGGTGATTCCTACCCTCACCTGCAGCCAAGGCTGGGAGGCTAGTATAGGGACTTAGTGTATAAAGGTCCGGGCAGAAATAGGGCAAAAAATGGCCGGGTGTAAGCCCGGCTTATCTGCAAGGAAGAGCAACATACATCTTCTGACTTGCTCGCCGTCCTGCAGAGAAGGAACTGGGGAATGTGTGGGAGGTCCCAGGTATTTATGGACCGGGAGGGGCTTCTTTTTTGCTTTCATCTCTGCAGAAGTTCGCCCTCTACTGGACCATAACCCATATGTCATGAATAATGGAAGCGGGTGTGTGACATACTTGGAATAGCTGGGAGCTTGTGATTGTAGCGGGACGCAAACAGATCCACATCTGGTTGGCCCCAACGGTGACACAGGGATTGAAACACCCTGCTGCATAGGGACCATTCTCAATGGCTCAGAGTGTCCGCCAGGCGATTTTCCACCCCCGGGATGTACACAGCTGATATGCAGGGGACATTGGCCTCCGCCCAAGTCAGGATCAGAGAAGCTTCCTGGAGGGCCCCCTTGCTCCGGGTCCCTCCCTGATGATTGATGTAGGCAACTGCCGAGCGCACCTGAACAGCGAAGGTGAGTAGTCAAGTGAGCCAGAACTAGCCTGATCGCCCGCAGTTCCAAGACATTGATAGGTGTGTGGGCCTCCTGAGACTTCCAGAAACCCCCCCATCCTGACAGACTGGCACCCGTGGTTCCTTGAGTCCATCCACCACGAGAGGGACCACCTGACCAGGGGGGAGAGCACAGACCCTGTCCAGGGACGCTGGGTCCTTGTCCCATACTGACAATAGGTGAAGTTGCAGAGGCCTCAAGTGGAACTGAGCATAAGGGAGCGCTTCGAAGCATGCCACCATCAGGCCCACCAGCTGCATCCCCTGCCTGATGGAGGGATGAGGACAAGCTAGGAGGGACTGAGCCTGTGCAATCAGACTGTCCACCTTCTGTTGAGGAAGGAAGATCCTTGCCTGAACTGTATCCAGATTCATTCCTAGGAATGGAGTTACCAAGAAAGGGGACAGTGAGGACTTGGGGTGGTTGATCACCCATCCAAATGACTCCAGAGTGGACACCACCAGCTGAGTATCCAACTCTGCCTGATGTAGAGACTGGAAAGTGATGAGAATGTCATCCAGATAGGGAAGCACGCGGAAGCCCTGACATCTGAGCAGAGACATCACGCCAGCCAGCACCTTGGTAAACACCCTGGGAGCTGAAGTGAGGCCAAAGGGCAAGGCCACAAACTGGTAGTGTTGATCCATCAGAGCGAACCTGGGGAACCTTTGATGACCTGGGAACACAGGAATATGAAGGTAAGCATCTTTGATGTCCACAGAAGTCATGAAATCCCCTTGGCGCAGGGAACTGATGGCAGAGCGCAGAGTTTCCATGTGAAAGCGCCTGCCCCTGACAAACTTGTTGAGGATCTTCAAGTCCAGGATGGGCCTGACTGAACCATCTTTTTGGGGTACTGTGAATAGGTTGGGATAAAAGCCCTTGCCTTTTTCTCTTAAGGGCACCTGGCAGATGACCCCCAGCTCCAGGAGGCCTTGCACTGCTTGCACTAGCTCCTGAGCTGACACAGGGTCCTGAGGAATTCGGGATCTGATGAATCTTGGAGGGGGACAGGCAGCAAACTCCAACTTGTAACCAGAGGACACTACCTCCTGAATCCACCGGTCTGAGACATGAAGCCTCCAGACATGAGCGAAGTGCTGCAGCCGTCCCCCTACCCGGATGGGTGAGGGCGCCCCATCATGCCTGAGGGGGCTTGGGAGAGGATTTTGCTTTGGGACCCCAGGAGGAGCCAGGACGTCCACGTCCTCTGCCCCTACCCCAGAAATCTCCTCGGCCCCAGGAAAGGAAACCCCCTTCCCTGTCTGGCACCACAGTAAGGGGAGGAGAAGGAACCCTGACCCCGAAAGGGTCGAGATTGCTGCCTGCGCTGGGGTAACCTGCCTCCCTTAGCAAAAAGGTCCAGGCGGTCCCCAAACAGGCGCAGTCCTTTAAAGGGAAACCCAGTGAGGGCCTTCTTGGCAGCGTTGTCAGCAGCCCACTGGCGCAGCCAAACCAAGCGGCGTATAGCCACCACGAGGGCAGAAGTTCTGGCACACATTCTGATGGTGTCATCCAATGCTGAGAGGACAAAATTTACAAAAATACCATCTTGTGAATACTCACCTGTAAAATGGGTATTATGTCACACACCCCGCTTCAAGACATTCATTACACTTGGGTATACTGACCTGTAGATGGCGATCTTGCAGAGATGATATCAAAAAAAGGTAAGACTCTCCCGGCCCATAAATACCTGGGACCTCCCACTCATTACCCAGTATAAAGATAGCAGTAAGATCAAGGGACCAGGAAAGCCAATTAAAATTAACAAAGGTTCACCATATAAAGGATCCAGAATACAAAAGGGCAGGGTGAAGCGGGGTGTGTGACATACTTATAATACCCATTTTACAGGTGAGTATTCACAAAATGGTATTATTCTATGTATGTCACACACCCCGCTTCAAGACATTCATTACACTTAGGACATCCAATAGCAGTGTCCATAAAGGGCGGGGATCCAAAAAAAAACAAGGCAACAAGGCCAAACCTAAACCACTGCAGCTTGCAGAACCTTGTGGCCAAAAACAGCATCCGCTGAGGCCCGAACATCAACCTTGTAAAACTTGGAAAAAGTGTGAACTGAAGACCAAGTAGCGGCCTTACAAGCCTGCTCAACAGAAGCCTGTTGCTGGAAGGCCCAGGACGCCCCAACAGCACGACAGCGAGTAGAATGAGCAGTAACACGAAATGGAGGAACCTTCCCCTTGGCAGAATAGGCCCCAAAAATGGCCTGGCAAATCCATTTACTAATGGAAGACTTGGCAGGAGACAAACCCTTCCTAGGCCCAGAGGGCACCACAAAAAGGGTGTCAGTCCTACGAAAAGGAGAAGTAGCCACCAAATAGTACTGCACACAGCGAACCACATCCAAAGAATGCAAAACCCTCTCCTTATCATTGCTGGGCTTAGGACACAAGGAAGGAAGAACAATATCCTGATTCAGATGAAAGGCCGAGACCACCTTAGGAAGGAAATCTGGCTTGAAGCGGAAAACAACCTTGTCCTGATGCCTCTCAAAGTAAGGGGCCGAAATAGACAAGGCTGCCAACTCCGAAACAAGCTGAACAGAAGTGATGGCAACCAGAAAAACCACCTACTGAGTAAGCGTAGAAAGCGCAATATCCTGCAAAGGTTCAAACGGAGGACCCTGCAAGGCAGACAAAACCAAATTCAAAACCCACACTGGGAGCAAAGACTTCCTAGGAGGCCGCACATGCGTAACCCCCTGGAAAAAGGTCTTAACCAGAGGATGAAGAGCAAAAGACTTTTGAAAGAATACGGCCAGGGAAGAAACCTGCCCTTTCAGCGTACTAAGCTGCAACCTTGGTCCAGACCATGTTGCAGAAATTCCAAGACCCTAGGGACAGAAAACGCCCTACAAGGCAAGGCCCTACCCTCACACCAATCAATATAAGACCTCCAAGTCCTATAATAGATGGCAGAGGAAGACTGCTTTCTAGCCCTAACCAGAATCTGAATGACAGCATCAGAAAGACCTTTCTCCCTCAAGATCGAGGTTTCAGCAACCACGCCGTCAAAGCCAGCGTTGGTAAATTGGGGTAGAGTAGTGTACCTTGAGTGAGCAGATCTGGCAGAAGGGGCAGGTCTAACTGATCCACTGCCAACCTTACCACGTCTGCGAACCAAACCTGTCTTGGCCACCTTGGAGCCACCAGGATTGTTGACGCGCCCTCTAGGGCCAGCTTGCGCACCACTCTGCCCACCATGGGAAACGGAGGGAACAGGTACAGAAACCCCAGATCCCTCCAGTTCAGAGACATGGCATCCGCTGCCAGAGCCAGCGGATCCCGCGAGAGAGACACAAATGCCGGAATCTTGCGATTGTGACGAGAGGCACAATCGCAAGAGTGAGTATCCCTGACCAGTTGGTTTTTGGATGGTTTATAATAGCTATAAATAATGAGCAGGAGCCTGGATAACTCCTCTCAAATAACCACCATATAGCAAGCCGCACTCACAATATTAAAAATAAATCCATTATTTATTAGTTAATAAATCACAAACATAATAATTTAAGTATTGAAAACAGCACAAACAACAACACTATTGCACAATTTTAAAAAACATATAAACAAACACAGGGGGACCAGCAGACAAATGGAGACTATCTATGTTTTTTGCTCATCCCTTTTGATATATGCGTATTTGCACATTATGCACTGTACACTTTACCATGTGACGATATAGCTCATGGTCTTTTTACTGTTAACGCACATGTAGATTTCCTTATTTTAGTATATATTAATTTATGATACGCCACCCAGCATTATTATCCACATAGATAGTCTCCATTTGTCTGCTGGTCCCCCTGTGTTTGTTTATATGTTTTTTTAAATTGTGCAATAGTGTTGTTGTTCGTGCTGTTTTCAATACTTAAATTATTATGTTTGTGATTTATTAACTAATAAATAATGGATTTATTTTTAATATTGTGAGTGCGGCTTGCTATATGGTGGTTATTTGAGAGGAGTTATCCAGGCTCCTGCTCATTATTTATAGCTATTGTATCTTTTTGACCACACAGGTTTTAGCACCCTTTGATATCTTTGAGATAGAGGGGACGGTGCATACCCATAGTTTTCGATTGTTGATCAGTTTTTTGGATGGTTTATGAGATATTGTACTCAGCATTTTGCACATTTTTTACTATCCGTTAATTATGCATATTAATTGTCACATGTTTCTCACTAATAGGTATTTTTGTATTTATTGATTCAGGGAGACCATCTATTTGTATATAATAATATATGTTTATTTTTCTATACTCTGTATGTATTTTTCAGGGCATGTATACCTGAGCACATTGGGTTATTAAGCACAGTCACTTTAAATATAATCTTACATTATTGGAGACAGGTAGTTTCCTTTTTTCTAAAAACTGCCCATAGAGTGTGCCGGCACAATTAATTAGTGTATATTCCAGTCCCAGCGCATGCAAGATTAGGGAGCTTCCCAGATATTTATGACTGCCTTATCCTTTGGCCAGCACTGGAAGTATCAGGGGGAGATGCAGTGTTTTTAATGTGTTTTGTCTCATGTATGTTGTTGTGAGTTTGCTCCTATTAAAATAAATGTTTGTATTTTTAAGATTTGGTTATATTTGTTGTACTTTTTGGTGCTCCTGCCTATAGGGTGCGGAGAGACCGGTTGTCTCCCAGCACCCACTAGGATCTGGTTGGAATTATTCACATGCAGTGTAGCACATTTTGAATTTATATTGCGGTGCACCCTCTTTGTTGCAATTGTATCAGGTACCTGGGAGAGGGGGAAACGATGCCTGGGAAGGGCCAAGGGACGGGGCATCCCAAACCGGGATCACCAACCCGGATAGCCGCCTACCCCTTGTTATGGGGTCTCACGACTCCTAAGCACCTGAGGTGCCAGCTACCTTTGCCCGGACCAGCAGCCTAGGCTGGGAGGCAGGAAAAATTAAACAATGGGATCCGGGCAGAAATAGAAGAAAAAACGGGGCCGGGAGTCATCCCGGCTACCTGCAAGGAGGAGACATCATCTTCTGACTTGCTCGCCACTGCAGAGATGAAAGACTGAGTAATGAGTGGGAGGTCCCAGGTATTTATGGGCCGGGAGGGTCTTACCTTTTTTTGATATCATCTCTGCAAGATCGCCATCTACAGGTCAGTATACCCAAGTGTAATGAATGTCTTGAAGCGGGGTGTGTGACATACTTAGAATAACATCACAACTGGAGAGTGCATTAAACACCTCACAAGGCAAATCATCAGGGGCACTATCAAGCATATTTCTGACAGCAGTAATGGCAGAGGCACAGACAGAGCGCAGCGCCGTCCCCGCACATGCAAAGGCGTGGGATGCCAGCTGGTCAATGCGCCGGTCCTCAGCATCCCGCAGGGTAGTGGAGTCAGGGGAATACATGACAGAGGTGTTAGATAGCCCTAGGATCGGGGCATCTACCTCGGGGGGGATGACCAACATTTAACCACCTCAGCAGGAAAGCGATACTTCCTATCCCAACTTTTTGGAACCCCGGGAAGTTTACTGGGGCGCTCCCATTCCTTGAGCACAAGGTTATGGAAATGTGCCTGCTCGGGAAATTCCAAATGTGATTTTGCTGTATGGAAAAGCTCCCCTCTGCCTGGGAGCCGCAACAGGGAGAGAGATGGACAGAACCTCAAAAATCTGGGTCAATAATCTGTCAGTGTCATCTGGGGCCCAGGGGTCAGAGCCAGAATCGTCATGACCCCTTGGTCTCTCATCAGATGAGCCTGAATCAGAAAAGAGCTCCCCTTCATCAGACAGGGTATAGCCACAAAGATTCCAAAACTCCTCAGTTCCCATAGGGAAAAATACAGTTCTGTGAAATACTCACCTGTAGAATTGATATTATTTGTATACAGTACGTCCTGCTCCAAATAGATTACTTGCACTTGGGTTATCCTCCGCCAGATGGCGCTGCACTGCAGAGACATGCAAAACAGGCTCCTCCCGGCCCCTCAAATACCCGGGGACCTCCCACAAATCCCCAGCATTGAAAAGCAGTGAACAAGAAGCCGGGAGAATTAACCACCAAAACTGGTAACTATAACAATGATAACAATCACCATACAGGGGATCCAGAATAATGCAAAAAACCAGGGTGGGGTGGAGCAGGACGTACTGTATACAAATAATATCAATTCTACAGGTGAGTATTTCACAGAATTGTATTATTCTTAGTATACAGTACGCCCTGCTCCAAATAGATTACTTACACTTGGGACATCCAATAGCAGTGTCTATAAAGTAGGGTGGGATCCCCAACAAAAAGGCAACAGCAGACAGTTTAAACCACTGTCGCCTGCAAAACCTTGCGGCCAAGACAGCATAAACTTTGAAAAGGTATGAACAGAAGACCAAGTAGCAGCCTAGCAAACTTGTTCAACAGAAGCCTGATGCTGAAAAGCTCAAGAGGCACCAATAGCACAGGAAGAATGAGCAGTAAGGCGAAAGGGAAGATTCTTCCCCTTAGAGGGATAGGCCTGATTCACCGCCTGACGAATCCAATTGCTAATAATAGACTTGGCAAGAGCCAAAACCTTTCCTAGGACCAGAAGAGACCATCCTATCCAAGTAATAACCAGGCCCAATGCTGCTTAGCCCCCGAGATCAAACGAGATCGGGCGCATTCAGGATGGAGTGGCCGTAGGCCCAAAGGAGCATCAGTTCTCCTAAAGACACAGTGACTACAAAGGAATACTTCCAACACCTGTCCAAGGAATGCAGAACCGTTTCCTCAGCGTTGCTAGGAATAGGGCACAAGAAGGAAGAACAATATCTTGAATCAATGAACAGAAGACACACCTTAGGCAGAAAGTCCGGCTTAAGGCGGAACACCACCTTATCCTGGTGTACCTTAAAGAATGGGGGCTAGATAGACAGAGCCGCCAGCTCAGACACATGTCAGACTGAAGTAACAGTCACCAGAAGGACAACCTTGAGGGTAAGAACAGCCAGACAGCATCCTGAATAGGTCCAAAGGGAACATCCTGCAAGGCAGACAGAACCAAGTTTAAATCCCAACAGGGACCATAGAATTACGTGGGGGACGCACATGAGTAACCCCCTGAGAGAAAGTCTTAACCAAGGAAAGCTGAGCAAAAGACTTCTAAAGGAAGATGGACAGGGCAGAACCTGACCCTTCAGAGTACTGAGTTGGAGACCCGACTCCAACCATGCTGTAATAACTCTAGAACCCTGGGGACAAAGAACACCCGACAGGGAAGAGACCTAGACTCACACCAATCAATATGGGTACGCCATACCCTAAAATAGATGGAAGAAATACCATTTTGGGAATACTCAACTGTAAAATGGTTATTATAAGTATGTCACACACCCCGCTTCAAACATTAATAATTACACTTGGTTAACCCACCTCTAGGTGGCGACGTTGCAGAGAAGTCTTGAAAAACTAGCCCCTCCCGGTCTATACATACCTGGGACCTCCCACTTATCTCCCAGTCTTCAAACAGCAGTAAAAACAAGGTACCAGAAAAAAAAAAAAACATTGGTAACCCTCAAACTGTAAACAAAGCTTCACCATATAAAAGATCCAGGATACCAAAAAGGGCGGGTGAAGCGGGGTGCGTGACATACTTATAATACCCATTTTACAGGTGAGTATTCACAAAATGGTATTATTCTAAGTATGTCACACACCCCGCTTCAAACATTAATAATTACACTTGGGACATCCAAAAGCAGTGTCCAGAAAGGGCGGGTATCCAACAAGGCAACAATGCAAAACTCAAACCACTGCAGCCTGCAGAACCTTGTGGCCAAACACAGCATCCGCTGAAGCCCGCACGTCAACCTTATAAAACTTGGAAAAAGTGTGAACAGAAGACCAAGTAGCAGCCTTACAAACTTGCTCAACAGAAGCCTGGTGCTGAAAAATACCATTTTGTGAGTACTCACCTGAAAAATGGATATTGTTGGTGTGCCACACACCCCGCTCCACTTCTTGAATATTCATCCATTATTGGGTTAATCCACCGCAGGTGACGTAGTGCAGAGAGGAAGTCTTGTAACGAGCCCCCTTCCGGCCTATATATACCTGGTACCTCCCCTCAATCACCAGTATATTTAAAAAGCAGAAAGACAAGGTACCAGTATTCCACCGATAACCTCCAAAATCAATTTTGATATAAATAAAAAAGGGCTTCACCATATAAATGCTTCGGTAATACCGAAAAGGGCGGGTGTGAAGCGGGGTGTGTGGCACACCAACAATATCCATTTTTCAGGTGAGTACTCACAAAATGGTATTATTCTTGGTGTGCCACACACCCCGCTTCACTTCTTGAATATTCATCCATTATTGGGACATCCAAAAGCAGTGTCCACAAGGGAAGGGCATCTCAAGGCCAGGTGAAGCATAACTTAAATGACTGCAGTCTGCAGAACTTTGCGGCCAAAAACAGCATCCGCTGAGGCCCGCACATCAACTTTGTAAAACTTAGAAAAAGTGTGAACAGAAGACCAGGTGGCGGCCTTACAAACCTGTTCAACAGAAGCTTGGTGCTGAAAAGCCCAAGACGCCCCAACAGCGCGAGTGGAATGAGCAGTAATACGAAAAGGGGGAACTCTTCCCTTAGCCGAATAGGCCGCAGTAACGGCCTGACGTATCCACTTGCTAATGGCAGATTTGGCTGGTGCCAAACCCTTCTTAGGCCCATGGGGCACAACAAAAAAGGAATCCGTCCTACGAAAAGGAGACGTGATAATCAAGTAGTACTTAACACAGCGTACTACATCCAAACAATGCAAAACCCTCTCTTTGTCATTCTTAGGATTAGGACACAAGGAGGGAAGAACAATATCTTGGTTCAAATGAAAAGCAGAAACAACCTTAGGAAGAAAGTCTGGCTTGAACCGAAAGACCACTTTATCCTGATGCCTCTCGAAGTAAGGCGCCTGGATAGTTAAGGCCGCCAATTCTGAGACACGCCGGACAGAAGTGATCGCTACCAAGAAGACAATCTTCTGAGTCAGGGTAGACAAGGCAATATCTTGCAAAGGCTCAAAAGGAGGAGCCTGAAGAGCCAAAAGAACCAAATTCAAATCCCAAACAGGGAGTAATGGTTTCCTGGGAGGCCGCACATGCGTAACCCCCTGGAAAAAAGTTTTAACTAAAGGTTTAAGCGCAACACGCTTCTGAAAAAAGACAGATAAGGCAGAGACCTGCCCTTTCAACGTACTTAGCTGGAGACCAGAGTCCAGCCCTGATTGTAAAAACTCCAGAATCCTGGGGACCGAAAGGACCCTACAAGGAAAAGATCTTATCTCACACCAAGTGATATAGGCTTTCCAAGTCCTATAGTAGGTGATGGAAGAAGACTTCTTCCGGGCACTGATCAGAGTCTTAATGACTGAATCAGAAAGACCCTCCTCCTTCAGGATGGAGGTTTCAGCAGCCAGGCCATCAAACCCAGCGCTGGTAAATTGGGGTAACACAATTGACCCTGAGTGAGCAGATCGGGCCGAAGAGGCAGAACGAACTGGTCCACTGCCAGCCAAACGATGTCTGCGAACCTTATTCGTCTTGGCCACTTTGGGGCCATGAGAACGGCGTACACCCTTTCCAGAGCCAACTTCTGAAGAACTCTGCCCAGCAAGGGCAACGGAGGAAACAGGTATAGAAATCCCAGAGCTCCCCAGTTCAGGGACATGACGTCCACTGTCAGAGCCAGAGGATCCCGGGAGAGTGACACGAAGCTCGGGAGCCTGTGATAGTGATGAGGGGCCAACAGGTCCACCTCCGGAGTCTCCCATTGGAGACACAATAAGTGAACCACCCGAGGATGGAGAGCTTATTCTTCCAGACGGGGAGAGCACTTGCTCAACCGGTCCGCTACCTGTTCCATCACCTCAGGGAACATGGAACACTGCCCATGTCCAGATCAGGGACATTTCCCTGAGAGTACTCAGACTGCGCGTCCTTCCCTGAAGACCGACGTAAGCAACCGCTGATCGATTGTCTGAACACATCTGGACCCGAAGGCCCAGAACATACTGAGTCAGGAGAGCAAACACCTGACAAAGGGTTCTCGGATTCAGAATACTGATGGGTAAGTGGGACCTCCACTGCCCCTGAAACCGCAGCTCCTTCCAGAATCTGTCCCATCCCGTCAGACTGGTGTCCGTGGTGACACCTTTCCAAGGGGGGGGCAGGAAAGACCTGCCCTATACAAGATTGGTCGAGACCAATCACCACAGGAGGGACTGCCGTACACGGGAGGACAACTGGAAGGACTGATCCAACAACAGAGGTTGCTGGTCCCAACACGCTAGCAGAAATAGCTGAAGCGTTCTTGTGTGAATTTGGGCAAAAGAAAGACACACTCCGTCTTGATGAGAGTTCAGGCCGGGATGAACCGACCCCTGAATGGACCGTGAGGGAGGGTGAGACTCGAATTCCAGGTCGTGACCTGGTGACACTACCTCCTGGATCCATCTGCCTAGAACCACATGGTTCCAATGGTAGAAGTGTCGCAATAGTCCCCCCACCCGCACGGGTGAGGGCAGCTCCTCATTGCTGAGTGAGCTTATCAGCAGGTTTGGGCTTGGTGCCCCAGGACTGAGTGGGCCGGCCACGGCCCCTCCCCCGAGTCCAACCTGCGCCACTGGCAGCGGGAAAGGACGTACCACCTTTGCCCGCTCTGAACCTTTGAAAGGAAGGCCTACCGGAACTTGTCCCCCTGAAGGGACCACGAGGCCTTTTGCGTTGTGGCATCTTACCACCTTTTGTGACTGAATCAATTTTCTCCCCAAACAGACGCAACCCCAAAAAGGGGAGAGCTGTGAGTACCTTTTTGGAAGCCGTGTCTGCTGACCACTGACGTAGCCATACTGCGAATAGCCACCAGCATAGCTGCCGCCTTGCTACTCATAGTCAGCGCATAGTCCTGAGCGGCCAGGACATAAGCCACAAAAGATTCACACTGCTTAAGTGCAGTGAACTGTTTGCAAGCGGGATCAAGATCCTCATATAGCCCCTGAATTAGGGACTTAATTGCCAATAGAAGAAGGGCTGAAGCACATACCGGGCGCAATGCTGACCCGGAATAGATAAAACCATGTCGAGCGTATTGGTCAATCCTACGATCTTCCCCATCTTTGGGGACAGTGGTCTCAGCAGATTGTACCATAGCCGAGCTGGAGAGTCCTAGTACAGGGGTATCGACGTCCGGAGGGACAGACCAAAGCTTCACCAATTCTGGTGGAAAAGGATAACGCTTTTCCCAACTGGAAGGAATTCCAGATAACCGTGTGGGATGTTCCCATTCCTTAAGAACCACCCTCTCAAAGTGGTGCTGTCTGGGAAAAACCAAACTCGGCTGAGGCTCTTTAAACAACTGACCCTTTGGCGGGGCGGCCGCCTCAGGCGTATCTAAACTCAAAATCTTAAACATTTTAGCCAGAATGGAGGGGGTGTCAAAAACAATCCCCTCTGACCAATCGCCGATCTCATCAGCCACACGCTGACCTGTCGGCTCATCTGACTCCGACGGGAGTTCATCCTCGTCAGGGGATCCATCGGACCATTCCACAGGTTCACAAAACTGGTCCTGTGGAGCCGAAGGTACCGGAGTCAGGTGCCTTCGTTTTGCAGCGGCCTTCAACGCTGCTTTAACGGGCATCATTTTCCGGGGGCAGGGCTGTGCTGCCGCCTCGGAATGCGAATCCCCACTTTTGACAGTGTCATGCGGGGTCCGGAATAGGGAGGGAGAGGTAGGAGATGATGAAGGATGCGATGGCCCCGCAGCCGAAGCAACGGACTGGCGCGCAATAGTCTGTTTTGCACAAGGGATGCAAATAAAGATATCATCAGCTGGGAGTGGAACCCCACAACCTACGCACCCCCCAAACGGCACAGCAGAACCGTTTCCGGAATCTACGGAAGCCTCCATATGGTGATTTATGGTATTCGCAATAATGGGACTTTTAAGGCATAAGCCGACTCGGGATGCCCCCTTTATTTAGTAATGTCCCGGGAGGATTTTTATATTAAATTTTTTTTTTTTTTTTTTTTAAGTTTAGGTCCCCTTTAATAGAAACTATATATATATATATATATATATTTATATATAGTCTAAGTATATAAACATTCAAAGCAATCCCAATAATTAGCCAGGCACATAGAGCCGGAGGGCCACATAAGCAGGGATCCCAGGATCTGCAAGGCAAAGAAACAACCATCAGATCCTTCACATGTGTATAACATATAAGTATGGCACCAAGTGCCCTTAAATGACGCCCCCTTAATAACAGTGACTGCTCACTGTATTGTTTAAAAAGTATTCCCCATTTAACGGCCCCAACGGGAGGGGCCGCTTACCTGGACAGCAATCAGCCGGTAACCTGCAGCCAGCAGTCATGAGCAGACATGAAGACAAAGTGCGGCCGTGCGCCCACGTGACTTCCTGTGTTTTGAAGGAAGCAAGGATGCTGGGCCCGCCGCAGACGCCGTATGACGCCGCATGACGTCGGCGCCCCGCCCTTGGCGCCGCGTCAGCGGGACCCGCCCCCCCCCTACGCCGATCAGCTGGAACACTTACAGCTGGGCCGCAGCACGTGCGCCCAGGCGGCGGAGGGGGGAGGGAAAAAACCGCATGGTGCTGTGTAATGCTAAATGAATACCAGGCGAGGAGAGGGGAGAGGGGGGGAGGGGGCCACAAAGCAACAAACTGCCAGAGAAGTGGCCAGCCTTTACCCAGCGCAACCTGCCCCTAAAGCAGACCCAAAATATACACATGCTACAGTGAATGTATGTTAATAACATATATGTTAACATGCAGTGATATAAGTGAAACACACATACTAAAAGCACACCCTCACACCCCCCCCCCCCATAGTGAAGGGAGAAGGGACCGTAACGGGAGAGTAAGGGGCTACGGGGACCCTCGGGACAGGGGCATCCCATTTCCGGATCACCATGCCGGTTAGCCACATTGCCCCACGCATGAGGTCGAGCGGTAGGAGATAAGCTCCTAGGCACTTAAAGTGCCATCTACCATTTGCCCGGTGAGCAGCCAAGGCTGGGAGGCTTCCATTTTACCATAAAGGTATACAAACTCAAACCGGGCAGAAATAGACCAAAAGGGGGGTGGCGGGGTAAGAATACCCCGGCCTACCTGTAAGCAGGAGACTTCCATCTTCTGACTTGTCAGCAAGCAGAGAGAAAAAATACTGGTGATTGAAGGGAGGTACCAGGTATATATAGGCCGGAAGGGGGCTCGTTACAAGACTTCCTCTCTGCACTACGTCACCTGCGGTGGATTAACCCAATAATGAATGAAGCGGGGTGTGTGGCACACCAAGAATAATGGCACGAGTACCTCGAAGGGCGGGCCAGAGCGCGCCATGACGCTGGGCACGCGAGGTCCAACCAGCAGCCAATGAGGACGCAGAGGCGTCTGAGGTAAAGCCGCCGCCCGGCGCGGAACATCCAAGAAAGGAAAAAGCGCGCGGCGGCAGTTACACGAGTTGTGCCTCATGGGCTATGATACTGCCTGAGCAAAGCTAAAATATACCAATCAGCGCGTCTGACACCACAAGTACAAGTCCAAAAGACATTACAAAGGCCATATGCATGAAATCACAATACAGTGACACCAAACACACCCCCCCCTTTCTTTCCCCCCGAGCTACGGGGGGAACGAGGGAGGATGGCGGCCCTTTGTACAGGAGCCAACGCTACACGGGGCATGGGGCAATAATGCGGGAAGGGCATCCCATAAAGGCACACCATCAGCCTATACCGCCTACCCTTTGGTGGGGGACTGCGGTGGAGCAGCGCTCCATAAGCACGCAAGGTGCTGCCTACCTTCACCCGACCAGCGCAGCCCAGGCTGGGAGGCATATCACAAAGAGGACGGGTGGGAATAGTCCAACAGGGCCACAGGCTTTAATAGCCCCGCTCACCTGCGAGAGAGTGATACTTCATGTTTTCGCAGTCAGCACTGCAGAGAAATCTGGGGATTTGTGGGAGGTCCCCGGGTATTTGAGGGGCCGGGAGGAGCCTGTTTTGCATGTCTCTGCAGTGCAGCGCCATTTGGCGGAGGATAACCCAAGTGTAAGTGATCTATTTGGAGCAGGACGTACTGTATACTAAGAATACAGTGACATTAGGCATCAAGTGCCGCTTCTTAGAAGGGGCCTTACGCGCTAAGGACTTAGCAATCAACTGCTCAACAGTAGCCAGTCTAGAAGACACATCAGGCTGAGAATCCCCACTAGTATGCAACTCAGTAGGAGTGAGGTTTAACCCTTTCAGTGCCAAGCACGTAGTTTCTGCGTGCTCGCTTCCACTCCACTTAAGTGCCAAGCACGTAGAATCTATGTGCTTGACTTTCCCCCCTGCTAGTAAAAAAAATCAAAATCAAAAATACTCACCTGACCCCTCGTTGGATCCGGCCGGGTCTGCTCTTTAATTTGGTGCCATCCGATCCCCCGTGGGTACAGGAGAGCCCCCGGAATAGCCCCCCCCCCCCCCCCCGTTTGGCAGCAGCAGCTGCTGCTAACTGTAAAAAAAAATAAAAAAAATAAAAATGACATTTACTTACCTGCAGTCGCGCTGCCTCCCTCCGGGTCTCCTCTTCACTGGGGGGGGGGGGGGGGGGGGCTCCGATCGCCCCCCCCAGCCTCTTCAGCTTCAGGGGAGAGCCTGAAAGGGCTCTCCCCCGACGGGTGCCGCCATCTTGCTGTTAAGCCCCACCCCTTTGGCGGGGCTTATGACGTCACTCCCGGGCGTCTTGCTGCCTCTCCTCGGCTCAGCTGTCAGATGCCCTGGTGATCGCTGGGCAGAGCAGTGGAGGGGCAGGGGATGCTCTGATCCCCTGCCCCCCCTCCTCTGGCCAGCGATCACAAGGGCATCTGACAGCTGATGAACACAGGAGCTGACAATCGGGTGAGGTGAGTAAAGTGTTTTTTTTTTTTTTTAATAAAGGAAATTTTTGTGTCTGTCTTTTTTTTTTACTGTTAACCCTTTGTGAACTGGTAAGGGATCCATGAGACCCCTTATACCAGTTCACAAGGCTAGGGGCTGGCAAGTCACCTGCAACTAGCGGGTGGCTTGCCATTAACCCCCGCACCCCCAATTACCTGCCTCCCCAAAGACCGGGGGGGGCAGAAGAGCCCGGGCCCACACAGGGTATGTGGGCTCGTAGGCTGCAGGGTGGGGGGGCCACAAAAGCTGGCCCCTCCACTCTGTTCCTACAAGCCCCCATAGCTGGTCCCGGGCTGTTGATGATGGGTAAGGGGGACCCTAGGTAATTTTTTTTTTTAATTTTAAGGGTTAGCCTAACCCTAAAAATTAAAAAAAAATGGGTCCCCCCCCCCCCCCGGGAGGGGGGACCTTACGTCATTTATATTTTATTTTTAAGGGTTAGGGTTAGCTTAACCCTAACCCTTAAAATAAAAAAAAAATTGGGTTCCCCTCTACGTCATTTTTTTTATTTTTACGGGTTAGGGTTAGCCTAACCCTAACCCTTAAAATTCAAAATAATTTTTTTAAGGGTGAGGGTTAGGCTAACCCTAACCCTTAAAAAAAAAAAAAAAAAAAAAAAAAAGACGTACGGTCCCCCCTCCCAGGGACCCTTTTATTTTTTAATAACCCTAACCCTTATAATTAATAAAAAAATGGGTCATATTTATTTTTTTTTAAAGTGTTAGGGTTAGGCTAACCCTAACCCTTAAAAATAAAAATGATGTAGGGTCTCCATTTTTGGGGGAATAACCCTAACCCTTAAAATTCCAAAAAAATTACATAGGGTCCCCCCTCCCGGGCTCCCCATTTTTTGGGGGGGAATTTTAATTTTTGTATATTTTTTTGTTTTTAAGGGTTAGGGTTAGCCTAACCCTAACCCTTAAAATTACCCAAAAAATGACCCCCCCCCCCCCCGGAAGGGGGGACCCTATATCATTTTTTTTTAATTAACCCCTTATGTTTATAGTGTGGATAGTATTTTATTTGTAAATGTAATAAAGTGCTCTTTTCAGTTTGGGGGGGTCTCCCGGGCAAGAATGGGGGGGCTACCGATACATATGTGGTACCGTTGTAATCGGGAGAAATGGGGCTATCACATGCAATATGGTTTTCATTAAAAAAAAAGGTTTTATTTAAAATAAATTTACATTTAAAATATACATTTTTTGTTTTTTTTAAGCAGAAATATTCAAAAAACAGTAGAAAAATTACAAACAAGACATTTCATGTTAAAGCCTAAACTCTGCTGCAAAAAATGTATATGTAATGTATATAATTTTTCTGGAAATTCCAGCAAAAATCACGGTTAATCATGCTGCAAAATGGGGAAAAATGACCTGTCAACAGAGGGTGACAAAACTTCAAGTAGGCTGACAATTAAAAGGGTTAATAGTAACTATGCATGTTGGGTATTGTTCTGCTCGGGGGACCTTGCGCTTTCAGATTTAGCTTGTTTTTTCTTGTTTGCATATTGAAGGCAAGTCAGTGCGGCGGCTGACACAAGACTAAACAGAATAAAGAGAGTGTAAAAATACAACTCTGTGAAGTACTCACCTGTAGAGTTGGTATTATATGCAGCACGTCCTGCTCCAGACATAGTCCTTACATGTGGGTATACCTCCGCCTTCAGCGCCGTGCACTGCAGGATCATGAAGAAAACAAGCTCCTCCCGGCCCTACATATACCGAGGGACCTCCCACAAATCCCCAGCATTAACAAGCAGTGAGAGAAGAAGCCAGGAGGAAAACAACCACCCAGAGACTGGCAATAATATCCAAGATAATAAGCACCACACAGGGGATCCAGAACAAGGTGAATCAGGGTGGGGTGGAGCAGGACGTGCTGTCTGCATATAATACCAACTCTACAGGTGAGTACTTCACAGAGTTGTATTATTCTAAGCAGACAGCACGTCCTGCTCCAGACATGGTCCTTACATGTGGGACATCCAATAGCAGTGTCCATAAGTAGGGTGGGATCCCCATGAAAAAAGGCACAGCCAACCAGAACAGCGCTACCGCCTGTAACCTTGCTACCAGGGAAGATGGCGACCTGAGAGGACGTGCATGAGGAGGGCTCCGTAATCCATCCTGACATACCTGCTTATCCTGTGGCTGGGCAGCATCTCTGATTGTCCCTGGAGGCTCTCCCTGTCCAAGGGATCGAGCCAGCGTGTTGTGGACGGCGGCGGCGGCGGCCGGCCCGAGGCAGCGGCGGGCATACTGTGTGTGGCGGCGGTGCGGGGAGAGGTGGCGGTGTCTGGCCACGTGCGTTCCCCGGGCGAGGAGTGAGAGCGGCGACGGGAGGAGCGGAGCGCGGCCGCGTTGCAGACCTGCCCGGGCGGCGGCGGTGACTGAAGAGGAGCCGCCGGCGAGCGTGACACACGCTCCTACAGAGCGGCGGGGGCGCGAGGAGCAGCAGTGACGCGGCGCCATCTTGCCAGGTGAGGGAGGGGCGGAGGGCCCTGGGCAGCACAGTGCGGAGCACAGTACGGCACGGTGCGGAGGAGCACCATCCCTGCTACACTGGCAGAATAAGCCAAGCCTGGGTGGGAAGCTGGGGTTGTTTGATCCCCTGGAGTGGACACTGGTGAGGTGACTGTCCTGGGGTCCTGCAGGGTGAGGGGCTGTTTCCAGGGGAGTACCTGTGGCAAGACAGCCTGTATATATAAAGAGACATCTGCATTGAGAGACAGTTAACCCATTGAGAGACACGTTGCCTCGCAGAAGTTAAACTGTTGGCCCAGGTGTAAAGGGAGACTGCTAATCTGAGGTGAGAGACATCTACCATAAGAGACTGCTACACTGAAGTGAGACAGCCTGTGTGTAAGAGACATCTCCGGTTATGAGAGACTGTTAAGCCTGAGGGCCCTGTGCATATTGTGGGCCCCCTGAGATCTGCTGCAAAGCCGTGAGTTCCCCTGCATTTGTGGGCTCCCTGAGATCTGCTGCAAGGCCGTGAGTTCCCCTGCATTTGTGGGCTCCCTGAGATCTGCTGCAAAGCCGTGGGTTCCCCTGCATTTGTGGGCTCCCTGAGATCTGCTGCAAAGCCGTGAGTTCCCCTGCATTTGTGGGCTCCCTGAGATCTGCTGCAAAGCCGTGGGTTCCCCTGCATTTGTGGGCTCCCTGAGATCTGCTGCAAAGCCGTGGGTTCCCCTGCATTTGTGGGCCCCCTGAGATCTGCTGCAAAGCCGTGGGTTCCCCTGCATTTGTGGGCTCCCTGAGATCTGCTGCAAGGCCGTGAGTTCCCCTGCATTTGTGGGCCCCCTGAGATCTGCTGCAAGGCCGTGGGCTCCTCTGCATTTGTGGGCTCTCTGAGATCTGCTGCAAGGCCGTGAGTTCCCCTGCATTTGTGGGCCCCCTGAGATCTGCTGCAAAGCCGTGAGTTCCCCTGCATGTGTGGGCCCCCTGAGATCTGCTGCAAGGCCGTGAATTCCCCTGCATTTGTGGGCCCCCTGAGATCTGCTGCAAAGCCGTGAGTTCCTCTGCATTTGTGGGCTCCCTGTGATCTTGGATCTGCTGCAGGCAGTGTCTCTCTCTGCACTGGAAACCCCTCGCAATTTCAGGCTAAGCTGGCATCCCTTCTACATTACAAGCCCCCTGAGATCTGCTGCAAGTCGTGATCCCCTCCGCTTTATAAGCACCCTGTGATCTGCTGCAGAGCCGCGATTTCCCGTGCGTCTCCCCTCCCACACATGAAAGGAAATAAAAAGCGCAAGTCGACGGCAGTCACCTGTAGCACGCAAACGATGGAAGCTCCGAGGGGGATTGGGCAGGAGCCCTCTAACCCGGATACTGCAGCCATCATGGCGGCTATTGCTTCGTGTCAGAGCGCCCTCACGTCCAAATTTGACGCCCTTCAGGAGCAATTTAACTATGTGCGTCATGATCTGGATAAAATCCGGGACCGTACGGGGGAGGCGGAGAGGAGAATCGGAGAAACGGAAGACCGGCTCTCGACGCATGCGGGGGAGATCGCCCTGCTGAGGAGGCAGGTGACTACTCTGCTGGGAAGAGCCGAGGATGCTGAAAATAGGAATCGAAGGAACAACGTCAGAATCCTGGGTCTCCCGGAAAAGGCAGAAGGTCCCTCCCCGGAGCAATTTGTTGAGAATCTCATTAGGGAGACGCTGGCCCCAGTCAACCTGACTAAATTTTTCACTGTGGAGAGAGCGCACAGGATCCCCATGAGGCCCCTCCCCCCAGGATCGCCGCCAAGACCCTTCATATTTAAGGTCCTTCACTACAAGGACAGGGACGCTATCCTGGCCGCAGCGAGAATGAAAGGGACAGTGATCTACGATAACAGCCGTCTGTCCTTCTTCCCGGATTTCACATCCGAAGTTCAAAAGATGCGCCGATCCTTCAACGGAGTGAGAGAGAGACTTCGGAAAAAGAAAATCAAGTACTCCATGATGTTTCCAGCGCGTCTGCGGGTGCAGGACGGGGAGTCTACTAGATTTTTTGTCTCTGCTGAAGAGGCCAATGCCTGGCTGGACTCTCTACCTGGGGCCTGATGGACTGGGCTCTAGATCAGAGAGGATCTACTACCTTTTGCGCTGATGCCGCCGGTGGCTTGAGACCGGGGCCCCCGCCTCCATTGGGCTCCCTGGTCAATAAGCCGGGGGCGCATCTTGGCTCGGCTCGGCCGGGTTGGATCGCTGTTGCATAGTTCGAAAGTTTAAAGATGATGTTGTGGTTATACCTTAGAATGCTGCCCAAGCCACTAATTTATCCTGTCCTGATTATCACGGGAGAGTTGAGACTCTGGACCCCTTGGGGGTAGTGCAGGCCCTTTTCCCCCTTCCCCTTTTTCCCCTTTCCCCCCCTTCCTTTCCGTTCCTCTTCTCCCCGTCCCTTTGTTCCCTGAGTCTGCCCTCCTCCCTTTGTCTCCCTCTGTGCGCCCCCCTGGGAACCGGGGCAGCCAGTGCCCCCCCGTGATATTTGAATAGTACATCCTACTTTGCAGGCCCACTAGGAGTAGGTACCTGCACCCCAGTTGCAACAAGTTACACCTGTGTTGTTGGTTTTTGGTTGGGAGGGTTTGATGCTCGCCAGAGTTGGGGGGTGGTGGAGCGGGGAGGGGGGGAGGGGGGGTGGGAATTGTTGGGTTAGCGTTATGTATAGTATTATCTGTATATGCTGTTGTCGTGTGGGTTTGATTGTGAGGTGTGAATGTGGGACTCAAGAAGAGGAGGGATATTGGCTGGGGGGGCTGGAAAACGTGGCAGACTTTGCCTCCGATTTGGACATAAGTGCCCGGGTCCTTGACAATGGGTGAGTGCAGCTTTCTCTCCTGGAACGTCCGGGGGCTCAATGATAAAATTAAGCGGGCCACGGTCCTTCAATTCGTCAAGAGATACAGACCTAATGTGGTGATCCTGCAGGAGACTCACCTGGTGGGGCAGAGAGTACTTGCGCTTAAGAAACCTTGGATTCAGTGCGCTTACCATGCTTCTTTCTCGGCCTACTCCAGGGGGGTCTCGGTATTGATCTCCAAGGGAACGCCATTTGTGTTATATTCTGTGCAGACGGACCGGGAGGGCCGCTATGTGATTTTGCATGCCAAACTCATGGACACGGATGTGATCGTGGTTGGTGTGTATGTTCCTCCTCCCTTCAATGATCAGGTGCTGGGCCGGGTTATGGAGAGAGTAGTTGCCCTACCTCCTGCGCCAGTTCTTCTTATGGGGGATTTTAATATGGTGCTGGATACTGCCTTGGATCGCCTGGACAGGAACCCGAGCCCCAGAACGCGGCTGGCCTCTTGGGCTGAGGCTTTGGGCCTGCAGGAGCTATGGCGGTGGAAACATCCTAATGACAAGGCATACTCCTGTCACTCGGCCACCCACGGATCCCTGTCCAGGATTGACCTGGCGTTCTCATCCCCTGACCTACTGGCTAACGTGGGGGCTTGTAGCTATCTTCCGAGAGGCATCTCGGATCACTCGCCACTGTTAACGATGATTGGGTTGTCACATGTGCGGAATAGTAGAGTGGGGTGGACCCTAAACCCCTTGTGGTTGGAGAACCCTGACCTCAGAGATAGCTTGTCGTCCTCGGCAGAGATGTTTTGGGACTGTAATCTAGATGAGACGTCAGTGGGGGTAAGATGGGACGCTTTTAAGGCGGTCACCAGAGGCTGCGCCATTAGCGCCATTAAAGCGGTTAGAGAGAAGAAAGGAAGGGAAAGGGTTGATCTGGAAAATAAACTTGTGGCTGCTGAGGAGAAATTTGTAGCCTCGACCGACAGTGGGGACTATTCAATGCTGATGACTCTCAAGAGAGAGTATAACCTATTGCTGACTGACTCCGCTAGGAAATTGTTGCTATACAGACAAGCGACGATATTTGATAAAGGGGACAAGAATGGGAAAACGTTAGCTTATCTAGCAAGGGCTGAGGCAAAATCCAATAGCATTGCGGGAATATCTGACGAGAGGGGATCGGTGACGGGGGGGGCGGAGATTGCCCAGCGGTTCCGGGAGTATTACTCTGCCTTGTATTCCTCGAAGTCCAGCTACCGGGAGGAGGAATTAGATATCTACTTGGACCGGATTGACTTCCCGGTGTTGGCCCCAGAGATGCGGGAGTCCCTGGACGCCCCCATCACTGTGGAAGAGATCGCGAATGCAATTAGGGCACTCCCTGGACGGAAGGCACCAGGCCCTGATGGAATGCCGGCCGAGTGGTACAGACTGGCGCAGAAGCAGGTCGCGCCTAGACTACTAGAAGTCTTTAAGTTCGCGTTGGAAAATGGAAGCCTCCCCGCCTCCTTTAGTGAGGCACATATAGTTCTTATACACAAGGAAGGGAGACCCTCCGATGCCTGTGCCTCGTACAGACCCATCTCCCTTTTAAATCAGGATGCCAAAATATTAGCCAAAGTGTTAGCTACTAGATTAAATCGAGTCATACTACAATTGATTGGACCTGATCAGTCGGGCTTTATGCCGGGTCGCACCACGGGGATAAACCTGCGGAGACTGATGTCGAACCTTCAAATTGTGCATGATAACAGTGGGGACCGGGCGATTGTTACGCTTGACAATGAGAAGGCCTTTGACTCGGTGGAGTGGGCCTTTCTGTGGGCTGTACTGGCTAGAGTTGGGCTCCCCGTTGGGCTTTGTAAATTATATAAAATTATTATATAGGCGCCCTACGGCCCGAGTTCGGGTCAATGGATGTTATTCTGACCCCTTCACATTGTCCAGAGGAACCAGACAGGGGTGCCGGCTGTCGCCACTGTTGTTTGCACTGGCCATTGAGCCTCTGGCAATCCTGGTTAGGGACTCATCGGCCATCACGGGGTGGAAGCTGGGGGCGGTGGAAGAGAAAATCTCGCTGTACGCAGATGATACCCTACTATACCTGGCCGACTGCCATGCGTCTCTGGATGCTGCCTTAGATATTATTGATACATTCGGAAGATTTTCAGGCCTGAGAATTAACTGGAATAAATCCAGCTTGATGCAGGTTGATGCCTGTGATCCTTCTGGTATCTCCCCGAGATCCCAGCTAAAGGTGGTACGGGAATTTAAGTATCTTGGGATCATGGTTGGGAAGCTCCCTGGTCTATTTGTGCCCCTCAATATATCACCAGTTATTGCAAAATTGAAACAGAGAGTCAGTCAGTGGGCGGGTCTCCCACTGTCGGTCATGGGGAGGATAAACATATTCAAGATGATCTTTCTTCCAAAACTATTATACATCTACCAGGCCTCTCCCATATTGCTCCCCGCTTCTCACTTCAAGGCGCTGGAAGCAATTATCTTCGGCTTTATTTGGGGGCATGCCCCTCCTCGGTTAAATAGACACGTCATGAAGGCACAAATAGTAGATGGCGGGCTGGCTGTGCCGAACATGAAAATGTATTTTTATGCGGCCCAGCTGCTATACGCCCATTGGTGGATTAGCCGACCGGGGGATAATCCGGTGATACATCTGGAGGAGGCGGTGCTGGGCTCCCCTGGGCGACTATCCTCCCTGCCGTATAGGGGTACCAAGGGACTCAGGGAGGCGACCACATGTATGAGAACGGTCTGCGGTGTCTGGGGACGGGTGGCTAAACTAAGTGCGAAGCCTGGAGAGGGTGAGGTGTACTCCCCCTTCACCCCCCTCTGGGCTAACCCTGGGCTTCCGGAGCTCGTGACTATACAGGATCCACAGTTCTGGAGTGGGAGGGGGGTGCATCAGCTGGGCCAACTATACAAAGAAGGGGTACTGGTGTCCTTCGATCATCTCAGGGGAAGCTTCCACCTGTCTAACCGGGATTTTTTCCGTTACCTGCAAATCAGACATGCCCTAAATGCTCAGTTCTCCAGGGTGGGCCCACAGGTCTCGGTCTCGCGGGTGGAGGAAATGGTTAGAGACTCGAACCTTAAGAAACCGGTCTCCACACTGTACAAGACCCTATTAGCTGAGCTGGGATCCCCTAGGGAAGGGATTGAGATGAAGTGGCGGGCTGTAGACCAGAGCCTGGATCAGGATGATTGGGAGGAGGTGATGGACAATTTACATTCCTCGGTGGTTGAGGCGAGAGATAGACTGATTCAGACCAAATGGATTCACCAGGCGTACATTACCCCGGTCCGTCTGCACAGGATGGGACTCCTGGAGGGGGACACGTGTCCCAGATGTGAGGGTGGTAGTGGCACATGGATGCATATGACTTGGTCTTGTGGAATACTTGCTGGCTATTGGGAGGATGTAATGAACCTGATCGGCAAAATAGTGGGTTATCGCATCGGGGGTTCGGTGTCGGTGTGCCTTCTGGGAGTGGTGGAGCCGCTGTCGGAGCTCCACTCTTTGAGGGCGTTGCTCCGGTTGCTGCTCTTTTATGCCCGGAAGTGCATACTGATAAACTGGAAACACCCGGCTAGACCGTCCTTGCAGGCATGGAAGGGGCTGGTTAATCAGAAGCTTGCCATGTATAAATTGACATATCAGGCGAGGGGTGTGCCAGACAAATTCACCAAGGTATGGGATCCTTGGCTACAGTGCCAGGACACGGCCTCTGATGATGACTGAGAAGAGAGTGTGGCGCATCACCGGGATTGTGGCTCTTGTAGCGATACCCGGAGCTGGAGGATGGGACGGTGGGTCGGCATCCAATCCTGGGGGGAGAGGGAGGGACGTTGGAAGCTAGCTTCACGGGACAAACTGAATACTCTGAGGTTCTTCTAATCATCCTCTGCTCCTTTGGTCCCCCAACAAAGTTCTTACCTGATTAAGCTTGAGTCCGGTGTGAATGTCTTTGTGTGGTGTGAATGGTCGTCTTACGTGCAAGTAAGCCAGCCTGTTTTAGGCGCCTGCGGCGTCCTGTTGCTTTACCGAATATCATATCTCATTGTATGTTATGTTTGGTTTTTTGTGTTTCATACAAACAAATAAATAAAAACTTTCAAAAAAAAAAAAAAAAACCTTGCTACCAGGAGCAACTAGAGCAAAGCTCTAACTTAACTTATGAGGCCTAACAAGGCTAATGAAACACAAGCAGAGAACTAGTCAGCCTGCTCAACAACCAAGTGCATAAGGCCCAAACCAAGCACCGGTAGAAGAAATCCAAACCAAGAGAGGAGAATGAATCTCCCTTAACCAACAGGCCAGAATAACGGCCTAACCATGCTACTAACGATAACAGGGTAGCCATGGCAACCATAGAACCTTTCCCTTCAGGGAATACGAACCCTGGTCTCGGAGAGACCAACGTAATACTACACACGAGCTAACGAGGCTCCTCGAGAGCCAAAATGATAATCAAGAGCTCAGAAGGACAATCAGCCAAGCGAGACCAGTCCAACCGGCTTCCCATATTCATGGGAGTAACCAGATCCTGCTGCAGGAAGGATGGGGACGTCTATAAGCCCGACGGGCATAGCCCCAACCCTGGACAGGAAGCAGTCCAGAGGTTCCCCAACGCCTATTGAGGGATACAGATCCCTTTTAAGCTCATAGTAAACAGAACACCAGTCCAAGGTTCTGCAATAGAGAAGAATAACAACCCTCCGCCTGGACTCAAGCTTGTTGCAAGGCGGACACATCCTCACCAAGACGGTGTACAGATATAAAAAAGCTGTAAAATGTAAAAAGGACTAGGCTAAGAGAGCCGTCTCCTATGACACGCCTCAGACTGAGGCACCCGCCACGAAAGAGTCGTCTGAGGCAGGGAACAGTTCAGACAAGAACCTGAATAAGACCCAGGGAAAACCCGTAGCAGGGCAACAGGATAAGCAACCTCCCCCTCAAGGGAGCTTAGAATTCTCTGGGGAATGCGCCTGAGCCACCCCTGAGGAATGCTCAACGCCGAAGCTTGAAACTAGTCTCTACCGAGGACAAACAGGGCGAGCCCTGGAGCCTCTCAAGGAACTGAGTTGGAGGACCAACTCCCGCCATGCCATAAGGACTCTGGCACCCATGGGTAAGACCTCATTCCATAGGGAATAGGGAGCCAGTCCCAGCCATCCAACTAGGGCGCCAACTCCCACCATAGCTGGTGGAAAAGGGAGAAGAATAAAAAAGGGAGGGATCTAGACCCAACCCTCCAAGGGGAAGAGACACCCAGAGGGAACATTTCTGATAGGGTGAAACCCTGTGAAGGGAATGACGTAGTAAGGAGCCTGACTAGGCATAACAGCCCACAAGAGAGGGCACACAGTACAACTGTCTCCAGCAGAAAATGCGAACCAAACCACACAGGGCCACTCAAGGCCCCCAGTGCAACAGTTCACCCTTGCCACAGCAAGCCTGTGCAGAACTCCACCTAGCAAGGTGTAAGAAGGGTCAGACAAAGGGTAGAATACCCGTACAAAAAAAGGCCAGACTAGGTCACCATGACCAAGGCCAGAGAGTCCTGGGACAATCACCCAGGGCAACGCATTAGGACCTTAACCCGGACAGAGTCTCTGTAACAGTCACGGGGCCACGGCCCCAGCCAGTTGGCTCATTGAGACACTAGGGAAGACTCTCCCAGCACAGTAGTACAGCCAAGGGGCCAATACCAATGAAGCGCAAGGAGTGTAAAACCTCCACTAGATCAGATCCAGACCCTACAAGACGTGTCAACCCGTTCCGAGACCTTCTTCCCATAAAGCTGGGACAGGCCACTGACCAAACAGACCAAGAGTCCTCAAGAGACAAGTCCTAAGGGAAACAGGCCAGCAAGCCAGGGCCCATCAAGGCACAATGTGAAGACCTACCAATGTTATGAAAATGGGCCCACCTAAAGGGGCCCCCCTTAGGTACCTCGGGGAACTCCATAAGGAATAGAACCCCTTTAGTGACCCTGCCAGACTTGGCCCCATGGCGACCATCTACAGGGATAGCAAGAAGGAAGTGATGTCCATCGACAACTTCCATGAGTAGACCAACCAGAAGGGAACTCCCATAAAAACCGGGGGAACGTACTGAACTATTTCCAGGGGTGTTGGAACCCATCCAGGATAAGTAACCCAAGGAGCCGCAGGCCCCAAGGACATCTGGGGAAAGGAACAGCCTCGGCTGCCAGCAATAGGCCCACCAGCCGCAAGGTGAATCTAATGAGACTACACAGGGGACAAGGCCCCCTCCATACCAAGGCACCCAATTCAGAAGGGAAGGTTAAACCTGGACCTATCTAAATGCCACCCCGTAGGGAGAGTATGACTCAGATTACAGATTACACCAGGCAATAGATGTGCCTAAGCACCAAACCAAACGACTCCAAGAGAGCCCTAAGTCAATAGAAACTAGTGCGGACAGCACTGGTGAATAAGCATGAAAGCGCTCCCATACTCGCCTTGGCGAGCCCTCTGGGAAACAGGGGAGGGACCCCAGACAGGACCCTAATATATGGAATGGTCCTGCAACACCGGCTGAACAAAAAGGACTAGGCGTCCAGGGGGAACAAGGGACCGAAGGGGAAAAGGATCCTCACAGGCATCAAGATGTTCACTTGACAAGGGCGACTGCGGCCCAACAGATGGATACCAAGTAGGCAGAGCCCGTGGAGCCTAGATGCCAGGTCTAGAGCGCCTGATCTGGGCAGACTGCGTCATCCCTAGGAAAAGCAGAGTGAATGCAATTATCAGCCAAGGCCAACCTAAAAGAAGGCCCAGCCCCTCCAGGCCAAACTCTACCTGTGTCAAATCACTAAGGGAAACAAAAGGAACTAGAATACCCCTGACTAATTCTGAAGGGAACTGCCTAGAACACTCCATTCTTTTAAGACCCGCGTCCAGGTGGCCCATAACCTGAAATGGCCTGAACGAAGCATGGCATCCTGCCATAAGAGCCAAGTGCTGTGGCAGTTCCCTCGCCCGCGGGGCGAGGGCGTCCCTTCATGCTTGTGAGGTTTTGGCAGATTTTGGTTTTGACCTGCCAGAGGTCCCAGGGCGCTGCCTACCTCCCCTGGGACGAGCTTCCACTCCAAAAAGTTGGAAGCACACTTCTGGTTCTCGTTTAACAGAAACGTAAGGAGGGGGCGGGGAGCCCCTGGGCTGCCTGGTCGACCGTCTGCGCGAGGGCGCCTTACCCTTTTTGCCAAAAAGGTCCAACCTGGCCCCGAATAAGCGACGTCCTCTAAAGGGATATGGAATACCAGTAAGAACCTTTTTAGTATCATTGTCAGCCCCCCACTGTCACAGCCAAAGCAGGCGACGAATAGCCACCACAAGGGCCGAGGTTCTAGCACACATTTTAATGGTATCATCCATAGCTGAGAGGATAAATCTCACAAAAACGTCACAATCTGACAGTGCATTGAAGACCTCACAAGAGAGATCCTCCGGCTGCTGGTCAATTATCTTCCTGAACAGTGTCCTCGCGGCCACCGAGGTAACAGCCGCAGTACAGACCGGGTGCAGAGCCGTCCCTACGCAAGAGAAGGCATGGGAGGCCAATCTGTCCATGCGCCGGTCCTCAGAATCCCGAAGGGTGCAAGAAGGGGAGGCCGCCATGAACCCCAATGATTGGAGCATCCACCTCTGGGGGAACTGACCATCGTTCGACCAAATCCTGGGGAAAGGGGTACTTCCAGTCCCAAACCCCCGGAACCCCTGTAAGTTTACAAGGAGATTCCCATTCCTTAGATATGAGATACTGGAAATGATCCTGCTCCAAAAATTCCAGGCGCGGCGTCGCCGTGTGGAAACTCTCCCTCTTGGGCTTAGGAGACTCTCCCGGGGGAGAGATGGACAGCACTTCAAAAATCTTAATGAGTAACTCGTCAGTTTCACACAGGCCCCAGGACTCCGGGCCAGAACCGTCGCGGTTCCAAAACAACTCGTCTGGGGAACTGGACCCTGAGAACAGATCACCATCCTCAGACTGATCAAGATCCTGCATAGCGGCAGGTTCTTCGGTTTCAGTGGAAAACCTATGGCTAGGTGGCGTCAGGGATCGTTTCTTCCCAGCGCCCAAGCGCTCCGCCAAGCCTGACATAATTTGCTCCGCGGTGGGAAGCTTGCGCGGCACCACTTGCTGGTCATCCCTGCTCGACTCATCGGGAGTGAGATTCAAGTCCGGGGAGACAGATGTAGTGAAAGGAGGTGCAGCTACTGGAAAACCTAATTGCAGGGCCAGCGCTTGTTCAGCACACGGTCCGCAGACCCGTGCTCTGTCAGCGTCAGCGTGGGGTTGTCTACACATGGTACACAGCCGGTCTTGTCCCCGCGGGACCCCGGACACCAAATTCTGAGATGCCTCCATATGGTGATTAATCTAGGAATATGCCCGTAGGGATTTATGCTGTAAGCAACCCTGGATGCCCCAATACCTGCTGGGAATGTGGGAGAATCTAAATATAACCCCGTGAGATATATATATATCAGGAAGGGAGGAGCCACTGGAAGCTTGGCGTCTGAAAGACATAAGGAGAAGAGAGGGTGTCAGAACCATGCGCAGCACAAGAAGAGAAGAAAAGGAACGGCCGCAAGGGCACTTACAGCAACCAAGGGAGAGGGAGGATCGTGACCACGCGCGCGGGAAGACTGACAAAATGGCGCCAGCGAACCTCGAAGGGCGGGCCAGAGCTGTAGGTGACGCGGAACGCGCCAAACCAGACCACGCCCACCCCGGAGAGCGCGAAGCTCTAAGCGCGGACAGGAAAAGAACAGAAATAGATGCCATGGCGTATCAAGACAGAGCCGTCTGACGCGCCAAGTCACATATTTTAAAGGCTCTGCGGGCAACATAAAAATAATGTTTAAAGCGCGGCTCTGACCCCCGGAAAACCGATAGGGCTAAGGCAAGGCGTGTGATATGGCAAGCTTAGGCCAACGTACACAACCCCCCCCTCTTTTTCCCCCCCACTAACGGGGGGGAACTAAGGAAGAAGGTGACCCAGCACTCGGGGTTCACCGCTACATGGGGCGTGGGGCAAGGTGTGGGAGGGGCATCCACTATGAGGCTCACCATTAGCCTAGACCGCCTACCCCATGGATGGGGATTGCGGTGGAGCATGGCTCCGTAAGCACACTAGGTGCCGCCTACCTTCACCCGACCAACGCAGCCCAGGCTGGGAGGCATGTTACTCACAAAGAGGACGGGTGGAAATAGTCCCGCAGGGCCTCGGGCTGTCAAGCCCCGCTCGCCTGAAAGAGCGTGATACTTCATGTCTTCGCAGTTTCAGCACTGCAGAGGAATCTGGGGATTTGTGGGAGGTCCCTCGGTATATGTAGGGCCGGGAGGAGCTTGTTTTCTTCATGATTCTGCAGTGCACGGCGCTGAAGGCGGAGGTATATCCACATGTAAGGACTATGTCTGGAGCAGGACGTGCTGTCTGCTTAGAATACACAGAATACATAGCATACACATTTACACAGACCCCCCCCCCTTTTCCCCCGAAGGCTACAAGCAGAATGAGGGAGGACAGCGGCCACATAAACAGGGCCCACCGATGGGCAAGGGGCACTAGTGCGGGAGGGGCATCCCATAGAGGCTCACCATAAGCCTGAACCGCCTACCCTTTGGTGGGGAATTGCGGTGGAGCAGCGCTCCTAAGCACCTAACAGCGGTGCTGCCTTCACCCGACCAGCGCAGCCAAGGCTGGGAGGCAAATTACTAATGGAACGGGTGGGAATAGTCCTACAGGGCCGCAGGCTAATGCGAGTAGAGAGCCATTTCTCATCCTTCGCAGCCAGACTGCAAAGAAATTCTGGGGATTTGTGGGAGGTCCCTGGGTATTTGAGGGGCCGGGAGGAGCCTATTTTCGATGTCTCTGCAGTCCAGCGCCATCTGGCAGAGTATATCCCACGTGTAAGTATTAGATTTCGAGCAGGACGTACTGTATACTAAGAATATAAACGTGGGGGCGTGTCCTAGACATGGAGGAGTGAGGAGGTGCATTCCCTAAGCTCCCACACTAGGTGCCCATTAAAACACTTTACAGTACAGCATACCCTATCTGGAGACGATGGGACAGAGAAGAAATGTGCATAGGAGAGGAGGGGGACCTGAGAAGGGACCCACAAAACGCCAGACCGGCGACGCCAAGAAGGCCAGGTCGGAGTGCCGCCGTGACAAGATGGCGAGGCACCTTATTGATACAGGCGAAGCGGAGTGGCCGGAAGAAGAAGCGCAGGTTCCCGCCCGGCAGGAGAAGAGAAGTGAGGAGAGCACCCACCCCCGGGTGCGCCCGATCGGAACGCCGAGGAAAGATAAGGAACCTGGAGGAGCCGGTCCTGAATCCCTGAGGATCAAGATGGCGGTGGCGGCGGGGAGGATTCCTTACCTGGTGGCGATCACCTGCCAACTGAAAGCCGGGATCGTGCTGAGACGGTAGGCGCAGAGTTGGAGAAGACCCGAAGCCTCTGGGTGTACCAAGATGGCGGCCGCCAGGGATCGCACACACGAGGCAGTGACGAATGGAGGCGGGGCGATGACGCGGTCGCTCGAGTCACCGGAGCTGCTGAGAGGGGCGGGAGAGCCCCAGCGCCGTGAGACAGGTGCATCAGGGAGTGGAGAGGGGAGGCAGTGCGTGAGGGGAGAGGAAGTGGACAGTATCACAACCAGGCATAACACTGTTGGCAGCCTGCCCCCACATATAAGGCAGTCGGGCAGGTCCCCACCCCCTTCAAGGGAACAAACAATTAAAGCCTCCAGCTCGCCCGAGCACACAAAGTCACCCAGTCCCCCTGGAGGAGCGTCTATGGCCCCACCTACTCACACACAGCAAACTGTGGCCATGAAGCGGAATCTCCATAGGTTTGCGTTTGAGGCAAGACAGGATAAGGCTGTGGGAGAGATTGTGACAGATAGCGAGGCGAACCCCAGCGGAGCGCTGCCAGACCGCATAGGACTCCCCCAGAGGCCCATGAAGCTGAGACCACCTCCCCCCCCTGGAACCGGTGGTAGAGATCAGGCAGCACGCTCAAAACAATCCGAGCCCGCCATCCCCGATCCTGATGCCTTCTCCGGAGGCCTCCTGGTCCGCCGATGCTTCCAGCCCAGCGCCAATGCCCCCGCCACAGCCCTGTTTTTCCCCCGAACGCATGGAAAGCGTTTGGGACCCATGGGCACACAACACGAGTGGTGGGACCCCCCGGTCTTCCCTTGCTCCCACTTTGCCTGGAGCCCCGGCTGACCCTGAGACCCCTAGGGGTCATTCACCTAGGGGACATTCACCTGGAAACAATTTCACTACTAAAGGGCCTCCCCACCCGGGCCGATATAGAAGGATTGATCGCGAAGTATGAGGAAGCGCATAGGCGCGAGCTGGGGGAGGTCAAGCAACAAATCTCGGCAGTGACGGCAAGGGTTGCAGTCTTGGAGTCAGAAGGCCCCACATCCGCCAGTCGACTTAAACTGCTTGAAGAGAGATGCGACAGGCAAGAGGAATTGCTCCAGACCCAGATCCTGCAGCTGGATGATATTGAAAATCGGAGTCGCAGAAATAACCACCGCTTGCGAGTGAAGATCTGAAGCGCATCACCTCCGTGATTTTCAACTCTCTCCTTGAGAGAGAGCTGGATAGAGTACACAGATCTTTGGGTCCGCCTGGCCCAGATCCTTCCAGACCGAGAGACGTGATATGTAGGGTACATCGCTACACCCTAAAGGAGGACATTGTCCGTGCTGCTTGGAGGAAGGGGGACGTGGACTTCGATGGAGCCAAAATACAAATTCTGCAGGACCTCTCTCGAAGGACGCTGTTGATGCGTAGAGCTTTGAAACCACTGCTGGATGTAATAACACGTAGCGGGGCGTCCTATAGATGGGGCTTCCCCTTCCATCTAATCGTCCGGAGGGCACGCGATACCTACCTGCTCAGATCTCCTGGAGACTTGGCAGGTTTGTTTTCCTTCCTTCAGGCTGAACCAATTGAGGTCCCGGACTGGCTGACGGCACGATTGACGATCCCCCCCCCTTCGCCCTGGCAGAGGCAATCGGAGAGGCCCTAGAGGAGCTAGAAGCCAACGCCGAGCAAGAGGACAGGCCAGGCCCTACGATACAGAGTCCTGAAGTTTCCAGATGCCGTTGGGCTCGAGCCTGTAGTCGACCCCCGCGAAAGTGTTCCGGTCGTCCTGGGAGATTCCCCGGTGGACGCACCATACCCTCATTCCTTGGCTATGAGGTGGCCGAGATGGGACACATGTTTCTGTAGTTGTTGACACTCGCCGCCCTGCTCCGGGCGCTCCCCACGGAGGACCGGTTTTGTTTTTGAAGGTTTGACATTAGCTAAATTGAATTGAGAGTTTATTGCTGTTATGTGGCTCCTGCTGAATGGTTGGGTTTGCTGCCCCTCTCTAGAACGGTTGAGTGCCTTGGCACTCCCACACGAACGTGGGCCCTGGTGTGGGGGAGGGTGGCTGTGGTTGCAACTTCGTGCCGATGGGCACCTAACCACCACTAGGGTCAGCTCTAAGGTCTATCGGACCTAGTGAGACTTGGTATTTTTCCGTAAGGAATACGTTTAGTAGTTTAATTTGTACTGTTTTTGTTGTTATTAACTTAAGGTTGCCCCACCTTGTCTTGTTTACCCTCCCACCCTTCCCATCCCCCTTCTCTGTCCCTCAGGGACCCAAACTTTAGCCAATAAGGGGGCCGGCTCGCCACCACTCAGGGGAGAGGCGGGTGGTTTCTCCAGGGGAGACCCAGAATGTCGGGGATCAAAATCATATCCCTCAACGCCAATGGCATGAATAGCCCAGAGAAAAGATCCTTGATTCTCAGGAACCTTAAGGGATTGGGAGCCCAGATAGGCTTCCTGCAGGAGACACACTTTAGAGCGGCTAACCCTCCTTCGTTGGGGGATAGACACTTCCCCAGGGCCTACCATAGTCATTCGCCCGACTCCAGATCCCGTGGCGTGAGTATTGCCATCTCAAAGTCCCTTGTGTGGGAGCTAGTGGACTTCAAGGCAGATGAGAACGGTAGATGGTTATTAGTAAAGGGGAAAATACAGTCTGAGACGTTCACACTAGCTAATGTCTATGCCCCGAACGTCGGACAAATTACTTTTTTAGAGAACCTGTTTGAAGCCCTGGCGGACTTCAGAGAGGGGCTGCTGGTCATGGGGGGAGACTTCAACACGGTGCTTGACCCGCTCCTGGACATATCCAAAGGGGGCCCCCACATAGCCTACACTAAGCTAAAATGCATCCGGAGTGCTCTGGGCTTACTGCAGCTGGTGGATCCCTGGAGGATCCAACACCCTAATACACGGGACTACTCTTTCTTTTCGCACCCACACAGCTCCTACTCCAGAATAGATATGTTCCTTGTCCCGCATCCGGTCCTTTCCAGAGTCGATGGCACCACAATAGGTAATATTACCTTGTCTGACCATGCCCCTGTCACTATCACGATCAAGGATCCTAGCCCCGTCCCTAGGAGCTGGTCCTGGAAGTTGAATAATGCATTGTTGGAGGACCAGAGAGTCCTGGAAATTGTTCGGAAGGAGCTCAAAAGCTACTTCGAGTTAAACTCGAAGTGGCGCCAGGTATCTTTTGGGAGGCCCATAAATGCTTTATCAGGGGAGTCTTGATAGGTCAGGGAGCCCGACTCAAGAAGGAGAAACTGGAGCGCATTGTGAACCTCCTTGGGGAGATAAGGAGGCTGGAAGCTCTCCACAAGAAATCACTTGCGGCAGCCCACTTGTCGACCCTCACTGCGTTAAGGGAAAAATTGAAAACGGTGTGTTGCGATTTCGAGTCGGGGGATAAGTGTGGCAGAATGCTGGCCAGAGCACTAAGGGAGGAGAGAGCCACAACCCATGTACCTAAAATCTCTGACTCTGGGGGAGGCCTGGTGCACAGGGTTGAGGAGATAGCTGAAGAATTTCGTAAGTTTTACAAAGAGCTGTATAACCTGCCTGCGCAGCAGGGAGATGGCTTCAAAGATGCGTGCAGTACATAGAGAGCTCGGGAATGCCTAAATTATCGGAACAGGCGGTTGCCGAACTAGAAAGTCCGATCTCGATGCTGGAATTGCAGAATGCTTTAGCCGATTCAGCCACTGGCAAGACGCCGGGCCCCGATGGACTGCATCTGCAATATTACAAAAAACTTTTCCCCCAACTTGCCCCAAAGCTCCTCCAGATGATGAACTCCATTATTGAAGGGTCTTCTCCTCCAGTGGACACGCTTAGGGCGCATGTAGTGGTGATTCCTAAAGAGGGGAAGGACCCAAACCTCTGTGCAAGCTACAGACCAATTTCATTGCTCATTGCAGACATCAAGCTTTTTGCGAAGATCCTTGCGTCCAGGATTGCCCCGCACCTGCACTCAATAATAGGCACTGACCAGGTGGGTTTCATGCCTCTCCGGGAGGCCAGAGATAACACCACCAAAGTGCTGAACCTGATCCACCTGGCGCAGCGGCAGAACGTACCCGCCCTTTTGCTCTCTACCGACGCCGAGAAAGCTTTTGACAGGGTAAACTGGCAGTTCATGAGATCGGTACTCAGCCATGTTGGCCTAGGCCCGAACATGTTAAGCTGGATCGAGAGCCTGTACAGCTCCCCCTCGGCGTCGGTGAGAGTAAACGGTTGCCTGTCAAGACCCTTTGAGATCTCGAAAGGGACCAGGCAAGGGTGTCCCCTCTCGCCACTGATCTTTGTTCTGACGCTTGAGCCTTTTCTCTGCCGGGTGCGGGGGAATCCAGACGTTAAGGGAGTAGCGAACGCCTCTGGGCACTATAAGGTCGCGGCCTACGCCGACGACCTAATTTTCTGTTTGTCCTGCCCTGAGGTGACACTACATAACCTTATGAAGGAGCTCAGAGATTACGGAGGCCTTTCGGGCTATAAAATCAACTTCCAGAAGTCCGAAGCCCTAAATATTAGCATCCCCCCACACAGATTCGAGAAAATTAAGAACCCCTTCCCATTCCGAATGGGCAGATGTTAGTGTGAAATACCTGGGGACAAACATCAGTGGGGACCTCCAAAAAACGTATGCCCTCAACTTCCCCCCGCTGCTAAAAAAGTTTGAAGTGGAGACGGCTAGGTGGAGTAAAGGGAAGCCATCTTGGTTCGGAAGATGTAGCACGGTCAAAATGACCCTCCTGCCACGCCTGCTCTATTTGCTCCAGGCTTTGCCGGTATTCATCCCACGTATTTTTCTACAGAAGGTTCGAGCGGTCTTTACCAAATTTATCTGGGCTGGGAAGAAGCAGAGATTGAGGAGAGAGGTCCTGTCCAGAGTGAAGGAGCAGGGTGGTGTTGGTGTCCCGGACCCCTTGCTCTACCACTCAGCGGTGCATCTTTGTAGGGTGGTCGACTGGTGCATCCATGGCCAAAACAAGCAGTGGGTGGGATTGGAACAGAGCTTTGTTGGGGCTCCACTTAAGGGAGTTCCTTGGTTGGCAAAAGAGGAGGAAAAACTGGGGAGACAGCACCCAACCATAAGTCCCACACTTAGGGTGTGTGACATGATGTTTCAACGTGGGGAGATTTCCCCTTCTCCTTCCCCCATGTATCCGGTCCTGGGTAACCCACGCTTCACCCCCGGGGTGCGGAGTCCGCCAGGCCTGGGCGTGGTTGGAGGCGGATGTTTTTAGAGTGGGTCACTTCGCTGCGGGGGAGAGGTGGACAGATCTGGATGAGCTTGCTCGGAGGGGCGGGCTGCCTGGGTGGTCCCACTGGCAGCGCATGCAACTGAGGCACTTCCTGGCCTCCATGCAGTAGTATGGGGAGAGCAGACGAGCGCTCACGGTCTCCGAGGAGATGTGTCAAAGCAAAGATGTGGAGAGACACGTCCTCTCGAGGCTGTATAGACTCCTAGTGGCCCCACCGGACGCAGAAGCCCCGCCTTTCCTGGGTAAGTGGGAAAGAGACCTAAACCTAACCTGGTCACCTGAGCAACGCCGGAAGATATACACATTATCACACAAGACCTCAATATGTACCCGTCTCCAGGAATGTGGGTACAAAATACTAGCCAGATGGTATAGAGTCCCTACAGACCTACATAGTTCCCGGACGTCCCCCCAAATTGCTGGAGATGCGGTGGGGAGCGGGGCGATTTGCTACCCCTCTTCTGGTCCTGCCCCAAATTGCAAGAATACTGGAGCGTGGTCAGATGGGTTACAGGGCAGATTTCTGGAACGATGGTCCCGGAGGACCCTGCATTTTGTCTCCTCCACGTTTCAGAGATTCCCTTGAAACGTTATCAAAATTCCATAACGTGTCGCCTGTTGAATGCAAGGCCTGCATTCCGCAGGTGTGGAAGAGTAAGGAACCCCCATCCATAAGCAGATGGTGCCGGCAGGTGAATGACATCATGAGATTTGAGAACCTCATGTCCGCACGGGATGGCACCTATGAAAGGTTTGCGGAGACATGGTATGGCTGGATGGTCTTCACGGAATCTCCTGCAGGAAAAGAATAACTTGATCCACACTAGGGCCCCCCCCTTGCTCATGCTTCCCCTCCCCTGCCCTTCATTCCCCCTTCCCTACCCCGCCCCCCCCGTGGTGTTTTCTGTTCAATTCCACTTCTGCTTGACGTTACCCCAATAAGGTTTACTGCTAACACAGCGCTGACAGCTGATTGACAGGAATTAAAGTCTGACTCTACGTGAACAGCCCTTCGGGGTAATTGGCTGTCTACAAAGATCTTTATTGACTCGCATTGATTGTATGTTTTATCTGACACTGTGTTCTTCATCTGTTGCATTTTGGAAGTGTAAAACTGTTTTCTTGGTTTGTTGAAAATCTTTAATAAATAAAGAATTAAAAAAAAAAAAAAAAAAAAAAAAGAATATAAACGTGTTAGGATTTTGCCCCATATTGAATTTGCTCATCAGCATGCAGTTTTCAGGTTTTATATATTCCTGTGGCTGTGTGTTGCTCAAGTGGGAGTGGCTTATATAGCCTTGAGTAAAGCCTTTTAGTATAGCTGTTTCCTACTAATCCCAGAAACCTTCCACTGTAAAGAGTGAGCTCCCTCCACGTACATAGCAGAGCTTGGCCAAATTAAACAGCCAGGTGTGCATGCTAAAGGCTATATCAGCAGCCCAAATTCAGCTCCCACACATGGGCAGCAGAGGGTGGCAGCTGTAAACAAATCACAATTTTAGCTTAATTCATTTAGTGGATAGAATCCCAGCAGCAGCTATGACTGGTTGCACTGGCAAGTGACAGTTCCATGCAAAAAGCATATACTACTAATGCTACCTAACACACACATGAGATTTAAAGGAGGTCATACTAATTTCTGGGTTAACCGTTTCTTTAAACTTTTACTTTCACCTTTTTAACTTGCTCACTGTAGTACAAAAACAACCAAAAAATGCAGACAGTTTTTTTTTTATTATTATTTAAGCATTTTTCTAAGGAATTAAAAAAAACAAACATTAACGAAATAAACTGAAACACAACATAAAGGTTTTAGGTACATAGCAGAAAAGCAAATCTACAAACAGGTTTGAGACCAAGTAGGTAATAGTTAACATACATATTGTTTCACATTGAGGACCTAGTGATTCTTACATAGTTCAAGCACTTCCTGTTATGTCGGTAGAGTCCTTGCTGCCACACACTCACTTGTCTGCCTTTTTTTCTCAGCTCATGTCAACATAACTAAAGCAACTTAAATATGACAGACTAACCTAAAAAGTGATGCTAGTATATAACCTGTTCGCCACTGAAAACAAACCTAGCTTTCAGACAGCAGTATTAGATATATATATTTATATATGCTACACAAACACGCTTTACAAGAAGACCTCCAAGTAACTCAGAATCTCACAGGAAAAGTCCTATGCTCTTCCCTTCTGTGGTTGTGAGGGAATGTGAGGTTCACAAGCAGGCTAGAGTGGCAGATTCAGCCTGGTCCGTCCAGAAACACAAAATGTACTTCAGCTTAAACAGCAAGTCAATACCGATTTTAAACTGCATCCAAATGACTGCACATGACCATAGTAGAGTAATGAAAAAAAGAACTGTACTTATTAAATAAATGCAAACAAATCCCACCATATTAGGTAAAAGCTGCTGGTATATGTGGTAATTTTACTACCTTTTCAGTCAAAAAGGACCATTTTGACTATGCAAAGGAAAAAAAAAACATGAAAACAAAAGGAAGTCATCCAGGAGGCGTCAGGTGATACACATCCAGGTCGATCCCAGAATTCTGCGTTATGTATGCTAGATAGGACATGAAACTATAGGGTTACATCTTTACAGAAAGTGCACAAATCACCTATTTACAAAAAAACAACCGTTCCAGGCTCCAGAAACAATATGGCCTGGGGCAAACCACGTGCTAGCACAGTTAGGTGGCTACAAAGCTCACTGAAATATATAAACATATTTACATAAGCCCAGGGAAAGCCGACAATAGTTGAACATCAACCATTTTGTATTGAGCAGGCTACCTCCCCTAACGTACAGTGGCTAAGGTCTTTAAAATTATTCACCACCCCTTTTAAAAAGGCAGGGCAAAGCTTTTGTAAGAGCAGCTCTTCGGTTAGATAACTGGGAAGAGTCAATTCACCAAGTCTGTGCAACATTGCAGAGATTATTCTTGATTGGTCAGTAGTTTGGCATTTCAGTTACCTGTTAAAACAAAAAAAACTGATCAATATAATGAGAGTGCAGTATAGGCTTGCCATTTAACTGGAAATATAAATGGAAATGTAATGCAATATGGAACCAGATTGCTTTGCATAAATAAAGGACTGTTCAAAAATGGGCAGGTTTCCCTAGCCTGAGATTCTAGGTAGAATAATGCAGGCTAAAATAAAAAACAAGAAGAATCTAACCTTTATTCTCGCTCTAGCAGCTGCTGCATCTAGTTCTGGTGCTTGACCTCCGCTGTTCCCTGAGCTCAAGTTCTGCAAGGTGCACGCAGCTCAGGGTGGCTTGGATGCCCTATCACTTGCGACACAGGAGACATGGTCCCAACCCATGTCCGTGTCGCACAGGGGACTTTAAATGGACAGAAACTGAACTAGCAATATATAAAAGGCTTCAAATATTCTCCCAATTATCCTTTCACAAGCAAGGTCTCACAATTACCTTAACCTCCTACCTCCAGGGTATAACTATCTGAAGACCTAAAAGGCTGGGCACCAAGAACAAATTCATCACATAAACACATCACAAATGCACTCCTTACTTACATGGTCTGTGGATTGAAGAGGTGCGACAGTGGGAAGATCTGACTAGAGATGGACTGTGCAGCCAAATTTAGAGCTGGATTGAGAGCTGAAAGATAAAAAGCTGCCATCAGTGACATGTAAACTATATGCAAGAGAACAGTATGACCTGTCTCCTCATTTACCTGAAAGGGCAGGATTCAGGGTAGCCAGTGGAATGGCTCCATTCAGCTGCAAAGCTGCTTGGGCAGCAACGGGCATCTGTAAGCCTGTACCTGCAATGGAAAAATATAGAGGAGATTACTAAACAAAGAAACGACCAATAAAAAGAATGTATATATTATACACTCTTGCCCGAGTAGTTGTACAGTTACTAGTTACTAAGCCTAAGTCTTGTACAAGTCTGAATTGTTTTCTGTATAAAAAGGAAAGGTTTTTGGTACTTGGCCAAGGAAGCAGGGGGCAGAAAAGCCCTCATCACTTTGAGTTATACTCTTATACTCTTCCACATTAACTCTGCCCTCAAGCAGCGTATGGGCAAAGCAGGAGCGCAAAAAAAAAAAAAAAAAATACAAGACTAAGAGCCAACAGGCAAAAAAGACATGGAAAATACAGCTGAATAAACTTCAGCCAACCAAGATCAGGTTGGGAAGGAAAAAGAGCAGGTAAATGGTCTCCAGGTACCAGGTATGCCTAGGACACTTCAGTCAAGCAGCCATATCCTCCAGCATCATCATGGGCACACAGTGAGGAGGAACTAGGGAAAAGGCTGTAGGTGTACTAGGGCAGTATAAGTACCACAGGGGATATGCAAAGCAGGTTGAAGAACAATATTCAGTGGTGCACCAAAGGGAGGGGGGGGGGGGGGGGATTTGTCACTAGAGGATACTTGGTGTAAAAAAAATACAAATCTGTGATTACTCACCTGTAGAATTGGTATTATATTTATACAGCACGTCCTGTCCCAGAAGATATTCCTTACACTAGGGATATACATCCAGTAGATGGCGCTGGACTGCAAAGACAGAAAAGTGGCTCCTTCCGGCCCCATATATACCAGGGACCTCCCACAAAATCCCCAGTATTGAAAAGCAGTTAAAATGAGGCCGGGAGAACTATAAACATTATATGAAAATTTGAACATAAGATCACCATAAAGAGGTAACTAAAGATAATGATAACAAGGGTGGTGTGGAACAGGACCTGCTGTATACATATAATACCAATTCTACAGGTGAGTAATCACAGAATTGTATTATTCTAAGTATACAGCACGTCCTGTTCCAGAAGATATTCCTTACACTTGGGACATCCAATAGCAGTGTCCATAAGGTAGGGTAGGATCCCCAAAGTAACAGCAGACAGTTTAAACCACTGCCGCCTGCAGAACCTTGCGGGCAAAAGCAGCATCAGCTGAGGCCCTAACATCAACCTTGTAAAACTTTGAAAAGTATGAACAGAAGACCAAGTAGCTGCCTTGCAAACTTGTTCAACAGAAGCTTGGTGCTGAAAAGCCCAAGAGGCACCAATAGCACGAGTAGAATGAGCAGTAAGGCGGAAGGGAGGCTCCTTCCCCTTAGCAGAGTAGGCCTGTATCACAGCCTGACGTATCCACTTGCTGATAGTGGACTTAGCCGGAGCCAGACCTTTCTTAGGTCCAGACGGAAGCACAAAAAGAGCATCAGTCTTCCTGAAGGATTCAGTAGCCACCACATAGAACTTCAGAGTTCTGACTACATCCAAAGAATGCAAAACCCTTTCCTTAGGGTTACTAGGATTAGGACACAGAGAAGGCAAAACAATGTCCTGATTGAGATGAAAGGCAGAAACAACCTTAGGCAGAAAATCTGGCTTAAAACGAAACACCACCTTGTCCTGGTGTCTATCAAAATAAGGAGGCTTGATGGAAAGCGCCGCCAACTCAGAAACACGCCTAACAGAAGTGATAGCCACCAAAAAGACCACCTTAAGCGTAAGAATGGACAAAGGAGCCCCTTGCAAGGGCTCAAAGGGAGACCAAAGACCAAATTCAAGTCCCAGACTGGTAACATAGGCTTACGTGAGGGACGCACGTGAGTAACCCCCTGGAAAAAAGTCTTGACCAGGGGATGCTGAGCAAAGGATCTTTGAAAGGCCATGTGTCTGCCTTGGCTATTTTCTTCCAGAGTACTGAGCTGAAGACCCAGATCCAAACCATGTTGGAGAAATTCCAGAATCCTAGGAATAGAAAACACACGACAGGAAAGCGAGTGGGATTAAAACCAATGTAAGTACGCCAAACCCTATAATAGATGGAAGAAGAGGACCTCTTCCTAGCCCTGATCATGGTATTCACCACCGAGGCAGGCAGCCCTTTTTCCATCAAGATGGAGGTTTCAACAGCCAGGCCGTCAAAGCCAGCGTTTGTAAATTGGGGTGGCGTAGGTGTCCCTGAGTGAGCAGATCTGGAACCAGCGTCAGGGTATACTGATCTATTGCCAACTGCACGATGTCTGCGAACCACACTCTTCTTGGCCAACAGGAGGCCACCAGGAAGGTTGGCACCCCTTCCTGAACTATCTTGCGCAGCACCCTGCCCAGCAGTGGAAAAGGGGGAAACACATACAGGAGCTGGAACCTCGTCCAAGACATTGCCAGGGCATCCGTGGCCAAGGCCAGAGGATCCTGGGACAGAGAGACAAAGACTGGAAGCTTGTGATTGTGACGGGGCGCAAACAGATCCACATCCGGCTGACCCCAGTGGTGGCACTGGGAGCGAAACACCCTGCTGCTGAGGGACCACTCTCCCAGACGAGTCTGCCTCCAGATTCTCCACCCCCGGGATGTACACAGCTGAGATGCAGGGAACATTTTCCTCCGCCCAGGACAGTATCAGGGAAACTTCATTGAGGGCCCTCTTGCTTCGGGTCCCTCCCTGATTGATGTAGGCAACCGCCGTCTGGTTGTCCGAGCCGACCCCTCAGGTGTGGGGTTAAGTGGGCGAGAACCAACCTGATTGCCCTCAATTCCAGAATGTTGATAGGGGCATGGGCCTCCTGAGGGGCACACTGACCCTGGAATTTCAGGGACTTACAGAATCCCCCCAACCTGTCAGGCTGGCATCCCTGGTGACCGTCTCCCAGCAGGGGGCAAGAAAGGACCTGCCCCCCAAGCAGGTTCTCGGAGACCAGCCACCACACTAGAGACCGCCTGACCTGAGGGGACAAGACAAACACCTGATCCAAGCACACAGGGTCCCGATCCCATACTGACAAGAGGTGAAGCTGAAGAGGCCTCATGTGGAACTGAGCATATGGAACCACCTCAAAGCAGGACACCATCAGGCCCACTAGCTGCATTCCCTGCCTGATGGATGGATAGGGACAAGACAGCAGGATCTGAACTTTCTCTTGAAGGACCTCCACCTTCTGCTGAGAAGAAAGATCTTGACCTGAACTGAATTCAGAATCATGCCCAAAAAAGACTTCACCATGGAAGGAGACAGGGAAGATTTGGGGTGATTGATCACCCAGCCGAATGATTCCAGTGTGGACACCACTCTGAGTGTCCAGCTCTGCCTGATGGAAGGGCTGAGAAGCGATAAGCATGTCGTCCAGGTAGGGAAGAATGCGAATGCCCTGAGATCTCAGCAGGGCCATTACTCCTGCCAGCACCTTGGTGAATACCCTGGGGGCCGAGGTGAGGCTGAAGGGCAAGGCCACAAATTGGTAGTGCTGATCCTCCAGAGCGAACCTGAGGAATCTCCGATGACCTGGAAAGATAGGTATGTGAAGGTAAGCATCCTTGATGTCTACAGAGGTCATGAAGTCCCCTGGGCATAGGAAAGTCACAGCTGAGCGCAGAGTCTCCATGCGAAAGTGTCTGAATCTGACAAACTTGTTGAGAAGCTTTAAAGTGGACCAACACCCGATGCTGATCGGCCCGGGAATCTATAAGATTCCCGGGCCGATCAGCTCCCTGCCTGCAAGCCAGCGCGATCGGGGGTGCCCCGCTGTGTGAAACCGCCCAGGACGCCCGCAAATCCTACCTGTTCCTCGTTCCAACGGCGCATGCGCGGGCCGCCGCCGCATCTCGCGCATCCCTCTAGCAGGGCGTGCACCTGCGCCGGCCGTCTGTGAATGGCCGGCGTGGGCTCGCTCCCTGTAAGGGGGACGCGCAAGAGGCGGCGGGCGCTCTCACCTTGTCCGTCGACGGACCTCGATTGTCCGTCGGCGGCGATTGGTGGTGCGAGTCACGTGGGAGCGGGGTCAGGTGAGTTTTTGGGGCTTTCTGGTGGGTTTCACACAGCCCACCGGGGTGCCCCGCGGAAGTGGACCAACACCCAGGATAGTTAAAACCCTGGGTGTTGGTCCAATTAAATCCAGGATAGGTCTGATGGACCCATCCTTTTTGTGCACAATGAAAAGATTGGAACAATAGCCTTTGCCCCTTTCCTTCAAGGGCACCCGGCAGATGACACCTAGGTCTAGAAGGCCTTGGACAGCCAGGGAGAGACACTGAGCTGACAAGGGGTTTTGAGCTAACCGGGATTTGATTAACCTTGGGTGCGGCCAGGCTGCAAACTTTATCTTGTAACCGGAGGATACTACCTCCTGAATCCACCGGTCTGAGACATGACGCCTCCAGACATGAGCCAAGAGCCGAAGCCGACCCCCCACCCAGATGGGTGAGGGCGCCCCTTCATGCCTGAGGGGGCTTGGGGGAGGACTTAGTCTTGGGACCCCAGGGAGGGCCAGGGCAGCCAAGTCCTCTGCCCCTGCCCCAAAAATCTCCACGGGCTCCAGCAAAGGAAGCTCCCCGTCCAATTTTGGAGCCCCTGAAGGAAGGAGAAAAGGTACCTGAACCCCGAAAGGATCGGGGCTGCCTTCTACACTGAGGTAACTTGCCACCTTTAGCAAACAAGTCCAAACGTTCCCCAAAGAGGGCAGCCCCTTGAAGGGAAATCCAGTAAGGGCCTTTTTGGCAGCATTGTCAGATGCCCACTGGCGCAGCCAGACCGAGCGGCGTATCGTCACCAACAAGGCAGATGCCCTGCCACACATTCTAATGGTATCATCCAGGGCAGAGAGAACATATGCAACAAATTCCTCACAACGCAGAAGAGCTCTATACTCTTCACTACCAGCATCAACAGGGGCCCCATCTAAGAGAACCCTGAGCAGGCTTTTAATAGCAACAGCCGTGATAGCAGAGGCACAGACCGGATGGAGCGCGGTCCCCACACAGGCAAAGGCATGGCAAGCCAGCTGATCCATGCGCCTGTCCTCCCCATCCCTCAGTGTAGTAGAGTCAGGGGAATGCATGACAGATGTGTTAGACAACCCCAGAACTGGAGCATCCACCTCTGGAGGACATGACCAACGTTTAACCATCTCAGCAGGAAAGGGATACCTCCTATCCCAACTCTTTGGTACCCAGGGAAGCCGTTCCCACTCCTTGAGCACCAGATTATTAAAATGAGCTTGTTCAGGAAACTCCAAGCGTGGTTTAACAGTATGAAACAGCTCCCCCTGCTGCTGCGGGGCCACGGCAGGAGGAGGGATACATAGCACTTCAAAAATGTGAGCCAAAAGTCTGTCAGTATCATCTGAAGTCCATGGGTCAGACCCAGACCCGGCATAACCCCTAGGCTGATCCTCAGATGATTCTGAATCAGAGAGTAATTCCCCTTCTGCCAGGGGGGTATACCCAGTAATATCAGAAAACTCCTCAGCTTCCACAGGAAAGAGTAACACCGGGTGCCAGATGCCGCCGCTTAGCAGGAGCCTTACGCGGACCAGACCCAGCAATATGCCTTTCAATGCTGGCTACCCGGGTAGCCAAATCAGGTTGAGACTCCCCACTGGTATGCACCTCACTGGGAGTCAGGTGTAAGCGTGGGGGGGTAGGCGAAGCCAGAGGGGCGCAGCACTAGGCCCAGACGCAGGTAACCCAGACTGCAGCGCAAGTACCTGCTGGGCGCAGGGTACACACACCCTGACATCATCACTTATAGGGGTATACCCCACACGCCACACACAGCCGGGCTTGTCCCGAAGGAACCCCAAGCACATTATCCTGAGAAGCCTCCATATGGTGATTATCATGGCACAACAGGCCAATAGGGATTGACACTAATAGCAGCAACCCGGGATGCCCCAATAACCCGCTGGGGAATTGGGAGTAATGGAATGTAATAGCCCTCCAATAAGAGTTAACACTAAATAGAGGGGATAGGACCGTGAGAAACCACAAAGTTTGACCCGCCTGCAAGACATAAGCAAAAGATCCCATAAGCGATATGCAATACAGAAAAATATAAAATAAATCAGCCCGCAGGGGCACCTACGGACCGCGATAGGGAGATGCCAGGCACACGCAGCAGAGAACTAAAATGGCGCCCGCATATACCTCGAGAGGCGGGCCGCGGAGACAGTGATGCAGAACGCGTCAGCCGCAAGGCCCCCCCCCCCCGAAGAGCACAAAAACGCACCCACCTGACAAGGCCAGCCAATGATGGCGCAGCACCTGAGGCGATGTCGCCGCCGACCGCGGAGCGTAGTACAAACGTGCAGCGGCGGCAAAAACACAACATATAGTAAAGACATGCACCCAAGCCCCCCCCCCCCGATATCTACAAGCGAGAGGGAAGCGGCGGCCAGCCTAAAGGGAGCCAACTGCGGGGACAGGGGGCGAGGGGCATAAAATGCGGGAGGGGCATCCCATAAGGCTCACCATGGGCCTATACCGCCTACCCTTTGGTGGGGGACTGTGGTTGGAGCAGCGCTCCTTAGCACCTGACAGCGGTGCTGCCTACCTTCACCCGAACCAGAGCAGCCTGAGCTGGGAGGCAGTAAAAGGAAACAGGTGGGAATAGTCCTACAGGGCCGCAGGCTAATAGCCCGCTCACCTGCGAGTAGAGAGAGCCATCTTCTAGTCATCGCAGCCAGGACTGCAGATAAGAACTGGGGATTTTGTGGGAGGTCCCTGGTATATATAGGGCCGGGAGGAGCCACTTTTCTGTCTCTGCAGTCCAGCGCCATCTACTGGATGTATAACCCAAGTGTAAGGAATATCTTCTGGAACAGGACGTGCTGTATACTTAGAATAAAGGTTGAGAACCGCTCAAATCGAGGAAAAAGTATTTATGCCAAGAGGTATATTGGCTGTTGAAAGAAACCTCAAAATAGCCACCCTATCCTAGGGGTCAACATTCCTCCTGGTATGTGGACCACTAAATATGTTCCTGCCACATGGATTCTGGGCGACTTTTTAGTCCTCCTGATTGCTTAGAATGCTTCCTGAAGTAGAGGGGAACTGAGCCAGCGAAAGGAGGCCCATTGGCTTGATTGGAATGGTTGATAAGGAGGAAATCCAGGAACACCACCGCCATCGTGTGGTAAAAAATACAATTCTGTGATTACTCACCTGTATAATTGGTATTATGTGTATACAGTACGTCCTGCTCCAAATATAATACTTACAGTTGGGATATACTCCGCCAGATGGCGCTGGACAGCAGAGATATCGAAAATAGGCTCCTCCCGGCCCCTCAAATCCCCGGGGACCTCCCACAAATCCCCAGCATTGAAAAGCAGTTAATGAGAAGCCGGGAGAATTAAAACAATCCAAACTATCAACTATACCAATAACAATCACCATACAGGGGATCCAAGATAATGCAACCAAGGGTGGGTTGGAGCAGGACGTACTGTATACTCATAATACCAATTCTACAGGCGAGTAATCACAGAATTGTATTATTCTTAGTATACAGTACGTCCTGCTCCAAATCTAAAACTTACAGCTGGGACATCCAATAGCAGTGTCCATGAAGTAGGGTGGGATCCCCAAGAAAATCAGCAGCAGACAGTTTAAAGTGGACCAACACCCAGGATTTTGACTATCCTGGGTTTTGGTCCACTTCTGTGGAGCACCCCGATCGGGGGTGCCCCGCTGTGTGAAACCCCCCAGAACGCCCGAAAACACTCACCTCACCACGCTCCTACACGGGAGCTCGTCCAATCAGAGCGCTCAGAGCCGCTGTGGTATGCACGTACAAGCGGCGTCTAACCACAGCGGCTCTGAGCGCTGGAGGCCGCGTCTCGCGCGCCCACGACGGTCATTCACAAACGGCGGGTGCGCGCCCTGATAGAGAAAAGCGCGAGACGCGGCCCGCGCATGCGCCGTTGGAACGGGGTTAAGGTAAGGTTTCTGGAACTCCAGAATCCGGGGAATAGAGGACACACGACAGGGAAGAGCCTTAGACTCACACCAGTCAATGTAGGCACGCCAAACCCTGTAATAAATGTAATTGCAATCCTTTTCGGTGGTCTTGCTGCACATGCGCAGGCTCTCATCCACTTAGCACTGTATGCCGGGAGTTTCAGAATATAGAGCCTATCTGAAGAGCGGGGCCTCAGTCGCGGCATGTGTATGCCAAAATGTTTTTTTTTTAACGCTTATTGACACACAATAAGGCATCCCAGATTGGGATGCCCCAGGGCTGGGCCCTGAAGTCTTATAGATTCCAGGGCAGGCAACAAACATGATTGTTCCACATAAACATGGAGGCATGACAATGGCTTACACAAGGGCATGTCTTTGAGTGGGTGTAGATGGAGGGGCAGAGGAAATCCTGTATATAGCTGTACTATGACTGACATCACAGGGTCAAGGGCAGCCCTTATAAGTGGTTTTAGTAGTGCAGCAGGACTGAATGAGAGCAGAGTGCGAAAAAAACATTTAAACATCAGTGTAGTCCTCTATTGCCATTTTTAGTTTGTTCTCTTTTTTATTAAGATTTACAAATGTAAAGAAATACACAATCGTAAACCAGAACAGATATACAAGGTAAAGTCATGAAAACATAGAATAGTTCCAGGTTCCCATATTGCCCCCGTCATCAGACACAGCTGAGACATCGCCACCCCCCCCCCCCGACCAAACCCACCCCCAGCGAGTCGCCCGTGAAGAACAGCATGCATATTTATCCATCAGCAGTGCCTGCATCCCATACCCCTGCCAGTGGGCATCCAAATCTCCAGGCAGCGAGCAAATAAAACTGGTATCTATAGCCAGGGCTAGGGCCATTGTCAAAGGGCATGTGTGATGTCATGATCTACACGTACGGGGGGACCCGTGCACCCGGCACATACATCAGTAGTAAAGACGCGTAGGGCATCCATAATATATAGTCCAGGAAGGGGGCCAAGTACGAGCCATTAAGACGGTCCCGGGGCGCACTAGGAGGGGGCACAGGCACAAGAGCAGCTCCGCAAAAGAGCACCAGCCGGGGCAATGGAGGGATCAGGGGGGGCGAGCCAGGGCAAGCTGAGTGAAGGGGGGGGGAGCCCATCAGGCGATAAGAAAGGAAGATAAAAAAAATAGGACAAGAGGGAAAAAAAAAAAAAGAGGGGGAAGGGGGGGTCTCTATTGCCATTTTCAATTAATGCTGAAATGGCAGTTCTTTAGGACAAACAAGGACCTATTTCTTTCACTGTGAATGAGGTTTGAAAGGACTTATTATGCTTAAACAAGCAGAAAACATGTTACATTATGTATAGGTTAAACATACACACGCAGTACCTGTCATACAAAAATTCATTTATCATACGCTTACCTTCTGCTAACTTGGCCATGAGCTGCAGGCGTCCAGTAGCACCCAAATCAATCCCACTACGCTCAAGATCATCATTATCAAGAAAAGAAACATCGGTGCTGCCATCGCTGCGATCTGTCACATGACCAACCTTCATGGGCCGGCCTGCCAACTCAAATCCATTTAACTGATCCAGGGCACGCCGTGCACATTCTGCATCAAAAAACTACAGAAACAACAGACATTTTAGAACGGTCAATGGTATTTCCCAAAATTAAATAAAAAAAAGACTGGCCTGCAAAGATTTTCACTATCGTGGTGATTGTTCCTCTACAACGTAACTTTGCCTTGTTCTGCGGGACCCGATTTTACCTGACCAGAAAGGAATGCATGTCTTATGTAAAAAGATGTCTAGGTAAGGAGATTTTAATACAAATGACATTTCCCCAAACATCCTCCAGGATGGCTAGTCTAGTAGCTCTTCCTAAAGAGGGAAACAAACTGAACATCGTTACATACTCCGCCCTTTCTTCCCGGATCTCAGTGTTTTTGGGTTCCCAGGAAACAAGCTGGAATCTATATCCCTAATTTTTGTTTTTTTTTTTGTCCCCAGGGGAGATGGAGGGTCCGGATTCCCTCCCCTCTCTCTGGCAGGCTCAGGTGGTGCTCCAGGTGGCCCACTGCTGCCAGAATCAGGGGGTCCCCCTCTTTTCATCCACTCCCACTGGGAATTCCCATACTTTGAGCTAGCCCTGGTGGCGGTCTCCAGGGTAGGAACCAGGACCTGGTGCTGGGCATGGATCCCAACATTTCCCCTACTGGCTATGCAGATGTAAGGGGGTCATTGGAACACTAAGGTCCCCTTTTTACATGGCATTGGGGTGCAGATAAGTAAGGGCTCACTGTTGGTGGATGAGCTCTCGTTTCATTGGGAGCTGCTTGGCAGCGGGCTCTGTCAGGCCGGTATGCAGGTGCACATACTGGCAGTAACACTTCCAAGTTAGGGGGATGGCAGTTTGTGCATGCCGGATCAGGAAGTGCTGTGTCCGCCACTCCAGGAAGTAGTGGAAGGGGCTCTGGTGCTCAGGGCAACAATGGCAGGGATTGTGGAAGCAGCAGTTGGCTGCGCGTCCTACAGATACAGCGTTTCAGACTTACCAAGCTAGCACCGGGCTAATCCTTGGCTGTGAGTGTGTCTAGAGCAGCATGGGAGGAGGCGACACTACCCAGTTGGATGAGGTACATCTAAACCACAGCGCCCACCCCCCCTTTAGTTTCCTCTGTCTGGAGGGATAAGGTCACTTAAGGCCACCCCTCTTGGATTCCTTAGCCTGAAAGGACAAGTCCAAGGATTCAAGACCCACAAAGGGAGACTAGATGGTCCAATGAGCACAGAGAGCAGGAGGAGCCAAAAGGATAGTAAAGTTGTTCAGTAAATTGTAAGGCAGCTTTGCCAGAAGGATTCCACGAACTTCTATTTAAAGATTGCTTGGAGGAGGTAGCGGAGGGGGGTGGGAGAGAACTTTCATTGCATGATGAAAAGTTTCTTTGAAAACTTCAACTCTAGAATGGTTTGTAAGTACCATACGACCCAGGAGACTCTAGTATTGAGGTTGGTCCTTCCTCTCAGCCGGAAGCCCTTTCACCCCTTGCCCCTAAACTTAAATCAGGGGTGGGTCAGGGTAGGCCAGGTTCTTCAGATGAGGAGATTTGTGCATCCTCAGACGAGTCTGTCCATTCCTCAAGCACAGGTAGAGGACCAGATGTGGCTGTTCTAGGGCCCTCACCCTAATAGGTTTAACTTTGAACAATTCAGGACGGACCCAGTCTAGAATTTTCCTCAGGACCGGAGGATCATTTTCTGGTAACTCACTGTTCCAGAGATGCAGTAAAAGGCACAGCCCTAACCCTTAGTGATTACACAACTAAGGGGGATAGTGGTCATAGAGGAAGTTCTGTGGCATCTAAAACAGACAGGGTTTTACTCCCATGTATTTTTGGTCCTAGTTAGGGAAGCAGTCAGGGAAATTTCAGTTAATTCTAAACCTAAATCAATTAAACATGGGGATCAGATACAAGAAATTACAAATGAAATCAATCGTTTAACATCAAGGATATCCTGTTTCGGGGTGACTGGCTGCCCTCCATAGATCTCCAGGATGCCTACCTGATTGTTCCTATTTGTTGGGCTCATAGAAGATTTGAGGTTTGCAGTAAAGATAGATGGAGTGATCTATCACTGGCAGTTCCGAGCTATGCCCTTTGGACTCTCATCCACACCACGGAACTTGTGCGGAAAAAATACCATTTTGTGAATACTCACCTGTAAAATGGGTATTATAAGTATGTCACACACCCCGCTTCAAACATTAATAATTACACTTGGGTTACTCCACCAGCAGGTGGCGACGTTGCAGAGAAGTCTTGAAAAACGAGCCCCTCCTGATCTATAATACCCGAGACCTCCCACTCATCTCCCAATTTTCAAACAGCAGTAAAGACAAGGTACCAGGAAAAAACCATTGGTAACCCTCAAACTGTAAACGAAGCTTCACCCTACAAAGAATCCAGGATACCAAAAAGGGCGGGTGAAGCGGGGTGTGTGACATACTTATAATACCCATTTTACAGGTGAGTATTCGCAAAATGGTATTATTCTAAGTATGTCACACACCCCGCTTCAAACATTAATAATTACACTTGGGACATCCAAAAGCAGTGTCCAGAAAGGGCGGGTATCCAACAGCAAGCCTGCAGAACCTTGCGGCTAAACACAGCATCCGCTGAAGCCCGCACGACAACCTTATAAAACTTGGAAAAAGTGTGAACAGAAGACCAAGTAGCAGCCTTACAAACTTGCTCAACAGAAGCCTGGTGCTGAAAAGCCCAAGATGCCCCGACAGCACGAGTAGAATGAGCAGTGATACGAAAAGGGGGAGCCTGCCCCTTGGCAGAATAGGCCCCGACAACAGCCTGACGAATCCACTTGCTAATGGAAGACTTAGCCGGAACCAAAGCCCTTCCTAGGCCCGCAGGGCACCACGAAAAAGGCATCAGTCTTACGAAAAGGAGATGTAGTACGCAAATAGTACTTAACACAGCGTACCACATCCAAACAATGCAAAACCCTCTCCTTGTCATTCCTAGGCTTAGGACACAAGGACGGAAGAACAATGTCCTGGTTAAGATGAAAAGCAGAGACCACCTTAGGAACAAAGTCCGGTTTGAAGCGGAAAAGCACTTTGTCCTGATGTCTCTCAAAGTAAGGAGCCTGTATCGACAAGGCCGCCAACTCCGAAACGCGCCGAACCAAAGTGATGGCCACCAAAAAGGCAACCTTCTGAGTCAGAGTAGAAACAGCAATATCCTGCAAAGGCTCAAAAGGAGGAGCCTGAAGAGCAGAGAGAACCAAATTCAAATCCCAAACAGGGAGCAAAGGCTTCCTAGGAGGCCGCAGATGCGAGACCCCCTGGAAGAAAGTCTTGACCAAAGGATGAAGCGCAAAGGACTTTTGAAAAAAGACAGACAAGGCAGAAACCTGCCCCTTCAAAGTACTCAGCTGAAGACCAGAGTCCAGCCCCGATTGAAGAAATTCCAAAATCCTGGAAACCCGACAGGGCAAAGATCTAGCCTCACACCAATCAATATAAGATCTCCAAGTCCTATAATAGATGGTAGAAGAGGACCTCTTCCTGGCACTAATAAGAGTCTGAACAACAGAATCCGAAAGACCTTCCTCCCTTAAGATGGAGGGTTCAGCAGCCAGGCCGTCAAAGCCAGCGCTGGTAAATTGGGGTAACGCAGTTGAGCCTGTGTGAGAAGATCCGTCCGAAGAGGCAGATCGAACTGATCCACCGCCAGACAAACGATGTCTGCAAACCACACCCTCCTTGGCCACCTTGGAGCCGTCCAGGGCCAGCTTTCGCAACACCTTGCCTAGCATGGGGATCGAAGGAAACAGATAAAGGAACCCCAGGTACCCCCAGCTCAGGGACATGGCATCTGCCAGAGCCAGAGATTCCTGAGATAACGATACGAATGTCAGAAGCTTGTAATTGTGACGAGAGGCAAACAGATCCACCTACGGCGTCCCCCACCAGAGACAAAGCGACCGAAACAACTGGGAGTGGAGAGACCATTCCCCCCGGCGGAAAGAGCACCTGCTCAGGAAGTCCGCCTCCGTGTTTTCCAGTCCTGGAATGTACACTGCCGAGATGCAAGGGGCATGAGTCTCCGCCCAGGCTAGAATCAGAGACACCTCTCTGAGGGCACCCAGACTGCGAGTCCCTCCCTGGCGATTGATGTAAGCAACCGCCGTCCGATTGTCCGACCGAACCTGAACCGGCAAGCCCTATAAATGCTGTGTCGAGTGAGACAGAACCAACCTGATGGCTCTCAACTCCAGAACGGTGATGGGCAAGTGTGCCTCCAGAGGACCCCACCGCCCCCGGAACCGAAGGTCCTTCCAGAAACCTCCCCATCCCGACAAACTGGCGTCCGTGGTGACAGTTTCCCAAAGAGGCGTCAGAAAGGACCTGCCCCTCAAGAAATTGTCCGAGACCATCCACCACTGGAGAGACTGCCGAACCCCGGAGGACATCCGGAAGGACTGATCCAACGACCGCGGTCGCCGGTCCCAAGACGCCAACAGATGAAGCGTCCTCGTGTGAAACTGAGCAAAGGGAACCGCCTCGAAGAAAGCTACCATCAACCCCACCAGTCTCATCCCTAGCCGGATGAACGGGCAGCGATTGAAAAGAAGAACCTGCGCCAATTCCTGAATCAAGAAAACTTGCCTGAGGCAGAAACACTCTGTGTTGGCAAGAATCCAAGAACGTCCCCAGGAAGGACACCACCCTGGCCGGAACGAGAGAGGACTTGGGATAGTTGATCACCCAGCCGAAACTCTCCAGAGTGGATACCACCGTCCTGGCGTCCATCTCCGCCTGACTGAAGGAAGGAGCCATGATGAGAAGATCGTCCAGATAAGGCACAATGCGAATCCCCTGAGCTCTAAGAAGGGCCATCACGCCCGCCAACACCTTGGTGAACACTCTTGGAGCCGAGATAAGGCAGAACGGAAGAGCCACAAATTGAAAATGCCGATCCTCCACCACGAAGCAAAGAAACCTCTGGTGAGCCGGAAAGATAGGAATATGAAGGTAGACCTCCTTGATGTCTATGGACGTCATGAAGTCCCCCTGCCGAAGAGAATTGATGGCAGAGTGCAGAGTTTCCGCGCGAAACGTCCGGGGACGAATAAACACGTTGAGGAACTACAGATCCAGGATGGGACGAACCGACCCGTCCTTGAGCAAGAGATTGGAATAATACCCGCGGACCACCTCCGAGGGAGGGACCGGGCAGATGACTGCCATTTCCAGAAGATTCCTCACCGCCGCCAGGAGCCCCTGCGCGGCCAAAAGATCTGAGGGAACCTGAGACCTGAAAAATCTTAGAGGAGGACGGAACTCTAACTCCAGCTTGTAACCGTCCGACACCACCTCCCGGATCCACCTGTCCGAGACCGCCTGGTACCACACCCGGGAGAAGTGTCGCAACCGTCCCCCCACCCGCAAGGGTGAGGGCGCCCCCTCATTGCTGAGCGGCCTTGACAGCGGGCTTGGGTTGGGCACCGGGACGGCCACAGCCTCTACCCCTGTTCCAGCTTCCGAAAAGCCCGCACCTCTGCCAGCTCTGGCTCCCCGAAAGGAGGGATCAAAAGAGGCCGCCCCCCGAAAGGAACGACGACATTTCTTGCGCTGAGGTAACTTACCTCCCTTGGCAACCGAATCCAATTTCTCACCAAACAGGCGCAGGCCCACCAAGAGGAGAGCCGTAAGCGACTTTTTTTTTTTTTGAATTAGAATCAGCAGTCCATTGCCGCAGGCACACCGACCGCCGGATAGCCCCCAGTAAGGCCGTGGTCCTACTACACATCACCCTTGCGTCAACCAGAGCGGCCAGCACAAACGAAACAAACCGAGTAGGCAGCTCCCATCCTACAAGGATGACCTCAACAAAATGTCTCTGAATGGGAAACACCATGCGCGGCTTGGCCATGTCAAATAACTCGCCCGCAGGCGGGAGAGCCACCTCAGGGGGATTTAAGTATATATAATGACAGAGTAGGATCTGAACCTGCACCGCCGGGGAATAAAGCTCCATAAACTTATGCTCTAACCGCTGGGCCGTGCAGCCGGGTCTAATGCCAAAACCTCAAACATTTGAGCCAGGAGCGAAGGGGTGTCAAGACCTCCCCCCGTCGCTCGCTCACCAGCAGCACTAAACAAATGCAGGACAACAGGCTTATCCGATTCCCCAAGTGGGGGGCAATCGGACCAGTCTAAGGACTCAACCATAAACATCACAGGCCGGTGGAGCCGGGGAAGGATGTTTCCGCTAAGCCGGAGCCTTTTGGGCAACCGCAACGGAAAACATTTTCTCAAGGCTGGCCCACCTGGCGCAAACCTCGGATTGCGAATCCCCCCCATGACAACGTCACATGGGGTCCGGAAAAGGCGGGGAGGGGTAGGTGAAGACACGGGCGGCGGAGGACCGAATACCGGAGCACCCGACTGCCGCGTAATGTTCCGCTGTGCACATGAAACACAGAGTATGACCTCATCCCTCTGGAAGAGGAGCCCCACAACCCCATACATAGCCTGAATTGCCCCGAGGGATCGTTTCCGGAATCGTTGGAAGCCTCCATATGGTGAAATTGTGGTATTCGCAATTACCCAGGGATTTATGTAATAAGCGACCCGGGATGCCCCTTTTAATGTCCCGTGTTGGAGGAATTATATGGTGCAAATTTTTGGGGAATCCCACACTGGCAGGAAACTAAGTCCGGGAAACCCCTTAAGCATGGGATCCTGGGATCTGCCCTGGAAAAAACAACAGTCACTCCAGAGACCATGTATGTACACGAGCATGCAATCAGGCACATTAAACAATACACTAAATATGTACAATATATGACTCATTAGGCGTGTAGCATGTATGTACACGAGCATGCAATCAGGCACATTAAACAATACACTAAATAATATATATATGAAATTTTGCCCAAAACATCCATATGCACATGCTACATGGACCCACACACACGCCCAAGAGGTAGTAAAGCTCCTAACCCGGAGACACTAACGCCTGTGCTATGCAACACAATAATAAGCATTAACACTAACCTAAAATGGCGGCATAAGCAGCTGTGGCAGCAGCAAGACCACTCCCAGAAACGAGAAAGAGGGCGGGCCGCCCAGACGCGCCCCGGCCCCGCCCCCTTCCTAAGATACTGAACAGCGCAGGCCGCACGACCCCGCCCCCCCGCCATATAGAAGCTGCAAAGGGAAAAGCGAGACAGCCGCCCGCCGCACAATGCGTCCGGCCCTGCCTCTCCAGCACACAACAACAAGGAGCCCGGCATAACCTGGCTCCCACAACAGCGTCATGCGGGAGCGGGACGCCGGTTCGCGCCCGAGACCGGCTCTGCCCCCCGCCAAAGCAGCAACCTTACCCAGGCACGGAGCGGCGCAGCCGCCGAGTGCCTGAGGTGGGGGAGCTCCCCAGAAACAAGACAGCGCGCCCCGGCCTCGGGAGAGGTCACACCATAACAAGCTTAACACCTACCTGGCGCACACCTAGTTCAAAACACATGTAAAGCACAACCACTCACACAACGCATGGAGAACCCCCCCCCCCCCAGCACAGGGAGAAAAGGGGACCTAGCGGGGGACAGTGCCATCACCCACAAGGTGGAAACGGGAAGGGGCATCCCAAATCCGGATCACCAGGCCGGATATCCACGTTGCCCCATGGTATGGGGTCTAGCGGAGGAGCTAAGCTCCTAGGCACCTTAGGGTGCCGTCTACCATCGCCCGGCCCAGCAGCCTAGGCTGGGAGGCTTCACAAGGGGCATATCAACAAGAGCCGAGCAGAAATAGACCAGAAGGGGGGCAGGGGTGTTACCCCGGCTACTTGCAAGCAGGAGACTTAATTCTTCTGTCTTGTCGCCATCTTGCAGAGAAGAACACTGGGAGATGAGTGGGAGGTCCCAGGTATTATAGATCAGGAGGGGCTCGTTTTTCAAGACTTCTCTGCAACGTCACCACCTGCTGGTGGAGTAACCCAAGTGTAATTATTAATGTTTGAAGCGGGGTGTGAGACATACTTAGAATACATTTTGTGCGGAAGCAATGGTGTATCTGAGGTTGAATCAGATTAGCATTGTGGCATAAGCTGGACGATCATCTTCTCTTTGCCCTGTCCAAAGAGGTTTTGGAGAACAATGTATAAAATAAAATTCTGTGAGAATCTCACCTGTAGAATTGGTATTATATGCATACAGCACGTCCTGCTCCAGAACATATTCATAACGTATGGGTATACCTCCGCCTTCAGCGCCGTGCACTGCAGATCATGAAGAAAACAAGCTCCTCCCGGCCCTACATATACCGGAGGACCTCCCACAATCCCCAGCATTGAAAAGCAGTGAGCAGAGAAGCCAGGAGAAACAAACCACCCAGAATGTCTGGCAATAACACCAAGTGAGTACAATCACCATACAGGGGATCCAGAACAAAGTGAAACCAGGGTGGGGTGGAGCAGGACGTGCTGTATGCAGATAATACCAATTCTACAGGTGAGATTCTCACAGAATTGTATTATTCTAAGCATACAGCACGTCCTGCTCCAGAACATATTCATAACGTATGGGACATCCAATAGCAGTGTCCACAATAGGGTGGGATCCCCGTGAAAAGGCACAGCCAACAGTAAAGCGCTGTCACCCTTAACCATGCTATCAACAACTAGAGCAATGCTCTAACCTCAACCTTTGAACCTTGTAAAGGGAGAACTGAGCGCAAGCAGCAGACTAGCCAGCTTGATCGCCCGAACATAGTGCTACAGGGCAAGCCAAGCACTAATAGTAAAAGAACGAAAAACAATAGGGAGAAAGAATCTTCCTCTAAAAGGATAGGCCAAAATACTGCCTAACCATGCCGCTACGAGAGGGGGTAGCCATGGTAACTCAAAACTTTTCCCAACGGGGAATACATGTCCAGGTCGCAGATGGAACCAACAGAAGTGCTAACAACAATATTCAGCAGAGCCGAAAGAGTCCTACAGGTCCGGGAGGACGACCAACCGAACAGGACCAGGCCGGAGGGCCCTTAATCCATGGAAACAATCAATCCCAGTAGAGGGGCACAGATCCCTTTCATCTCAAGTAATTTATACCATAGTCCCGAGAACAGAGGATCCGTCCAAGGACGAAATAACGCCTGAATCCAACTTAGTGTGAGGCGGGTACCCTCACCTCATGGTATAGATCTATACCAAGGTATATATATATATATATATATATATATATATATATATATATATATAATGACTAGGACCACCAATAGTGCCGTTCCTTATGGCACACCACTGACTGGAGTAACCTCCCCAGAAGAGCAACCTGATGGAAGGAGCAGATCAGACAGGGACCTGACTAAGACCTGTGGGAACCCTTGGTAGGGTTTCAGAATAAGTCCTCCCCCAAAGGGGGAACTAGGGATCCCCCAGGAATGCACCTGAGCAGACCCTGAGGAATGCAAACAAAGGATTGGATCAGGTCTGGTAATAGAAGAACAGATCAGGCCCCAACCATAGACCGAGTCAAGTAGTGAGCCCATACCAAACACTGCTTGTAGGACCCTAATCCCAGGAGCAGATACCATCCCACCAGGGAAGAAGCTTAGACCTGGCGAATAGCATAGGGACAACATAAGCTAAACCAGCGTGGCAGAAGGAAGAAAATAAAGAGGAAGACAAAGTCCAGAGCCTCCAAGGAACAAGACACCCCGAGATCTGTCATCTCCAGCAGGGTAAGCCCCAGATCCTGCCAACGCTAAGTAGGTCTAAAGTAAAAGCACCATACTATGTTAAAAATAGTCCTCATGAGGGAACTTACCGTCCAGCTGCACTCAGCAGAACTCCCTGAGAACCCACACCCCACTGGGCCTCCCAGGCCCCTAGCATAAGGTGCTGCTTGCCTTCAGGGACTAGCGCAAGCTCTCCCCGCGCCCGGTAGGGCAAGGGTATAACGTCTTTCAAGTAAACTACCCAGCCAGAACCACTAGCCCCAACCAGGGAAGACAAATCTGGCCAACAACAGGGGTAGACCCCTGTAATAGAGACGGGGTCCCACAGAACCCTGCCAGTGTGAGCCCAGAGGCACAACAGAGAACCTCCTACGGGAGGGATACTTCAGTAAGGACAAGGAATATCAAGTCCCCTAAGGAATCAGGGCTCCCCTGGAATAGATCCAGGCCCAAAAATTCCGCAGGAACAAGGAGCAACCGCTGTCCTATCATGGCAAAAATGTCCCCCAATGGACGGGTACAAGGAGGATTCGTCCCCAACTAGGACCCACAACGTGCTCCTTATGACCAAGAATTCACCTAGGAAACCAGAACCTTCAAGATCCCTTCCTAGGAAGAATAAGCCCCCCTCGTCATCCTGCCAGATTAGGTACCATGGTAACCATCAGGGAAAAAGAGAAGGGCATGGAAAGCTCCCCCACGGTACTATCGAGTAACCAGTTAGAAGAATAACCGTCTCCACAAGGAGTAAGGTAAGCAGACCCAGACCCAGGGTGCAAACCCTTCATCCAGGGCTAATGGCTAGGGCACCTCAGAGCCCAAAGATCCCCGAGACAAGTGGTGTCAAAGGACGAGCCGCCAACCAGCGAACCAGAAGCAATGCTGTCTGGAGGAATCACTATCCAGGACGGAGGGCCAGAGGCCTCATATCGGTAAACTCCCTATAACCAAGGAAAAAAAGGCACTGGGTGAAGCCTACTCCCGGTGCAACCAGGAACTAGAGGGTGGAGCAGAGTAGAGCCCCGGTTTTGTCAAGTTCCATCCCACAACCGCTTCGTGCAGGAACAGGAGGGCCTGATGGGTCCCCTGGAAAATGGCCCTTGGTGCCGTGTGAGACATCACACCCTACCCGAGCCCAGTGCGTACACGGGCGCAACAGGGGGCTTAGTTTAAGCTTCAACGGTGTCAGTGATCACCAATACCCTGCAGTAGAGGGCTCAATATCCAGAAGGCTCCTTAGAGCCTAGAAAGAAATCCGAACACGCCACCAGCGGCCGGAGGACCCCTGGGGCATGGGGCACAGACAGCCCTGTCAAGGGCGCCAGGCCGAAATCTTATGGTACAGATGCCGCATCCCCTTAGGGGTTAGGCAGATAGACTCCCTCAACCTTGGAGGGAAAGAGGGGCAGACCCGCTCAGGGGCCCCAGTTTCTATGTGATAATGGCGTTCTGCGGGGAAGCCATACCTGACAGGCCCAGTTAAGCCTGCACCCATGCCCGAGGATCCGTAGTTCTCCTAACCGACTCAGGGAAGGGCCACCCAGCAAACACCGTTCCATATCTGGAGGAACTATCCCCTAAGGCCACCAGAGCGAGGCAGGATGACTCCTGATAGGAGTAAGGTGCTGTGGCCATCCCCTCACCCGGGTGGGTGAGAGCGTCCCATCATGCATGAAGGAATTCAGGGAAGGAAAAGGGCTTAGCCCGACCGGAGGGCCCCAGGCATTGACCGTCACTCCTGGGACGGGATGTCGAACCAGATCAAGCACGGGGTAACCTCGGTTCCTGTTTAACAGAATGATATGGAGGAGGAGGAGGAGGGGTATCCCTGCTCCGCGGGGGGCGCAATGGCTGCCTCTGACTGGGTGGACTGTCCTGTTTCTCAAATAAGTCCAGACGTGCCCCAAACAGGCGATGCCCTCTAAAGGGAAGCCCCATCAAGATCCTTTTAGCGTCATCGTCTGCCCCCCACTGACGAAGCCAGAGCAGGCGACGTATAGCTACCACTTGGGCAGAAGTCCTCGCACACATTTTGATGGTGTCATCCAAGGCCAAAAGGATGAATTTAACAAAAATATTGCAGCTCAAGAGTGCATAAAACACCTCCAAGGGTAAGTCTTCAGGCTGATGCTCCAGTATCTTTCTTATAAGAGTCTTAGCGGCCACTGCCGTGATAGCCGTGGCACAGACAGGGCGCAGTGCCGTGCCAGCACAAGTAAAGGCGTGGGAAGCAAGCCTATCGATACGCCGGTCCTCGGCGTCCCGCAGGGAACTGTAAGCCGGAGATGTAAGGAAGGGGGGGTTGGGGACCCCAATAATCGGAGCGTCCACTAATGGGGACGAGGACCAAATATCTACCATCTCGGGGGGAAAAGGGTATTTCCAAGCCCAGTCCTCCGGGGTCTTTTGAAGAGCAGTGGGACTTTCCCACCTTTTAAGCACAAGAGCATGGAAGTAAACCTGCTCGAGAAATTCCAAGCGCGCAGGCGCAGTATGAAATCCTGAGTAACATCCCGCCAATATCAAGCTGGTCCCAGTTATCCTGACCCCTCGGTCTCTCGTCAGAGGAGCCTAGGTCAGAGAACAGGTCCCCTTCTTCCGACATGGCGCTAGCATGTGTAGAAAAGGACTCCTCCGAGTCCATAGCACAGGCCGAAGCCGCGGGAGTACAAGGCCGTTGTCTGTCTGGGCCGATTCGGCCAGACAAACCTTCCACAATCTGGGCCGCCTAGGAGAGGGATCTATTTGTAACTCGCCACTTGTACAAGACTCAACAGGAGTGAGGTTTAGGGAAGAGGAAAGGGGTGAGAAGGAGCGAGGAACAACCGCAAGCGTCGCTCGCAATTCCAGCGTCTGTTCAGAACATGACGCGCAGGACCCGTGCCCCGTCCGCCTCAGCATGGGGGAGACCGCACGATATACACAGCCGGTCCTGTCCCGAGGGGACCCCGGTAACACAATCCTGAGATGCCTCCATATGGTGATTGTTTAAATATGGATGTCGATAGGGATTTATGCCGTAAGCAACCCTGGATGCCCCAACTACCCGCTGATCAATGTGGGAGATTTTGGGAAGGCCCGCTCCTTATACGTATGAGTATAACAATGTATACGTATATAGTCAATATATGGATAGGTATATATGTATATGAGGCCGGGAGAGGCCACCGGGAACTCAGCGTCTGAAAGACACAATGGGAAAGAGATGTCAGGAACATGCGCAGATGGACAGACAATAATGAAAAGGATTCGCTCGCAAGGGCACTTACAGCTCAGGTGGAGGAGGAGACCGCCACGACGCGTGCAGCTAACCAAAATGGCGCCCGGCGAAGCTCGAAGGGCGGGCTAAATACTCCGCCGTGACGCGAAGCGCGCCGAACTAAGGCCCCGTCCATTCTAAAGAGCGCAAAACTCTGAAGTAAAAAATAAGGCCTATGCAACCAACCGGCCTTACGTACCGTAGAGCGGACCGACAATAAGCGTGGGCACCGCGGCAACAACATCAAGTAAAAAAAAAACACACAGTGGCAGACGAAATAAGGAGCAAGCAGCGCGGCCCTGACATCTCTAAGCTAAAAAAGGGCAATATAGAAGCCACGAGCGTGACACACCGGTACACTGGGACCGCCACACGCGTACCCTCCCCCCCCCTCTCTTTTCCCCCTAAGTGGACGGGGAAAAGGGGGAGAATGGCAACCCGAATATAGGGTCCAGCACTACGCGGGGGGCATCCCTTGGAGGCTCACCATCAGCCTAGACCGCCTACTCTAGTGGTTGGGGAATTGCGGTGGAGTCTAGCTCCACAAGCACACCAGGTGCTGCCTACCTTCACCCGACCCACGCAGCCCAGGCTGGGAGGCATAAATTCACAATGAGGACGGGTGGAAATAGTCCCGCAGGGCCTCGGGCTGTCAAGCCCCGCTCGCCTGCGAGAGCGTGATACTTCATGTCTTCGCAGTTTCAGCACTGCAGAGAAATCTGGGGATTGTGGGAGGTCCTCCGGTATATGTAGGGCCGGGAGGAGCTTGTTTTCTTCGTGATCTGCAGTGCACGGCGCTGAAGGCGGAGGTATACCCATACGTTATGAATATGTTCTGGAGCAGGACGTGCTGTATGCTTAGAATATAACATTAGCCCTCCTTTTTCGATCTGGGGTGGGTCATAAACAAGGAAAAGTAGAATCTGTCTCCCCAGACTTCCTGCATTTATCTTCCATATTCGATCAACAGCTTGACCTTGCCGAAAATCGAAAGGATCGTCTCCATGTCCTCTTGTGTGCAAGTCCATCCCAGTCTCCCCAAGACAGATTCTGGTAATTTTGGGGCTCTTGACTTCAGCCCTCCCAACTGTCATTTGGGCCCAGTTGCATTCAAGGCCACTTCGGACCTTCTTTTTGCACGTCTGGAACAGAGATCCGCGGGCGTTTAATTCTCTGGTTACACTTCCAGATCAGGTTTGTCAGTCCCTTCACTGGTGCTCGTATCTGGTAAATTTGTCCCAGGGGAGGCCCTGGCATCAGGTGGACCCCCTCCGTATCATGATGGACACGAGTGCCCTGAGCTAAACTGCCAGATTCAGGGAACCTGGCCCAGTGCCATGGCTCAAAAATCTTCAAATATTTGGGAACTAAAGGTGGTTCAGCTAGCCTTGAACTACCTTGAGCAGGAGGAGAAGAATTGAGATGTTCTGATCATTTCAGGCAATGCCACAGTTGTGGCTTATCTCAATCATCAGGGAGGCACAAGACCCTAGTCTATGTCTCTCCGAGACAATCTGTGCCAGGATGGAAAAGTAGATAGCCTCCTTGCAAGCAGTCCACATCAACGGAGAACTAATTGTTCTGGCAGACCTCCTCAGCCAAGTGGAGCTCAGACAGGCAGAGTGGGAATTAGGCCAGAACATCGACGAAGGAACTTGGAAACATCTGGGACTCTCCTGAAGTGATCTCTTCGCCACCAGGGCAAATTCAAGATGTTGGCTCTTTTTGCCTCCCTTCACAGTAGCCAGGGAGCTATTGGGAGGGGTCCAATGTTCCACCCTCAGGTTCAAAGTCTAAATTTCACAGCGTGGATCCTGTACAGGGCCTGCCTTGGAGTAAGGGGCTTTCCGGTTGGGTCATTAAAACTCTTTCCCAGAGCAGAAAGATTGTAACCCCCCAAAAAATGTATGCCTAGGTCTGGAAGAAGTTTTCTTCATTTTGTTTCTGAAATCGCTGAATCTGAACCGCTCAGGGCTTACGGCAGTTTTAGAGTTTTTACAGGAGGGAGCAGAAGCGTAAAGGTACATGTGGGAGCCCTGTCTGTATTCCTAGACCATAGGCTTTGACAGCAGAACCTGATTGAAAGGCTTTTTGTTTCTCTGTCTAGAGGGAGGCCGGTTTCTAAAGCCTTCCCACTCTGGGACCTTTCCATCGTTCTTAAGAGTCTTATGCTACTACCTCCAAGCCCTTGCTACCACCAAGCCCTTGAAGGAGGCAGCAATTACATTTCTGACACTCAAGGTGGCTTTTATATTAGCCATTACTTCAGCCAGGATTAGTGATATGCAGGCCTCGTCTATCAAGGAGCCATATCTTAGAAGTTTTCCAGGCCATCTCACCATTAGACCTGATCCACTTTATCTATAGAACATTTCTTTGGAATTCTCAGGAGGTCTGTCTTCCAGGTCTCAAGCCAAAGGACCTTAAGGATCAAGAAAGGATGCATTTGTTGGATGCCAGAACCATTTTTTGATCACACTTTTGGATCCATGGAGTGGAGGAGATCTGACCATTTGTTGCTTTCATTTGCAGGGAAAAAAAGTGGGATGCAAGCCTCTAAAGCTTTCATTCTACAGCCTTCAAAGTGGACAAGAAACAGGAATTCGGCAGAATTCTACAGGTTATTTCTCCACTCTGAGGTAGGATGGTATATTTTTTTTAATTACTTGCTTATCCATGGCTAGCCGTCCTGGAGGATGTTTGGGGAAAGCTACCGGTAATGGCGTCTTATATCCCGCCCTGGCCCCAAGTATTTCGATTTTTTAATGATAGATTTGCTTAGACATGTTTTTCTGGGATTCTAGGATAAAACACTGAGGTCCGGGAGGAAAGGGTAAGGTATTTAACGATGTCCAGTTTGCGTTTCCTCTTTTAAATAGGAAGAGCTACTCCGCTAGCCATGCTGGAGGACTACCAGAAATGCCATTACCGATAAGGTAATTGGGTTTTTTCTTTTGTCCAATAGACTTTGTGTAATGAACAGAAACGGACACCACTGTTCGATTACAGGCTGTTCCCAATAATGTAATCTATTTCTTTCAGGATAGTGTCATGTTAAAGCGGGCCTTCAACCTGAATAAGAGATAGGCTCACTTATTCAGGTTGAAGGCTTGTGTGTTTCCCCCACCCCCTACATACAGATTTCCCACATTAAAAATCATCCTACCTGAACATATTGCGTTTTTTTAACCTTTTAACATGCAATATGGCAGCCTGTGGAGTCTCAGGCTGTCTGCAGAATATGCCACTCTGCATTCTGGGTTTGCTGTTCTTTCTCTGATCCCAGCTCTGTGCACAGCTATAATTCGCCCCCCTGCACTTTTCACCCCTTCTCTCTCCTCAATATGTGATGCTTCTGAGGCAAGATGGCAGCTCCCGCATCCTAGAGTCCTGAACAGAGTTGAAGCCCAATGGGGAAAAAATAATACATACGCGGCTAAAAACGTGAAACATATTAATTTTAGATGCTGGGGAATAGTTTAAGGGTTTTGGCTTTTCATTAAATGATGCTGAAGGTTCGGTTTAAGTGCAGCCATTAAGTCTACCATTATATAGATGGAGGTGTGTGCCTAAACAAAACCGGTCCATAAAAGAGTACGTCTTGCTCATGAAGAAAACACGACAAAGCTCAAGTCGTCTTGAACATTTTGTTCAGGGCAGAAAAGAAAGGAACAGATGTCTTGAGTAGCTCCCTATTGAAAAATCAACCATAAATTATATTTTGTAACCCTTGAGGACAGCAAAAAAAGCTGAAGCTCAAGCAAAAGTAAATGTATAAAATAAAAATGTGGAGCACATTTGACCAGGAGAACGCAAAATATATTGTGTGCATTAGGACATGTTTGGCCAGATAAAGTGACAAATGTGTGGATTTTAAATATATACAAATGTCAAATTGACAAATGTGCCTAAAGATTCTGCCAGTAATTGTGCAACAGGGGTTATTACACAATAATGAACAGTCAGAAATTAAAGGATTCTGAAGTGGTAAATTCAGAGCATGTTGAAATACTTCAAATAAAAACAAAAAAGTTTGCATCTCATTTCTCATTACACAAACAGCTCTTACCGTAATAAACCCATAACCCCTGGAACGTCCTGTATCAGGATCTCTCATCAGCTGAATACTTTCAATCTAAAAAAAAAAAAATTATTATTATTATTATTATTAACACCCAATATATATTGTAAAGGGTTAGGATAATATTTTCAATACAAAAACAAAGCTACCTTTCCAAATGGCTCAAATATTCCCCTGAGCATGTCCTCAGTAATATTGAAGTGCAGAGAGCCCACATAAAGTCGCATTGGTCCAAAAAATCCTCTTTGCAGGTTATTAGACATAGCAGCCAAACGATTCTTCTCCGCCTACAATAAAAGGTCAAACTGTAACACTCTGTACACATTTGGAAATTGATCAAGTGTCTCAAAACCCACAGATGCCCTCCCCCCTATCCAAAATCAGATCATGCCCCGCTGTGTGAAACTCCCCAGGTCGCCCCGTTCACTTTCTTCTACCTGGTCCAACTGCACATGCACGGGCTGTGGCCACATCCCCGCTATGCCTCTAGCAGGGCACAAGCCAGCCATTTGTAAATGGGCACGCTTCCTGTTAGAGGGAAGCGGGGGATGTGGCCGCCAGCTAGCTCAGAGCCACTGGCTTTAGACGCCGTCTTAAATGGCGTGACATCAGCGGCTCTGAGGGCGCTGACTGGACGAGACGCCGTACATGCACCGTAGGACTGGCATGAGGCGAGTTTCTTCGGGCGATCTGGGGAGGTTTCACACAGCGGGGTGTCCCGAGGGAAAGGACCAAAACCCAGGACAGTCAAAATCCAGGGTTTTGGTCAACTTTAAGCCATATCCTTGTGATTTAGTTTTATGGCTTAAAGCGAACTAACACCCACTGGTTCGGTGGGAGGGGGACATGATGCAAAAAGCCCCCCCAGGACGCCCGTAAGCCTTAACCTCGCTCCCCCACCAGGAATCCTGCTCTGCAATTGGCTGCCTGGCACTCACATTGGTAGTGACAATCCAGCCTCCGAATGTCACTGCCTACTTGAGTGCCGGGCAGCCAATTGCGCAGATGTCCCTGGCTACGTGAGCACCCGGCAGCCAATCGTGGCACTGGTTTCCTGTCGGGGGAGCGAGCTTAAGGTACAGTTTACAGGTGTCCTGGGGGGTTATGTGCGGGGAGGGACCTTTGTTAAAAAATGACAACCCTAAAGATTAGATTGGCTTTAAAGCAGATCATGAAAATGTCGAAATACATTTGTAAAAGTATATTTAGCTCCTCAGTTACATTGCACACCATCATGTGATCACAAGTGCTCAATGAAAGCTCGGTTTTATCAATAAATTGATGTCAGCTTTGTACAATACAGAGCAACCTGACTGGCGTGAGCTCCTGAATCTAATCACACAGAATTGGGCCTTTGAGAAGATTTGAATCAGGGTCACACTACATGATCATTCACAGATAACAGTAGAAGAATTGCAGTGATTTAGCATTTGAGGCTGTGTAGGACCTAGCATGTTGAAGGTTATGTAAATATAGGTTTTGGAATAATAAACCCTTTAAAATGGGAAAATCAGGGCAATTAACCCTCGTAAGTCACAGAGGAAAAGATGTAAAACATTAACTTGTCCAGAAGGAAGGATGCACAGATCCACATCCACTGCGTGCACTCCTGGCCCCAATTCAAGTTAATGGGGGGGCACGGAGACAAGCCGTTCTGTGCAGACTTGCCAAGACTTTCACGCCCATGGGACAGTGCTGGGCTTGGTTATGCGTTTATTTTTTTTGAACCCCTCTGTCTTGCCTCAGCAGCACATCAAAAGGCAACAGTCTACTTATACTGTCTAACAAATTAAGGGGATTATTTAAGAACAGATAGTGGCAGGCGGCGCCTCGTAGCGCCAGGCGCTGTACGAAAAACCCCATTTAAGAAAGTGAATCTGGTGAGCGCCTCTAACAGCGCCATGTAGCGTCACATGTATTAATACAGGCGGCTCAGCGTAGAGCGCCGGCGCTCTAGGCTCAGGAGCGCCATGTAGCATCTGTCGCTCTGTAGCGCTCTCCCATACATTTCAATGGGGTTAGTTAGTTGTCATTAGTTGTGTATAAATTAGTGTTTGCCAGTTTAAATTTTTTTTTTTTGCTCAAATCATTGTGCGACTTTCATGGTCTGCAAACAAACATTTTTATATTTTATTGTCCCAGTGTTAAAACAATGTCATTCCATGTGTTTTCGCTTTGTTACTGTGTTCAAAAACAGACTCTGATCACACAGCGTCTGGCGCTCTATGCTACAGCACCCAGCTTTAGAGCGCAAAGGGAATATGGTGTTGAGCGCCCAGTGCCGGGCGCACTAAGCTGTCACTACCTGTCACTCGCTGTGCTGTTAGAGCGCCATACATACAACACATTCATCAATGCCAGCCAGGTTAATTCAGCGACAGAGACGCTCTGTTACAGCGCCCGATAGCCGCTTACAGCATCTACTAGAGGTCACTCTAAGCACCGCTATACAGACGCTCATCTGGCAATACCTGGCATTAGTAGTGAATCAGCCTTCAAATATATTCCCGTTAGCAAGACTAGACTATAGTTTTCTATAAATAAAAACTCTCCTTACCTGTGAAGCCTGTACAATGATTGGTACACCTAAAAGCCTTTGACCAGTCAGACCAATAGCCAGGGGCACAGAGTGAATATCTACAAATTCAACATATGCAATGCCCTTTGATCTGCGAGAGTTTCTGTCCGATATAATTCGCACATCTCTCACCTGTTAAAAAAGAAACAAAAAAAAGTTTGAGATATGCTTCCAACCAATAAATGTAAAATCAAATCACAGAGTATAGCCTTACTTTTCCTACAGCTGAAAAAAAGTCTTCTAGGTCACGTGAACAAATGCGTGCAGCCAACTGCATACAGAAAACAGTCCGTGCGTCACGTTCCTCTGGAGTTAAGCTGGGTTCAGGTTGCCTGGAGAAGGAAGCATACAAGTAGTATGTGGGCCTATCCTACCAAACCAATTATCAACAGACTCATTAAATGGGAAAATAATAAAACTATGTTCAAATGCATAAACCAAGGGCAATACCTGACAGGACTTTTTTCTTTGGGTCTGGGACTGCGACTTTTGCTGCGTGTGAAGCGTCGGCTGTTAAGGCAAAAAAAAAAAACTTGAGTAATTCTTCATCAGAGCTAGAGAGGTCATATTTTTGCTAAGCATTTTATGAATTGTATTTCTCAACTGGACCAATATCCTCCCCATTCTCTTGTGGTTAAATGCTTAACAAAAATGCTTACTTTAATTACTTGAATTAAAGTGGACCAACAGTCAAAAATTACTTAAACCAGACCAACACAACTAACAGGTCTCATATGCATCCCTCACTAGGGCAATTTAGATTGCTGCACATAAAAATACAATTCTGTGATTACTCACCTGTAGAATTGGTATTATGAGAATACAGTACGTCCTGCTCCAGATAGAATACTTACACTCGGGTACTACTCCGCCAGATGGCGCTGGACTGCAGAAACATCGAAAATAGGCCCCTCAAATACCCAGGGACCTCCCACAATCCGTAGCATTGAAAAGCAGTTAACGAGAAGCCGGGAGAATTAAAACAACCCAAACTAGTAACTATAACAATGATAATCACCATGCAGGGGATCCAAGATAATGCAAAAAAAACAAGGGTGGGGTGGAGCAGGACGTACTGTATACTCATAATACCAATTCTACAGGTGAGTAATCACAGAATTGTATTATTCTTAGTATACAGTACGTCCTGCTCCAGAAAGAATACTTACACTCGGGACATCCAATAGCAGTGTCCATAAAGTAGGGTGGGATCCCCAAAAAGGTAACAGCAGACAATCACTGCCGCCTGCAAAACCTTGCAGCCAAAAACAGCATCAGCTGAGGCCCTAACATCAACCTTGTAAAACTTTGAAAAGGTATGAACAGAAGACCAAGTAGCGGCCTTGCAAACTTGTTCAACAGAAGCCTGGTGCCGAAAAGCCCAAGAGGCACCAATAGAGTAGAATGAGCAGTAAGGCGGAAGGGAGAATTCTTCCCCTTAGCAGAGTAGGCCTGACGGATCAATTTGCTGATAGTAGACTTGGCAGGAGCCAAACCCTTCCTAGGACCAGAAGGGACCACAAAAAGAGCATCAGTTTTTCTGAAAGGTGCAGTAGCCACCAGATAGTATTTCAGACAGCTAACCACATCCAAAGAATGCAAAACCCTCTCCTTAGCATTACTAGGATTAGGGCACAATGAAGTAAGAAAAATGTCCTGATTCAAATGAAAATCTGGCTTGAAGTGGAACACCACCTTGTCCTGGTGTCTCTCATAGTAGGAGGGCTGAATGGAAAGCGCCGCCTACTCCTCAGACACACGCCTATCAGAGGTGATAGCCACCAAAAAGACAACTTTGAGAGTAAGAATGGCCAGGGCAGCATCCTGCACAGGTTCAAAGGGAGCACCCTGCAAGGCTGACAAAACCAAGTTCAAATCCCAAACAGGCACCATAGGCTTACGTGGAGGACGCACATGAGTAACCCCCTGGAAAAAAGTCCTGATTAGAGAATGCTGAGCAAAGAACTTCTGGAAGAAAACAGCCAGGGCAGAAACCTGACCCTTCAGAGTACTGACTTGGAACCCCATCTCCAACCCATGCTGCAGGAATCCAGAATCCTGGGAATACAGAACACACGACAGGGGAGAGACTTAGACTCACACCAGTCAATGTAGGCATGCCAAACCCTGTAATAAATGGAAGAAGAAGACTTCTTCCTAGCCTTTATCATGGTATCAACAACCGAGGTAGACAGCCCCTTCTCCATCAAGATGGAGGTTTCAGCAGCCAAGCCGTCAAAGCCAGAGTTTGTAAATTGGGATGGCGTAAGGGGCCCTGAGTGAGCAGATCTGGCACCCTGGGCAGAACGTACTGATCTACTGCCAGCTGCACCACGTCTGCGAACCACACTCTTCTTGGCTACCTGGGGGCCACCAGAATTGCTGGCACCCCTTCCAGAGCAATCTTGCGCAGAACCCTGCCCAGCAGGGGAATGGAGGAAGGACATACAGGAACTGAAAGTCCTGCCATGACATTGCTAGGGCATCCGTTGTCAAGGCCAGAGGATCCTGGGACAGGGAGACAAAGGCCGGGAGCTTGTGAGTGTGACGGGACGCAAACAGATCCACATCTGGTTGACCCCAACGGTGACACAGAGATGGGAAAACCCTGTTGCAGAGGGACCATTCTCCCCGGCGAGAGGTCCCCCTGGTCAGAGAATCTGCCAGGAGATTTTCCGCCCCCGGGATGTACACAGCTGATATGCAGGGAACATTGGCCTCCGCCCAGGTCAGGATCAGAGACACTTCCTGGAGGGCCCTCTTGCTCCGGGTCCCTCCCCGATGATTGATGTAGGCAATTGCCGTCTGGTTGCCCAAGCGCACCTGAACAGGCAGCCCCCGAAGGTGAGGAGTCAACTGAGCCAGAACTAACCTGATCGCCCGCAGCTCCAAGACGTTGATAGGTGTGTGGGCCTCCTGAGGGCCCCACCTCCCCTGGAACCGCAGGGACTTCCAGAAACCCCCCCAACCTGACAGACTGGCATCCGTGGTGACCGTCTCCCAGGAGGGGGCCAGAAAGGATCTGCCCCCCAACAGGGTCCTTGAGTCCATCCACCACGAGAGGGACCTCCTGACCAGGGGGGAGAGCACACAGACCCTGTCCAGGGACGCTGGGTCCTTGTCCCATACTGACAATAGGTGAAGTTGCAGAGGCCTCAAGTGGAACTGAGCATAAGGGACCGCCTCGAAGCACGCCACCATCGGGCCCACCAGCTGCATTCCCTGCCTGATGGAGGGATGATGACAAGATAGCAGGAACTGGAAGTGTGTAATCAGACTGTCCACCTTCTGTTGAGGAAGAAAAATCCTTGCCTGAACTGTATCCAGATTCATTCCCAGGAATGGAGTCACCAAGGAGGGGGACAGAGAGGACGTGGGGTGGTTGATCACCCATCCAAATGACTCCAGGGTGGACACCACCAGCTGAGTATCCAATTCTGCCTGATGTAGAGACTGGGAGGTGATGAGAATGTCGTCCAGATAAGGCAGCACGCGGATGCCCTGAAACCTGAGCAGAGACATCACTTCAGCCAGCACCTTGGTGAACACCCTGGGGGCTGAAGTGAGACCAAAGGGCAATGCCGCAAATTGGTAGTGTTGATCCTCCAGAGCGAACCTGAGGAACCTTTGATGACCTGGAAATACAGGAATATGAAGGTAAGCATCTTTGATGTCCACAGAGATCCCCTGGGCGCAGGGAACTGATGGCAGAGCGCAGGGTTTCCATGCGAAAGTGCCTGCTCCTGATAAATTTGTTGAGGATCTTCAAGTCCAGGATGGGCCTGACTGACCCATCTTTTTTGGGCACTGTGAAGAGGTTGGAATAGAAGCCCTTGCCTTTTTCTCTTAAAGGGACCTTGCAGATGACCCCCAGCTCTAGGAGGCTTTGCACTGCCTGCACTAGATCCTGAGCTGAAACAGGGTCCTGAGGAATCCAGGATCTGATGAATCTTGGGGGCGGCCTGGCAGCAAACTCTATCTTGTAACCGGAGGACACTACCTCCTGAATCCACCGGTCTGAGACATGAAGCCTCCAAACATGAGCAAAGTGCTGAAGCCGTCCCCCCACCCGGATGGGTGAGGGCACCCCATCATGCCTGAGGGGGCTTGGGAGAGGACTTAAGCTTGGGGCCCCAGGAGGAGCCAGGACGGCCACGTCCTCTGCCCCTATCCCAGCAGTCTCCCCGGGCCCCAGTAAAGGAAACCCCCCTCCCCTGTCTAGCACCACGGTAGGGGGAGGAAAAGGAGCCCTGACCCCGAAAGGGCCGAGACTGCCGCCTGCGCTGGGGTTACCTGCCTCCCTTAGCAAAAAGGTCCAGGCGGTCCCCAAACAGGCGTAGTCCTTTGAAGGGAAAACCAGTGAGGGCCTTCTTGGCAGCGTTGTCAGCAGCCCACTGGCGCAGCCAAACCGAGCGGCGTATAGCCACCACAAGGGCAGATGTTCTGGCACACATTCTAATGGTGTCATCCAAGGCAGAGAGGACAAAATTCACAAAAACATCACAACTAGAGAGTGCAATAATACCATTTTGTGAATACTCACCTGTAAAATGGGTATTATAAGTATGTCACACACCCCGCTTCAAACATTAATATTTACACTTGGGTATACCCATCTCTAGGTGGCGACGTTGCAGAGAAGTTCTGAAAAATGAGCCCCTCCCGGTCTCTAACATACCTGGCACCTCCCACTTATCCCCAGTTTTCAAACAGCAGTAAAGACAAGGTACCAGAAAAACCATTGGTAACCCTCAAACCGTAAACAAAGCTTCACCATATAAAAGAACCAGGATACCAAAAAGGGCGGGTGAAGCGGGGTGTGTGACATACTTAGAATACCCATTTTACAGGTGAGTATTCACAAAATGGTATTATTCTAAGTATGTCACACACCCCCGCTTCAAACATTAATATTTACACTTCACACATCCAAAAGCAGTGTCCAGAAAGGGCGAGTATCCAACAAGGCAATAATGGAAAACTCAAACCACTGCAGCCTGCAGAACCTTGCGGCCAAACACAGCATCCGCTGAAGCCCGCACGTCAACCTTATAAAACTAGGAAAAAGTGTGAACGGAAGGACCAAGTAGCAGCCTTACAAACTTGCTCAACAGAAGCCTGGTGCTGAAAAGCCCAAGACGCCCCAACAGCACGAGTAGAATGAGCAGTGATACGAAAAGAGGGAGCCTGCCCCTTGGCAGAATAGGCCCCAACAACAGCCTGACGAATCCATTTGCTAATGGAAGACTTAGCCGGAGCCAAACCCTTCCTAGGCCCGCAGGGCACCACAAAAAAGGCATCAGTCTTACGAAAAGGAGATGTAGTAAGCAAATAGTACTTAACACAGTGTACCACATCCAAACAATGCAAAACCCTCTCCCTGTCATTCCTAGGCTTAGGACACAAGGACGGAAGAACAATGTCCTGGTTAAGATGAAAAGCAGAGACCACCTTAGGAAGAAAGTCTGGTTTGAAGCGGAAAATCACCTTGTCCCGATGTCTCTCAAAGTAAGGCTCCTGAATCGACAAGGCTGCCAACTCCGAAACGCGCCGAACCGAAGTGATGGCCACCAAAAAGGCAACCTTCTGAGTCAGAGTAGAAAGAGCAATATCCTGCAAAGGCTCAAAAGGAGGAGCCTGAAGAGCAGAGAGAACCAAATTCAAATCCCAAACAGGGAGCAAAGGCTTCCTAGGAGGCCGCAGATGCGAGACCCCCTGGAAGAAAGTCTTGACCAAAGGATGAAGCGCAAATGACTTCTGAAAAGAGACAGACAAGGCAGAAACCTGCCCCTTCAAAGTACTCCCCCGAACGAAGAAATTCCAAAATCCTAGAAACAGAAAAGACCCGACAGGGCACAGATCTAGCCTCACACCAATCAATATAAGATCTCCAAGTCCTATAGTAGATGGTAGAAGAGGACCTCTTCCTGGCACTAATAAGAGTCCGAATAACAGAATCCAAAAGACCTTCCTCCTTTAAGATGGAGGTTTCAGCAGCCAGGCCGTCAAAGCCAGCGTTAGTAAATTGGGGTAACGCAGTTGACCCTGTGTGAGAAGATCCGGCAGGAGAGGCAGATCTAACTGATCCACCGCCAGACGAACGATGTCTGCGAACCACACCCGCCTTGGCCACCTTGGAGCCACGAGAATGGCGGGAACCCCTTCCAGGGCCAGCTTTCGCAACACCCTGCCTAGCATGGGGATCAGAGGAAATAGATAAAGGAACCTCAGGTACCCCCAGCTCAGGGACATGGCATCCACCGCCAGAGGATCCTGAGAGAGCGACACAAATGTCGGAAGCTTGTAATTGTGACGAGAGGCAAACAGATCCACCTCCGGCGTCCCCCACCGGAGACAAACCGAAAAACCTGGGGGTGGAGAGACCATTCCCCCCGGCGAGAAGAGCACCTGCTCAGGAAATCCGCCTCCGTGTTTTCCACTCCTGGAATGTACACAGCCGAGATGCAAGGGACATGAGTCTCCGCCCAGGCTAGGATCAGAGACACCTCTCTGAGGGCACCCAGACTGCGAGTCCCTCCCTGGTGATTGATGTAAGCAACCGCCGTCCAATTGTCCGACCAAACCTGAACCGGCAAGCCCTGTAAATGCTGTGTCAAGTAAAACAGAACCAACCTGATGGCTCTCAACTCCAGAACGTTGATGGGCAAGTGGGCCTCCTGAGGACCCCACCGCCCCCGGAACCAAAGATCCTTCCAGAAACCTCCCCATCCCGACAAACTGCCGTCCGTGGTGACAGTTTCCCAAAGAGGCGTCAGAAAGGACCTGCCCCTTAAGAGATTGTCCGAAACCATCCACCACTGGAGAGACTGCCGAACCCGGGATGACATCCGGAAGGACCGATCCAACGACCCGCGGTCGCCGGTCCCAAGACGCCAACAGATGAAGCTGAAGCGTCCTCGTGTGAAACTGAGCAAAGGGAACTGCCTCGAAGGAAGCTACCATCAACCCCACCAGTCTCATCCCTAGCCGGATGGACGGGCAAGGATTGGAAAGAAGAAGCTGCGCCAATTCCTGAATCAAGAGAACTTTGGCCTGAAACAGAAACACTCTGTGTTGGCAAGAATCCAAGGACATCCCCAGGAAGGACACCACCCTGGCTGGAACGAGAAAGGACTCGGGATAGTTGACCACCCAGCCGAAACTCTCCAGAGTGGATACCACCGTCCTGGTGTCCACCTCCGCTTAACTGAAGGAAGGAGCCATGATGAGAAGATCGTCCAGATAAGGCACAATGCGAATCCCCTGAGCTCTGAGAAGGGCCATCACGCCCGCCAACACCTTGGTGAACACTCTCGGAGCCAAGGTAAGGCCGAACAGAAAAGCCACAAATTGAAAATGCCGATCTTCCCCCACGAAGCAAAGAAACCTTAAGTGATCCGGAAATATTCCATAGGAATATGAAGGTAGGCATCCTTGATGTCTATGGACGACATGAAGTCCCCCTGCCGAAGAGAATTGATGGCAGAGCGCAGAGTTTCCATGCGAAACTTCCGGGGACGAATAAACACGTTGAGAAACGTCAGATCCAGGATGGGACGAACCGACCTGTCCTTCTTGGGCACTGTGAAGAGATTGGAATAATACCCGCGGCCCACTTCCGAAGGAGGGACCGGACAGAGGACTGCCATTTCCAGAAGATTCCTCACCGCCGCCAGGAGCCCCTGCGCAGCCAAAGGATCTGAGGGAACACGAGACCTAAAAAATCTAGGAGGAGGACGGGACTCGAACTCCAGCTTGTAACCGGCCGACACCACCTCCCGGATCCACCTGTCCGAGACCGCCTGGTCCCACACCCGGAAGAAGAGTCGCAACCGTCCCCCCACCCGCAAGGGTGAGGGCGCCCCCTCATTGTTGAGCGCGCTTGGCAGCTGGTTTGGGTTTGGCACCCCAGGAGTGAACGGGACGGCCACTGCCTCTACCCCTGTTCCAGCTGGCACCCCTGGGAACCGTAAAGCCAGCACCTCTGCCAGCTCTGGCTCCCCGAAAGGAGGGATTAAATGAGGCCGCGCCCCGAAAGGAACGACGAAATTTCTTGCGCTGAGGTAACTTACCTCCCTTGGCAACCGAATCCAATTTCTCACCAAACAGGCGCAAACCCAAAAAGGGAAGAGCTGTAAGCGACCTTTTGGAATTAAAGTCAGCAGTCCATTGCCGCAACCACACAGACCGTCGGATAGCCACCAACAAAGCCGTGGTCCTGCCACACATCACCATGGCATCATCCTGAGCGGCAAGGACAAAAGAAACGAAGGACTCGCAACGTTTGAGAGCAAGGAACTCATCACAAGTAGGATCAAGATCCACACATAAATCCCTGACAATGGACCTAACCGCCAACAACAAAAGTGCCGAAGCACAAACAGGCCTCAAAGCCGAACCCGCACAGGTAAAACCATGGCGAGCCAGCTGGTCAATCCGGCGATCTTCGCCATCCTTAAGAGTAGTCGTGTCAGGAGAATGCAACACCGCCATGTTAGATAGCCCCAAAACTGGAGCATCAACCTCGGGAGGAAAAGACCAACGCTTCACCAAGTCCACCGGAAAAGGATACTTCTTATCCCAACTAGGCGGAACACCAACAAGGCGCGTAGGCTGCTCCCATTCTTTAAGGACGACATTCTCAAAATGTCGTTGACTGGGAATCTCCAAACGCGACTTGGCCACATCAAACAACTCACCCTTAGGCGGAGGAACCGCCTCAGGAGGATCAAAATCCAAAACTTCAAACATTTGAGCCAATATGGAAGGGGTGTCAGAAACAGTCCCCATGGCCTGGTCACCCTCAGCACCAAACAACTGCTGGACCTCAGGGTCGTCCAATTCCTCTATAATCTCCCCCTCTTCAGCCTGACAGCACCATACAAACCCCTACCTCAAGGGGATCCTGACAGCCATACCCGGACAAGCTCTAATGTCCCCTGCAGAACTAGCAAAACGAACCACCTTAATAAGCAAACCAGCCTACCTTAAGAGCAGAACACCGGAATGGCAGCGCAACACTCAGAAAACAGTTCATCAGACACGAGGAGGCAGGGGGAAGAAGGAGGCCGGGCCCAACAAAGCGCGGCAGACGCTCCGGCCCCGCCCCCCCTCCAATCAAAGCACCGCCCCCCTCCTCCTCCGGAGAGACGGCCACCACAGCGGGCGCCAAAAGACATGGCGCCCGCTCCACAGCCAGAGGGGCTCCACGGAGCCCCCACAACCAGCGAGCAGGACAGACACGCCGCCCGGCCCCGTCCCCCACCCGCTGCACCATGCCAACAAATTGTAAGAAGCACTCACCCAGCCATCCAGTATGAACATACACCAAGCACACTGACAAGCCCCCCCCCCCATCTAGCGCAGGGAGAAGGGACCAAGCGGGACACAGGGCAAACCTATAGGGACAACAGGACGGGGCATCCCAAATCCGGATCACCAGGCCGGATAACCACATTGCCCCATAGTATGGGGTCTAGCGGAGGAGCTAAGCTCCTAGGCACCTTAAGGTGCCGTCTACCTTTGCCCGGCCGACAGCCTAAGCTGGGAGGCTATACACTGAATCAAGGGGCTAATAAACAAACAAGCCGGGCAGAAATAGACCAGAAAGGGGGGCCGGGGTGTCACCCCGGCTACCTGCAAGCAGGAGACTTCAATCTTCTGTCTTGTCGCCATCTTGCAGAGAACAACACTGGGGATAAGTGGGAGGTCCCAGGTATGTATAGACCGGGAGGGGCTCGTTTTTCAGGACTTCTCTGCAACGTCGCCACCTAGAGGTGGGTATACCCAAGTGTAAATAATGTTTGAAGCGGGGTGTGTGACACACTTAGAATAAACACCTCACAAGGCAAATCATCAGGGGCACTATCAAAGATACTTCTGGAGCAGGGTCCTAATAGCCACAGCCGTAATGGCCGAGGCACAGACCGGGCGCAGCGCCGTCCCCACACATGCAAAGGCATGGGGCGCCAGCTGGTCAACGCGCCGGTCCCCAGCATCCCGCAGGGTAGTAGAGTCAGGGGAGTGCATGACAGAGGTGTTGGATAACCCTAGGACCGGGGCATCCACTTCAGGAGGGGATGACCAACACTTTACCACATCAGCAGGAAAGGGATACTTCCTATCCCATCCAACTCTTAGGTACACCGGGAAGTCTACTGGGACGTTCCCATTCCTTGCGCACAAGGTTATTGAAATGTGCTTGCTCAGGAAATTCCAAGCGTGACTTAGCAGTATGAAAAAGTTCCCCCCTTTGCCCAGGAGCCGCAACAGGGGGAGCAATGGACAGAACCTCAAAAATCTGGGCCAGCAATCTATCAGTATCATCCGGGGCCCAGGGGTCAGAGCCAGAATCGTCATGACCCCTGGGCCTCTCATCAGATGACCCTGAGTCGGAGAATAACTCCCCTTCGTCCGAAGGGGTATAGCCACATAGATGCAAAAACTCATCAGCTTCCATAGGGAAGTGACATCAGGCGTTAAGTGCCGCTTTTTTGCAGGGGCCTTACACGCCAAGGTATTAGCAATTAACTTCTCAACACTAGCCAGTCTAGAAGACACATCAGGCTGAGAATCCCCACTTGTATGCAATGAGTGGGAGTGAGATTTAAGCTTGAGGGAGTAGGTGAAGTGAAACGAGGCACAGGCCAGCCACTGGAAGGCCGGATTGCAGCGCAAGTACCTGCTCGGCACAAGGTACACAGACCCGCGCATTGTCAGCGCTAATAGGGGACACCTCACAAGCTACACACAGCCGGGCTTGTCCCGAAGGAACCCCGGTCACATTATCCTAAGATGCCTCCATATGGTGATTATAGCGGCACAATAACCCGCTAGGGAAGTGGGAGTAATTACACTGGGCCTCACAAGTTAACCAACTAATAGAGGGCCGGGAGAAGCCAATGGGTTCGCCCGTCTGAAAGACATAATCAAAGGGAGCCGTAAGCAAACAATTAAAAAACGTAATAAAGCCGCCCATGAGGGCACTTACGTACCAAGGTAGGTAGAAGCCCGTCACGCAGAAGCCGAACAAGCAGACAAAATGTCATCGGTATACCTCGAGGAGGGTAGAACAATATCCTGATTAAGATGAAAAGCAGAGACCACCTTAGGAAGGAAATCTGGCGGAAAACAACCTTGTCCTGATGCCTCTCAAAGTAAGGGGCCTTAATGGACAAGGCTGCCGACTCCGAAACACGCCGAACAGAAGTGATGGCCACCAGAAAAACAACTTTCTGAGTAAGCGCAGAAAGCGCAATATCCTGCAAAGGTTCAAAAGGAGGACCCTGCAAGGCAGACAAAACCAAATTGAAACCCCAAACTGGGATCAAAGGCTTCCTAGGAGGCCGCACATGCATAACTCCCTGGAAAAAAGTCTTAACCAGAGGATGAAGAGCAAAAGACTTTTGAAAGAAAACCGCCAGGGCAGAAACCTGCCCTTTCAGCGTACTACGCTGCAAACCTTGGTCCAGATCATGTTGCAGAAATTCCAAGACCCTAGGGATAGAAAACGCCCTGCAAGGCAAGGCCCTGACCTCACACCAATCAATATAAGACCTCCAAGTCCTATAATAGATGGCAGAGGAAGACTGCTTTCTAGCCTTAACCAGAGTCTGAATGACAGCATCAGAAAGACCTTCCTCCCTCAAGATGGAGGTTTCAGCAACCACGCCGCCAAAGCCAGCGTTGGTAAATTGGGGTAGAGCAGTGGACCCTGAGTGAGCAGATCCGGCAGAAGGGGCAGGTCTAACTGATCCTTTGCCAACCTTACCACGTCTGCGAACCAAACCTGTCTTGGCCACCTTGGAGCCACCAGGATTGCTGACGCGCCCTCTAGGGCCAGCTTGCGCACCACTCTGCCCACCATGGGAAACGGAGGGAACAGGTACAGAAACCCCAGATCCCTCCAGTTCAGAGACATGGCATCCGCTGCCAGAGCTAGCGGATCCCGCGAGAGAGACACAAAAGCCGGAAGCTTGTGATTGTGACGAGAGGCAAAAAGAGGTCCACCTCCGGAGTCCCCCACCGGAGGCAAAGCGACCGAAAAACCTTGGGGCAGAGCAACCATTCCCCCCGGTGAGATGACCCCCCTGCTCAGGGAGTCCGCCTCCGTGTTCTCCACTCCCGGAATGTACACTGCCGAGATGCATGGGACATTGCCCTCTGCCCAATCCAGAATCAAAGACACTTCCCTGAGGGCACGCCTGCTGCTAGTCCCTCCCTGGTGATTGATGTAGGCGACCGCCGTCCGATTGTCCGACCGAACCTGAACCGGTAGTCCCCGTAACTGATGAGTCAAGTGAGACAGAACCAACCTGATGGCTCTCAGCTCCAGAACATTGATGGGATCGTGAGCCTCCTGAGGCCCCCACAGCCCCTGAAACTGAAGATCCTTCCAAAATCCCCCCCAACCTGACAGGCTGGCATCCGTGGTGACCGTCTCCCAACGAGGGGTCTGAAACGACCTGCCTCTCGTCAGATTGTTCGGTTTCAGCCACCACCGAAAGGAACGCCGCACCCAGGGGGACATCAGAAAGGACTGATCCAATGACAGCGGAGACCCGTCCCAAGAGATGGAGCTGGAGCGTCCTTGTGTGAAACTGGGCAAAGGGAACCGTCTCGAACGATGCACCATCAATCCCACCAGTCGCATCCCTAGCCTGATGGACGGGCGGGGTATAGATAGGAGACGCTGAGTCAATTTCTGAATCAGAAGAACCTTGGCTCGGGGGAGAAACACCCTGGCCTGAGAAGTATCCAGAGACATTCCCAGGAACTCCACCACCCTGGAGGGAGTGAGGCAGGACTTGGGATAGTTGATCACCCAACCGAAACTCTCCAGAGTGGACACCACGGTCCTGGTATCCAGCTGCGACTGACTGAGGGAAGTCGCCATGATGAGAAGATCGTCCAGATATGGCACGATGCGGATACCCCTGGCTCTGAGGATGGCCATCACACCTGCCAACACCTTGGTAAAAACCCTTGCAGCCGAGGTAAGGCCAAACGGAAGAGCCACAAACTGAAAATGTCGATTGTCCACGACAAACCTGAGGAATCTCTGGTGTGCCAGAAATATTGGAATATGCAGGTAAGCATCCTTCATGTCTATGGACGTCATGAAGTCCCAGACGAAGTGAATGGATGGCAGAGCGCAGAGTTTCCATACGGAACTTCCGGGGACGGACGAACCTGTTGAGCAACTTCAGATCCAGAATGGGACGAACGGAACAGTCCTTCTTGGGCACCGTGAACAAATTGGAATAGAAGCCCAGGCCCCGGTCTGAGAGGGGCACCGGACAGATGACCGCCATGTCCACGAGACTTGCTACTGCTGCCCGAAGTCCCTGGACGGCCAGAGGATCTGACGGCACCCGAGACCTAAAGAATCTGGGAGGGGGCCAGAACTCGAACTCCAGCTTGTAACCCGAAGACACCACTTCCTGAATCCACCTGTCCGAGACCTCTTGGACCCAGATCTGGGAGAAGAGTTGCAGCCGTCCCCCCACCCGCAAGGTTGAGGGCGCCCCCTCATTGCTGAGCCGGCTTGGCAGCGGCTCTAGGCTTGGAGCCCCAACTGTGTCCTGGATGGGCCCGACCCCTACCCCTAGGCCAGGAATCACCTCTGGACGAAGGGAAGGCCGAACCCCTGCCAACTCTAGCCCCACGAAAGGAATGAGAGAAGGAAGCCACCCCCCGAAAGGGGCGACGCTGCTTTTTACGCTGAGGTAACTTACCTCCCTTTGCCACCGAATCCAATTTTTCTCCAAAGAGCCGCAACCCCACAAAGGGAAGGGCCGTGAGCGACTTTTTGGACACAAAATCAGCCGCCCACTGGCGTAACCAAACCGACCGCCGGATAGCCACAAGCAGGGCCGCAGCTCTGCTACACATCACCAATGTGTCATCCAGGGCAGACAGCACAAAGGACAAAAATAACTCACAGCGCTTCAGGTCGGCAAACTCCTCACTAGCCTGGTCAAGCCCGGAAGAAGTCAACAATCCTCTAACAACCGACCTGGCAGCTACCAATACAAGCGCAGAAGCACAAACCGGCCGCAAGGCCGATCCAACACTGGCAAAACCATGACAAGCCATCTGGTCAATGCGTTTATCCTCACCATCCTTGAGAGTAGTGCACTCCGGAGAATGGAGGACTGAGGAACTGGACAACCCCAAAACAGGAGCATCCACCTCGGGGGGAAACGACCAGTGCTTCACCGCGTCCGCCGGAAAGGGATATTTCTTGTCCCAACACGGTGGGACACCCAGAAGCCGCGACGGCCTCTCCCATTCCTTGAGAATGATACCATCAAAATGCTTTTGATAAGGAAATTCCAAGCGCGGCTTTGTCACTTCAAAGAACTCCCCCCTTCAGCGGAGGAGCCGCTCGGGGGGGAGAAATAGCCAGGACCTCAAACATATGAGCCAGGACCCTAGAGGTATCCAAAGAATCCCCCTGGCCCTGCTCGGTATCAGCGCCCACAAACTGCTGATCGTCGGAGTCATCAGACTCCTCATACAGCTCCCCTTCCTCACGCGGGGAACAATCAAACCAATCCAGGGAGTCAAAATCCTCCCTATCAAAGGCCTGCGCAGCCGTATACAAATGTTTTCGCTTTGCTGTGGCCTTTTTAGCAACGGCACTGGAAAGCAATTTTTCAAGATTGGCCAACTCAGATTGCGACTTCCTGCCAATGACCACATCATACGTACGTGTCAAGCGAGGGGGAGACGGAGAGGAGACTGGCGGAGCAGAACCGGACGCCTGAGATCCGGTCTGCGGCGTAATAGACCGCTGCGCACAGGGTACACATAGAAATACATCATCCCCCAAAAGGGATACCCCACACCCCAAACAGCCTGGATTGCCCCGAGGGGGGGAACAAGCCCAGTATCCGGGGAAGCCTCCATATGGTGATCTTTTTGGGAATTACGCAATAATGTGACCCGGGATGTCCCAAGTGGGAGGTTTTTAAGCCAGCTAAAACTTAACCAGGGACCGGGAGAACCCCCCTTTAATATGATCAATGGTCCACCTGGAACACAAAAAACAAGCACACGCTCAGACCATGCTAGAAATAGTTAACAGATGAATCAGATGGCCATCAGGCCACTCACCCGACCTTCAGTACTGCATGCCAGGCACAGGGAAGGCGCAGTGTGCAGTAGGAGTAGGGAGGGCGGGCCGGCTCGGTTCACGCGTCGCGCCCGGCCAGAAGCCGGACATGAAAGACGAGCCCGCAGCACGGGGGCGGGCCGTAGGCGCGCGAGAGCGCCTGGCCCCGCCCAGAGGAGAAGCCGCCCTCGTGGGCTCACCACCGCCATTGCCATACAGCTGCCGGAGGCTGGCGCCGCGGGACCGCCGGCGCCAGTCAAAGTGAAAGTAAAAGCACACACACAGTAAACATACACACGCACACACACAAATGATAGGAATCCATAAGGGACCCCCCCTCTAAGGGTATCCGGGAGAGGGGGAATCCATGCCAGGGAAGGGCCAAGGGACGGGGCATCCCAAACTGGGATCACCAACCCGGATAGCCGCCTACCCCTTGTTATGGGGTCTCACGGCTCCTAAGCACCAGGGGTGCCAAATACCTTTGCCCGGACCAGCAGCCTAGGCTGGGAGGCAGGAAATTTAAAAGGGGATCCGGGCAGGAATAGAAAAATAGAGGGCCGGGAGTCATCCCGGCTACCTGCAAGGAGGAGACATCTTCTGACTTGCTCGCCACTGCAGAGATGAAAGACTGGGGAAAGAGTGGGAGGTCCCAGGTATTTATGGGCCGGGAGGGTCCTTCCTTTTTTTGTTATCAGCTCTGCAAGATCGCCATCTACAGGTCAGTATACCCACATGTAATGAATGTCTTGAAGCGGGGTGTGTGACATACTTAGAATAGTAATACAAGTCAGCGCGGCAGCTGACACAAAGCATAATGTAATGAAGCATAAGCCAATACACGTATATACATACATACACCCCCCCCCTCTTTTCCCCCAAATGCTACAGGGAGAATGAGGGAGGACAGCGGCCATTTAACATACGGCCCACCGGTTAAGACAGGGTGGGAGGTGTGGGAGGGGCATCCCATAGAGGCTCACCATATGCCTGTACTGCCTACCCTTCGGTGGGGGATTGCGGTGGAGCAGCGCTCCTAAGCACCTAACAGCGGTGCTGCCTACCATCACCCGACCAGCGCAGCCAAGGCTGGGAGGCACATTACTAATGGTACGTGTGGGAATAGTCCTACAGGGCCGCAGGCTAATAGCCCCGCTCACCTGCGAGGAGAGCCATATTCTTGTCCTTCGCAGTCCAGACTGCAGAGAAATTCTGGGGATTGTGGGAGGTCCCTGGGTATTTGAGGGGCCGGGAGGAGCCTATTTTCGATGTCTCTGCAGTCCAGCGCCATCTGGCGGAGTAGTACCCGAGTGTAAGTATTCTATCTGGAGCAGGACGTACTGTATACTAAGAATAATTAATTTACCTTTTACTAACTCCTGCAGTAGTAAATTTTACAGCAGCTTATAATGTCATTTTTGAGTCAATGTCTTTTTCAACGATACAAAAGATAAGATGTCTCTTGAACGAATGAAGACATTAAAAACATTACTTATGGGGTTGACCCTAACTATCATTGCAGTCAAGTTGCTTACCCTGGACTGCGATGCCTGGAACGTTCATCACGCTTGTGTTCATGACCCCGTGAGCTGTATCGCCTTCCCCGGCTACGGCTTCTATGCCTGCGTTCACGGCTTCTGTGTCTATCTCTGCTGCTTCTCCGCCTGTGCCGGTCTCTGCTTCGACTACGGCTGTGAAGAACAAAGAGGTATTTTAAATAAAGAACGACTGATGCCCATTGATGCCCATGTCTGACTATATAGGGACAGACTTCTATTTTATAAGTCTATCTCTATATAGTCTGACTCAGACATGTTTTTAGAGCTTTCCAGTAACACCCCTCTTCTGCAAATACAAGCTGTCGACAAAGCTGCTTACAGCTTGCCCCACGCTGGTTGTCAGAGGCAACATCTTTTATTCACCAGCACTTTACATTCCCTGATAAAACAATTTGCTCTGTTCTGCTGACCTAATTATCAGGATCCTGTGTTAGAATTTAAAGTCATCCATAAAGATTCTTGCAGAGCAGATGACTGATCTTAGCATGAGAAGTCCGTCACAAGGAAGAGAGTTGCCTTGGCTTGTTAGAAAATATAAAGCGGCCTGAATGAAAGATGCCGCCCCTGACAGTCAGCACAGGGAGGGCTGAAGCAGCTAAATTAACCCTTTGCCTAGAAAGTCACTTTAAAACCACCTATACCTCTGTATTGTTTAATTTATTTCCCACAAACTGTGTACTGCTTTGTGACTGAAAATAATCCTCTAAGATGATGAGAGTATTTCTACTATAGTATATATATCTGACCTCCCCCTCCTGTTACTATTGCCAACTTGTCTTTCGCTATGTCATTTATTACTGTCTGCACATAAAACCCTTGAGTTGCAGTGCTGCGGAATATGCTGGTGCTATATAAATAAGGATTTAGGGAAAAAAACATATTCAGCTCCGCTTCCCTGAGTCAGATCTGTGTCCAGTCTTGGATTGGCACTGCTCCTCTTACCTGCTGCTGGGAATTTAAATTTCATCCCTTTTCATAATGAATAGGGTTTGCAGCTCGGTTTATTGGGGTCATCCAAGCACAACTCTTCAGTAAGGCCAAGGCTGCATGTTCAAGAGAGGTAGGTTTTGAAACTTTGGACCTATCCTGAGGCAGCCGAAGGGATGTTTTTTTTTGTTTTTTTACAACAGATCCATTAACCTTGAAAAAAGTTATTTACTGAAACGTTGAGGGTTTCTCTGCATTATCCACCTGTGTTCCAGCCTTTAAGCCTCATCATACTTGTATGTGCCATCTTCTTTTTCGGTACCCGATATTTCTATGTGCTGAACTGTGATTTACATGGTGACTGCTCCGGTCACTCCTATGGGACTCTCATTCTCTCCATTTGCTGCATCATTTATGAATTCTATACCTGTTTCCCATGGATATACCTGACTGGGGCTGACACATTCCAAGTGCTGGAACCACTATAATACGCCATCTAGCGGTCCTTATTGGCTATTGTTATCACTATATATACACTATACTATTAATATTACTGCTTTTTGTATTTTGTGCACTTTATCACCAACATTAAATCATGTTTGATTGCATCGGTTATGTAGAAAAAATGCGCAGTGTAGAAAAAACTAATGCGCAGTGAGTGGGCGAATATTAGATTTACTGAACACCTTCAACAGCTCCGATTATAGATTCTCATCTGTGGATATATTTAACCAATGTGCTTCAACATAATTTTAATATATTAACCTTGCAAATTAAATAACACGTTTGGTTTCAATGAGCATAGTAGTAGCTTGTTACACCCCTTACCTTCTGCGCCGATCACGGCTTCGAGATTTGCTCCTCTTTCGACTTCTGCTCCTGCTTCTCTTTCTGCTCCGGCTTCGTCTACAAAGTAGACCAAAGTACAATTAAAAAGTAGACCACATACACTCTAAACCCTACTGCAAACCCTACTGCAAGAAAAAAAAAAGTTTAACCTCTCCAAGGAATTCTGAAGACAAAAAAAAATAAACTCTATACTCACCTCTAATCCCCCCGAGGCACCTGATGGGCTGCCCAGTGCCCTCGTCACAACTATGGCATGCCTCCTCCATTCACTGCATTAGAGGAAGCGTACCATAGTGCCTGTGACAAATGGCGCCGGTGGTCCATCGCTAGTTGCTTGTATAAGAGCAGCGCATGACTAGGTTTGATTGATCCTGTAAGTGCTTAAGTGCCAGACTATCAGTGATCGCCTGTGGGGGAACAAAGGTTAATAATGCCATTTTGTGAGTACTCACCTGTAAAATGGATATTGTCAGTGTGTCACACACCCCGCTTCCCCATTAATTCTGACAATAGGGTTATCCTCCAGCAGGAGGCGACGTTGCAGAGAGAAGTCTTGAAAAACGAGCCCCAGTGAATTCAAACAGCAGTAAGACAAGGTACCAGGAAATCCAACGGTAACCCTCAAAATAAAATAAAGTAAAGCTTCACCATATAAAGAATCCAGGATACCAAAAAGGGCGGGTGAAGCGGGGTGTGTGACACACTGACAATATACATTTTACAGGTGAGTACTCACAAAATGGCATTATTCTCAGTGTGTCACACACCCCGCTTCCCCTTTAATTCTGACGATAGGGACATCCAAAAGCAGTGTCCACAAGGGGTGGGTATCCGACAGCAAAATGAAGCATAACTCAAACCACTGCAGTCTGCAGAACCTTGCGGCCAAACACAGCATCAGCTGAAGCCCGCACATCAACCTTGTAAAACTTAGAGAAAGTATGAACGGAAGACCAAGTAGCAGCCTTACAAACTTGTTCAACAGAAGCCTGGTGCTGAAAAGCCCAAGACGCTCCAACAGCACGAGTAGAATGAGCAGTGATACGAAAAAGGGAAATACGAAAAGGGGAAACCTTCCCCTTAGCAGAATAGGCCCCAACAACTGTCTGACGAATCCATTTGCTAATTGAAGACTTAGCCGGAGCCAAACCCTTTCTAGGCCCACAGGGCACAACGAAAAAGGCATCAGTCTTACTAAAAGGAGAAGTAGTACGCAAATAGTACTTAATACAACGTACAACATCCAAACAATGCAAAATCCTCTCCTTGTCATTCTTAGGCTTAGGACACAAGGAGGGAAGAACAATATCCTGATTCAGATGAAAAGCAGAAACAACCTTAGGAAGAAAGTCCGGTTTGAAACTAAAAACCACCTTGTCCTGATGCCTCTCAAAGTAGGGCGCCTGAATCGACAAGGCCGCTAACTCCGAGACACGCCGAATAGAAGTGATAGCCACCAAGAAGGCAACCTTCTGAGTCAAGGTAGAAAGAGCAATATCCTGCAAGGGCTCAAAAGGAGGAGCCTGAAGAGCAGAAAGAACCAAGTTCAAGTCCCAAACAGGGAGCAATGGCTTCCTAGGAGACCGCAAATGCGAGACCCCCTGGAAGAAAGTCTTGACCAAAGGATGAAGCGCAAAGGACTTTTGAAAAAAGACAGACAAGGCAGCAACCTGCCCCTTTAGTCAGCTGAAGACCAGAGTCCAGCCCCAATTGAAGAAATTCCAAAATCCTGGAAACAGAAAAGACCCGACAGGGCAAAGATCTAGCCTCACACCAATCAATAAGATCTCCAAGTCCTATAATAGATGGTAGAAGAGAACCTCTTCCTGGCACTAATAAAAGTCTGAATAACAGCATCCGAAAGACCTTCCTCCCCTAAGATGGAGGTTTCAGCAGCCAGGCCGTCACAGCCGGCGTAAGTAAATTGGGGCAACGCAGTTGACCCTAAGTGATAAGATCCAACCGAAGAAGCAGATCGAACTGATCCACCGCCAGACAAACGATGTCTGCGAACCACACCCTCCTTGGCCACCTTGGAGCCACGAGAATGGCGGGAACCCCGTCCAGGGCCAGCTTTCGCAACACCTTGCCTAGCATGGGAATCGGAGGAAACGGATAAAGGAACCCCAGGTCCCCCCAGCTCAGGGACATGGCATCCACCGCCAGAGCCAGAGGATCCTGAGAGAGCGACACGAATGTCGGAAGCTTGTAATTGTGACGAGAGGCAAACAGATCCACCTCCAGCGTCCCCCACCGGAGACAAAGCGACCGAAAAACCTGAGGGTGGAGAGACCATTCCCCCCGGCGGAAAGAGCACCTGCTCAGGAAGTCCGCCTCCGTGTATTCCACTCCTGGAATGTACACAGCCGAGATGCAAGGGACATGAGTCTCCGCCCAGGCTAGAATCAGAGACACCTCTCTGAGGGCACGCAGACTGCGAGTCCCTCCCAGGCGATTAATGTAAGCAACCGCCGACCGATCGTCCGACCGAACCTGAACCGGCAAGCCCTGTAAATGCTGTGTCAAGTGAGACAGAACCAACCTGATGGCTCTCATTCCAGAACGTTGATGGGCAAGTGGGCCTCCAGAGCACCCCACCGCCCCCGGAACCGAAGGTCCTTCCAGAAACCTCCCCAGCCCGACAAACTGGCGTCCGTGGTGACAGTTTCCCCAAAGAGGCATCAGCAAGGACCTGCCCTCAAGAGAATGTCCGAGACCATCCACCACTGGAGAGACTGCCGAACCCGGGAGAACATCCGGAAGGACCGATCCAACGACAGCGATCGCCGGTCCCAAGACGCCAACAGATGAAGCTGAAGCGTCCTCGTGTGAAACTGAGCAAAGGGAACTGCCTCAAAGGAAGCTACCATCAACGCCACCAGTCTCATCCCTAGCCGGATGGACGGGCAAGGATTGGAAGAAGAAGCTGCGCCAATTCCTGAATCAAGAGAACTTTGGCCTGAAACAGAAACACTCTGTGTTGGCAAGAATCCAAGGACATCCCCAGGAAGGACACCACCCTGGCCGGAACGAAAGAGGACTCGGGATAGTTGACCACCCAGCCGAAACTCTCCAGAGTGGATACCACCGTCCTGGTGTCCACCTCCGCTTAACTGAAGGAAGGAGCCATGATGAGAAGATCGTTCAGATAAGGCACAATGCGAATCCCCTGAGCTCTGAGAAGGGCCATCACGCCCGCCAACACCTTGGTGAACACTCTCGGAGCCGAGGTAAGGCCGAACAGAAAAGCCACAAATTGAAAATGCCGATCTTCCCCCACGAAGCGAAGAAACCTTAAGTGATCCGGAAATATAGGAATATGAAGGTAGGCATCCTTGATGTCTATGGACGACATGAAGTCCCCCTGCAGAAGAGAATTGATGGCAGAGCGCAGAGTTTCCATACGAAACTTCCGGGGACGAATAAACACGTTGAGAAACTTCAGATGCAGGATGGGACGAACCGACCCGTCCTCCTTGGGTACTGTGAAGAGATTATAATAATACCCGCGGCCCACCTCCAAGGATGACTGCTATCTCCAGAAGATTCCTCACCGCCGCCAGGAGCCCCTGCGCGGCCAAAGGATCTGAGGGAACACGGGACCTGAACGGGACTCGAACTCCAGCTTGTAACCGGCCGACACCACCTCCCGGATCTACCTGTCCAAGACCGTCTGGTCCAACACCCGGGAGAAGTGTCGCCACCGTCCCCCCACCCGCAAGGGTGAGGGCGCCCCTTCATTACTGAGCGGCCTTAGCAGCGGGCTTGGGTTTGGCACCCCAGGAGTGACCGGGACGGCCACGGCCTCTACCCCTGATCCAGCTTGCACCCCTGGAGGCCGAAAAGCCCGCACCTCTGCCAGCTCTGGCTCCCCGAAAGGAGGCATTAAAAAGGCGCAAACCCAGAAAGGGAAGAGCCGTAAGAGACTTATTAGAATTAAAGTCAGCAGTCCATTGCCGCAACCACGCCAACCGTCGGATAGCCACCGACAAAACCGTGGTCCTGCCACACATCACCATGGCGTCATCCTGAGCGGCTAGGATAGACGAAACAAAGGACTTACAACTTTTGAGAGCAAGGAACTCATCCCAAGTAGGATCAAGGTCCGCACATAAATCCCTGACAAAGGACCTAACCGCCAACACCAAAAGTGCAGAAGCACAAACAGGCCTCAAAGCCGAACCCGCACAGGTAAAACAGTGACGAGCCAGCTGGTCCATCCGGCGATCTTCGCCAGCCTTAAGGGTAGTCGTGTCAGGAGAATGCAACACCGCCATGTTAGGTAGCCCCAAAACCGGAGCATCAACCTCGGGAGGAAAAGCCAACGCTTCACCAAGTCCGCCGGAAAAGGATACTTCTTATCCCAACTCGGCGGAACACCAACGAGACGCGTAGGCTGTTCCCGTTTCTTAAGGACGACATTCTCAAAATGTTGTTGACTGGGAAACTCCAAACGCGGCTTGGCCACATCAAAAACTCACCCTTAGGCGGAGGAACCGCCTCGGGAGGGTCCAAATCCAAAACCTCAAACAATTGAGTCAATATGGAAAGGGTGTCAAATACCGTCCCCGCCGCCTGGTCACCCTCAGCGCCAAACACTGCTGGACCTCAGGGTCGGCCAGCTCCTCTAGAATCTCCCCCTCTCAGTCGGGGGCAATCTGACCAATCCAATGCCTCAATAACATCCACGTCTGAGTCCGGCGGAGGCGGGGACAAGTGTTTCCGCTTAGCCGTAGCCTTCTGAGCCACCGCGGCGGAAAACATCTTCTCGAGGCTGGCCAACCGTGCGCACACCTCGGATTGCGAATCCCCACCTATGACGTCACACGGGGTCCGAGATAGGCGGGGGGGTGTAGGAGATGACGGAGGTTGCGAGGAGCAAGAAGCCGGAGTGCCGGACTGGCGCGCAATATTCCGCTGTGCACATGGAATACATAATATAACATCATCGCCTGGGAGCGGAGTCCCACAACCCCCACACAGCCTGGATTGCCCCGAAGAGCATGGTATTCGCAATAACCCAGGGATTTACGCAGTATGCAACCCGGGATGCCCCTTTTATAATTAAAGTCCCGGGAGTGGGAGGATTTTAGACAATAAGACTAGCCAGGTATATCAGACTGGGAGACCCACAGCAGCGCGGGAAACCCCGGACCAGTAAGATATGCAGCAAGCGTACACGGGCACACACACACAGTCACTATACATTAAATACACAAGGTATACTGGCAAAAAAAATATACATTATATATATATATATATATATATATATATATATATATATATATATATATATGTGAAATGCAGCCCTCTACACCCCCAACGGGCATTATCAAAAGTGCACCAGCACCTAGAAATGAATCAGTGCAACCAATCATAGAGGTAAAACTTCCATAAGAGCCTCATCAACATAGGAATAAATGTACTCCCTCTATATACATATATATAAGAATAAATGCATGAAACATGTCCTTATAACGGACATAATAACATAGCACAGACTGGCACCGCGCAGCACAGCAATAAACAGCAAAACGCAATACTTGCAAGACAGAGCCATCCTCACCAGACATCAGGCAGACACACTCCGGAGCGAGGAAGACGGAGGGCGGGCCGGACAAAGCGCGCGAAGCGCTCCGGCCCCGCCCCCCGCTAAAGACAGCACAGCGCGGGCCGCGAAGAAAAGCGGCCCCACCTAGAAGACGAGCACCACGGCACGCAAAATGGCGACGCCGTACGAGTGAGGCGGGTGCCAAAACAGGCACCCCGCCCGCAAACACAAGTAAAACACACTAGCACACAATACACAACCCAAACGGAGCCCCCGCAGCCCGAGGACACGTTCAGACTATACCGCAGCGCCGTCCTTTAGCTGCCATCACTTACAAAAACACACTCACCATCCTAGTCAGAATCCAGTACAGACACCCCACAAACGCCACCCCCCCCCCCCCCCCACGCTAAGGGAGAAGGGACCAAGCGGGAGAAGGCAGGCTAAGGGGGGACCGGGACGGGGCATCCCAAATCCGCATCACCGGCCGGATAACCGCGTTGCCCCACGCGTGGGGACGAGCGGAGGAGATAAGCTCCTAGGCACCGTGCCATCTGCCATTGCCCAGCCAGCAGCCTAGGCTGAGAGGCTTCCAATGTCTAACTAGGCATACAAAACAAGTAACTGGGCAGAAATAGACCATGGGGGGGTGCCGGGGTGTGACCCCGGCTACATGCAAGCAGGAGATTTCTTTCTTCTGTCTTGTCGCATCTGCAGAGAGAAAACACTGGGTGTTAAGTGGGAGGTCCCAGGTATATATAGGCCGGAAGGGGCTCGTTTTTCAAGACTTCTCTCTGCAACGTCGCCTCCTGCTGGAGGATAACCCTATTGTCAGAATTAAAGGGGAAGCGGGGTGTGTGACACACTGAGAATGTATATTTTTTGCCTGCAGAATGTTTTGGAATAATTTACTTCTGCCCTCTAGTTGGCTCCACACAAACCCATTTTAGGCAGTTTACCATGCTGAAATTGTCAACACAGACTTGAAGCCATTGAAAGCCAGACAGGGCAGAGGAAAGAGGTGACTACACAAGAAAGAGCTGTACTGGGTCTCTTTTTTAAGGGTTACTTTTTCTTTGTGTACTACTGGGCATTATATCTGCAAAACCACTAAAAGAAACCAAAAAACAAAAAAAACATACTAATGTTCAAGGACAGGTTTTTCTGCTTGCTCACCTGCTACTGCTCCTGGCTTTTCGAGAATGACTGCTACTATCCTTCTCTGGTTCCTTTTTTGTCTCATTATTGGAGGTTTCTTCCTGTTCAGCCCAACAAAAAATGCCACACCGATACAAGATGATCAGGGAGGTCCCAAGAAAGAATTATATGGAAGAAAATGGGGAGGGGGAAGAAAACAGCAGAAAGACATAACAGAAATAAATCTTATTAGCTAGGTGAAGGAATTTGGAAGCAGAGCCAGTACTTTAATTTTCTTTTATCAAGCTACCTACATCATCTCTTTGCATTAATGCATGGCCTTACATGGAGGATGAACAGACATCAGCAGAGAGAACCTGTAATATACCTTACCTGAGACAACAAATTAGTTATTATGGGTTATTCCCCACTGTATCTTGTCTTTCAAACTCCTCGGCCTGGAGCAAACAGAGGGCATATTGCTTTATGATTTTACAAATTATACACAGAGAGCAAAGTAATTATGCACAGATGTGAGCTTTACACATACACATGGAGCTGTTTTTTGTGCAAATGGCCATGGGTTCTCCCCGACTCTGTGGAAATGGTTGGTGCCTCTGTTAAAAGGTATAACCAAAATACCTGGCAGGGTGAAGGTAGCGCTGGCATGCACTTTTCTTTACATTGCCGTAATTAAAGTGGACCAAAACCCTGATCGGGGGTGCCATGCTGCGTAAAAACCTCCGAGATCGCCTAAGCCAAATTACCTCTTTCCCAGTCCTGCACCGGCAATCGTCCAATTGGCGCGCTCTGAGCCACTGACATCACGTTGTCTAAGGCCCCACTACCCTCTAACAGGGAGCGTGCTGCGCTGGCCATTCACAAATGACTGGCGCAGGCAAGTGTGATACTAGAGGGATAGTGGGGATGCGGCCGTGGCGCACGCATGCGCCGTTGGCCAGGGAAATAAGGTAAGTGTATAGGGCGACCTAGGGGTTTCACACAGCGGGGTGCCGGAGGGAGGGAATCGATCAATAGGGAATTGATTGATGTGCCAATCGCGGTGGGTTTTGGTCCACTTTAAAGTGCACCTATACTAGAGGGAAGTTTATGTCGTCACCTTCCAGCCTTTTTTTTTTTTTTTTTTTTTTTTTTAACACTAAAGCCTTTGCCCAATATTGATAAAAACACTAACAGGAAGTGATATTAAGGTTAATGGCAGCCATATGCTAATTAGTTCAGTTACAAATAAACTGGCACATAATGGCAGTTAGGTTGAAGTGCTCCTCATTGCTGAGCTGTGGGTACTGTAACTGAATGCATCATCGCTGGGGACAGGGCTGCTCTGCGAGGGAGCAATATGGCCAACTGCACCTAGTTTGTGCTGTTATGAATATTGGGCATGGGGATGGAAGGTGAAGGAGGGTGCACTTTAAATACCATGTACACTATCAGGACAAGCCTGGCAGAGTACTACTGCCTTTAAATCTAGAAAACATCTCTCTTGCATTGTATTCCATGGTGGATACAAAGACCAACCAATTATGTATCCCCAATAAATGGACATTTCAGATAAAAGGTCTACTTTTTGCTTGGCCCATGCTGGCTGTAAGGGGTATCATCTTACATTCACTAGCACTTTGCTCTTTATGACTGACTCATCAGACAGTCCTCTCAATTAATTTTACTCCTCAGGGACCTTACCTGTCACAAAGCAGGTGAGAAATGACTCGCTCATACATGATGCTGACAAGAAGGAGAGCGAGCACTAAGGCTGAAAGACATTGTCCAGGCGGCAAAAATAAAAAACGCTGTATACTAACCTTTTGTCCCCCACAGATGATCGTTCCTAGCCCAGCATATGCCTTATCTGATCACCAGGTTCACGCCCTGCACCGCCTGGCGCGATTGTCTGACCCTAACTCGTTCTAAACACAGCAATAGTCCCACCATCAGCCAGAGTTAATGAGTTACTGATGGCTGGGGTGGCGCCCCATCCAGAACGAGGAAGCAGGAGATGATCAGACCAGGTGGCAAGCAACATGGACCTGTTAATCAGGTAAGGCAGCCAGCGGCAGGATTAGGAGCGATCATCTGCAGGGGACAAAAGGTGAGTAAACAGTTTTTTTTTTAGCCAGGACAACATCTCGAATAAAGGCTAAATGTAACCCCTCACAGCCAGCACGGGGAAACAGAGGCAGGCCAAATTAACCTTTTGTCTGGAATCCCTTTCAACTAGAGGGAGGCTACAGAGAAAAACTACAGCGGCTCAATTGCTATTCATTTAAAACATTTGTCTGAAATTGGGCTTTAAAGTAGACCAACAGTCAAAAATGACTACTGGTTTATGTGCCCATCACAGCAGGGAGGGCATAAACTAGCAGCAAACCCCATTCCAGGCAGACCAACTTACACACTGCCTTGCTTCCTTTTTGCACAGCAAACTCCAAAGTCCACTGGCATAGAACTTGCACACAAGTGGGTGAATAGGTCTGGCTCATATCAGGCTTATTATCAATAAGGTGTAGCAGGCATCACATATCGGGATACCCTCCACCCACACCGGGGTAAGCAAACCAGCAATCCGTTTTGCCTGTTGACTTGCTTTAACTGCACTGACCAACTAACTGTATCAAACACTAGTCACAGTTATACATTGTGAGATCACTAATCACTTACTTTTCTTCATCAGAGGTTATATACATTCACATAATATTCAAATAAGGCCTGAACACAATGTCCATAGTTCTGTGTAAAGATCAGAAAGTTATGTTTGGCCATTATAAAGCATGCTCAGTCCTCCGTAAGTGTAAAATAAAATGTCGCCCCATTTACTGAAGAACCACCATTAAAAGAGCTAAAACCCCATCCCACAAATACATCTTTGCTTTGGTCCTGAGGTAGTCTTGACGCCAAACACTGTTCAAGGCCCTTCCCCGGAAGAGCAGGGCAGGGAGGAGGACTAGGTTCTATGAAGAGAAAGGGAGCAGTGTGTTATTGTGTGACTGACAGGGTCTCTTTCACAACAGGCATGTGGCTAAGGCAACCAATAAGGAAATGTCAGAACCCAATCATCAATAGCAAGTACATTAATAACAGGTTGTAAAACTCCATAGATAACTTTGCATACAGCATTAAATGTCTCCTGGTCACATTGTTAAGGCAGGGTGTGCTTTTCTTCTGCTTCAGCCTCTCTAAACAATTGGACCCCACAGCATTGCAGGGTAACAATCAAGAACCCAGTTGAGTGCCTGGGCTTCTGGGAGTGCTATGCAGAGAATTAGCCAGATCTAATCAGAACTTCTGGGATCAACTGAAGCGCACACACTGAAAAGGTAGACCAGTCTAAAAGGATTTTGGCATGTGGAGAGGGTGGGCAATGGTGTAATTTTTTTAGGGGGCACTTTGCTTTTAGAGACTGGGTCATCTTAACTTTGCTTTGAGCATGGTCTGCGAATGCTGGCTAATCTTTCATTTGTTTATTATGCACAGATATGGGGCTAAATCAACACTGCATTCCAGCCAGTCAATACACAAAATCAAAGTGGAAAAGAGCCCACCAACATATTAAGATTCCAGGGCCGGCCACTGGCTTTACCTCTGGGAATCCCCAAATCGAGATGTCCCGCTGTGTAAAACACCCCTGGTCTAATGAGAGCTGCGTGTCGTGACTGTCATTCTGCAAACAGCTCTCATTTATTGTGTGGGAGCCTGTGCTGTGGCATCCCCGGCAGCATGCGCTCCAGCGCCAGCCATTCGTATTGGCTAGGGCGGGAGGGCGCGCGCCCCTGGGGATGCAGCAGTGAGAGCTCCCCATTGAAGTCAATGAGAGCTGATTGCCGAACGATGTAAACATGGCAAAGGGCCGTGCCTGCGCATTCTTCAAATATATGAGGAATAGGCATCCTGACCTAGGCGTTACAGGGGGCTTCAAACAGCGGGGAATTCCAAATCGGGATGCCCCAGGGGAAAGCCAGCGGCGACCCGGGAATCTTTTAGATTCCAGGACAGCTGCTGGTCACGGGGAATACCAAATCGGGATGCCCCAGGGGAAAGCCAGCAGCGGCGACCCGGGAATCTTTTAGATTCCAGGACAGCTGCTGGTCACGGGGAATACCAAATCAGGATGCCCCAGGGGAAAGCCAGCGGCGACCCGGGAATCTTTTAGATTCCAGGACAGCTGCTGGTCACGGGGATACCAAATCGGGATGCCCCAGGGGAAAGCCAGCGGCGACCCGGGAATCTTTTAGATTCCAGGACGGCTGCTGGTCACGGGGATACCAAATCGGGATGCCCCAGGGAAAAGCCAGCGGCGACCCGGGAATCTTTTAGATTCCAGGACAGCTGCTGGTCACGGGGATACCAAATCGGGATGCCCCAGGGGAAAGCCAGCGGCGACCCGGGAATCTTTTAGATTCCAGGACGGCTGCTGGTCACGGGGAATACCAAATCGGGATACCCCAGGGGAAAGCCAGCGGCGACCCGGGAATCTTTTAGATTCCAGGACAGCTGCTGGTCACGGGGAATACCAAATCGGGATGCCCCAGGGGAAAGCCAGCGGCGACCCGGGAATCTTTTAGATTCCAGGACGGCTGCTGGTCAGTTTTGTTAAGCATTTTTAGTAATCAGGATGCCCCGGGGATAAGAAACAATAAAGGAAGGTCAAATTTCTAAGTTTTGTTCTGCTTTAAACCTTGGGCCAACCAAAAGAAAGACTTCTTACATATACTGTTACATATAAGACACATAAAATATAGTAACTAAAAGATTTACTGACAAAATAAAAAGATTTCCATACACACTTAAAAGCGGAACAAAACCTTCAGATAGTTTGGGGTGGGAGCACGTGCATGAATCCAGGGATGTGGCAGCGCTCACTCCCCATTGTAAACAATGAGAGCCGCCTGCTAATTGGTGTTGTCATAGCAAATGGCTCTTAGTGGCGAGTTTATTTTAGGGCTTCTTGTAAGTATCACACAGCAGGGCATCTCGAGTCAGGATGCCCCAGAGAAAACCTAGCAGCCGGCCCTGGAATCTAAAGGATGCTGCTGGTGGCTTTTGTTCCGCTTTGAGAAACAGGAAATATAGCAACATTTTCAGAAACTTAGCCTCTGTTTAAAGGGCAACACACCAAAGCCAAAGCTTTATCTACACAAGCCCCAATGTTTATTTTCCCACAAGAACATAATTATGGCTATTCAACTGCATTTAACAACTGCCATTGTTCAACTGGTATAACCTGTCTCTTGATTTGTTTATAGCAAGCCATTAGCTAGGGACCTTGTGTCCTGCATGATAAAACCTTTTAAAGTGTCCCTATGCTGTGGGCTTTATAGTCACTTTAATGCCCCCCCCAAGGTCCAGTTTGTTTTGCCAGCAATGGTAAACGGTTTGACCCACGAATAGCAAACAAACCGTGTCATCGGTTTAAACGGATACCACCTCAGCCTCTAGTACTAGTAAGTTGGGAATGTCTATGCACACTGCCACAGATTTTTTACAATGTACAATGCTACCTCCTGACATTTCATCTAGTCACCTGTACAAACTGATAAGACTGGTTTACACAAGGTATAGTACCAGAAGCTGGGACAGAACTATGTAGCGCTATTACATTCCCAGCTAAAAACTATTTCTTTTAACAATAAACTGCCAAAAAAGGGGGCGTTATTTTTTATAAATTGTGTGTTTTACATGAAGGACTTACCTCCTTATCCTGGTTTTCATAAGGAGCCTCCAGCATTGCTTCTATCACAATATCAAAGTCATCTGACGCCATGTCTCACCAGCTGGTTTAGGTTCTGAATAAAAGTGATAGAAAAATTCACACAAAAGAAAACACAAACAATGCCCATGAAAGCAAACCGTATAAATAAAACAAACAAAAAAAAAAAAAAAACACAAGCGTAAAAGCAGAACTAGTTCCAGTAAACAATGTGTACATATAAAACATTTGCTTGCTTTCTGCATTGATGTTTCATCAGGTTAATTCAGTTTACAGCTCAGGGCCACGTATTGGATTTAATAAGTTACCGTACATCAAATTAACTTAGCTGCAGACGAAGAAGACGACTGGACTTCTGCTTTAAAGAGGATCAAAACTGGAAAACCACCCCGCCAGTCACCTAATATTCTTACCCTACGAAAGGCGCATGTTTCTTGGGCTGTGCGTAGCCACAGGGCAGACCAAAACCCGGGACAGTGAAACTCCTGGGTTTTGGTCCACTTTAAAACCTGTGAATTTGACTTTCCGAGGTTCTGTGCACCCTGAATCGGAATGCCCCGCTGTGTGAAACCCCACTAAAACTCACTTTTCCCAGCTCTAAGGGCTCTCATCCAATCAGAGCCCTTTGCCTTTACTACGTCATCCAGTAAAGGGCTTTGAGTGAAATCAATGGGGAGCGTGCACTGCCACATGCCCGCCGGCTCACACATTCCCCTCCTAGCCTATCTGAATGGCTGTGATGGGAGCATGTGCATGCCGCTGGGAAAGTGCGCGCTCCCCACTGTAAACAATCCAAGCCGATTGCCGAAAGGCTAGCTTCTCTGATTCGAGGAGACCCCGTGCATGCACCGTTGGAGTGAGGAAAAGTTAAATCCTTGGGTCTTGATGCTCTTTAAAACGGACCAGCAGTCAAAAATGTATTAAATCAGACCAAAACAGCAAACAGTGCTCATATGCATCCCTCCCAGGGCAATATAGATTGCTGCATATAGAAAAAGGTTTTATTTTTTTAACACCTACTCGGATGAATTTTAAAAACAAGATGGCCGCTTATGGGTTTGCAGGCCACCTGCAAACAGGAAGTTGTGCTGGGCTTCCTGTTACTGTGCATTTCAGTTATGTCAGTTGGGAGAGGAAGCTCCAAAATGGCCGCTACCTTTCTTTTCGCATCACCCACTTCCCTCTGACAGGGAGTGTACCCGCACCAGCCATTCACAAATGCTTGGCGCAGGCACACGCCCTGCCATATTGGGATAGCGGGAATGCGTCCGCAGCTCTCGCATGCACAGTTGGACCAGGAAACAAGGGGTAAGTGTATGGGGCATCCCAATATTGGGAATCGCAGTGAGTTTTCAGCCACTTTAAAGTAAAGTGACGGTTCCTGAGGAAGGGTCCCTCTGCATATATACACACCCCAGAATTCATTGATGTGCTCGACCGACGCTTGCTCTTGAGTCATAGCTCTGCCCTGTGTTGGTCTCAATCGCACACTTATCGGGCCACAGGCAGAAAATGGTCACTCTGACATGGCATAGAACAAGATCTGCCTAAATAGCTTCAGCTGACCTCTTTTTATAGGGGCATCAGAGTTGTTACACATCAGTAGGGCAAAATATCAGTTGCAAGAACTGAGGCTGATAGGTTCAGTGGCCCACAGGGTTACCAGGAAATCCCATGGTGGGCCCCTTTAAAGTGGACCAACACCCAGGATTTTGACTATCCTGGGTGTTGGTCCACTTAGGTGGGGCACCCCGATCGGGGGTGCTCCGCTGTGTGAAACCCCCCCAATCGCCACAAAAACTCACCTCTCCCCGCTCCCACGTGACCTCGTCCGGCCAATGACAGCGCTCAGAGCCACTCTGGTATGCGCGTCCAAAGCCACATCCCGATTTCGGATGCCCCGCGGGGAGGGATCTGATCGGTCCGGGAATCTTATAGATTCCCGGGCCGATCCCCCCTGGGTGTTGGTCCACTTTAAGGCCTGAACTAGTTATAGCATATTTGTGGCATCCCAAGTGTATACACAGAGACAATACAGTGTGGAAAAATGTTCTTTGCATGGGCCCTGATTGTAATATGGTAATATCTGCATGTAAGTGTATGGTGGACCCCAGACACACCAGTCAGATACTGGAGACTGCTCAGAAGCAGCCTAGGGTAAGTACCGAGGCTGCCATCAGGAGCTGGGCCCCATATAAAAGTGCTGCCCTGATATAACCAAACACCATCTGGAAGACCCAACCTATTCTTGTTAAGCAAAAACATATCCCAGAAATAGGTGAGTAGCTAGCGCGTCATAGCGCACACAGTGACGTAATAACGCTAAGCGGCCAGGGCTGCTATGTAACAATAACGGGGCGCCCTGGGTAACAGAGCCAGCAGCAGCAGCTGGGAACAATGGAGGCCAAGCACTAATAGAAAAGCCGCCCGCCAGCTCAGGCACAGCCCAACACTCCCACACGCCACTAGCCCCCGCCAGCACCCAATTCGCCCCGCTACACTCACCCGCTGTGGCAAACCCTTCTTACGCAAAACTACAAAATGGCGACTAAGCCTCGCTTTCCAGAAGGTGGCTGCTTGCTTCTGGGGGTGGAGAGGATGTGTGTGACGTATCCATCAGACGGCAGACAACTCAGGGCGGTCACGTGAGGTGCAGTCTAGAGGCGGCGCCAGAGGTGGAGTGTGTGCGAGTCCCCCTGCAGGGGGCGCTGTGTGTTATGGGCAAGGAGAAGCTGTTGACAATAATCAGCAGCTGCGTGTTGCACAGTTTAGCGTTGAGCGTTTGCGGCTATATGTTTGTTTCTCCCGGCTTCCACTACATTTACAAATAAGAGAAGCCGTGTAGAGGGCACCCTTGCAGAATACCCGGGTCTTCAGGGTCGGAAAGCAGGATAACACACTGAACTTTCACTTTTCAGAGAAATGTCACTTTTTGTTTTGGGATGCCCCGCTGTGTGTATCCCCCAGGCTGCCTGATTTGGCCCAGTCAGCGTGCTCCCTTCAGCTCTGCTAAAAGCTTATTCATGAAGGGATAGCGCCAGGTAGTGGCAGGTTGGCACGCAATTACACATTTATGAAGCCGAATCTGGTGAGTGACTGGAACAACGCCATGTAGCGTACGATTTATCATCATTATCCCAGCTTCAGCGTACAGCGCCGGCGTTCAGCCTTGCAGAGCGCCACGTCTAACCTGTCGCTCTTCCTTACATTTCTATAGACGATCCTTAAATCTCTTTCCTGATACCAATTTTTTTTCTCTAAAAAAAAAAAAAAAAACCCAAACCTTCTGACATGCATTCTGGGCAAGAAAATTACATTTTGAAAACTTTTTGTATGAATAATCTGTTTATGCAGAATTGTCCTTACAGGTCTGGTATTAAAGTGTTCATGTTACAATGTAATAACAATGTAATTCCATATGTTTGCACCTTGTTACTAGTGGATACATGTACAAAAACAGCCTTTAATCACACAGCCTCTGGCACTATGGGCTACAATTACATGATTTTGAGCGTCGGCGATGTTTGAGGCTGTTTTTTTGATGAATGTGGTGTGTCAGTCGCACCGAGCTGGCATTACGGTTCGCTCCCATGCTGGATAGCAACTGAGGCGCTCTGAAACAATGATCCATGGCCGAGCACAGCGACTACTAGCAGGTGCTCTGAAATCCACTCTACAGACGCTCATGTCGCTACCTGGCGTTAGTAATGAATCAGCCTGGCCTTCGCCTATAACTATAGCAGTTACAGCACACTCCATTGCAGCCCCTGCAATTAGCCACCCTAGACACAGGCCTCTATATATATATATATATATATATATATATATATATATATATATATATATATATATATTTTATAAAGAGCCTACTTACACCTTAGGATGGAAAAGGATCACAGCACCACACAAGTCTGTTGAAGGGTTTTTTCACAAATGGTTTGCAGCCTTTTGGGTCTTAAAGTGGACCAAAATCGGGATGCCCCGGTATGTGAAACCCCCCCAGGTCACCCCATTTACGTACTATGCTTCCCGGTCCAACAGTGCATGCATGAGCTGCGGCCGCATCCCCGCTATCAGTCTAACAGGAAGCGTACCCGTGCCAGGCATTTGTGAATGGCCGGCTTGGGAGGCCTCCCTGTTAGAGGGAAGCGGAGAATGGAGCCGCTGGCTTTAGACAAACGTGTCGTCAGCGGATCCAAGCACACTAATTGGACGAGCAGACGCGCATGTGCAGTAGGACCGGGAAGAGATTAGTTGTGCTCAGCAATCTGGGGGTTTTAGACAGCGGGGATCGGGGGTGCCCTGGGGAAAAGGACCAAAACCCAGTATAGTCAAAATACTGGGTTTTGATCCACTTTAAAGGGCCAGTGTTTTTTATAATGCTTTTTGTCTTCTTAAATGTTCTATCTTTGGCACTGAGCAGAGTGGAGGATGGTTAGAGTAAGGACTCTAGCATGCGTCATTTGTGCTCCAGATCCAAGAAAATACAATTCTGTAAAATACCTGTAGAATTGATATTATTTGTATACAGTACGTCCTGCTCCAGATATAATACTTACACTTGGGATATACTCCGCCAGATGGCGCTGCACTGCAGAGACATACAAAACAGGCTCCTCCCGGCCCCTCAAATACCCAGGGACCTCCCACAAATCCCCAGCATTGAAAAGCAGTGAACAAGAATCCGGGAGAATTAAAAACCACCCAGAACAACTGGTAATGATAACAATGATAACAATCACCATACAGGGGATCCAGAATAATGCAAAAACCAGGGTGGGGTGGAGCAGGACGTACTGTATACAAATAATATAAATTCTACAGGTGAGTATTTCACAGAATTGTATTATTCTTAGTATACAGTACATCCTGCTCCAGATATAATACTTACACTTGGGACATCCAATAGCAGTGTCCATAAAGTAGGGTGGGATCCCCAACAAAAAAACAACAGCAGACACTGTCACCTGCATAACCATACGGCCAAGACAGCAGGAGCTGAGGCCCTAACATCTACCCAGCCAACCAGTTCAACAGAAGCCTGGTGCTGAAAAGCCCAAGGGGCAACAAGCACGAGTAGAAAAAATCAAGGCGACAAGGAAGAATCATCCCCTTGCTGGAACAGGCCTGATTAACAGCCTGATGAATCCAATAGCTACAGTAGACTTGGCAGAAGCCCAAGGGCCGAACCAAGGACTAGGAGGAACATCCATTAACCCTTCTAGCGCCAGCTACGTAAAATTCACGTAGCTGCCTCTCCTGTCGTTAAACGCCAGCTACGTGAATTTCACGTAGCTAGCGTTCCCTTACCTTCCGGGCCATCGGGGGGGCATCAGCGGGCCCGTTGCTGTGGAGCAGCTTGCAGGGAGTCCAGGGGTCAGGGGGAGGTGACCTGGGTGTGACCCAAGTCACCCGATCGCTCCCCTGACCAATCAGCAGGGGGCGCACGGCAGCTGTCAGCCGGCGCCCCCTGCTTACCTCATCCGGCGCAGCATCGTTTCTGGAGCCCAGGGCGACGGTAAGGCCGATCGCCGGCAAAACGCCCTCCACCAGCCTAGCCTCCGCCGCCCCGCCTGCCTGCCTGCCCGCCCCTCGCCTCCTGCCCGCTGCCCGCCCCTCGCCTCCAGCCTCCTATTAGCTGGCTATACGCGCGACGCACGCCCGCCGGCTCTCCGCTCACCACCATGCCTCCATCCATCCATCCATCACCCCAAATGCTGCCATCCGTCCTCTCACCCCCAATCCAGTCACCCTGTCACCCCCAATGCAGCCATCCATCCATCCATCTTGTCACCCCCATGCAGCAATCAATCCATCCATCCATCCTCTCACCTCCAATCCAGCCATCCTGTCACCCCCATGCAGCCTTGCATCCTGTCACCCCCATGCAGCCATGCATCCTGTCACCCCCATGCAGCCATGCATCCTGTCACCCCCATGCAGCCATGCATCCTGTCACCCCCATGCAGCCATGCATCCTGTCACCCCCCCCATGCAGCCATGCATCCTGTCACCCCCCCCATGCAGCCATGCATCCTGTCACCCCCCCCATGCAGCCATGCATCCTGTCACCCCCCATGCAGCCATGCATCCTGTCACCCCCCATGCAGCCATCCATCCATCCTGTCACCCCCATGCAGCCATCCATCCATCCTGTCACCCCCATGCAGCCATCCATCCATCATGTCACCCCCAATGCAGCCATCCATCCATCATGTCACCCCCATGCAGCCATCCATCTTGTCACCCCCATGCAGCCATCCATCTTGTCACCCCCATGCAGCCATCCATCTTGTCACCCCCATGCAGCCATCCATCTTGTCACCCCCATGCAGCCATCCATCCATCCTGTCACCCCCATGCAGCCATCCATCCATCCTATCACCCCCAATACAGCCATCCATCCATCCTGTCACCCCCAATGCAGTAATCCATCTTGTCACCCCCATGCAGCCATCCATCCATCCTGTCACCCCCATGCAGCCATCCATCCATCCTATCACCCCCAATGCAGCCATCCATCCATCCTGTCACCCCCAATGCAGTAATCCATCTTGTCACCCCCATGCAGCCATCCATCCATCCTATCACCCCCAATGCAGCCATCCATCCATCCTGTCACCCCCAATGCAGTAATCCATCTTGTCACCCCCAATGCAGCCATCCATCCATCCTGTCACCCCCAATGCAGTAATCCATCTTGTCACCCCCATGCAGCCATCCATCCATCCTGTCACCCCCATGCAGCCATCCATCCATCCTATCACCCCCAATGCAGCCATCCATCCATCCTGTCACCCCCAATGCAGTAATCCATCTTGTCACCCCCATGCAGCCATCCATCCATCCTGTCACCCCCATGCAGCCATCCATCCATCCTATCACCCCCAATGCAGTAATCCATCTTGTCACCCCCATGCAGCCATCCATCCTATCACCCCCATGCAGCCATCCATCCTATCCCCCCAGGCGATCATGTGCTCCCTGGCGGCCGGGCTCGCACCCACCTGGCCTCCATCTTGGTCGGCCGGCATCTTGATTGGCCTCCTCGCCCTGCCTGCCCCGCCTCAGCCATTGGTTACAGAGCATTGCCGGCGCGGGACATGAGAGCAGGCTGCCGGACTCCGCCCACCTGCTGGGTCAGGGACGTGTGACTGACTGAAGTACTGAGGAAGAGACCCCGGAAGAAAAGGTATTTAAAAAAACGAAAAAAAAAATAGATGTTGATTTTGGAGAGGGAGTGTGTGTGTATATGTGTGTTTTTTTTTTCAGTTTGGTCACGGGGCTCCCGAGCGCATGCCCATAGGGGCGCCCGTGCCCCATGACCAACATGTAAATCTGGCCAGTTCGGTGGTTCCGGCGCTCTTCCCCAGGGGAAGACCAACCTCCACAACAACCAGTATAACCAGTGAGTTTCGGGAAGGCTTGCGCCCAGAAAGCTGCAGCTACAACAACAAGCCTGGTACGCCTAGAACGCTTGAGGTGTGTACTTTCAGGGAACATGTGGTTTGTGGGGGGTATTTTTATTGAAAAGTGATGTTTTGGTTGAAAAAGCGCAAGGTGCGCACTTTGTCTGCAGAGCAGGAAATTTCAATGGAAATGCCCGTTATGCATACGCTTTGCTTTGGGGTAATTGGCAACCCTACCCTTGGAGGTAGCTATGCATGTTGGGTATTGTTCTGTTCAGAAGACCTTGCCATTTCAGATTTGATTCGTTTTTTCTGGTTAGCGCATGTTTTTTATAGAAAAATTTGGTCTTAATGCTGCATTTTTGCTATTTTTTTAGGGAAATCCAGTACAACCAGTGAGTTTCGGGAAGGCTTGCGCCCAGAAAGCTGCAGCTACAACAACAAGCCTGGTACGCCTAGAACGCTTGAGGTGTGTACTTTCAGGGAACATGTGGTTTGTGGGGGGTATTTTTATTGAAAAGTGATGTTTTGGTTGAAAAAGCGCAAGGTGCGCACTTTGTCTGCAGAGCAGGAAATTTCAATGGAAATGCCCGTTATGCATACGCTTTGCTTTGGGGTAATTGGCAACCCTACCCTTGGAGGTAGCTATGCATGTTGGGTATTGTTCTGTTCAGAAGACCTTGCCATTTCAGATTTGATTCGTTTTTTTTGGTTAGCGCATGTTTTTTATAGAAAAATTTGGTCTTAATGCTGCATTTTTGCTATTTTTTTAGGGAAATCCAGTACAACCAGTGAGTTTCGGGAAGGCTTGCGCCCAGAAAGCTGCAGCTACAACAACAAGCCTGGTACGCCTAGAACGCTTGAGGTGTGTACTTTCAGGGAACATGTGGTTTGTGGGGGGTATTTTTATTGAAAAGTGATGTTTTGGTTGAAAAAGCGCAAGGTGCGCACTTTGTCTGCAGAGCAGGAAATTTCAATGGAAATGCCCGTTATGCATACGCTTTGCTTTGGGGTAATTGGCAACCCTACCCTTGGCGGAAGCTATGCATGTTGGGTATTGTTCTGTTCAGGGGACCTTGCCATTTCAGATTTGATTAGTTTTTTTTGGTTAGCGCATGTTTTTTATAGAAAAAATTGGTCTTAATGCTGCATTTTTGCTATTTTTTTAGGGAAATCCAGTACAACCAGTGAGTTTCGGGAAGGCTTGCGCCCAGAAAGCTGCAGCTACAACAACAAGCCTGGTACGCCTAGAACGCTTGAGGTGTGTACTTTCAGCGAACATATGGTTTGTGGGGGGTATTTCAATTGAAAAGTGGTGTTTTGGTTGAAAAAGCGCAAGGAGAGCAAAATGGTATATTTTCTTTGAAAATTAGCTCAGTCGCTCTTTTTAGTTTTCCGTGTCTCGTGGGCAGGAAAGGATGTCTACCAATACATATGTGGTACTGTTGCAATCGGGACAAAGGGGGGGTGGTCTGCAAGCTAACAGGGTTGAGTGCTGTGGCTCCTTTAAGACTTGTGTGTACTAATTGCCCTGCTAACGTGCACCTCCCAGGTTAGTTATAAAATGGTCTGAGCGGCTGCCACCCCCCCTTTGTTTCTTTTGAATTTGTGCAAGCACATGGTGTGTGGGGTCTAGGCTGTATTGCAAGGTCTTTGACCCATCCACCCCATGGCTTGCACTTGAGAGGTTTAGGGCAACCTCAGGTAAGCCTGCTCCCAATTTATCTATTGCACTGTATGTCCCAGATGGGCTCTCAGAGATTAGAGTTAGGACTGCACCCCACAGAGGCACTTTGGCGTAGTGGTGCAGCTTAAGCATACCTCTGCAGATGTGTGTGACCGAGTCCTCTGTTTTTAACCAAGTTTAGAGACAGATTATAGGCTGGTCTGCAAGCTAACAGGGTTGAGTGCTGTGGCTCCTTTAAGACTTGACTGTTGCAATCGGGAGCAATAGGGCTTTTACACACAATATGATTTTCTGGAACAACTTGCATGTTTTATTAGGAAAACACACTAAAATTGTAAAAAAATGTTTTTTTGGGTTTTTTTTTACATATTTTCAATAAAAATATTTAAAAAACACTGACAATCTTACAAACAAGACACTTCATGTTAAAGCCCAGACTGTGCTGAAAAAAACAATATATAATTGTCCAGGGAAATACTGGGAAATCTCTTCAAAAATCACAGTTGAACATGTGGAGCGCAAAATAGTGCAAAATGGTCTGGCAACAAAGGGTGACAAAATCTCAAGGTAGGCTGGCGGTTAAAGGGTTAAAGGTAATAACCAGGACCAAGCCGCCCAACTCCCGAGAGCAGAAGGGATCGAGCACATTCAGGATGTAATGACCACAGGCTCCAAGGAACATCAGTTCCCCTAAGGACACAGAGACTACCAAGGAAAGCTTCCAACACCTGATTAAGGAAGGCAGAACCCTTTCCTCAGCGATGCTAGGAAAAAGGCACAGCAGGGATAGCAATATCTCGAATCAATGAACAAGAGACACCTCCAGATGCAAATAGTCCCGGCTCCAGGCGGAACTCAACCTTATCCTAGTGTATCTCAAGGAATGGGGGCTAGGTAAACAGAGCCGCCCGCTAACACACACCTGACCAAGGTAATAGTCACCAGAAGGACAACCTTGAGGGTAAGAACAGCCAGACAGCATCCTGAATAGGACCAAGGAACAAAACCCTGCAGGCAGACAGAATGAAATTCAATTTCAATCCCAACGGGGACCATAGGATTACATGGGAGACGCACATGAGTACCCCCTGAAGGAAGTCTAACCAAGGAAGACTGAACCAGAGGCTATTAAGGCAAGGTGGACAGGGCAGAACCTGACCCATCAGAGTACTGAGTTGGAGAACCAACTCCAAATCATGCTGCAAACAACACTAGAACCCTGGGAACCGAGAACGCCCAACAGGGAAGAGACCTAGACTCCCCACCAAGCAATATGGGTATGTCATACCCTACAACAGATAGAAGAAGAGGAAGAACTTGCTCCTAGCCTTCCCATAGTCTCAAAAACACTGAGGACAGATAAGCCTGTCTCCATCAAGATGGTTGTTTCAGCAGTCAGGCTGACTAGGCCAGAGTCTGTATATTGGAGTGACGTAAAGGGAGCCCTGAGTGAGCATAGCTAGCACTCCTGGCAAAAGGTACAGAACTACTGTCCTTGGTACCATAACCACCCTCTACTAGGGCACCTGGGGGCCACCAGAATCACTGGTCCCCTTACCAGATCAATCTTGCGCAGAACCCTGCCTAGCAGGGGGAATGGGAAAAAGACATACAGAACCGAAAGTCGAGTCATGACGTTACTAAGGCATCCGGACCACTGCCAGAGGATCCTGGGACAGGGAAACAAAGGCCGAGAGCCTGTGATAGTGACGAAACACAACAGATCCACAGCTGATTGGACCCCACAGTGACACAGGGATTAGTACATCCTGTCGCAGAGGGGCTGCACCGGAGCAAATATCAACGATATGCAGGGAACATTGTCTCCACCCAGATTAGGAACCTAGACGCTTCCTGAAGGGTCCACCAGCTCCAGGCCCCTTCCAATGGTTACTGTAGGACACTGTCGTCAGACAGACCGAGCGCCCCCAAACTGGCAGGGCCAGAAGGGAAGTAGTCAAGCGAGGCAGAGCCATTGAAAAACGCTCACTGTTTCAAAATCAATAGGCGTAAGGCCCCACCACCCCCAGAATCGCAGGGAGTTTCAGAAGAAACCCTCCCCTTTCAACCTGATAGTTTGGCATCCATGGTGACCGTATCCAGGAATGGGTAAGAAGGAACTGCCCCCAGACAGGTTCCCTGAGTTCATCCACTCCAAGAGAAAACTTCTTACCAGGTGGGAAGGCCCACAGACCCTACTCCAGGGATGCCGGATCCCTGTCCTGTATTAACAATAGAAGTCGCATAAGGGCCCAAGGGGAACTGAACATAAGGGACCTCTTCCGAGCAAGACACCAACGGCCCCACCAGCTGCATCTCTGCCTGGTGAAGGGACCGGGACAGCAATGAGGGACTGAGCCCATGTGACCAGATTGTCCACTTCATTGCGGAGAAGGGAAGATTCTCGTTAGAACCTGATCCAGAGTCATTCCTAGTAATGGGATTACCAATTAAGGGGACAATGAGTACTTGGGGTGAAGGTCCCCCATCCAAATGACTCCCAATGGACGCCATCTGCCGGGCATCCATCCTAGCCTGACGCAGACTGGAAAGTGAGAAAGGGCGTCCAGGTAGTCATCGCGCGGACGCCCCTTGGTCTCGTCAGAGACATCACCATCGTCCGCACCTGAGAGATCACTCTGGGATTTGAAGAGAGGCCAGATAACAAGGCCACAATTAGCAGTGTTGGACTACCAACACGAACCTGAAGAGCCTCGGGGACCTGAAGTCACAGGGATGTAAACAAACGTTTTAGAGTTCCCCAGACGGCAAGAAGCCCACTGGGCGCAAGGTGCAGATGGCCCAACTCAGAATGTAATTAGAGAGTTGCTGTGAATCCAGAATGGGCCAGCCCGACCCATTCTTTTTAGGGGACTGTGGAAGGTTGGTATAGAGGCCCCTGCCTCTGCCTGTTACGGGCAATCTGCAAGAGACCCTCAGCCCTCGTAGGCCTAGCATGGCCTGTGCCAGCAACTGAAGAGCGGCAGGGACCAGGAGTACCTGGGACCTGATAAAACTGGGGAAGGCGCGCAGCAAACTCTATCCTGTATCTGGAGGACACAACCTCCTGAATCCACCAGAATGAGGTGAGATGCCTCCTGATAATAGCAAGGTGCTGCAGCCATCCCCTCACCCAGACGGGCGAGGGCGCCCCATCATGCTTGAGGGGGTTTGGTGGAAGATTTGGGCTTAGCCCCGCCGGAGGGGCCAGGACGTTGTCTGCTGCTCGTGGGACAGGAGTCAGCACGAAAAACCCGGAAGGACACCCCTGGTTCCTGTTCAACACTAAGGTAGGGAGGAGGAGGGATGCCTCTGCCCCGAGACGGCCGTCTGCGTAGGGGTGATTTGCCCTTTTTACCGAACAGGTCCAGACGGTCCCCAAATAGGCTTCGCTCTCTAAAGGGAAGCCCAGTAAGAGTCTTTTTTGTAGCATCGTCAGTACCCCACTGTCGCAGCCAGACCAAGCAACGTATAGCTACCGCAAGGGCAGAAGTTCTTGCACACATTGTGATAGCGTCCTCCAGCGCTAATAGCATACATTTTACAAATACATCACAATTGGAGAGTGCATTAAACACCTCCCAGGGGAGATCCTCGGGGTGATGATCAAGCAACTTTCTGATGAGGGTTCTAGCGGCCACTGCAGTAATAGCCGCGGCACAGACCGGGCGCAGCACAAGAAAAGGCATGGGAGGCCAACCGCTCAATGCGCCGGTCCTCAGCATCCCGAAGGGTACTATAAGCAGGGGTTTTAATAAAGGGGGGATTAGGGACCCCTATGCTCGGCGCATCCACCATGGGGGGTGATGACCAGCACTTAACCACCTCAGGGGGAAAAGGGCATTTCCTATCCCAGTCCCCTGGAATCCCTGGAAGTTTACTGGGGCATTCCCATTCCTTGAGCACAAGGGCATGGAAATGAGCCTGCTCTAGAAATTCCAAACGTGCAGTCGCAGTATGGAAACGCTCCCCTCTAGGCTTGGGGATCTGACCGGGGAGGGAGATAGACAGTGCCTTAAAGACCTTAACCAACAAGTCGTCAGTGTCACACTGGCCCCAGAATTCAGGGCCAGAATCGTCATGACTCCTCGGGCTCTCATCAGATGAGCCTGAGTCAGAGAACAACTCCCCTTCATCAGAAAGGGTATAGTCACACGGAGTAGTAAACCCCACGGTTCTCATAGATGATACAGAAACATGAGGCGACAGGTGCCGCTTCTTACCAGGGCCCATTCGCTCTGATAACTTAGCAATAATCTGTTCAGCCGTAGGCAGTCTGAAAGGCCCAGCAGGCTGCAATTCCCCACTTGTAGGCGACTCAGCAGGAGAGAGATTTAAGCCTGGGGAGATAGGAGAATTGAAGCTAGGTGTAGCCACTGGCCGACCTGATTGCAGGGCCAGTGCTTGCTCGGCACAGGGTACACAGACCCGTGCCCTGTCAGCATCAGCATGGGGTTGTCCACACACTATACACAGCCGGTCTTGTCCCGGAGGGACCCCGGTCACATAATTCTGAGATGCCTCCATATGGTGATTATTCAAGGCACAATATGCCAGTAGGGATTTACACTATAAGTAACCCTGGATGCCCCAAAGACCCGCTAGGGAAGTGGGAGAGTATTACAAGGCCCGCTAAAATTTTACACCGGGCTGGGAGAAGCCAATGGTGTTCACCCGTCTGAAAGACACAATGGGAATAAAGGGTGTCAGAACCATGCGCAGTAATCAAGGATCATGAAAATCGCCCGCGAGGGCACTTACAGACCAAGGGAGGAGGAGGACCACTAACACGCGTACGTGCGACCAGCATCAAAATGGCGGCAACGAACCCCGAAGAGCGGCTGTGACGCGGAGCGCGCCAAACCAGGTCCCCGCCCCCCCCCGAAGAGCGCGAAGCTCTGAGATAGTTTCAGCGTTGTCATGAGGAACGAAGTGTATGACACACTTAGAAAAAAATGATTTGCCAATGAAGGCGACGCCGCCGCTCGGCGCAGCACATCCAGTAAGGGAAGAGGTGCGCGCGGCGGCGACAGGTACCTAATAAAAATGCAACAGCGCGACTCTGACACCAGGAATACCAGTCAAAGACAGTACTAAGGCCATAAGCGTGTAAACATACACTGAGACCACCGCACACCCCCCCTTTCTTTCCCCCCGGGCTACAGGGGGAACGAGGGAGGATGGCGACCCTTTGTACAGGGCCCACCGCTACACGGGGCATGGGGCAATAGTGCGGGAGGGGCATCCAAATCCAGATCTAGGGCCTCAATTCACAATGGGTTGAAAAAAACTCTCATGGTAGTAAAAAATTCAATTCATGAGAAAAAAGCCTGAGAATTTCACTGTTAGTGAATCACCAGATAGACAACGAAAGTCAATGGTCTTTTTACTACAGGTAAAAAGTTAAATACTTTTTTCAGGAGTAAAAAAGTGCCATTGGCTTTCATTGTCTTCCTATCTGGTGATTCACTAACCGTGAAATTCTCAGGCTTTTTTCTCATGAATTGAATTTTTACTACCATGAGATTTTTTTTCAACTCTTAGTGAATCAAGGCCAATATCTTGCTCGTGGTCAAGACATGGGCATTGGCCCCATCACTACACCAGAGAATGTTTGAATTGTAATGCCCCAGCCGGGCAAGGGGAGATGATGTGTTCTTCTTGCTTGAAAGATTTGACTACAATGGATTTTGGGAGTCCTAAATCGATTGAGGTCATAGGTAAAGTTGTCCTGTGAGAGCTGGATAAACGAGCCCAGTGTTCTCCATCTGCCCCAACTTCAGAAATGGCTGAAGATGGAGAAATCCCTTGAGGGGTAAATAGAGGAGGAAGAGTCTACTGGAGCTTCAATTTTACATTGGTGGAAACTTTTATCACAGCCATGAAGGAAGGATGCAATAAACTGAGTAGAGAAGGAAACACAGAAAGATGAAAATAAGGGAAGATATTATCCCCAGCTTGCTAAGACACAGACAGTGTTTCCTCTTATACCTGAGATTAAGAAGATCTTTATCCCTTTAATCAAGAAGAGACATAAATGCTAGATACAACCCCGGCGGCAGAAGCAGCAGGTATGCGCCTAGCAAGGCATGTCACTCTCCCACTTCAAGATAGCACGGGACAGGAGAGTCGACATGGACTTAAACCGGACCACCAGCCTGGCACAGTTGGAAAAGAAAGGTGGTGGCCATGTTGGAGCTTCCTTTCCAGCATCTCAGCCCTGCTGCTGCCTGGCGTGAATTGACATAACTGACAATGCACAATAACAGAAAGCCCAGCAGCACTTCCTGTTTGCATGTGGCCTGCATATGCATGAGCCGCCATTTTGTTTCTAAAAATACCATTTTGTGAGTACTCACCTGAAAAATGGATATTGTCAGTGTGCCACACACCCCGCTTCCCCTTTAATTCTTACGATCGGGTTACTCCACCAGCAGGTGGCGACGTGCAGGGAGAAGTCTTGAAAACGAGCCCCTTCCGGCCTATATATACCTGGGACCTCCCACTGAATCACCAGTTATTTAAAAAGCAGAAAGACAAGGTACCAGGAAATCCAACAGTAACCTCAAAATAAAGAAAAGCTTCACGAAAAGGGGGAACTTTCCCCTTAGCAGAATAGGCCGCAATAATGGCCTGACGTATCCATTTGCTAATGGAAGATTTGGCCGGCGCCAAACCCTTCCTAGGCCCACAGGGCACAACAAAAAAGGCATCAGTTTTATGAAAAAAGGAGAAGTAATAATCAAATAGTACTTAAAGTGGACCAACACCCAGGATTTTGACTATCCTGGGTTTTGGTCCACTTCGGCGGGGCACCCCAGAAACCCCAAAAAACTCACCTCTCAACGTTCCCACGTGAACGCCGCAGCCAATCCCCGCCAACGTCCAGGCGGGGGATCAGGAACGTCCAAGCCGCCGCCGCCTCCCGCGCGTCACTCTCGGCGCGCGCGCGCCCCCGCCGGCCATTCACAGAGGGCCGGCGCGGGCGCGCGCACGTCTGGAGGGGCGCGCGGGAGGCGGCGGCGGCGGATCAGGTAAGATGTTTTTGGGGTTTCTGGGGGGTTTCACCCCGCGGGACATCCCGATCTCAGATGTCCCGCGGGGTGGGAGGTGATCGGCCCGGGAATCTTATAGATTTCCGGGCCGATCACCCCTGGGTGTTGGTCCTCTTTAACACAGCGTACTACATCCAAACAATGCAAAACCCTTTCCTTGTCATTCTTAGGCTTAGGACACAGGGAGGGAAGAACAATATCTTGGTTCAAATGAAAAGCAGAAACAACCTTAGGAAGAAAGTCTGGTTTGAACCGAAAGACCACTTTGTCCTGATGCCTCTCAAAGTAGGGCGCCTGGATAGACAAGGCTGCCAACTCCGATACACGCCGAACCGAAGTGATAGCTACCAAGAAGACAATCTTCTGAGTCAGGGTAGACAAAGCAATATCTTGCAAAGGCTCAAAGGGAGGAGCCTGAAGGGCAGAAAGAACCAAATTCAAGTCCCAAACAGGGAGTAATGGTTTCCTGGGAGGCCGCACATGCACAACCCCCTGGAAAAAAGTTTTAACTAAGGGATGAAGCGCAAAACGCTTCTGAAAAAAAGATAGATAAGGCAGAAACCTGCCCTTTCAAAGTACTCAGCTGAAGACCAGAGTCCAGCCCAGATTGTAAAAACTCCAGAATCCTGGAGACCGAAAAGACCCTACAAGTAAAAGATCTAACATCACACCAAGTGATATAGGTTTTCCAAGTCCTATAGTAGGTGATAGAAGAAGACCTCTTTCGGGCACCGATCAGAGTCTTAATAACCGAGTCAGAAAGACCCTCCTCCTTCAAGATGGAGGTCTCAGCGGCCAAGCCATCAAAACCAGCGTTGGTAAACTGGGGTAAGACAGCCGACCCTGCGTGAGCGGACCGGACCGAAGAGGCAGAATGAGCTGATTTACTGTCAGCCAAATGATGTCTGCGCACCACACTCGTCTTGGCCGTCTTGGGGCCACGAGAATGGCAGACACCCTTTCCAAAACCAGCTTCCGCACCACCCAGCCTAGCATGGGTATCAGAGGAAATAGGTACAGAAAACCCGGGTTCCCCCGGCTCAGGGATATGGCTTCCGCCGCCACAGCCAGAGGATCCTGGGAGGGCGACACAAAGATCGGGAGCCTGCAGTTGTGACGAAAGGGAAACAGGACCACCTCCGGTGTCCCCCACCGGAGCGGACTGCAGACTGCCGAGAGACAAGGAACATGTGCCTTCGCCCAGGTCAGGATCAGGGACTCCACTCTGAGGGCACCCAGACTGGAAGTCCCTCCCTGATGATTGAAGTAAGCAACCGTTGTTTGACTGTCCGAGCGTAGCTGAACCAGAAGGCCCAGACCATGATGGGACACAAGAGCAAGAACCAGACGGAAGGCTCTCCAGGCGCTCCAGAACAGACGGCCGAGGATTGGAAAGAAGGATCCAAGCCAACTCCTGAATCAGACAAACCTTGGACTGAGCGAGCAACACCCTGTGTTGACCGAAATCCGACCGCATTCCCAGAAAGGACACCACCCTGGCCGGAGCAAGGGAGGACCTGGGAAGTTTGAAAAACTTCAGATGCAGGACGGGGCAAGCTGACCCGTCCTTCTAGGGGACTGCGAAGAGAATGGTGTAAAAATCGAGGCCCACCTCTAAGGTCTGCAGGCTCATCCGACTCCTCAAGGAGTTCCCCCTCCTCATCAGGGGGACAATAGTCCAAAAATTCAGGTACCTCACCCTCCGAGGCAGGTACTGCCAGAGCAAGGTTCTTCCGCTTAGCCGTAGCCTTCTGAGCCACTGAAGCGGAGATAATTTTCTCGAGGTTGGCCAACCGCGCATGCACCTCGGAATGCGAATCCCCATTTTTGACAGTGTCACACGGGGTCCGGACTAGGTTGGGGGGGATAGGAGATGACGGAAGTTGCGAGGAGCCAGAAGCCGGAGCAACGGACTGGCGCAGAATGTTCTGCTGAGCACATGGAACGCATAATATGACATCATCGCCTGGGAGCGGAACCCCACAACCCCCACACAACCTGGATAGCCCCGAGGAGCCATTTCCGGTAACATTGGAAGCCTCCATATGGTGAATTTGTGGTATTCGCAACAACCCAGGGTTTTACGCATTAAGCAACCCGGGATGCCCCTTTGTAATTAAAGTCCCGGAAGTGGGAGGATTTTTTTTTTTTTTTTAAACCTAGGAAAAACCCAATTTAGAGACTAAGACTAGCCAGGTATAACAGACCGGGAGAGCCTGCAGTGAGGGAATCCCAGAATCTGTGGGGGAAAAGAGACCACAGTCAGTCCCCCAGCCACAATCATAAATAACCAGTAAGGCAAACATATATGGCTAGCTTAAACATCTTGAATAAATATACATGACACGTAATTTCAAGGCAAAGCAGAGTGCAAAAAATCAGAGTACATACCGGTATGAATACATGCCCATACATATATATATATATATATATTATATATATACATAAACACATACACAAACACCTATATATATATATATATATATATATATATATATATATATATATCTATCATAATGGTAATGTGCACTATCGCAGCCACTGGAGCACATATCCCACCTATGTGATAAAATAAGTCAACCTATAAGAAGGATGACATAAACAATATCCCCCATAAGTAGAAATGCCCCAGGGAGAAAACGCTGCACAAGCAGCACATAGCATAAGAACGGCCCCACGTGCGCAATGGTGGGGCCGTTTACCTGTGAAGTTTCTGCCGCATAGAGCTCTTCCCCCACCGGCTGCAGCGTCCAGGTCTCTAATGAGACCAGGGAAGCAAAGGGCGGGCCCGGAGACAGCGCGTCCCGGCCATGCCCCCTTTACACGCAGAGCGAGGCCGCAGAGAGCGCGGCCCCGCCCCCTAGTGACGCGGCTCGTCCAATGGCGAGCCGCAACCGAGAAAGAGAGGGAAATACAAAAACGTGCAGTAAAAAACAGGCCCCAGCAGCCCCAGCCACGCGCTGACACTGAAAACTACCAAGACCTCTCACAGTAAAAGTAAAGCACTCATGCACACTACACACACACACACCCCTTAGCGAAGGGAGAAGGCCGAGCGGGAGAAGGTGACCTAAAGGGACATCGGGACAGGGGCATCCCAAATCCGGATCACCAGCCGGATAGCCGTATTGCCCCACAAGTGCCATCTACCTTTGCCCAGCCCGCAGCCTAAGCTGGGAGGCTTCCATTTAACTAAGCATAATAAACACACTAGAACTGGGCAGAAATAGACCAAAAGGGGATGCCGGATTTTACCCCGGCTACCTGCAAGCAGGAGACTTCATTCTTCTGTCTTGTCGCTTCATGCAGAGAGAAAAAACTGGTGATTCAGTGGGAGGTCCCAGGTATATATAGGCCGGAAGGGGCTCGTTTTCAAGACTTCTCCCTGCACGTCGCCACCTGCTGGTGGAGTAACCCGATCGTAAGAATTAAAGGGGAAGCGGGGTGTGTGGCACACTGAGAATATGTACTACAGCAGGAGTTAGAAAAAGGTAAATTAACTTTTATGTGCAGCAATGTAAATTGCCTTGAGGAGGAATGCACTGTTTGTTTTTCCTTGGTCTGGTTTAAGTCATATTCGACTGTTGGTCCACCCAGGATTTTGACTATCCTGGGTTTTGGTCCTTGCCCAGCTGTGTGAAACCCCCCAGGTCCAAAACCAACTCGCCTCTTTCCAGTCCTATGGCTCATGCGTGGCCACTCGTCCGATCATCAAGTGCGCTAGTGGCGGCATCCCCCAATACCCTCTAACAGGGAGCGTGACCGAGCCAGCCATTCCCAAATGCCTGCCGTGGGCACACGCCCTTCTAGAAGGATAGTGGGGATGTGGCCGCTCTCGCCCAGTCGCCGTTGAATGGGGTAAGAAGTATGACCCTGGGGGGTTTCAGAAAGTGGGGCATCCTGATTTTGGATGCCCCAGAGGGAATCGATCGGCCTGGGAATCTTATAGATTCTCGGGCCGATTGCCATGGATTTTGGTCCACTTTAAAGAAAATAAATACAGTGGATTGTTAGCTCTACCTGCGGCGGATATCCAAATCCAGTTGGAAACACACAAAGGCGGCTGCGGCTCCGAGTGCTCACCTCGCATCCAACACAATTTCAATGAAGCAAAGCCAGCGATTGAGAAATATAAAATCTCCATCTTTATTTCGTCCTCATTAAAACGCCATCCAACAGTTTAGGCAGTGTAAAAGTGCATAAGACGATAGGTACCGGTGTCAACGCGTTTCGGACACAGGGTCCTTATTCATGACATAGGGACTAATTCATCATAAAACATTTAAATACTCTAAGGTGAGTCACACCCCCTCGCACAAGGCATTTCTCAGATTAATTAATTGAGCCATCAATAGATTGATCTATTATACCAACACCTGCATTGCTTGAAGTATGGAAATATTTCCTACCTGTAGGATGTCATTCAAGCATGTGCTGACACACCTCAAATTCACACTGCGAAGGGACTCTTCCTATATCAATCAGAGGCGAGGAATCCACTTTAAAGAAAATCTATACTATAATCTAGGCTGCTAGCAAGCCCAGTGTGTCTTTGTCTGCAGTGGCTAGAGCATTGAAAGCCTGGATGGACGGAATCCGAGAATCTATTAAAAAGGAGGATAACTGCTGGATGCAGTACAAGGTCTGGACTACACAGCTGACTTCATATGAGAAGCCTTAATCAATTCAGTTAGAGGTAAGGCAGGGGCCATGCTTCACTCGGTGATGGCACACTTTGGCTGAGAGCCTGGGCAGCCGACCCTCTGTCCAAGCAAGTATGAATGAAAATCCCTGAAAATGGATTCTTATTTGAAAATAAGTTGGATGGAGCGATTACCAAGATAAGTGCTTGATAAATCAGTTCCTTAGTCTCACATTAAAACAATAGCAGATAGCGGGGAACGCCACTGACAGCTCTCTGCGGCAGCACAGGCCCAGGAGTCTGCTGGACTGAGGTCAAGGTAAGGCCATAGCCCAAGACTGGACTTTCTCTTCAAGGTGGAGTATTATGGATCAGAACGTGCATGATCTGATGTGTAGCCAATGAGGGTACTACTAATTATTTGTTGAAGCAAGTTTAACATCGGGTGTGTTTTTGGGTGTGAACTAACATTTACACCCCAATGAGCCTTTTTACTTTTACCACAAAAAAAAAAGTGCAATAACATTTTTTTTCAGAAAAATTAGAACGACTTATACAAGCTATCAGGTACCTCATTTTTCATGTAAGGTAAATCTATTTTTCCCTTTTTTAACTACTGGAAACAACATGCTATAGGCTATGCAGAAAAAAATACAATTCTGTGATTACTCACCTGTAGAATTGGTATTATATGTATACAGCACGTCCTGTTCCAGAAGATATTCCTTACACTTGGGTTATACATCCACTAGTTGACGCTGGACTGCAGAGACAGAAAAGTGGCTCCTCCCGGCCCCATATATACCAGGGACCTCCCACAAAATCCCCAGTATTGAAAAGCAGTTAAAATGAGACCGGGAGAACTATAACCATTATATGAAAATTTTAACATAAGAACAATCACCATAAAGAGGTAACTAAAGATAATGATAACAAGGGTGGGGTGGAACAGGAGGTGCTGTATACATATTAATACCAATTCTATAGGTGAGTAATCACAGAATTGTATTATTCTAAGTATACAGCACGTCCTGTTCCAGAAGATATTCCTTACGCTTGGGACATCCAATAGCAGTGTCCGTAAGGTAGGGTGGGATCCCCAAAGTAACAGCAGACAGTTTAAAAAACTGCCGCCTGCAGAACCTTGCGGCCAAAAGCAGCATCAGCTGAGGCCCTAACATCAACCTTGTAAAACTTGGAAAAAGTATGAACAGAAGACCAAGTAGCGGCCTTGCAAACTTGTTCAACAGAAGCTTGGTGCTGAAAAGCCCAAGAGGCACCAATAGCACGAGTAGAATGAGCAGAAAGGCGGAAGGGAGGCTCCTTCCCCTTTGCAGATTCGGCCTGTATCACAGCATGATGTATCCACTTGCTGATAGTGGACTTAGCCGGAGCCAAACCTTTCTTAGGTTCAAACGGAAGCACAAAAAGAGCATCAGTCTTCCTGAAGGATTCAGTAGCGACCAAATAGAACTTCAGAGTTCTGACTACGTCCAAAGAATGCAAAACCCTTTCCTTAGGGTTACTGGGATTAGGACACAGAGAAGGCAAAACAATGTCCTGATTGAGATGAAAGGCAGAAACAACCTTAGGCATAAAATCTGGCTTAAAACGAAACACCACCTTGTCCTGGTGTCTCTCAAAATAAGGAGGCTTGATGGAAAGCACCGCCAACTCAGTAACACGCCTAACAGAAGTGATAGCCACCAAAAAGACCACCTTAAAGTGGACCAACACCCAGGATTTTCACTATCCTGGGTGTTGGTCCACTTCCGCGGGGCACCCCGATCAGGCGCCATTGGAACGAGGAACAGGTAGGATTTGCGGGCATCCTGGGGGGTTTCACACAGCGGGGCACCCCCGATCGGGGTGCCCCGCAGGCAGGGAGCTGATCGGCCCGGGAATCTTATGGATTCCTGGGCTGATCAGCGGTGGGTGTTGGTCCACTTTAAGCGTAAGAATGGACAAAGGAGCCCCTTGCAAGGGCTCAAAGGGAGACCCCTGCAGGGCAGATAGGACCAAGTTCAAGTCCCAGACTGGTAACATAGGCTAACGTGGGGGACGCACGTGAGTAACCCCCTGGAAAAAGGTCTTGACCAGGGGATGCTGAGCAAAGGATCTTTGGAAAAAAACAGCCAAAGCAGACACATGGCCTTTCAGAGTACTGAGCTGAAGACCCAGATCCAAACCATGTTGGAGAAACTCCAGAATCCTAGGAATAGAAAACACACGACAGGGAAGCGAGTGGGACTCACACCAGTCAATGTAAGTACGCCAAACCCTGTAATAGATGGAAGAAGAGGACCTCTTCCTAGCCCTGATCATGGTATTCACCACCGAGACAGGCAGCCCTTTTTCCATCAAGATGGAGGTTTCAACAGCCAGGCCGTCAAAGCCAGCGTTTGTAAATTGGGGTGGCGTAGGTGTCCCTGAGTGAGCAGATCTGGAACCCGCAGCAGGGCGTACTGATCTACTGCCAACTGCACGATGTCTGCGAACCACACTCTTCTTGGCCAACGGGGCCACCAGGATGGTTGGCACCCCCTTCTGAACTATCTTGCACAGCACCCTGCCCAGCAGTGGAAACGGGGGAAAAGCTTACAGGAGCTGGAACCTCGTCCAAGACATTGCCAGGGCATCCGTGGCCAAGGCCAGAGGATCCTGGGACAGAGAGACAAAGACTGGAAGCTTGTGATTGTGACAGGATGCAAACAGATCCACATCCGGCTGACCCCAGCGGTGGCACAGGGAGCGAAACACCCTGCTGCTGAGGGACCACTCTCCCAGACAAGAGGTCCCCCTGCTCAGAGAGTCTGCCTCCAGATTCTCCACCCCCAGGGATGTACACAGCCGAGATGCAGGGAACATTTTCCTCCGCCCAGGACAGTATCAGGGACAATTCCTCGAGGGCCCTCTTGCTCCGGGTCCCTCCCTGATGATTGATGTAGGCAACCGCCAACTGGTTGTCCAAGCAGACCTGAACAGCCCGACCCCTCAGGTGTGGGGTTAAGTAGGCGAGAACCAACCTGATTGCCCTCAATTCCAGAATGAAGAAATGGGGCATGGGCCTCTTGAGGGTCCGACTGACCCTGGAACTTCAGGGACTTCCAGAATCCCCCCCAACCTGTCAGACTGGCATCCGTGGTGACAGTCTCCCAGCAGGGGGCCAGAAAGGACCTGCCCCCCAGCAGGTTCCTTAAGTCCAGCCACCGCACTAGAGACCGCCTGACCTGAGGGGACAAGACAAACACCTGATCCAGGGACACAGGGTCCCGATCCCATACTGACAAAAGGTGAAGCTGAAGATGCCTCATGTGGAACTGAGCAAATGGAACAGCCTCGAAGCAGGACACCATCAGGCCCACCAGCTGCATTCCCTGCCTGATGGATGGATGAGGACAAGACAGCAGGAGCTGAGCTTTCTCTTGAAGGACCTTCACCTTCTGCTGAGGAAGAAAGATCTTGACCTGAGCTGAATCCAGAATCATGCCCAAAAAATACTTCACCAAAGAAGGAGACAGGGAAGGAGACAGCCGAATGATTCCAGTGTGGACACCACCCGCCGAGTGTCCAGCTCTGCCTGATGGAGAAGCGATAAGCATGTTGTCCAGTTGGGGAAGAATGCGAATGCCCTGAGACCTCAGCAGGGCCATCACTCCTGCCAGCGCCTTGGTGAATACCCTGGGAGCCGAGGTGAGGCCGAAGGGCAAGGCCACAAATTGGTAGTGCTGATCCTCCAGAGCAAACCTGAGGAATCTCTGATGACCTGGAAAGATAGGTACGTGAAGGTAAGCATCCTTGATGTCTACAGAGGTCATGAAGTCCCCTGGGCGTAGAAAAGTCACAGCTGAGCGCAGTCTCCATGCGTAAGTGTCTGAATCTGACAAATTTGTTGAGAAGCTTTAAATCCAGGATAGGTCTGATGGACCCATCCTTTTTGGGCACAATGAAAAGATTGGAATAATAGCCTTTGCCCCTTTCCTTTACGGGCACCCAGCAGATGACACCTAGGTCTAGAAGGCCTTGGACAGCCAGGGAGAGACACTGAGCTGACAAGGAGTTTTGAGCAACCGAGATTTGATGAATCTTGGGGGTGGCCATGCTGCAAACTTTATCTTGTAACCAGAGGATACTACCTCCTGAATCCACCGGTCGAGACATGACGCCTCCAGACGTGCGCCAAGAGCCGAAGCCGTCCCCCCCCACCCGGATGGGTGAGGGTGCCCCTTTATGCCTGAGAGGGCTTGGGGGAGGACTTAGCCTTGGGACCCCAGGGGGGGCCAGGGCGGCCACGTCCTCTGCCCCTGCCCCAAAAATCTCTATGGGCTCCAGCAAAGGAAGCTCCCCGTCCAATTCTGGAGCCCCTGAAGGAAGAAGAAATGGCACATGAACCCCAAAAGGACCAGGGCTGCCTTCTATGCTGAGGTAACTTGCCTCCTTTGGCAAACAAGTCCAAACGTTTCCCAAAGAGGTGCAGCCCCTTGAAGGGAAACCCAGTGAGAGCCTTTTTGGCAGTGTTGTCAGCTGCCCACTGGCGCAGCCAGACCGAGCGGCGTATTGCCACCAATAAGGCAGAAGCCCTGCCACACATTGGTATCATCCAGGGCAGAGAGAACATATGCAACAAATTCCTCACAACGCAGAAGAACTCTATACTCTTCACTACCAGCATCGTCAGGGGCCCCCATCTAAGAGACCCCTGAGCAGGCTTTTAATAGCAACAGCCATGATAGCAGAGGCACAGACCGGACGGAGCGCGCCAGCTGATCCATGCGCCTGTCCTCCCCATCCCTCAGTGTAGTAGAGTCAGGGGAATGCATGACAGATGTGTTAGACAACCCTAGAACTGGTGCATCCACCTCTGGAGGACATGACCAACGTTTAACCATCTCAGCAGGAAAGGGATACCTCCTATCCCAACTCTTTGGTACCCCGGGAAGTCGGCTAGGCCGTTCCCACTCCTTGAGAATCAGATTATTGAAGTGAGTTTGTTCAGGAAACTCCAAACGTGGCTTAACAGTATGAAACAGCTCCCCCTGCTGCCGCGGGGCCACGGCAGGAGGAGAGATACAGAGCACTTCAAAAATGTGAGCCAAAAGTCTGTCAGTATCATCTGAAGCCCATGGGTCAGATCCAGACTCCGCATAACCCCTAGGCTGATCCTCAAATGATTCTGGATCAGAGAATAATTCCCCTTCTTCCAGGGGGTTATATCCAGTAATATCAGAAAACTCCTCAGCTTCCACAGGAAAGAGTAACACCGGGTGCCAGGTGCCGTCGCTTAGCAGGAGCCTTACGCGGATCAGACCCGGCAATATGCCTTTCAATGTTGGCTACCCGGGCAGTCAAATCAGGTTGAGACTCCCCACTGGTATGCACTTCACTGGGAGTCAAATGTAAGCATGATGGTGTATGCGAAGCCCGAGGGTGCGCAGCACTAGGCCCAGCCGCAGGTAACCCAGACTGCAGCGCAGGCGCCTGCTGGGCACAGGGTACACACACCCTGACATCATCACTTATAGGGGGATGCCCCACACGCCACACACAGCCGGGCTTGTCCCGAAGGAACCCCGAGCACATTAACCTGAGAAGCCTCCATATGGTGATTATCACGGCACAACAGGCCAATAGGGATTGACGCTAATAGCAACCCTTGATGCCCCAATAACCCACTAGGGAAGTGGGAGTAAGGGAATATAATAGCCCTCCAGTAAGAGTAAACACTAAATAGGACCGGGAGAAACCACAAAGTGGTTGCAAGACATAAGTGAAAAGATCCCATAAGCAATATGCAATACAGAGAAATATAATATAAATCAGCCCGCAGGGGCACTTATGGACCGCGATAGGGAGAGGCCAGGCACACGCAGCAGAGAACTAAAATGGCGCCCGCATGTACCTCGAGGGGCAGGCCGCGGAGACAGTGATGCAAAACGTGTCAGCCGCAAGACCCGCCCCCCCGAAGAGCGTGAAAACGCGTCCACCTGACAAGGCCAGTCAATGATGGCGCAGCAGCGCGTGAGGCGATGTTGCCGCTGACCGCGGAGCGTAGTACAAGCGTGTGGTGGCAAAGGAAACCAGTGCAATCAAATCAAAAGGATCAAAACACAACACACAATTATATAGTAAATACAAGGACCCCCCCCTCCCCCGAGATCTACAAGGGAGAGCGAAGGGGAAGCGACGGCCAGCCTAAAGGGAGCCAACTGCAGGGACAGGGGCATAAGATGCGGGAGGGGCATCCCATAAGGCTCACCATGGGCCTATACCGCCTACCCTTTGGTGGGAGCAGCGCTCCTTAGCACCTGACAGCGGTGCTGCCTACCTACCTGGTATATATGGGGCCAGGAGGAGCCACTTTTCTGTCTCTGCAGTCCGGCGCCATCTACTGGATGTATAACCCAAGTGTAAGGAATATCTTCTGGAACAGGACGTGTTGTATACTTAGAATAACATGGAGATTTCTTTAGCATAACCTACAGGGTTTTGCTGTTGTCATCCCTACGTCATTGGAAATATAACATTCCACCACTGTCAAAATGCCCCATTGCAGGTACAGGTGATTTTCTGGTAAACATTTAGAACATTTTTATTGAACCGTTCATGTGCTAAAAGTTCAAAAGGTTCAGAGATGCAGGTTGCAATTCCCACCCAAAATGTACACCCAGAGTTCATTACTTGCCCAAATAATTAGCCTGATCACCAAAGTTCCCAAAATGGGGGGAAGTTTTTGTGCTGTGTAACCTTTAACCTGTGTTTTGAGTGACGCACCAATGATTTTGTTTTTGCTTTACAGACAATCCTCAAGTTCCGAAGCTACAGTAGCATTTTCTGGTTGCATGTCATGCAAATGGGGGAACACTGATGATATACAATATAACAGGTCAGATGTTGCAGACCATATTTTGGTCGGGGAGGTTATGGAAAGGATAAATGGCAGACACCATGTGAATAGACTTCATTGTAGCTACACTTCATCTGGTCCTGCTTACAGATGAGTAGAGCCTGGCCGAGCTACTACTGACTGGGCCAATGTTTTTGATACCCCTTACCCCTGCCACAGGGGATTGCTTTTGTGCAACCTGCTATATTATCCTCTTGTGATTTACTGCTTCACACACAGAATCCCGGTCATTCATCTGTACATCTTCAATGTACTGTTTGAGGGTCAGTGCAGAAATTCTTTGAAACTACAATACTGTTCATTTTAGTGGAAATAAAAATGTCAGTGTCAACTCAAGGTTGCCGATTCCTGCACACTCTGGCCATAGGGAGACCTAGGAAAATGCTCAGTGGGCTGCTGCTGCTTTTAACACCCACATCAATCTCAGCCTCACTGTACCCACAAGCCAAGGGACCCCAGCCCCTAATGCTATAAGCCCAGGCATTATGGTTGTGGGCTAGGGGCTGGTAAAATCTCATTCATATTTTTTGCCCCAGTCCGCCGCTGCCTGCACATTCCAAATCTATAAAAAGACGACTAGACTTTTACTTTAAAGGAATAGCAACCATTGCATGTAATAGTAAATGGCTGCTTGCCTCGTGTTGCTAATGACTTTGTAACAGCACATCTGCCCCTACTATACATCTATTTTAATAAACTATTTTTTTATAGTATAATGCAAATAAACTACATTTTGCTCACTCAGCTTTCCTTCCCTGAATTATGTTCAGACTCTCACTGCCTTCAAGACTTCTCCTGAGCTGCACACATTCTCTCAAATTAGATTGATTCAAAACAAATAGTTTTAGACACTCTCTAAAATGCATCTTTTTAGTACCAGTAACCTACCACATACCCTAATTTAACTCTTCTTCTCTAACCCATCTTCTACATCATTTTTCCAAACCCAATCCATTATCAAACACTATGCACCACACCCTTTGTAGCCAAAAAGCACTAAATCAGCTTGTGGCTGGCCCATACAGCTTGTTTATACTCTTTATTGCTATGATGGCAGGATCATGGTACACTATTACCTTTTGTTTCACTCACATTCTCCTCCTAGATTGTAAGCTTGCGAGCAGGGTCCTCATTCCTTTTGTTTCCATGGCTTACCCGTTTTGTGAACTATGTAATTATTTCTGATTGTATATGAACCCCCATGATCGCAAAGCACTGTGGAATATGTTGGTGCTATATCAAATACAATTCTGTGAAATAGACACCTGTAGAATTGGTATTATTGGTATACAGTAGGTCCTGCTCCAGATATAGTACTTACACTTGGGTTATCCTCCGCCAGATGGCGCTGCACTGCAGAGACATGGAAAAACAGGCTCCTCCCGGCCCTTCAAATACCCAGGGACCTCCCACGAATCCCCAGCATTGAAAAGCAGTGAACAAGAAGCCGGGAGAATTAAACCACCCAGAACAACTGGTAATGAGAACAATCACCATACAGGGGATCCAGAATAATGCAACAACAGGGTGGGGTGGAGCAGGGCGTACTGTATACCAATAATACCAATTCTACAGGTGAGTATTTCACTGAATTGTATTATTCTTAGTATACAGTACATCCTGCTCCAGATATAGTACTTACACTTGGGACATCCAATAGCAGTGTCCATAAAGAAGGGTGGGATCCCCCAACAACAGGCAGTTTAAACTACTGCCGCTTGCAAAACCTTGCAGCCAAAAACAGCATCAGCTGAGGCCCTAACATCAACCTTGTAAAACTTTGAAAAGGTATGAACAGAAGACCAAGTAGCAGCTTTGCAAACTTGTTCAACAGAAGCCTGGTGCTGGAAGGCCCAAGAGGCACCAATAGCACGAGTAGAATGAGCAGTAAGGCGGAAGGGAGGATTCTTCCCCTTAGCAGAATAGGCCTGAATCACAGCCTGACTAATCCATTTGCTAATAGTAGACTTGGCAGGAGCCAAACCCTTCCTAGGACCAGAAGGGACCACAAACAGACCATCAGTCTTCCTGAAGGCCGCAGTGACTACCAGGTAGTACTTCAGACACCTTACCACATCCAATGAATGCAAAACCCTTTCCTTAGCCTTGCTAGGATTAGGACACAATGAAGGAAGGACAACATCCGGATTCAAATGAAAGGCAGACACCACCTTTGGCAGAAAATCTGGCTTAAAGCGGAACACCACCTTGTCCTGGTGTCTCTCGTAGTATGGGGCTGAATAGACAGAGCCGCCAGCTCAGACACGCACCTGACCGAAGTAATAGCCACCAAAAACTTTGAGGGTAAGTACAGCCAGAGCAGCATCCTGAATAGGCTCGAAGGGTTCAAGTTCCAAACAGGGACCGTAGGCTTATGTGGGGGACGCAAGTGAGTGACCCCCTTGAAAGAAGGTCTTAACCAAGGAATGCTGTGCAAAAGACCTCTAAAAGAAGACAGACAGGGCAGAAACCTGACCTTTCAGAGTACTGAGTTTTAAACCCAACTCCAATCCATGTTGTACAAACTCCAGAATTCTAGGGATTAAGAATTCCCTGCAGGGGAGAGACCTAGACTCGCACCAGTCAATGTAGGAACGCCATACCCTATAATAGATGGCAGAAGAAGTTTTCTTCCTAGCCTGTACCATGGTATCCACCACTGAGGCAGAAAAGCCTTTCTCCATCAAGATAGAGGTTTCAGCAGCCAAGCCGTCAAAGCCAGAGTTTGTAAGGCGTAGGGAGCCCTGAGTGAGTAGATCTGGCTCCTCTGGCAGGACGTACTGGTCTACTGCCATTTGTACCACGTCTGCGAACCACACTCTTCTTGGCCACCTCGGGGCCACCAGAATCACTGGCACCCTTTCCAGGACAATCTTGCGCAGAACGGGGGGGGGGGGGGGGGGGAGGCATACAGAAGCTGGAATTTCATGCAAGAAGGCCAGAGGATCCTGCAACAGGGAGACAAAGGCCGGGAGCTTGTGATTGTGACGGGACGCAAACAGATCCACATCCGGTAGGCCCCACCGGTAACACAGGGACTGGAATACCCTGTTGCAAAGGGACCACTCCCCCTGACGGGAAGTCCCCCTGCTCAGAGAATCTGCTAGAAGATTCTCTACCCCCGGGATATAAACAGCCGAGATACATTGAACATTGGCCTCCGCACATGTCAGAATCCGCGACACTTCCTGGAGGGCACCCTTGCTCCGGGTCCCTCCCTGATGGTTGATGTAGGCAACCGTCGTCCTGTTGTCTGAGCGCACCTGCACAGACAGACCCTGCAGGTGATCGGTCAACTGCTCCAAAACCAACCTGACCGCCCGTAGTTCCAGAATGTTGATGGGCAAGAGGGCCTCCTGAGGGCCCCACCGCCCCTGGAACCTCAGGGATTTCCAGAATCCCCCCCAACCTGACAGACTGGCATCCGTGGTGACCGTCTCCCAGGAGGGGGCTCTGCCCTTTAGCAAGTTCTTGTGGTCCAGCCACCACGAGAGGGACCTTCTGACCAATGGGGGAAGCACACAAACCCCGTCCAAGTACGCGGGGTCCTTGTCCCATACTGATAGGAGGTGAAGCTGCAGAGGCCTCGAATGGAACTGAGCAAAGGGCACCGTCTCGAAGCTTGCCACCATCAGGCCCACCAGTCGCATTCCCTGTCTGAGGAAGAGCTGGGGGCACGAGAGCAGGGGCCGCACCTGTGTAGTCAGATCTTCCAACTTCTGTTGGGGAAGGAATATTCGAGAGTGAACCGTATCCAGAATCATCCCCAGGAATGAGGTCACTGGTGAAGGGGACAGGGATGACTTGGGATAATTGATCACCCAGCCGAAGGACTCCAAGGTGGACACCACCAGCTGAGTGTCCAGCTCCGCCTGCTGTAGAGGCCATGAGGCGATGAGAATGTCGTCCAGGTAGGGCAGCACTCGAATGCCCCCTGACCTTAGCAAGGACATCACCCCCGCCAATACCTTGGTGAACACTCGGAGCTGAAGTGAGTCCAAAGGGTAGAGCCACAAATTGGTAGTGTTGATCTTTCAACTCGAACCGGAGAAACCTTTGATGCCCGGGGAACACGGGGATGTGAAGGTAAGCATCCTTGATGTCCACAGACGTCAAAATCCCCTGGACGTAGAGAGCCAACGGCTGAGCGCAGGGTTTCCATGCAAAAGCGTTTGCTCTTGACAAATTTGTTGAGGATCTTTAAATCCAGAATGGGCCAGACCGACCCATCTCTTTTGGGTACTGTGAAAAGGTTGGAGTAGAAACCTTCTCCCAATTCTCTCAAGGGAACTTTGCAAATAACTCCCAGCTCCAGAAGTCCTTGTACTGCCTGCATCAGGACCTGAACTGATACCGGGGTATCCGGGACCTGACAAATCTGGAGGGGGCCGCACAGCAAACTATCTTGTAGCCGGAGGTAACTACCTCCTGAATCCACCGGTCTGAGACTTGATGCCTCCAGACGTGCGCAAAGTGCTGTAGCCGTCCCCCCACCCTGGCGGGCGAGGGCGCCCCATCATGCCTGAGGGGTCTTGGGAGGGGGTTTGGGTTTGGTCCCCCAGGAGGAACCAGGGCGTCGCCCCCTGCTCCTATGCCAGGAGTCTGTGCGAGCCCCCGCGAAGGACACCCCTTTACCCTGCTTAGCGCCTCTGTAGGGGGCTGAAAGGGGGCCCTGGTTGCGAAAGGGCCGAGGCTGTCGCCTGCGCTGTGGTAACTTACATCTTTTAGCAAAGAGGTCTAGGCGGTCCCCAAACAGGCGTAGTCCCTTGAAAGGGAGCCCAGTAAGGGCTTTCTTAGCAGCATTGTCAGCCGCCCACTGTCTCAGCCATACCACGCAGCGTATAGCCACCGCCAAGGCGGAATATCTGGCACCCAGGCTAATAGCATTGTCCGATGCAGACAGGATAAAGTTCACAAATACATCACAGTTAGACAGTGCATTAATAGTATCAGCAGGCAACTCGTCTGGGGCGTCAAGTGCATTCCTGACCATGGCCCTGAGCGCCACTGCAGTAATGGCCAGAGCGCAGACCGGGTGCAGTGCCGCCCCCCAAACGCAAAGGCATGGCACGCCAATTGATCAATGCGCCGGTCCTCAGAATCCCGCAGTGTAGTAGTGTCGGGAGAGTGCATAATAGAGGTGTTAGACAGCCCTAGAACAGGAGCATCGACCTCGGGGGGGCAAAGACCAGAACTTGGTCTCCGCCCCCTCGAAGAGCGCGAAGCTCTGAAAACAGTAGTCAGCGCAGACAGTAGAGTGAATGACACACTATAGAAGCAAAAACGGAATTACTTCCAGATGCGCCAACAACAAATAGCAAAGACGCCGCAGCGTCTGAGGCGCCGCCGCCGCCTGTTCACGCGCCCGTACAATAAGGGCAGATAATCGCTCGGCGGCGGCCGATAGACAATGAAGAACAAACAGCGCGGCTCTGACACCAGGTGTATGAGTCAAGGACAATACTAAGGCCATAACGTGTACTGAATACACAAGACCACCACACCCCCCCTTTCTTTCCCCCCGAACTATGGGGGGGAATGAGGGAGAATGGCGACCCTTTGAACAGGGTCCGCCGCTACACAGGGTATGGGGCAATAGCGCGGGAGGGACATCCACAAGAGGCTCACTATTAGCCTAGACCGCCTACCCTTTGGTGGGGGACTGCAGTGGAGCATGGCTCCATAAGCACACGTAGTGCTGCCTACCTTCACCCGACTAGCGCAGCCCAGGCTGGGAGGCACATCACGTTGAGGACGGGTGGGAGTAGTCCAACAGGGCCGCAGCCTTTAATAGCCCTGCTCACCTGCGAGAGAGTGACACATCATGTCTTCGCAGTCAGCACTGCAGAGAAATCTGGGGATTCGTGGGAGGTCCCTGGGTATTTGAAGGGCCGGGAGGAGCCTGTTTTTCCATGTCTCTGCAGTGCAGCGCCATCTGGCGGAGGATAACCCAAGTGTAAGTACTATATCTGGAGCAGGACGTACTGTATACTAAGAATATAAAGATTATTATAAATCACACCCAAGTCTGTGCAAAGCTAGTGGGCCATGTGACCAGCCTAAACATTACACTCCCGAGTATCACAAAAGTAATGCCCATAAATATGTAAAGAGAAAGGCTGACAGCTCACAAGCAATAGGAACAACACCCCGTCTAAAGCATTAGGCACCTGTCTAGTGCGCTCGAGCTGGTCAGTGACATAACTTGCTAGCTTGAGGGGGATTTCTAAAGATCTGGTTAAAAGTTAGGTGTCAAGATATTCTAGACTTGGTTGAAAAAATGAAAAAATCCCAGTTAAAATAACTGCAGCCTATACAACAAGTAGTTATTTATTATTTCTATTCTGTAAAACAAAAAAGCTGAGTCAACTTGTGAAACTGTGTATACTGCTTTCTAAATTCCACCATTAACCAGAGGTGGCACTAGAGAGGTTTAATAACAGTACTGTCCATAACATGTCAGTCAGTCTTCATTCAGTAATAAATAGGTTCCAGGATAGCCTTTAAAGGGATTTGTTACAGGCCAATAGTATAGGAACGACCAGTGGGATTGTGTATTGCAGAGCAGGTAGGTGATGTGACCGCCCACTCATACCAGACTTTTTTGCCGTTGTTACAACGCCAGAACCGTACACACACTGTGTCGCCTTCGCGGAGAAGAATTGGTTGCTGTAAAACAGAAAACACGCACATTACTGTAAAACTTTCAGCCCTTGTCACCTATCTTTAAACTTTTAATGTACAAATGACACCTCTGCAGAGAACTGGTAATTGATAACCCAGTTCATCATATAATAATGTTTAAAACTCAGACCATAACACTTCCCCTAGTCTCACCTTGATTGGAAAGAGAATTGGAAACCATGAAAACATCCCCGGAGAATGTGTCTCAGGGCATATACCTGCAAGACAAACAATAAGATATATATCATATAAGACAGGGCCCAAGTCCTTTGAGACTCTCTGGCTAACTAGATTTGTCACAGAAATAAATACTAACTTAAAGTAACATCTTTGTAGAGCACGGTCTCAAAGTATCCTGCAAACCCATGCAGCACCGTATTCAGCTTTATATCATATTTAAGACAGCAGTAGCGATTATTATCGATCACAGCATCTAGAAAGAGAACAGATGTCAACGAAATGCAACGGTTTACAAGGTCAGATGACTAGCATTAAGGAACAGAAATTTCTGAGCCTAATCCAAGGTTATCCATGACTATGATGTAGGTGCAGATACAATAAAAAAATGGAGCTAGTCTTCTGGGGTTTGGTACTAGATCAGACTTACAGCTGCCCATCATTTTGTTTCACATGACACTTCATTTACAGCACAGCTAACATGTATCTGCCTAGATTTATCAAAATTAAAGCAAAAGAATAAAAGGCATGGCAAGGCTGGGCTCTATGGTTTCTGGTTGGCGACGCCACGTGACTGGTATGAATTTAATTAGGTAGGTAACGGTGCAAATGGTAAACAGTGCCTTCCTAAAACAAATGACATGGCTCATACAGACCAAGAACCAAAGAATCAGCATAATTCCTAATGAGTAGGTGGGATGGCTAATAATTACACAGCTCTCTTCTCCCACTTTTAACTATACTCACGAATTACACCCCCAGCAGCCTCTGGGAGCTTCAGATATAGCTCAGGAACATAAAAAATAATTTGCATGGCTCCATCCACTCATCAAGATTAATAGTATTTTTGTGATGTACTTGTGCTATATAAATGCTTTAGGTTTTAAAGCTCTATTTACATTTAGCCTTGAATAGGGGGCGTTTTGGTCACTTTTAGCCCACTATATTTAGGCCTGTGCCCATGTAAATGTGGAGTAAAAATAACAGCATAAACAGTTTTAAAATGTCTTCAAACTCCTACAAGTCAAAGCGGACCTTCACCCTGAATAAAAGCCTTATATGTTTCCCACACCCTGTACATACAGATTGCCTGCATTAAAAAATACAATTCTGTGAAATACTCACCTGTAGAATTGGTATTATACGTATACAGTACGTCCTGCTCCAAATATAATACTTACACTTGGGTTATCCTCCGCCAGATGGCGCTGTGCACTGCAGACATGCAAAAACAGGCTCCTCCCGGCCCTTCATATCCCCGGGGACCTCCCACAAATCCCCAGCATTGAAAAGCAGTGAACCAGAAGCAGGGAGAATTTAACCACCAAAACAAACTGGTGATAACAATAATAACAATCACCATACAGGGGATCCAGGATAATGCAAAAACCAGGGCGGGGTGGAGCAAGATGTACTGTATACGTATAATACCAATTCTACAGGTGAGTATTTCACAGAATTGTATTATGTAAGTATACAGTACTTCCTGCTCCAAATATAATACTTACACTTGGGAAGTTGGGACATCCAATAGCAGTGTCCATAAAGTAGGGTGGGATCCCCAACAAAAAAGGCACAGCAGACAGTAGAGACACTGCCACCTGCAAACCTTGCCACCGAAAGCGTCATGAGCAAAGGCTCCAACGTCAACAACATAAAAACCTTTGAAAAGGTATGAACAAAAAACCAAGTAGCGGTCTAGCAAACTTGTACAACAAAACCTGGTGCTGAAAGGCCCAAGGATACCAAGTCACCAGTAGAATCAGAATAAAGTGAGAAGAAACTCATCACCTCAAAGGAATAGGCCTGAGTAACAGCCTGACAAGATCAAATGCTAACAATAGTCCAGGAAGAAGCCAAACCTTCCCTAGGACCAGAAGGGAAAATCATCCAACTAAGGCTAGGCCAAGGGCCGCTGAACCCCTGGAAGCAGACGAGATCAGGCACATACTGAGGTAGGTGCCCCCAAACCCCAAGGGGCATCAGTCCCCCTAAGGGACGAGAGACCATCCAGGAAAAAATTCCAGCACCTGATGAGGGAAAGTAAATCCCCTTGCCTCAGCGTTACTAGGAATAAAGCACAGAAGAAAAACAATGTCTTAAATACATGAGCCTAAGTCACCACCATAGGCAGAAGGTCCGGCGTGAAGCGGAGCACCACCTTATCCTGGTGCATATCAAGGAACGAGGGCTAGCGAAAAAGAGCCGCACGCTCAGACACACGTCCGACTGAAGTAGCAGACACAAAGGACAACTTTGAAGGTAAAAGACAGCCAGACAGCATCCTGAATCAGTCCGGAAGGAACACCGCGCAAAGCAAACAGCATAAGAATCCAATTTCCAACAAGGACCATAGAATTACGTGGGGAACGCAATGAGCAACCCCCGAAAGAATGCTTAGTCAAGGAAAATAAGCAAAAGACTTCTGCAGGTAGGCGAACAGGGCAGAACCTGACCCTTCAGAGTACCAAGTTGGAGAGCCAAATTCAAGCCATGCTGTAATAACTCTAGAGCCCTGGGAACAGAGAATGCCCAACAGGGACGAGACCTAGACTAACACCAATCCATGTGGGTAAACCATACCTCATAAGAGATGGAAGAAGAATAAGAAGAGCCCTGCTCTTAGACTTCCAATAGTCACGAACACAGAGGAGAGAAGCCTGTCTCCATAAGGACGGAAGACCTAGCCGTCAGGCCGCTAGGCCAGAGACTGTAGATTGGAGTGAAGTAAAGGAGGCCCTGAGCAAAACAGGGCGGCACCCTTAGCAGAACGTACAGAACTACTACCCTAGGTATCACGTCTGCAAATCCACACTCCACTAGGCCACCCAGTGCCACCAGTATCAATGGTCCCCCTACCAGCAGCAACTCTGCACAGAACCCCGCCTAGCAGGGGGAACGGAGATAAGACATACAGACCAGAATGTCCTGTCATAAAAATACTAAATCATCATGACCACGGCCAGAGGATCCAGGGGCAGGGAAACGAGTGGCAAGAGCTTGAAATAGTGACGGGGCACCAAACAGATCCACACTGGTTGAACTTCATAGTGACATAAGAATTAGCACATCCTGTGGCAGAGGGACCTCCACCGGAGCGAATACCACTGATATGCAGGCAACATTGTCCTCCACCCAGATCAGGAACATATACCTTCCTGGGGGACCATCCTGCTCCAGGTCCCACACAGATGATTAAGGTAGGCCACAGTCATCAGACAGACCGAGCACTGCCAAATATGCAGGCCATGAAGAGGAGAAGTCAAGCGAGATAGTGTCACTCACCGTTTCAATATTGATAGGTGCACGGACCTCCTAAAGGCCCCACCTTCCCCGCACCCGCATGGGGTTAGCAAGTCACCAAACGGGCCAGCTGCATTCCTGCCTGGTGAAGGGACCGGAACAGCAAGGAGGGGCTGAACCCACGCAACCAGATTGTCCACCTTATTGTTGAGGAAGGAAGATTCTCGCCTGAACTGAATCTAGATTCATCCCTAGGAATGGAGATACCAATCAAGGGAACAAGAAGGACTTGAGGTGAATGAACACCCATCCAAATGACTCCCAATGGACGCCACCAGCCGAGTAGCTAACTCGACCTAACATATAGTTTGGGAAGCGAAAAGGACAACCGGGTAGGTCTCACGTGGACGCCCCTTGGTCTCATCAGAGACATAGCCTCCATCAGTACCTTGGTAAGCACTCTGGAGGCAGAAGAGAGGCCAGATAACAAGGCCACAGATCAGCAGTGTTGGACTTCCAACACAAACCTGAAGAGACTCGGTGTCTAGATGACACGGGGATGTGAGCATAAGCATCCTTGATCTCCCCAGATGGCAAGGGCCCACTAGGCGCAAGGCGCTGGTGGCCCAACTCAGATTTTTCATGGAGAGCTGCCTGAAATAGTAGAGTGGCCGACAACCTGTGAATTCAGAAGGGCAGACTGACTCAACCCTTTGGGGGAATGTGAAGGGGTTGGTGTAGCGACACCTGCTTCTGCCTGTTAAGGGCAAACTGCAAGTGACCTCCAGACCCCGCAGGCCATGCATGGCCTGCACCAGCACCCGAACAGAGGCAGGGACCAGGAGTACCCTGACAATCATGGGGGAGGCCGCGCAGCAAACTTTATCCTGTATCCGGAGGAAACTACCTCCTGTATCCACCAGAATGAGGAAAATGCCTCCTGATAGGAGCAAGGTGCTGCAGTCATCCCCTCAACCAGGCGGGCGAGGGCGCCCCATCATGCTTGAGGGGATTTGGTGGAAGATTTAGGTTTAGCCCCGCCGGAGGGCCCAGAGCGTTGTCTGTTGCTCGTGGGGCAGGAGTCTGCACTAAGACTCCGGAAGGACACCCCTGGTTCTTGTTTAACGCTATGGTATGGAGGGGGAGGGATATCCCTGACCCGAGGGGCCAGAGACGGGCGCCTGCGTTGGGGTGATTTGCCCTTTTTTTTCCCAAACAGGTCCAGATGGGCCCCAAACAGGCGTTGCCCTCTAAAGGGGAACCTGGTAAGAGTCTTTTTAGCAGCATAGTCAGCACCCCACTGTCGCAGCCAGACCAAGCGACGCATAGCCACCACAAGGGCGGAAGTCCTCGCACACATTCTAATGGTGTCATCCCATAGCTAAAAGGATAAATCTTACAAATAAATCACAACTGGAGAGTGCATTAAACACCTGCCAGGGAAGATCATCAGTGTAATGCTCAAGCATCTGTCTGATGAGGGTCCTGGCGGCCACTGCAGTGATGGCCGCGGCACAGACCGGGCGCAGTGCCTTTCCTGCACAAGAAAAGGCGTGTGAAGCCAGCTTATCCATGCGCCGGTCCTCGACATCCCGAAGGGTACTATAAGCAGGAGCTGCGATAAAGGGGGGGTTGGGAACCCCAACGACCGGCGCGTCTACCACAGGGGGCGATGACCAACAATCAACCATCTCAGGGGGAAAAGGGTATTTCCAATCCCAGTCCCCTGGGGCCCCTGGAAGTTTACCGGGGTGTTCCCATTCCTCGAGTACAAGAGCATGGAAGTGAGCCTGCTCTAGGAATTCCAAGCGTGGTGTCGTTGTATAGAAACGCTCCCCTCTCGGCTTGGGAGCCGCGTTAGGGAGAGAGATAGACAGGGCCTTAAATCCTAATCAACAATCCAATGGTGTCAAACTGGTTCCAGTCTTTATGGTCAGAATCATCATGACTCCTCGGCTCCTCATCAGATGAGCCCGAGTCAGAGAACAGCCCTCCTTCATCAGACGGGGTGCAGGCACGCGGAGTAGTGAACTCCTCCGATCCCTTAGCAAAGGCAGAAACGGGGCGTCGAGGACCGCTTCTTACCAGGGTCCGAGCGCTTTGTCGACCCCGTAATAATCTGGTCAGCCGTAGGCAGTCTGGAAGACGCAGCCGGCTGCAACTCCCCACTCGTATGCGACTCAGCAGAAGCAAGATTTAAGCCTGGGGGAATAGGAGTGTTAAAGCGAGGAGCAGCCACTGGTGATCCTGGTTGCAGGACCAGTACTTGCTTGGCACACGGTGCACAGATCTGTGTCCTGTCAGCACCAATGAGGGGATAGCCACACGTTATACACAGCCGGTCTTGTCCGCGGGGGACCCCGGACACAAAATTCTGAGATGCCTCCATATGGTGATTATCAATGCAATATGTCAGTAGGGATATATGTCCCAAAGGCCCGCTGGGAATGTGGGAGAATTTTTTGTAAGCCCGCTACGAGTTATGTTAGGCCAGATCAACAAAATGGCGCCAACCGAACCTCGAAGGGCGGACCTAATCTGGGCGTGACGCGGAGCGCGCCACGCCAGGAACCCGCCTCCCCCAAAGAGCACGAAGCTCTGAAGCAGCCGTTAAGGCTTGACAAGCCAAGCATAGAATATGCCAGTAAAGGCATCTTCTAGTGGATCTCGTAAAGTCTAACAACGCCGACGCTCATTCTGATGCCCGTAGGCGTGTACAAAAATTAGTTTCCTGCCCAAGTTGCAGGATAATGAAGCAGGACGTGCTGTATACGATTGCATAGTAAATTGAGAAAGGTGCACTGCAGACATGCACCAAAAACAAACGGCGGCGGCCAGAAGAGAAGGAGCAAGCAGCGCGGCTCTGACACCTAGTTGCCAGTCAGGGGCAAAAGTACAGCCATAAGCGTGACAATACCGTACACTGAGACCAACAACAACCCTTCTTTTCCCCCGAATACCGGGGGAAACGAGGGAGGATGGCGATCCTTTACACAGGGTCCACCTCTACACGGGGCATGGGGCAATAATGCGGGAGGGACATCCACTATGAGGCTCACCATCAGCCTAAACAGCCTACCCTTTGGTGGGGGACTGCGGTGGAGCATGGCTCCGTTAAGCACGCATAGTGCTGCCTACCTTCACCCGACCAGCGCAGCCCAGGCTGGGAGGCACATCATAAGGAGGACGGGTGGGAATAGTCCAACAGGGCCGCAGGCTGTAATAGCCCCGCTCACCTGCGAGAGAGTGATACTTCATGTCTTCGCAGTCAGCACTGCAGAGAAATCTGGGGATTTGTGGGAGGTCCCTGGGTATATGAAGATCCGGGAGGAGCCTGTTTTTGCATGTCTGCAGTGCACAGCGCCATCTGGCGGAGGATAACCCAAGTGTAAGTATTATATTTGGAGTAGGACGTACTGTATACTTAGAATATCATCCTACCTGCATTTACTGCATGTTATGAGCCTTTAAACATCCAGGATGGCAGCCCATGGAGCATCAGGCAGCCTGCAAACAGGAAGTGTCATCTGACTGTGCTGCTCTGCATTCTGGGATTGTTGTCCTTTCCCCAAATCCCCAAAGCACAGCTATAACCCTGCCCCCTGCACTTTATCCCGCTCTCCTCTCCTCAGTATGTGAGTCAAGATGGCAGCTCCCGTATCCTAGAGTCCTGAACAAAATGACAGCCCACTGGGGGAAAAAATAATAAGTGACTAAAAACTTAAAATATATTAATTTTAGATGCTGGGGAATAGTTTAAGGGTTTGGGCTTTTCATTAAATAATGCTGAAAAGTCCGGTTTAAAACCAAGGGGTATACATTTCATAAAGTTTTGAGCAAACTCCCTCTGATGAAGCAGTATATGCATCTCATGCTGTGACACACATCATGGTGAGTCATGTGACATCTGATCAGTTTCATGTATTTTATTTAGGATTTTGCTCATGAGTAGTGGGATTTCTATGGTATTTTGCTAAATGTACTGTCAAACACTGGGCTTCCTGCTGGTACATCTTGCATGTGATTTCTAGGTTTATAGACAGCCTAACTAAAGTTAAGGGATGAAACAGAGGCGTGTTATAAGATCTTTGCAGCAGAAAGCTAGCATAAAAGAACAGTGCTAACTATGCCATGAAAAGCTTAATGGCTGTTTTTAGGTTAGTTTTTGAAGGAGCTTAAAGTGGACCAACACCCACCCGTGATCGGCCCGGGAATCTATAAGATTCCCGGACCGATCACCTCCCTCCCCGCGGGACATCCGAGATCGGGATGTCCCGCGGGGTGAAACCCCCCCAAACCCCCCAAACTCCTTACCTTAGTTTCGGCGGCGGCCGGCCGCCGTCGCCTCCCTCGCGCCCCTCTAGTCGTGCCCGCGCCGGCCGTCTGTGAATGGCCGGCGCGGGCACGCGCGCGTCAACAGGGACGCGCGGGAGGCGGCGGCGGAGGAGCCGCTTGTCCGCGGCTTGTCCGTCGCCGCTGACAGAGGTGGGTTCGGGGGGGTTTCACACAGCGGGGCACCCCGATCGGGGGTGCCCCACCGAAGTGGACCAAGACCCAGGATAGTCAAAATCCTGGGTGTTGGTCCACTTTAACCGTCAGCGCTGAAAAACATAGCAGCTAAGATCCCACCTGTATTTGGATGCTTGAAAGTAAAACATGGCAAAGGATCTGCAAGCTGGTGGAAGTTATGAAGTCGAACAACATAGGGCATCTCAAACTGGGCCTGCCAAAAAGAGAAATAAACCATAATAGAACACACCGAGGCATGTCTACACAATCAAACAACATCACATTAGACAAAAAGACAAGGGGAGAACACCACAGAAAACAAACAAGGAGAGTTTAATACGCATTAAAAACCCAAAACCCGATATGTAGAAAAAGATCTAAAAACCACTGGCATGTCCTGGAAAAAAAAGGACTCATTATGTACAAGTGTTCACTACACACCAGAAGGTGGTGTTCAGTATTTCATGAACTGCAATACGGAGCATTCAAGCCATGTAGGGCTAGTGCAGACCATGGAAGGAATGTATAAAACAAAAATTTCTGGCCAGCAGGTCCTGGTAGTGCACAAGTCAATGATAACATATCTCAACCTGTTTATTCTTAGAAAGAAATAAACCTCCCTAAGGCTGGGCTGCTTCTCGAGGTTGTTACAAGCCACAGACCCCCATCTCTAATAGGGTGATGGTGCAAGAGGCACACACCATCCATATTTCATCAGTCTACATAAACTCTGTGTCCTGGGAACTTACACCTGGGAAGGAGGACAATGTGCGCTTATTTGCCAATTCAGGTTGGCTAATGTGCAAGGGAAGATTACCCAACTTACTATCGTTTATAAGCAAGTGATTCCAGCCCCAAGGTCTAAAAAGAAAATTAAAAAGGACCAAAACTCGTTTCTGCCCACTCTACAATCTAGGGCTGGGCTATCCCCACTCTGCACACTTACTGGCGGAGGCCAGGAGCGGTGATGCTGTGGGGTGCAGCAAAGCTTTGCCGCAGTTGTCACGGTTCAAGGAGAGTTTACAGGAAATTCAAGAGGGATGTGCCCTGAGAGAAATCTATTAAGAGGGTCAAGTCATTTATCTGTGTTTTGTTCCACCCAGACTATCCCGGTTTTTGGTCTTTGCCCCAAGGGCATGCCCATTTGGGATGCCCTAACATGTGAAACACAGATCCCCAGTAAAACTAATCTGACGGTCGATCGAACAGTAATGTGCAGGCACGCAGCCAATCAGCGCACTCGTCCCTGTTGACTTCCTAGCTGGGGGCATGCCTATGCCTGCCATTTAGAAATGCCTGGCGCGGGCACGCACAAAGCTAAAGGTATAGCGCCATTGGGTACATTTTATTAGGAATAGGTGTCCCACAAAGGGGCATCCCAAATCGGGATGTCTCAGAGGGGAGGGAATCAGGCTGCCCTGGAATCATAGTGGATGTCCCCCTCAACCCCCCCTCCCCCCAAACCACTGAGGCTCTTATTGAGAGCAGAGTTGTGGAAACAGACTTTTTATTTTAAAGGCCAAATTGGACATACTGCCAGGGGAAGGGGTTTGAAGCCTAGTTTAGTGTCAGACTGGACTTCTGCTTTGAAAATCCAACCATCAAGTAAGGAATCCCATAAAAAGTTGTATTATAGATAATGCATCAGCCACACCACATGCTTCCAGGGTCTACTGCATGTCTCAAGTCTATAAGCTTGGATTTTATAACACCTAGGGAGCTGGGATGTTCACAATTTGCCCGAATTTGCAAGCCATTTTTTTTCAGGCAAGCAATCATGTTGGCACAATTTTTATGGTTTACTATATTTTATATTCAGAAGCCCCTAAACAGCATATATCTTGTTTAAACTGGACCACCAGCCTGGCACAGTTGGAAAAGAAAGATAGCGGCCATTTTGGAGCTTCCTCTCCCAGCATCTCAGCCATGCTGCTGCCTGGATTCAACTGACAATGCACAAGCCCAACAGCACTTCCTGTTTGCCAGTGGCCTGCAAATGCATGAGCCGCCATTTTGTTTCTAACATTTACGACAGCATGAGTTAGAAAAAGGTAAATGAATGTTTATGTGCTGCAATCTAAATTGCCCTGGGGAGGGAGGCATATGAGCACTGCTTGTTGTGTTGGTCTGGTTTATGTCATTTTTGACTGTTGGTCCGCTTTAAGCTCACTCACCTCTGGATCCTTGTCTTTTTCTCTGCATGCCCTTACTTCATTGTAAAGTTTAGAGGAACAGATTGGTGCCAAGTAAGATGTGTATTCTTGTGGAATGCTTACACCATCCTCTTAAAAAAAACAAGGAAGGGGAAAAGCGTTAAGCAGCAAAAATAGATAGAATACTAGGTGAAAAGGCTAAATACAGGCAATAGGGTAGAGTTATCAAGAGTGGGGCAATGGAAATCAAAGCAAGATTGGAATCATATAGTAGAATAAATTGGTACAGAAACAGACACTTAGAAACACCTTTAAGAAAATGCTGGGCTCCATCCAGACATTCAGGGGACAGTTCATTGTCTCCAAAGGACCCCAGGAGCTCACTAACGATAATATCAGCTTTCTCTGGAGGATTCCATTCCCTCATATCCCCAGACACAACAGTCACTTGACTACCCCATTCCTCATAGCGCCATCCTTCCAACCTAAGAAATAAACAAACATTTTAAACAAGGCAATAGAGGGAATAGAACATCATATTTTACCACAAAATGAGGAGTCTTAAACTCACGTGATTACAGCATTTGGGTTTTTCTCCACTGCGTACACTTTAAGCTTGCGCTCTGCTTGTCTGGCGGCTCTGAGTGAAGCATTTACCAGGGGCCCCCGGCCAGCGCCAAGAACCATGAGAATCCTAAGGGCAGAAACAAAGCATAACACTAAGCTGGGTTTAACCATAGCAACCAGAAAACCTGCATTTATACACTGGAATAAATATACTCCTCTTTTTCCCCCAGAGCAGGGATTCATTAAAAAAAAAAAAAATACAAAACTTACTGTAAAAGGAGAATAAGTCTCGCCTCCCGCCTTGTGATTGGGGGTCCTATATTATATTGCTCAGGCCACATATGCTTAACCTGCAGCCCGGAGGTCACATATGGGCATTCAGTAACAATGGACGATTGAAAGGATAATGATATAGGAGGGGCAGATTGCAAAGTAGAGGTGGCAGCGGTGGCCTGGAAGAATGTGGTGATGTTGTTTGTATGACACCATCCTTGGGTGAAAGCTTTGGCAGAATCATTTGGTAAGATTTTTTCCTTGAATAACTGTATGCTTAGCATTGGTGGGAGCTTAGATAGGTTGATTATTGGGAACATGATTAAGATGTGGGACTGATGGGGAGGGCTATAAATAATTGTTTCATATATTCAGAGAGGTACGGTGTAGGCCATATGGCATGTACAATGCTGGGACTGTTACATATGAATGTAGGGAAGTGGTGGAAGGACATATTAGTGGAGTTTGTGGAGATCATCATGCTATTCCAAATGAAAACAAAATCTGAACCTAATTCATTAAGGCCCACAACCAGGTTCCAAATCATTGAAGCATTGGAGCACCCCTGGCTTAGACACTAGACTACTGCAAATCACACAATATTATACTTACTGCACATTAGTATTCTTTTCATCCTCGGGAACTCTGTCCAGCAAGCACTTGTACACAGCCTAAAATAGAAACAGGTATATGGCTGTGTTTAAGGCATGTAAAACAATTTAACTTATTGGACTAGGAGGGAGCCCTCTACTGTTCACTTCAAAGCCACGTAGTGTAAAGTAAAAAAAGCTGATCTACATGAGCCACAGCTCCATTTATCATTTTACAGCGATAGTCTGGACCAAGTGTAAAATCAGTGATGTTTTCTTACCTCCTCTGTGCAGATGATCCATCCTGCTGAGCTGTTAAAATAGAGATCTACCCCACTCCTATTCTATAGCCAAACCCCCAGCTTTGGATTTTGTATAATCACCCTTCCTGTATCACGCTGAGTGGTGCAGACAAGCACAGTAGATCTTTCTGTGCGCCACTCTGTTTCTGCAGGGGGGAAAGCTTATTTGCCAGCTAGTCTGTTTCTTTTACTTCATTGCAAAGTAAATTGCCAGCAAAAACATTGAATTCTGTTGCCAACATTTAACTTTTGCTGCATGCATGAATAAATCCAGGAGGAGACAGCAGTAGCCATTCTTTCAGAGATTTATGTAAATGTAACCTTCTGGCTGTGACTGTCACAGCAGAAAAAAAAAACAATCAGACATGGCTTTACAAGGGGCAACAATTCAGTAACAAAACTTATCTGACACAGCAGCTTAGCAATGGTTGTCTTGGGGGGTAAGACATGTCTGCTTTGATTTTAAAACATAGCCTGGAAAGTTTAAAGCGAACCTTCACCCTGAATAAGAGCATACCTTATATGTTTCCCCCACCTTGTACATACAGATTGCCCACAATAAAATTCATCCTACCTGCATCTACTGCATTTTATGCCCCTTTAAACATCGGCCCATGGAGTCTCAGGCTGCCTGCAAACATGAAGTGTCTGTCTGTGCCGCTCTGCATTCTGGGATTGCTGTCCTTTTCCTGACCCCGGCTCTGCTATGTCAGTGCAGAACACAGCTATAACCCATCCCCTGTACTTTTGCCCAGCTCTCCTCTCCTCAGTATGTGATACTTCTGAGCCAAGATGGCGGCTCCCATATCCTAGAATCCTGAACACAGTTGCAGCCCAGTGGTGGAAAGAATAATAAGCGACTAAAAACTTAAAATATATACATTTTTGATGCAGAATAGTTTTAAAGGTTTGGGTTTTTCATTAAATGATACTGAAGGTCCGGTTTAAAGACATAAGGTGAAAATATATGAAAAGGGCAGGGATCTCTTTTTCTTCATGGGACAATAGTCTCCATCCTGCTCTGCTAGCCACACAGCTCATGTGCGACTAGGAGAGCCGAATGGAGCAGAGCAAACCGAGCATGCTGATTGCCAATGTGGCCTGGAATGGTGGAAATAGGAATAGGAATGGTGGAAAGGCGCATTTCCTAGCCGATCCGTGGAGATACACACAGCGAGGCATCCCAAATTGGGATGGCGCAACACCCAAGATTAAAAAACCCAGGGATTTCACTTTATCTAATTGTACATACAAATACAATTGGATGGGGGGGGGGGGGGGGGAGAACCACAAGGTATGAGAAACCGGCTTTACATCCAATTGTCTCTGTAGTTTTTTTTAAAGGCACAGACGTCATAGAAGAAATACAGTCATAAACACACCACAGTAACCCACATTTGCACAATCTATGCATTAACTTAAGAGCAATTTTACCTGCTGGTACTGGGAATATTTTACTGGATCTTTCTCAAATACTTCATATGTCTGAGATTCCAAATTATCCATCAGTGGCTGTAATAAAATTAGTAAAACTTAATAAAATATAGGTTAACCAATCTTAACATGACAAGCTAAATTCACCCTGTAGGTGGCGCTTGAGGGTTGTGTCCAACAATCCCAGATACACCATTAATTCTCTATAAACCCATATACTGTACCCACTAACAGGCTGAAATTTTTAAGTAAAAGTGTAATCTGCCTCCTCCTAGCAAGGGGCTGTTGTCATTACACAGATTCCTGTGCCTCTAACCAGAAGAGAGTGTAGCATTTTTATCAGCTGAGTAACATTTAAGTAGCTGATAAAAGAAATTGTTACATTCTCTGCTGGTTAATGTCCTGCCATAAGAGGAGGCAGATTATACTTGTCCTTTAAAGTTCAGCAGATAGTTTGGTTGTGTCAGGAAGACACGAAGATCCAGCTTGCAGTTCCACTTGGCCACCTGCTGGTGGCATTGTCCTGGCATTTTGCTCAGTCTGTATTCACCAGCAGGTGGCTCTATCTTTCTCCTGATGCAAGAAAAATATACAAATAGAAAATGCAATGGGTCACAAATGTCCATAAAAGTTGTTAAATGATCAATAAGGGGTTACATATACAGCTCTAATGCTTACCTGTAACGGAGACTGTAAATAATCCTCATACCCCTTAGCAAACATTTCATAAGCATTTGGAGGAGGCCGGTTATGACTCAGGTACTCGAGGTATTGCAAGTATGAGCAAAAGTCTTTCTCCTGGTGATGATGTGAGCCCGAAATCACAAACTGCACCTCCAGCTTTAAAGAAGAGAAGTGAGGGGTCAGTGTAGGAGGCAGACAACACATACACCAACACTTTATAATAAGTAATGTAGTCTCACCTTAAATAATCGAAAGATAAGGCGCTGATGCACTTTGGACAGTACAGGGAAGCCTTTCTTGTTGGTTAGGAAGATGCTGGTTGGCAGAATGGCTGCCTTGATGGGCTCTCCCAACCACCGGTCAATAATGGTGCTATTTGGGAGGTCAGCACCCACTTCAATAGCTAGCAAAAGAAGAAACCCAGCTTTTTCATACAACAGGTTTCAGTATATGTATAATTACATTCCCTAAAGTCCCATTTTGCCCTATTCAAAAAACAAACAAAAACAAAACATACATTCACACCCCACCCACAGGCCACAGAAGCTATCCACTGAAAGATTTCATTATTGCCTCAGCTCCTTCTAGGCATGTAACTAGATCTAGAAACCCCCAGGATACCATATATCAGGGAAGAGGACATTGGTAGCTGACTGGAAAAAGACACATGATGAGGAAGAACAGTAGGTCACAGGGCCGGTGCCAGCGCAGGGCAAACCTGGGCAATTGCCAGGGCACCTGGCATCTTCAGGGGCCCACTCAGGCTCACACTTGGCCATGGTATTATTTTACAGTGGACCTGAACCACCGAATGCCGGGTGCTGTGTGCAGACCTGGTCACGGTTGACCTCAGCAATGGGATAATTAGCAACAATGGATAAGATGGCATGGAACGGAGGGCAACTGATGGAAGCTCAGAAGGCAGCTGGAAGGACTGGAGGGCGATCAGCAGCAAGAGAAAACCCATTTGTGGCAGCGGAGCTGAAAGCTGACATCATGTGACACAATACTTAGGGGCCCACTAAGACTCTTGCCCAAGGTTCCCCACAAACCTGGAGCCGGCCATGCTAGATCATATATGGGGGGGGGGGGGGGGGGGGGCATTAAATGCAGAAATACTGAAGAAAGAAGCAAAGGAGGCAGCAACGGAACATTTACCTAAAGCCACTCTCTTGTTGTAATCACACAGGGTCCGGAAGTCATGCCACCTGTAATGGAAATAGAAAAGAAATAAAAGCTCCAATTCACTTATAACATGTCACCAACTTCCATTGTTTCCTCTCTCACCAGAACCAAGTCTTTTCTTCGCTGCCATTATCCTCCCCTTCAGCGTGTGGCACTGGTTCGTTTTCTATAAGGTCTTCTCGCAAATCATTTGGAGCCATTAATGGTACTCGCATCCAGAACTGGAAATAGGCAATAGCAAACCTTAAAGTGATTCTATACCCAGAATGGTGGCTAATATCACCTTTTCTTCCCAGCCCAGTGCCCTGAAAAAGCCTGTGTGTCTTTTTTTTTTTCCACTAAAGCCCAGTGCACAATATTCATAAAAACACTGACAGGATGCTGTATGATGTTTCAATGGTGGCCATACAGTTTCCTGCCATGCCTCATTACTACAGCCCAGTGTGGACCAAGAGAGGGGGTGGGGCCGGTGCTGCTCACATCATTAAAGCAGAGAGCAGTGTCCTTCTCGCATAGCAGCACTGACAGGCTGGGGAGAGGAAGAAGTGGGCAGCCTTATAGTTATATTAGCTGCCTTCAAACGTTATACTACATCCAGTTTTTTATAAATATTGTGCAAAAGCTTTGGTAAAACAAAAACAGACAGTTTTAGGGCACTGGGCTGTGGATAGGAGGAGACTACATTGTTTTAATACGGATATAAATTGGCCAGAGCCAAACAGAGGAGTGTAAGCTTACCATTGTGGAATGGTGACCATTGTGAATGTGATTGGATAGCAGTCGAGCCAAGTTGCTGTTATCCTCCCGTGGAAGAGGTATTAAAAATGCGGGAAGCCCCAGGTATGCAGAGAAATTCAATTCCTGCAGCAGTGCCTGTGTAGTAAAGAAAACACATCGCTCATAATCAATTTTCTTGGATATGTCTTGTTAGGAGAAAATAAAAATGAGCAGTGTTGCCTTATTAGAACTTTAAATGTAAAATATCAAAGCAAAGATTTCTCACCTGCCATGCTAGCGTGTTGCTGCTAATGCCCTGGTGAAGCTTTTTCTGTAGCCGAGCCCCACAACCAACTTTTTAACATTGCAGAGCTGGAATTCAAATTCTGTGTGACACCCAACCTGGTCAGTGTCTGCAGGGGAGATCTGCTTGCCCATTTCTTTTAGTTCATTGCACAGTTAATAGCCAGCCAAATAATACATTCTGTGACATACATCTGACTGTGATGCCTGTATAAGGAGCAGCAACTAAAAAGCCAATAGGAACCCCCTTCCGGCTACGACACAAGCTGCAGAGAAATTTGCAGCCATAGCTCTACACTCGGCAAAACCCATGGGGAGGAGAAAGACATGATGCAGCTTTTGTATATACCGTCCCATTTAGTCACCACTGTATTACAAAAAATATTTGGATTATTATATTAGGATGCATGCTACGGAAAGTATTACCGGTAAGTGACCTTGAAATCACTTTTTGACTTTAGGATCACATTAATTTTGCTGCTTTTTCAGAGCATCCTGTTATTTCTATTAGGAGCCCAATTGCTGGCATAAAAGCAAAAGGAGACCCAACCCCCTTTGCACGTCCTACACTGCTCATATTTTTCCTTTTTCCTTACAATACTCCATCCAATGACAGCAAATCTCATATTGGAGAGCCACATCCCTACATTTAGACGGTTTGTGGCTGAGATGTATTATTAGAGTGTATAGCCATTTCCAGGTTGTTAGCATTAGATAGGGCCCATGTGGACCAGCAGGAATGGCAAGGAGAGTTTTCACATCAATGACACAATACCATTCCAGAAAAAAGCCCCCCAATTTTAATCTTACCGCTTCTGACGTTTTCCGAATCTCTGCCACCTCAGAGTCTACCTTGATCCATTCAGAAAGCTTCCCTACAATAACTGTGTTCCAATCTGCCGAGAACACAAGGAACTTTCATCACTATAAAAATAACTACAAATATTGCACCAGAAATATAAAAACACATCAGACATGAATCATTCAATACCAGGAACAACACATATCCGGTGTTGGGGCGGATTCTGCACACTGCCTGTTATAGGGGGATTGGGCATGAACCATTGGTGGCTCTCGAGTAGGAGGGTTGGGGATCACCGCTATAAATGTAGTCAGCTTAGAGTCCAATACTCAGGGACAAAAATTACTCCCGCATGGCAGTAGAGGAAGCTCACTTCTCCAGTAAAACCCATAAACTGTAGAATTGCCAGCAGAGAAAGTCTAACAGACTGATGCTTGTTCACACAATTATTTGCCGGTCATGAGTTTTCTATCAGCATCAGAGATTGTATTTATTCTAAGTATGTCACACACCCCGCTTCAAGAATCCATAACATGTGGGTAATATCGTCCTGAAGAGGCGTTCCTGCAGAGATGATAGTAAAAGAAAAGCCCCTCCCTGATCCATAAATACCTGGGACCTCCCACTCATCACCCAGTTTTCCATCTCTGCAAGACGGCGAGCAAGTCAGAAGATGATGTCTCCTCCTTGCACAGGGGGATGTCAGGTAGCCGGGGTAACTCCCGGCCTGTTATTTGGATTATTTCCGCTCGTGCTTCCTCCTTATCTGTTAGTCTTAAAATACATGCCTCCTCAGTTTTGGCTGCGGGCCCGAGCGAGGGTATACTGGCACCCAAGGTGCCTAGGAGCAGAGCTCCCCCGTGAGACCCTAAATAAGAGGGTAGGCGGTGACGCCGGGTTGGTGATCCCGGTATGGGATGCCCCGTCCCTTGGTGCTGGCCCCTGGGGGGTCCCCTTAGTCTTCCCTGGTCAAACAGTGGGGGTTGGGGGGGGTCTCCTCCTACGGGTACCTTTCCTCCTGGTAGCCTTTATTTTCACTGTGCTATGTGTTTGTGTACTCTTTGTGTGTTGGTGTTTTCACTGTACTTAGCGCAGCACCGCGGCCGCCATTACGGCCGGGGTGCTGGCTCTCTGTGGGGGCGGCTGAGTCTTCGTGAGGGGAGCCTTCCCCTCACGCTTCCTTTGGGGGCGGAGCCGGGCTGCGGCAGCTGCCGCGGCCGGCTGCCCGCTGTCGGAGGTTGCTGGCCCTCGGTGCAGGTCGGGTGCTCCGCCGGTAGCGGCGGTCACACCCGCCTGCCTTGTCACGCTGACCGGCGACGCGGCAGGCGGCGGCGCCGGTCTATGTATTCAGCTGGGACAGGTTGAGGTCTCCTTCCGTCCGCGTCGGGGGGGAGGGCGGGGCCGGGCCTTCGCGCGTCGTCGCCGCGGCCCCGCCCCCCGCTGCTGCTGACTGACGCGGAGGCGCCGTTGCGGAGCTTAGGCTCCTTCTTGTGGGCGGCTGCAGGCGGTACCGTGTCTTCCCGCGGTCCGCGCTGCCACGCCCTCCTTCACCCTTCGGTCTGCTCTTCTGGCCGTTCTATGAGGCGCCATTTTCCACGCCATTAGGATCCGTGAGTGGCTCTGGGGCCTTATTTATTATTTATTTATTATTTATTGTTTACAGTTTTTTTCCATATATTGTCTTAGCCTGACATTTATTGGGTTCCCTTTGTTTCCTTCTCCTTCTAGGATCCTCTTTAGTAATTTAGGGGGTTCTCTCCCGGTCCTATATCCCTGGGGTCATTCTTTGCTAGAAAATCCTCCCACTCGGGACATTAAAGGGGCATCCCGGGTTGCTTATTAGCGTAATTCCCTGGGTCTGTGAGACTATTAAAAAACTCACCTTATGGAGGCATCCCCGGATACTGGGGCTGGGACCCCTTCGGGGCATCCCAAAAAGTGCATGTTGTGTGGCGCATCCATTACTGGGGATGATGTATTACTTGTATACCTTGTGCACAGCAAACTATTGCGCGGCAGTCGGGAGCCCAGGCGTCTGGGTCAGCACTGCCGGCCGAGTCTTCTCAGCCTCCCACCCTGACACGCGCTCCGTGTGACGTTGTCATGGGCAGGGATCTGCAAGCTTAGATGTGCGCCAGATTGGCCAACCTTGAGAAAATTGTTTCCAGTTCGGCCGCCCGTAAGGCTCCGGCCAAGAGGAAGCATTTGTCCTCGGCCTCGCCGGCTGATGACCTGGACGAGTTTAATAATCTCGATTGGTCTGATTATTCTGGGCTAGAGGAAGGTGAGGTTTCTGAGGGCTCAGAGGTTTCGGACGATGAACAGTCTGCTGGCGCTGATGAGGAGCTTAGTGAGTTGGGGAGATCCTCGGATTCTCCTCACGCGCTGGCGCTGATGTTGGAGGTTCTGAAGATTTCCCCTCCCGAGGTGGCGTCACAGCAGGAGGGTGAGTTGTTGAGGAGTCCAGGCCGCGCTTGGAGTTTCCTTCACAACGGCACTTTCACAAGATCATTGATAAGGAATGGGACAGGCCGGCTAGGCTCCCTGGCATCCTTCAGGGGTGGGACAAGAAATACCCTTTCCCTTCGGAGGTGGTTAAGCGCTGGGTTTCCCCTCCCGAGGTCGATGCTCCGGTTCTGGGGTTGTCTCATTTCTCGGTTTTAAATAGGCCGGATTGCTCCACCCTTAAGGATGGGGAGGATAAACGTATTGACCAAATGGCGTGTCATGGCTTTACTAGCGTTGGGTCAGCCATACGGCCTGTGTGCGCTTCTGAGCTTATGGTGTTGGCTGCCAGGTCTGTGGTCAGGGACTTGTTGACATCTTCCGGGCTTCGCCCCGGTAGTGCTGGGTTCCTTAGCCTCAAACGGTGAGAGTTGTTTTTGTCCTTTGTATTAACTACCTTGGATGACACTTTGATGATGTGTGGTAGGACATCGGCTTTGTTGGTGACTATTCGGCGGTCGGTCTGGCTGCGCCAGTGGGCGGCCGACTTCATGTCTAAAAAGTCTCTGACGGCTTTACCCTTTGTTGGGTTGAGGCTCTTTGGAGAAACATTGGACTCCGTCACCAAGGGCGGTAGGTTGCCTCAACGTAAAAAGCAGCGCCGTTCCTTTAACGGGGGGCGCCTGCTTTTACACCTTCCTTTCGTGGGGCCAGATTTGGCAGAGGATCTGCGCCCCAATCTTCCAGAGGAGATTCCGGGAACAGGGGCAGGGGACGTGCCCGTTCTGGATACCATTGGGGTTCTAAGCCCAAGCCGGCTATTAAGCCGGCCCAGCAATGAGGGGGCGCCCTCACCCTTGCGGGTGGGGGGACGGCTGAGACACTTCTCCCGGATCTGGGATCAAGAAGTCTCGGACAGATGGATCCGGGAAGTGGTGTCTTCCGGTTACTAGCTAGAGTTCGAGCTCCGCCCCCCCTCCAGGTTCTTCAGGTCTCGGATGCCTTCGGAGCCTCTGGTGGCGCAGGGGCTCCTGGTGGCAGTAAAGAATCTTCTGGACATGGCTGTCATTTGCCCAGTGCCCCCCTCGGAGCAGGGCAGGGGCTTCTATTCCAATCTGTTCACGGTTCCCAAGAAGGACGGGTCGGTCCGTCCTATCTTGGATCTGAAGTTTCTCAACAGGTTTATTCGGCCGCGCAAGTTCCGCATGGAAACGCTGCGCTCGGCCATTCACTCTCTTCGTCAGGGAGACTTTCTGACGTCCATAGACATCAAGGATGCTTATTTACACGTTCCGGTTTTTCCAGCACACCAGAGGTTTCTCAGGTTTGTGGTGGAGGATCGGCATTTTCAGTTTGTGGCACTTCCTTTCGGTCTCACCTCAGCCCCTCGGGTTTTCACCAAGGTGCTAGCGGGGTGATGGCTCTGCTCAGAGTTCAGGGTATCCGCATTGTGCACTATCTGGACGATCTACTGATCATGGTCTCTTCTTTCAACCAAGCGGAGTTGGACACCGGAGTAGTGGTGTCCACTCTGGAGAGGTTCGGTTGGGTGATCAACCACCCCAAGTCTTCTCTTTCTCCGTCCAGAGTTGTGACCTTTCTGGGGATGTCTCTGGACACCTTGCAGGCCAGGGTGTTTCTGCCCCAGGCCAAGATTCTTTTGATTCAGGAGTTAGTTCAGCTTCTCTTGTTGGCCCCTCATCCGACCATCCGGCTAGGGATGAGGCTGGTGGGGTTAATGGTGGCCTCATTCGAGGCAGTTCCCTTTGCGCAGCTCCATACGAGGGCGCTTCAGCTTCATCTGCTGACGGTTTGGGACAGGTCGCAGTCGTCATTGGACCGGTCCTTCCGGTTGACTCCCCGAGTTCGTCGTTCCCTACAATGGTGGCTGGGGTCTGTCAATCTGTCGAAAGGCAGATCCTTCCTGGCTCCACGTTGGGAAACGGTCACCACGGATGCCAGTCTGTCAGGTTGGGGGGGTGTTTGGAAGGACCTCCAGTTTCAGGGTCTGTGAAGTCCGCAGGAGGCTCACGAGCCCATCAATATTCTGGAGTTGAGAGCCATCAGGTTGGTTCTGTTTCGCTTGACTCATCAGTTGAGAGGCCTGCCAGTTCAGGTCCGGTCGGACAACAGGACGGCGGTTGCTTACATCAATCACCAAGGAGGGACTCGTAGCAGGAGTGCCCTCAGGGAAGTGTCTTTGATTCTGGACTGGGCCGAGGCCCACGTCCCGTGTATCTCAGCAGTCTACATTCCGGGGGTGGAGAACACGGAGGCGGACTTGCTGAGCCGGGCATCCTCTCGTCAGGGGGAGTGGTCTCTCAGTCCCGGGGTGTTTCGTTCGATATGTCTCAGGTGGGGGGTCCCAGCGGTGGACTTCTTTGCCTCTCGTCACAATCACAAGCTTCCAGTCTTTGTGTCTCTCTTGCAGGATCCTCTGGCTCTGGCAGTGGATGCCATGTCTCTGAACTGGAGGGATCTGGGGTTCCTTTATCTGTTCCCTCCGTTTCCAATGCTAGCCAGAGTGGTGCGCAAACTGGCCTTGGTAGGCGTGTCGGCGATTCTGGTGGCCCCAAGGTGGCCAAGGCGCGTTTGGTTCGCAGATCTTGTAAGGCTGGCAGAAGATCAGTTCGCCCTGCCTCTGCTGCCGGACCTGCTCACCCAGGGTCGGCTACGCTATCCCAATTTACCATCGCTGGCTTTGACGGCGTGGCTGCTGAATCCGCCATCTTGAGGGAAGAAGGTCTTTCTGACGCGGTGATTCAGACTCTTATCAGCGCCAGGAAGCGGTCTTCCTCTTCTGTTTACTACAGGACCTGGAGGTCCTATATTGATTGGTGCGAAGGTAGGTCCTTCTCTTGTCGAGAGTTCTCCATTCCTAGAATTCTGGAGTTTCTTCAACATGGTTTAGATCTGGGGCTTCAAATTAGTACCTTGAAGGGGCAGGTCTCTGCCCTGGCGGTGTTCTTTCAAAGGTCCTTTGCACTTCATCCTTTAGTCAGGACCTTTTTCCAAGGAGTTACGCATGTACGTCCGCCTAGGAAGCCCTTGGTTCCAGTTTGGGATTTGAACCTGGTTCTTTCTGCTCTTCAGGGCCCTCCGTTTGAGCCCTTAAATGAGGTTGCCTTGTCTTCGCTTACTCAAAAGGTGGCCTTTTTGGTGGCTATCACTTCGGTTAGGCGTGTTTCTGAGTTGGCAGCTTTATCCATTAAAGCTCCATACTTTGAGAAGCATCAGGACAAGGTTGTCTTTCGTTTCAAGCCGAATTTTCTTCCTAAGGTGGTCTCGGCTTTTCATCTGAATCAGGACATAGTTCTGCCTTCTCTATGCCCTAATCCTAGCAATGAGAAGGAAAGGGCGTTGCATTCCTTGGATGCAGTTCGTGTTGTGGAATATTATCTGGAGGTTACGTCTTCCTTTCGCAAGACGGACGCCTTTTTTGTGGTGCCCTCCGGGCCTAGGAAAGGTTTGGCTCCTGCCAAATCTTCCATTAGTAAATGGATTCGTCAGGCCATCATTGGGGCCTATTCTGCCAAGGGGAGGAGTTCCCCTTTTTCGTGTTACTGCTCGTTCTACTCGCGCAGTTGGTGCGTCCTGGGCTTTTCAGCACCAGGCTTCTGTTGAGCAAGTTTGTAAGGCCGCTACCTGGTCTTCTGTTCACACCTTTTCCAAGTTTTACAAGGTTGATGTTTGGGCGTCCGCGGATGCTGTCTTTGGACGCAAAGTTTTGCAAGCTGTAGTGGTTTGAAGTCGTGCATTGTTGCCTAGTTTTGGATCCCCGCCCTTGTTTTTGGACACTGCTATTGGATGTCCCACATGTTATGGATTCTTGAAGCGGGGTGTGTGACATACTTAGAATAATACCATTTTGTGAATACTCACCTTGTAAAATGGGTATTATAAGTATGTCACACACCCCGCTTCACCCGCCCTTTCTGTATTCGGGATCCTCTATTTTGTGAACTTTGCGTGGTTGTGTTGTATATTTGCCTCTTCCTGGTCCCTTACTTTACTGCTTCTGTATACTGGGTGATGAGTGGGAGGTCCCAGGTATTTATGGATCAGGGAGGGGCTTTTCTTTTACTATCATCTCTGCAGGAACGCCTCTTCAGGACGATATTACCCACATGTTATGGATTCTTGAAGCGGGGTGTGTGACATACTTATAATACCCATTTTACAAGGTGAGTATTCACAAAATGGTATTATTTTCAGCTTGGCTAAACACATGGGATTTCCTGCAGTGCTTTTAAACGGGCTAGAAGTATCCGTTTCCTTTATTTATCCATTTGAAAAAAAACACCAAATATCCAAAACATTATGAAAGAAAGAAAAACCTAAGGTCTAAGCAGTACCTACCACGTCCAGTAAGGAGGAGATCTGAGCGAGTCTGTGGCCCACAACGTGACTTTGCAGGCTCCCGGTAAAATTCTCTTTTAAATCGTGGGTGAAATATTGGCATACACAGAAAATCAAACCTAAAAAAGAACAGGAAAATGTTATAAAGTCAGCAGGCTTGTTTAGCTCTTCTATGTGCACACACTAGGATCAGACAGCCTCAAGGCCTCTAAAGAAGCTCTAATAATGTTATTTCTGTTTTATGCTTCTACATACTGCGATTACTTCCTAAAAATATCAGCTGCAAGCTAGTGGGACACAGGCTTACAACTAGACATAGCGCTCACACCAACACCATGGCCATCACCTCCACTAAGCACATGCTGTGAACTGAGCCTCCCGTCCCCAATAGGGACTGTAGGGAAATTTCCACCAAGGGCTTCACAATAGGGCTGGTAACCTCACCATGATGTAAGGTACCTACTGTAGCTTCCACTATTCACCTAAAGCACTGTACTCTAGAACTTCACAGGCAGCTCTGTTTGGGGCTGCTTACATTTACAAGGATTACTTGTTAATGCTGAAACTATTTATATGAGTTAAAGAAAAATCATTTGGACCCCCCCCCCCAAATCCATAATGCCCTGCCAGAAAACAGCCCTAGACAGTTACTATTGCTGATTGGATGTAATGTACAGAACCTAATAGAGGTAACAGTAAGTCTTTGGACTAGTCTCTCGGGAAGCCTTGGCACAAGCAAGAGTGGCCAGTTCATTGGGAGGGTCTTGTGCAGTGAGGTGCCTATAACAGCCTAGCTATGTCCCCGCTGCAGTCTGGCCATGTGTTGCTCTGCCCATTCCCTTTGCCTGTCCACCATGTTCTTAAAGTGGAACAAAACCCTGCATGACTGCAGACACCTCATAATGCCACTGCCTGCATGTCCACCCTGCAGCATCAACAGCCCCTCCTGTGGGGATCCCAAATTGTGAATTATGCAGCGGGGGTGGTCTCTCTGCTTGTAGGGCATCTCCATTTGGGATGCCCCCACGTGCAAACCCCCCCCCCCTCGCGTATGTCGGAAAACAGCGCGATGGAAGATGATCTCGCTATATAAATAAATAATAATAAAGATAATACATGGGGATTTCACATCCTAAATTGGGATGACTGAAAGAGAAACAAAACCTGGCAAACTAAAAATCACACATTTTGTTCCTCATTAAAGTGGACCAGAACCCTTCAATTTATGTAGCCTCCACGTGGCCCCTTTTGCAGCGTACATTGCCATTTGGGATGGTCCTAATGTGTGAAAGTCCCAGGTCACCCAGTATACTCATCTCGGGGGGCAATCCCCCAGCGATGCGCTGGGTCTCGAGCCAGGGTCGGCTCCAGTTTTATGTGGGCCCTTGGGTGGTAGAGTCTTAATGGGCCCTTTGGGATGTGGTACAATACTCCATACATAGCGATAAAGTCACATGTATTGTGAATACTGCTAAAGAGTAAAGAAAAAAAGGAATTACAAAGTATAGAAGGAATGACAAAAAGATAGAAAAGTGAAGAATAGAAGGAATGTCAGAAAAAAAATGAAAACTTGAAAGAAAGGAATGACACAAAAAGAATAGATGGAAATAAATATAAAAATAAATGGAAACAAAAAGAAAAAAAAAATAAAAATAAAAGAAAAAAGGCATAGAATGAATGACAGAAAAAGAATGACTGAAAGATCGATTCCCTTCCCGCGGGTCATCCAAAATCAGGATGCCCCGCTCTATGAATCCTCCTAGGTCGCCCCATTCACATCCCGGTCCTCTAGCAGGACGCGTGCCTGCACCAGGCATTTGTGAATGGCCGTGTGGGAACGCTCCCTGTTAGAGGGTAGCGGGGGATGTGGCCGCCAGCACGCTTGGAGCCGCTAGCCTTAGACGCCGTCTTAGATGGCGTGACGTCAGCGGCTCCAAGCGCACTGACTGGACAAGCGGCCGCACTTGCACCATAGAACTGGGGGTTTCACACAGCGGGGCATCCCCAAGCAGGGTGCACTGGGGGAAAGGACCAAAAACCAGGATAGTCAAAATCCTGGGTTTTGGTCCACTTTAACTCACCCCTTCCCAGTCCTATGGTGCTGCTCATCCAATCAGCTCGCTCGGAGTTGTAAACGTCACGTCAGCTAAGCCTTTGTCTAAGGCCAGCGGCTCCAAGTGCGCTGGTGGCCACATCCATTCACAAATCCCTGGCGTGGGCACGCGCCCTACTAGAGGGATAGCGGGGAGAGAGCCGGGAAGCAAGGTAAGTGTATGGGGGGGGGTTTCACACAGCGAGGCATCCCAATTTTGGATGCCCCAGGGGGAGGGAATCGATCGGCCCAGGAATCTCAGACTCCATACCATAGACCTGGTTTTGGTCCACTTTAAAGAATAGAAGGACTGACAGAAAGAATGAAATAAAGTCTCTCCCAATGGCCAATCTGCCTTTGGATGACTTAGTTGTAGTTATTGCCCAGGGTAGAGGAAATAAGGTGGGCCCTCCCAAGGTGCACACCAAGTGTGGACACCCGCCCTGTCTCGAGCCAATCAGCGATCTATGCTGTGCATATGAATGACATAAAACACCATTCATACGCAGAGCCCTGCACACAACTGCATGTTCCTATGCCAACCACTGACAGGCCTGGCACAGGAGCACACAGCAGTTGGAGAGATGCCACCACACATCCACTGTGGGAATTGATTGGAAAGATGATCTTATGGGAATTCACACATCATGGAGGATCTTTAAAGTGGAACAAAACCCAGCAGAATCAGCCCGGGAATCTTATCCCTCCCCGAGGGGCATCCAAAATCAGGATGCCCCGCTGTGTGAAACCCCCCAGGACGCCTGCAAACCTTACCTGAATGCGCTGCGCTTCTCTCTAGCAGGGCGCATGCCCGCGCCGGCATTTTTGAATGTTAGAAGGAAGCACGAGATGCTGCCGCCAGCGTGCGCTGATTGGACGAGTGGCCGCGCATGTTCCATAGGAGCGGGGTGAGGCGAGTTATAGCCAGCGGTCGGGGTGCCCCGAGGAAGTGGACCAAAACCCAGGATAGTCAAAATCTTGGGTGTTGGTCCACTTAAACTGTACGGGCATCTCAATCCAAGATGCCCCAGGGGCAATTGTTAAAGGGGACCTCAAATTATTTGGGCTATAGGTCCAGGTTAATGAAGAACCCTATATGAGGAGATTGGCTCCCCTAAGCTTTTTACACACAATGCAGCCAGATTAGGGTCCCATTAGGTGAAGGCATGGATGTGATTGGATGCCTGCACTGGTCGCGCCTGTTTCTCTGCAGGCTGGTGGAATGAATGGTGCTGGGCTATGAAATGTACAGGAGCTCGCCATGACACACACTGCAGCACAGGCAGGCAGGAAGCATGGTGGTCCGGCCACACCATGTCTCACATGGCAGCTATGAATGAGCAGTCTCCCTCTCTGCACATGTCTCGTCCACACTCCCCTGCACGTCACAAGTCTCGCGAGATGCACCGGGCAGCAGGCTCACCCTTGCTTGGCTACTGCTGACAAGGTCTCCGCCACCTCAGAAACACAGCACAAGTCCCGTCCGCTGGACACCCGGCCTCCTCCACCAACCGCTGTCGCCATCTTGAACAGAGACTCACTCCACGCGCGCTGCACAGGCCACGCCCCCTCCAATGACAACTGTCAGCACCAGCCAATGAGAGCAGAGTCTGGAGCGGTGGGAAGGAAACCCAGTGGGGTCAATCGGATCTGGCGCAGTTGAGTGGTAGACTGAGGTAAACTGCAGCAACCAATCAGGAGGGAGTGAACAGCAGACTGGGCGGGGACATTTTGAGAACCGGTTTTTACTATGCATTGGGCCACACCTCTCACACCTCCATAGCAACAGGCAAAGCCAATCGCTGCGCATTAGACCCCTTTATGGGAAATGTTAGAGGAAGGAATGAACGTCAATGGGCCAGTGGCGCAATGGATAACGCGTCTGACTACGGATCAGAAGATTCTAGGTTCGACTCCTGGCTGGCTCGTAATGACATTTTTTTACCTAAAATGTGCTTATTAATTGCAGTTACATCCTGCTGTTTAGCTTTTCTTCTTAAAGTGGACCAAAACCTAGGATTTATCACTAGCACAGGGTTTAGCCTTAGAGGGCATCCCCATTTGGAATGCCCTACTGATCACCTGGTATACGTACCTCGGCAGCATTTCCACAGCGCAGGCACAACTTTGCTCCATTCAGCTATCGTAGGACCGTTTAAAAAAGAAGGAAACTCAATATTAAAGTGGACCAAAACTCACGGCGATCGTCCCAGACAATCGATTCCCTCCCCCTGTGTGAAACCCCCCAGGTCACCCACAAACTCACCTTCTTTTCCGGTCCAACAGCGCATGTGCATGCCGCAGCCGCATCCCTGTAGCAGGGCACCGCCAGGCATTTGTGAATGGTTGGTGCGGGCACGCTCCCTGTTAGAGGGTAGCGGGGGATGTGGCCGTCAGCGCACTTGAAGCCGCTCCCCTTAGACGAAGGGACGTCAGTGGATCTGAGCTCTCTGATTGGACAAGCAGCCGCGCATGAGCCATAGGACCGGGAAAAGCTGAGTTTGTTTCAGCGACCTGGGGGGGGTTTCACACAGCGTGGCACGGACCAAAACCAAGGATAGTCAAAATCCTGGGTTTTGGTCCAGTGTAACTGGATGCGTCCACTGCCTTCTTAAAGTGGACCAGTATCACCTCACAGCACTACCACCCGAATCAAAGCATGGGTATATGATCAAATGGGAAACAGATCTGAGCTTGGTCTTAGATAGGAAGGGCTGGATGGATATTTGGGCTGGGATCAACAAGTGCTTTATAAACATGCTGGAAGCAGCATACAAGATGCTCACAAGATGGTACCTGGCGCCAGGCATAGCAAGAGCAGTCCCGGGGTATCCAGCAACCTGTTTCCGAGGCTGCTCCACAGAAGGGTCTGTCCTTCACATCTGGTGGGAATGCCCAAAGGTCAAGAGGTTCTGGCCTCGGGTCTTTGGCCTGCTATATACTCTCCTGCATATTCATTTACGAAGAGATCCCTAGGTTACCTTGCTACACGTGAAGCCAGAAGGTATTACTAAGCTCCAGCATGCCCTGTTGACCCAAGTTATGCTAGCCGCAAAATTAACTATTGCAAGCTCTTGGAAAAAAGGTAATGTCCCGTTACAGATGGTTAAAGAGAGGCTGAATGGCATTTTCATTAATGAAAAACTGACCAGTGTAGCCCTGTTTTGGGGGGGGGGTGATGATAAATGCCCCACTCCAGACAGGCTATGGCGCTGACCTGTTGGTAACAAAATGGGGGCTGAGCCTTCGCTTAATGGAAGAGTGGGATATAGGTTCTTTATAGCAGTGCCTCCACCCAGAATAGGCCCCTGGTAACTGTTGGGGAACCTTTCTGGGAAATAGATCCAGTCTAATCACAAACATACATTGAGAGCAGAGGGACTACTGCTCCCAGCAATCTCTTAAAGTAAACACTAGCACATCTGAATATAATACTACTGTAAACTTTATATAGCAAATGGTAAAGGTATAAGATACATACAGCATACACAGAATAATGCAATAATGGGATAACGGAAGGCCTGGCTTCAGTCCGTGCACATATACCCGGGTATATATTAGCCTTATAGTACAAATACCTCCAAGAGAGTCTGCGTAGGATGGAAAGCTGCAGGGGCCCCTGACCTTGATAGCAGAATCCTCTCTTGATTGTAGTAGTTGATCAGCCCGGTGAAGTTCTCCACTGGATTCAGTGTGCATGCAGGTCAATAAGCTGGCAGCACAGAAGTTCCACAGAAGCTGCAGATGATCTCAGCTTGCAGCAAACTCAGCTGAACTGGCAGATGAGCAGTTTAATGGCCAAAGGAAGAATCCAGATACCACTGTGAGGCTCTGAATATAATGAGTAGCAGCACAGCTCCTAACAGCAAGCCGTGTGCTCAGGTCTCTGAGTCTGTATGCAGGAAGTCTATTCTCTTTTATAGTCCAGCACAGGGCTGCATACCCAGAGTTGCAGGGGCAAGAAGTATCTGTTTTAAAGAGGGAGTGCTGTGTGAAATCAACACTTCCCTACATACTCCCCCTGGTGGAATCTTTACGTCCCGTCAAAGAGAAACTGTGATTAAGGTCAACATTAATAAACAAGAAACAACGTCGTCCTCTCTCCATTACAATGGATCGCTGCAAGAAACAGGTCAATAGTAATACATTCCAGGAGTAGCAAAAACAGGCAACATATTAACCAAATTGGAAACTGCACCTACCCAAGCATGATACAGCTGTGGCTGGCTGATAAAGCTGGGATTCCCCAAATTATCATAGGTAAAAATGGGTGGAGCATGTCTAACTCTTTCCCCTCTTCGTACTCCCCTCTGAGGCAATCCGGTGGTTTCAGGCCCTGAACTAGGACTGTGAGTCATGGGCAGGGATGGTGCTGGTTCTGTAGCAGAATTAGGCTCCTGCCTGGGGGTAGTCACTGACTGAGGCACAAACTCTGGAGAGCTAGGACTCAACAACTCTCTTGAAGGGGCAGGAGCAGTTGGGCTAGTGACTTCAGGAACTGCAGTCCAATCACTCTCATTAGTATCTGGAAGATCAGAAGTGGAATCTGCCTGAGGCTGAGGCGTATCACTCACTGCAAAATCTTCTGAGCCACTGTCATTTTCGATTTGAGGGATAGGCAGCAAATGGTTTCGATGCCAGGTCTTTATTCTACCTTCTGGTCCCTTTATTTTGTATACTGGGATCCCAGGCAGCTTGTCCACTACAGTAAAAGTCTCTTTTCTCCAGCGGTCAGCCAGTTTATGTTTTCCAGATGCCCCTAGGTTTCGCAGCAGGACTTGGTCCCCTGGTTTCAAGTCTCTATATCTCACACGAAGATCAAAGCGCCTCTTATTTCCAACATTTACTTTAGCTGTATTTTCTTCAGCAAGGCGATACGCTGATTCAAGGGAATCTTTCAGACGAGCCACATATTGATAATGGTTCTGATGACTAACTCCATCGGTTGAAACTCCTAAGAGGATATCAATAGGCAATCTAGGCTCTCTTCCAAACATCAGAAAATATGGTGAAAATCCTGTACTCTCATGTCTAGTGCTATTGTAGGCATGTACCATAGCTTCAACCTTGCGACTCCAGGACTGCTTGTCTTGGACTTCCAGAGTACCCAGCATATCAAGCAAGGTCCGATTGAATCTCTCCGGAAGAGCATCACCCTCTGGGTGATAAGGCGTAGTCCGACTTTTACGAATGTTCAATAGCTGAAGTAATTCTTTGATTAACTTGCTCTCGAAGTCTCTGCCTTGGTCTGAATGCAGTCTGTGAGGTAGACCATAATGGATAAAATACTTCTCCCAGAGCACTCTTGCGACGGTAACAGCTCTTTGATCCTTAGTGGGGAAAGCTTGAGCGTAGCGAGTAAAGTGGTCGGTCACTACTAATACATTTCCAATCCCTCTTGAGTCATTGTCAATACAGAGAAAGTCCATACACACCAAGTCCATGGGGCCCGAACTCTGTAAGTGTTCCATTGGGGCAGCTCGAGTTGGCAAAGCTTTCCTCTGTAGACATCTGAGACATCGCCTGCACAAACTGGTCACAGTATCTCTCATCTTTGGCCAGTAGAATCGATCTTGCACCAGACCATATGTTTTCTCAGGTCCCAAGTGACCATGGTAATCATGTAGACTTCTGAAGACCATTCTCTGGAAACAAGAGGGAAGAACCAGTTGACGCCTTCCAGGATGATCATGATACAAAACCACACGATAGAGTAGGCCTTTGTCTATCTCAAACTTCTCCCAATCTCTTAAGAACTGACCACACTCATTGGGTAAATACTTTTTCAACAGTGTAGGGTCCTTGGCATGTACTGCTTGGTATAGAGGTCCAATTACTGGGTCAGCCTTCTGACTTCTGATCATCTGCTTTGGGGGTATAGAACAGTTTTCAAATGACCCCAGTGCAGCAGGATAGGCGAACATGTCTGGCACAGCCTCTGGTCCACCTCCCATGGAATCAATAAGCCGCATCTCAGAAAAAGCCACTTGATCTTCAGTTACTGCAGTCATGGCACATAGGGCTCTAACGCCAGGACCAGGGACTTCTTCCCATTCAGTGTCTTCAGTAGCAGGAATCAATCCGGGCCGCCTAGACAGGGCATCTGCTCCAATGTTCTTTGGGCCTGGCTTATACTTCAGGGTGAACTGATAGTTAGATAGAGCTGCCAACCAGCGATGTCCTGTGGCATCCAGCTTAGCTGTAGTTAGAACATAGGTCAAGGGGTTGTTGTCTGTTCTTACTTCAAAGGGAACCCCATACAGGTAATCATGCAGCTTATCCACGACAGCCCATTTGAGTGCTAGAAACTCCAACTTATGAACTGGATAGTTGCGTTCGCTCAGAGTGAGGCTTCGGCTGATGAAAGCGACAGGTCGAAGGCCAGATGGATATTCCTGATGCAACACTCCACCCAATCCTTCAAAACTTGCATCCACATGGAGCACATATGGCTTCTGTGCATCGGCATAGGCTAGCACGGGTGCGTCTGTCACCTTCTTCTTCAACTGAGTGAAAGCCTCTTGACATGCAGGAGTCCAATGGTCCCCAAAAGGAGCTTTGGAAGTCTTCTTTTGCTTCTCTGAAGCACTTACATCACTCTTCAGCAGGTCATGGAGAGGCTTGGCTATGCTGGAATAACCTTCCACAAACCGGCGGTAGTATCCACAAAAACCAAGGAAAGAACGTAGCTCTGTGACATTCTGAGGTTGGGGCCAGTTCACCACTGCTTCAACCTTGGCTGGGTCGGTTGCGACTCCTTCAGCAGAAACGATGTGACCTACATAGGTAACTGATGACCGGAAGAACTTACACTTGTCTGCTGACAGCTTCAGCCCTTCGTCTCGCAGGCGATCAAGTACTCTCATGAGCCGTTCTTCATGTTCTTCTAAGGTAGACCCGAACACAATAATGTCATCCAGATACACAAGACATTCTCGGGGCACTAGATCTCCCAACACTCGCTCCATCAATCTTTGGAATGTTGCTGGTGCGCCTCTGATGCCTTGTGGCATGCGAGTGAACTGAAAGAAACCCAAGGGACATATGAATGCTGTCTTCTCCTGATCTTCAGGTGCCATGGGAACTTGGTAGTACCCAGATCGCAGGTCTAATACAGTGAACCAACAGTTTCCATTCAAAGCCTCCAGAGCCTCTTCAATCCTGGGCAAGGTATACTGATCAGGTATGGTTCTCCTATTCAGAGTTCGATAGTCTACACATAGACGGATCGATCCACACTTTTTCCTCACCACCACGATGGGCGAAGCATAGGGGCTCTTGCTGTCCACAATTATCCCTTGATCTTTCATCTGGTGTAGGGTCTGTCTCAATTCATCAACGTCTTTTGGGGCTATCCGTCGGGGCCGCTCTCTAAACGGTGTAGCATCAGTTAGACGGAAGGTGTGTTGAGCACTCTTGGCGCAGCCGACATCCATATCACCCGTAGAGAACACTTCAGGTATGCTTGATAGCTGCTTTGTCAATTTCTGGTTCCAGGTTTCTGGTAGATTTGGATCGCTCAAATCAAACTTGAGAGTAGATGACTTTTCTTTAACTTCAACCCAACACACTTCAGCATAAGAGTTGACACCAAGCACAGGATATACATGGGCTACATCTTGATGATGACCGATTATGACTGGGTGGGGAGAGCAATTTTTAACAGTCACCACCGTCGATAATGGCACTTGGGTCCTCCAATCCTTTCTTTCAGGAATAATCATCCAGCCCTTCTTAGTAATCATTTCTTCAGGGGTTTCCATGAGGACATAACTCCCATCTCCAATTAGTTCAGAAGCAATGCGGGAGGCCACTCTAAGCACTCTCTCTCCCCCTGGTGGAATCTCCACTGGATGCTCACCGATGTGATATACCATCCCATGCCGGTAACCAACAGAAAGTACATCACAGAGCTCTTTGAGTTTGGGTGGCATGTCAGCTTCATCAGAAGGTGTAACTCCATCTCCTTCAAGAAACTTCTGGAAAGCGTTGTACACTGCTTTGCAATTCGTGCCCAAAATCACTGGGGCTGCATGGGAGTCACCGGTGTCCGGACAAACTAGAGCTGTAATCTCCATAGCAGGAACAGCTAACCCGGGAATAGTCACAACCACTTGCAAGCTTCCATCTACGGGATATGATTCAGAGTTCAGACCCCATAACTCCATCTGCCCGGTGGACTGAAGGGGTATGCTCCTCAGATACTTCTTGTAAAATGAGCGGTAAATTAAGGTGACTTGAGACCCCGTATCAAATAGAGCTGGGGTGGAATGACCATTAATAGTGACTTTAATAATAGATTTTGAACCTAGGAGAGGTCCTCTTGATTTTGGCTTGAAGCGCTTCCTGCTGTGCCTGGGCTTCTGCACAGGAAAGGCCACGCCTTGCACTGTTTCCTCACACTCCTCCAGACACTGTTTAGTGGAATGGCCGCTCTGACCACACCGTGCACAACTCCTAGAGCTCCTTCCTCGCCATGATGCAGCAGGTTTCACCTCTGGTGGTTTGGGTCTATATGATTCGGGAGGTTCTCTTTGTGTCAGGTTGGAGGGGGTCGCCTCTCTATGAAAACTTTTACTTTTCTGAAAACTGAACCGCACATTAGCTTCTTGCTGCTTCACTATGTTCATTAATTCAGGAAGGGGAAGTGCTTGGTTTAATAGCAGCATTTTTAAAATTTGTGCAAGGGGGTGATGGGGCGACAAGCCTCTCACTAGCTGGCTGGATCTCATAGAGTCCACTGAAGAGGGGGATATAGCCTTATGATACACCAGACGTGATAGAAGTAACTGCAATCTGTTAATAAAGGTGGAAACATCTTCTCCCTCCTTCTGACGGGACATTCGGTAATTAGCAACCATCTGCTCTAGATCATAGTATGGCTCAAAGTGGTCAGACAATATTTGTACATAGTCCACTGCAGTAGCTCCCTCATGGGTGTCCCGGTACAGGCGGATTAATTCTGCAGCTGGTGACCTTAAACTTTCACTAACCCTCTGACGCTTGCTCTCTTCTGAGCAGGACCACTCTCTCAAGCTCTGAAGAGTGTGCTCTTTCCATACTTCAAAACATTCTTCTCCTTGTGGCACAGGGACATTACCAGAGAACATCTTCAGCTTCTTATAATGTGCAGCCTGTAGCCCTTGTGCTAGCATTTCTATCAAGTTGCTTATATCACCAGCTGCCTTTTCATTAGGTGGCTCCATGTCAATAACTATACTGTCAGAGAGACTACCTGACATTGGCTCTTCTTTTTTTACATAAGATTGTGCTGGAGCAGGGGAAACTTGAGGATATCCCCCTAGATTGTATGGATTTTCCATATCTATTAACCCACTTCGATCTCAGCCAAAGTGCCTCCAAATGTAGCCCTGTTTTGGGGGGGGGGTGATGATAAATGCCCCACTCCAGACAGGCTATGGCGCTGACCTGTTGGTAACAAAATGGGGGCTGAGCCTTCGCTTAATGGAAGAGTGGGATATAGGTTCTTTATAGCAGTGCCTCCACCCAGAATAGGCCCCTGGTAACTGTTGGGGAACCTTTCTGGGAAATAGATCCAGTCTAATCACAAACATACATTGAGAGCAGAGGGACTACTGCTCCCAGCAATCTCTTAAAGTAAACACTAGCACATCTGAATATAATACTACTGTAAACTTTATATAGCAAATGGTAAAGGTATAAGATACATACAGCATACACAGAATAATGCAATAATGGGATAACGGAAGGCCTGGCTTCAGTCCGTGCACATATACCCGGGTATATATTAGCCTTATAGTACAAATACCTCCAAGAGAGTCTGCGTAGGATGGAAAGCTGCAGGGGCCCCTGACCTTGATAGCAGAATCCTCTCTTGATTGTAGTAGTTGATCAGCCCGGTGAAGTTCTCCACTGGATTCAGTGTGCATGCAGGTCAATAAGCTGGCAGCACAGAAGTTCCACAGAAGCTGCAGATGATCTCAGCTTGCAGCAAACTCAGCTGAACTGGCAGATGAGCAGTTTAATGGCCAAAGGAAGAATCCAGATACCACTGTGAGGCTCTGAATATAATGAGTAGCAGCACAGCTCCTAACAGCAAGCCGTGTGCTCAGGTCTCTGAGTCTGTATGCAGGAAGTCTATTCTCTTTTATAGTCCAGCACAGGGCTGCATACCCAGAGTTGCAGGGGCAAGAAGTATCTGTTTTAAAGAGGGAGTGCTGTGTGAAATCAACACTTCCCTACACCAGCATTCTGAAAGACTCCCACGAGACGTTCATGAAGACTTGGAGTCCGTGGGTGGAATACTCGTTTCCAGACCTGAGGGAGGCTTTGTTACAATGAGGAGTGGCCTGTAATTTCTTTTTTTTTCTCTTTCTTTTTTTTCTCTTTCTTTCTCTTCCCCTTTCTATATCTCCTCCTTCTTTCCCCCTCCCCCCCAGCCCAGACCCCCGGACCCCCTTAGCCTTCCCTGTTTCAGGGGGGTAGCGGTGCAGAGAACTGATCTACATGTTACACCCCAAAGAGGGAAGAATAAGAACAACTGGGGACATGGACTCAAAAGAGGGACAGTCCCTCAAAATCAGAGACACTTGGAAGGTAGGAGCATATGCAGGCTCTTGTCCAATCAGAGCCTTATGCCGTACTAACTAATGCACAGCGTTGTTCCTAACTGAGCATCGGCATATGGAACGCCCTCCGTGGAGTCCTGCGCCTTGCCAGTCTGAATGGCTGGGTGCCAAAGCACACCTTAGCTGCTGGCATGACAGGGATGCAGCTGCGGCCTGCGACTGTGATGTGGGACCACCGAAAAACTGAGTAATGGCAGGCCTGTGTGTAGAGGTTTACACAGTGGGGCATAGGGAGCACTTAGACGGCCATCCCTAGAGTCTTTTTGACTCCAGGGATGGCCTTGGAGGTGATAGGTCCACTTTAAAGTGACCATCCAGATTTTGGTTCTTGCCCTGGGGCACCTCGATTTGGGATGGCCGCTTTGTGTAACGCCCCAGGTCTCCCATTATAACTTAGTCTCCAGCATATGTATGGACAGGTGTGTATCTTGATGGGACAACTGACTCGGAAGCACCTTGCTCTCCAAGACTCCCTCCAGCTCTTGAGGCTGACATTCATGATGGCCACTCTCTTCATTTCAACAAAAAGATAAACCTTTCAGGATCTGTTGATACTTTCTACTTCCATACCAAGCTCCATCCTTAGAAAGATCTAGGCCAGTGCCAGCAAGGGCTTCATGTGGGCAACAACCCAGGCAAAAAGTTGCAGGGTGGGGATCACTATATAAAGCCTTTTGGTTGTCTATTGAATCTACAGTGCTTTAACTAGTAGGTACGGTAGCATAGGTAGGAAGTGACACTGATCCTCTGCCTCTTGTTGGTGAGGAGCCTTGGTGAAGACATTTGGGGCTGTGACTGAGATGTGTCCTCTAATAAGAACGCAGCAGTCTCTTGTGATAGAAACATATGGGGCCATGTCAGACTCCTGCTCCAACACAACCAATAAACCTTAACAAATTTCCTCTGGAACACACAAGTAGACACTAGGGCACCCTAAATCCAACATATGTGTGAAGCTGACGTCCCTCTTTAAGGTTAGATTGGTGTAAAACCTGTGGGTTCATAATTGGCCTAGGATCATATAGATTTCCCCAGCTGCCATGAACTATAAGCCCCAACACGCTGTGAAATCCAAGGGGCAGGAGGCTGCTACAATTCCTGCAATGCAATTTAACTGGATGGATTGTGCAGATTAAAAGCAGGCAGATTTTTTTGTTTAGAAGTGCAGAGTAATATCCCAGAGGAGGAGAGCAGGAGGACATAGCCATTGTATGCACCATGCTAAATGCATAACTAGCACCCCACTGGTGACTGATCACCATTGCCAAGGATGAGAGCAAGCTAACACCTGGGAGGACAGCCTGGGAAGTAGGGAGATTCACCTTATATATATATACTTATCGTATATACTTTGGAAATTGGAGTGCAGTTACATTTAATTCCTCCCTGGTTTTCTATAGTCTTCTATAAGATTTTCAGGCACAACAGTTCCTATTTGGGTAATGCAAGGCACTGGCTATACAAAAGTCAGGGTAAATGTATGCTGTTGCTATCCATACAAAAAAAAATAAAAAACATATACTGTAGAGCCCAACCTGTGGCCCCTGACCTGCTGTGGGAGGGATAAATAGAGCAGATGTGTAAAGGTAGTTAAATATGGGGAACAGTAAGGATGGGAGCAATGGCAAATAGAGGTGACAGCAGTGGCTTGGAGGAATGCATAGTGCAACCCCACCCCTTGGCAGAATAATTTGGTAAAAGATTCTCTATAATAATTGTTTGCTTAGCATTGGTGGGAGCTTAGATAGGTTATATATTGGGAACATGGTTAAGATGGGGAGAACAATATATATATTATATTATACACACACCCACCCCATTGATTCAGATAGGTAAGCCCTCATTCACACCTATTAGGTACCACATGCGTTCTTGCATTTGTGTCAGACTGTGCGGTACCGCAAATAAAATCCAACAATAGTTCCTCTATGGCCCCTTTCACACCTCTCCTATGCTACAGAGAGGAGGAAAACACGGCCGCAAAGTCCTGCCTGCAAACACACCCATTAAAGTCTATGGCACCGCAATTGTGTTTTTCATGAGGTATCGCATACGTTTTGCAGCGACATAGATTTTAATGGGATTCAATAGACCAGGAGGCAGGGCGTAGGGATATTTTTTTTTTTTTATAATGCATGCAGGCACAAAGAAACATGTGAACAACACGCAATTCCTACCACAAAACGCTCATTTTTGTTTTGTCAGTAACTAATTGCGCAGCCCAGTGTGCACCACCCAGTCCAGCTATAAACTGATGGTGAAGCAGGTATTGTAATGGCTTTTAAAAAAGCTTCAAGAGCATGAACCACTGTGGAATGGAGGTCTCCCCTCTTTGTGGAACATCTCAACTTGGAGTGTTGTAATGTGTGAACTCCACAAAACTCATCTTCCAAATGAGACTGCCCCTGACAGCAGGAACAAAGCCCATTAATGAGAGAAGACTCCAGGGCCAGCCAATTCCCTACTCCTAGGTCATCCTAGTTTGGTATGCCCTGCTGTGTGAACCCCCCAGGTTCTGCGCTATACATACACTGTAGGTGATCCCACAGCACAGACTGGATCCACAGCGTCTCGTGGCTGATGCCAGCTCCGGCCCCCACTTATTCAGATGGGCTGAAGGCAAGAACGTGCACCAGACCACAGAAAAATACCATTTTGTGAAATACTCACCTGTAAAATGGGTATTATAAGTATGTCACACACCCCGCTTCAAGATATCCATAACATGTGGGTAGTACCGACCTGAAGAGGGCGTTCTGCAGAGATGACAGTAAAAAGAAAGCCCCTCCCTGATCCATAAATACCTGGGACCTCCCACTCATTACCCAGTATAAAGAAGCAGTAGGGTAAGGGACCAGGAAGAGGCAAATATAAGACAAAACAACGCAAAGTTCACAATATAAAGGATCCAGAATACAAGAAGGGCGGGTGAAGCGGGGTGTGTGACATACTTATAATACCCATTTTACAGGTGAGTATTTCACAAAATGGTATTATTCTAAGTATGTCAAACACCCCGCTTCAAGATATCCATAACATGTGGGACATCCAATAGCAGTGTCCATAAAAGGGCGGGGATCCAAAACGAGGCAACAAGGTACAACTTAAACCACAACAGCTTGCAGAACTTTGCGGCCAAAAACAGCATCCGCTGAGGCCCGAACATCAACCTTGTAAAACTTGGAAAAAGTGTGAACAGAGGACCAAGTAGCGGCCTTACAAACTTGCTCAACAGAGGCCTGGTGCTGAAAAGCCCAGGACGCCCCAACAGCACGAGTAGAATGAGCAGTGACACGAAAAGGGGGACTCCTCCCCTTGGCAGAATAGGCCCCAATGATGGCCTGACGAAACCATTTACTAATGGAAGATTTGGCAGGAGCCAAACCCTTCCTAGGCCCAAAGGGCACCACAAAAAAAGCATCAGTCTTACGAAAAGAAGACGTAACCACCAGATAATATTTCACAACACGAACTACATCCAAGGAATGCAGCGCCCTTTCCTTGTCGTTGCTGGGATTAGGACATAGAGAAGGCAGAACAATGTCCTGATTCAGATGAAAGGCAGAGACCACCTTAGGAAGAAAATCCGGCTTGAAACGAAAGACCACCTTGTCCTGATGCCTTTCGAAGTACGGAGCTTTAATGGACAAAGCTGCCAACTCAGAAACACGCCTAACCGAAGTGATAGCCACCAAAAAGGCCACCTTTTGGAGTAAGTGAAGACAAAGCAACCTCATTCAAGGGCTCAAACGGAGGACTCTGAAGAGCAGAAAGAACCAGGTTCAAATCCCAAACTGGAACAAAGGGCTTCCTAGGAGGCCGTACATGCGTAACTCCTTGGAAAAAGGTCTTGACTAAGGGATGAAGTGCAAAGGACCTTTGGAAGAACACCGCCAGGGCAGAAACCTGCCCCTTCAAGGTACTAAGTTGGAGCCCCAGATCCAGACCATGTTGAAGAAACTCCAGGATTCTGGGAATGGAGAACTCCCGACAAGAGAAAGACCTACCTTCACACCAGTCAATATAGGACCTCCAGGTCCTATAGTAAATAGTAGAGGAAGACCGCTTCCTGGCGCTAATAAGAGTCTGAATCACCGCGTCAGAAAGACCTTCTTCCTTCAAGATGGCGGTCTCAGCAGCCACGCCGTCAAAGCCAGCGATGGTAAATTGGGATAGCGTAGCCGACCCTGGGTGAGCAGGTCCGGCAGTAGAGGCAGAACGAACTGATCCTCTGCCAGCCTTACCAGGTCTGCGAACCAAACCTGCCTTGGCCACCTTGGTGCCACCAGAATCGCCGACGCGCCCTCCATGGCCAGTTTGCGCACCACTCTGGCTACCATTGGAAACGGAGGGAACAGGTAAAGAAATCCCAGATCCCTCCAGTTCAGGGACATGGCATCCACCGCCAGGGCCAGTGGATCCTGCGAGAGAGATACAAATACCGGAAGCTTGTGATTGTGACGAGAGGCAAAGAGGTCCACCGCCGGGAACCCCCACCTGAGGCACATCGAGCAAAACGCCTGGGGACTGAGAGACCACTCCCCCTGACGAGAGGAGGCCCTGCTCAGAGAGTCCGCCTCCGTGTTCTCCACTCCCGGAATGTAGACTGCTGAGATACACGGGACGTGGCTCTCCGCCCAGTCCAGAATCAAAGACACTTCCCTGAGGGCACTCCTGCTGCGAGTCCGCCCCTGGTGATTGATGTAAGCAACCGCCGTCCGGTTGTCCGACCGGACCTGAACTGGCAGGCCCTGCAACTGATGAGTCAAGCGAAACAGAACCAACCTGATGGCTCTCAACTCCAGAACATTGATGGGCTCGTGAGCCTCCTGCGGGCCCCACAGAACCTGAAACTGGAGGTCCTTCCAAACACCCCCCCAACCTGACAGACTGGCATCCGTGGTGACTGTTTCCCAACACGGTGCCAGAAAAGATCTGCCCTTCAACAGATTGACAGACCCCAGCCACCATTGCAGGGATCGACGAACTCGGGGAGTCATCAGGAAGGACTGATCCAACGATAGCGGAGACTTGTCCCAAACCTTCAACAGATGAAGCTGAAGCGTCCTTGTATGAAACTGCGCAAAGGGAACTGCCTCGAATGAGGTCACCATTAACCTTACCAGCCTCATCCCTAGCCGGATGGTCGGACGAGGGGCCGACAAGAGAAGCCGAACTAACTCCTGAATCAAAAGAATCTTGGCCTGGGGCAGAAACACCCTGGCCTGCGAAGTGTCCAGAGACATTCCCAGAAAGGTCACTACTCTGGACGGAGAAAGAGAAGACTTGGGGTGGTTGATCACCCAACCGAACCTCTCCAGAGTGGACACCACCACTCTGGTGTCCAACTCCGCTTGGTTGAAGGAAGAGGCCATGATCAGAAGATCGTCCAAATAGGGCACAATGCGGATACCCTGAACCCTGAGCAGAGCCATCACCCCCGCCAGCACCTTGGTGAACACCCGAGGAGCCGAGGAGAGATCGAAAGGGAGTGCCACAAACTGAAAGTGCCGATCCTCCACCACGAACCTGAGAAACCTCTGGTGTGCTGGAAAAATCGGAACGTGTAGATAAGCATCCTTGATGTCTATGGACGTCAGAAAGTCTCCCTGACGAAGAGAGTGGATAGCCAAACGCAGCGTTTCCATGCGGAATTTCCGCGGCCGGATGAACCTGTTGAGAAACTTCAGATCCAAGATGGGTCGGACCGATCCGTCCTTCTTAGGTACCATGAACAGATTGGAATAAAAACCCCTGCCCTCATCTGAGGGGGGCACTGGGCAAACGACAGCCATGTCCAGAAAATTCTCTACTGCCACCAGGAGCCCCTGCACCGCCAGAGGCTCCGACGGCATCCGAGACCTGAAAAATCTGGAAGGGGGGCGGAGCTCGAACTCCAGCTTGTAACCGGAAGACACCACTTCCCGGATCCATCTGTCCGAGACCTCCTGATCCCAGATCTGGGAGAAGTGTCGCAGCCGTCCCCCCACCCGCATGGGTGAGGGCGCCCCCTCATTGCTGAGCTGGCTTAGTAGCCAGTTTGGGCTTAGAGCCCCAACTGTATCCTGGACGGGCACGTCCTCTGCCCCTGCTCCCAGAATCTCCTCTGGAAGAGGGGAAGGCAAATCCCCTGCCAGATCTGGCCCCACGAAAGGAGGGGGTAAAGGAAGGCGCCCCCCGAAAGGGACGGCGTTGTTTCTTGCGTTGAGGTAACCTACCACCCTTGGTGACAGAGTCCAATGTCTCTCCAAAGAGCCGTAATCCAACAAAAGGTAGAGCCGTCAGTGACTCTTTGGACATAAAATCGGCCGCCCACTGGCGCAACCACACCGACCGCCGAATAGTCACCAGCAGAGCCGACGTCCTACTGCACATCATCAAGGTGTCATCCAAGGCTGTTAACACAAAAGATAAAAACAACTCACACCGTTTAAGGCCAAGGAACTCCTCACTACCAGGACGAAGCCTGGAAGAAGTCAACAGATCCCTGACCACGGACCTGGCAGCCAACACCATTAGCGCCGAAGCGCAAACGGGCCGCATGGCTGACTCAACGCTAGCAAAACCATGACAAGCCATCTGGTCAATGCGTTTATCTTCTCCATCCTTGAGGGTGGAACAATCAGGAGTATTTAAAACAGAGGAGTTGGACAACCCCAAAACCGGTGCATCCACCTCGGGGGGGGGGGGGGGATGCCCAGCGCTTAACCGCATCCGAAGGGAAGGGATATTTCTTATCCCACCCCTGAGGAATGCCAGGGAGCCGAGCCGGCCTGTCCCATTCCTTAGCAATAATTTTGCCAAAATGTCTTTGCGTAGGAAACTCCAAGCGCGGCCTGGATTCAAACAACTCACCCTTCTGCTGTGGCGCCTCCTCGGGAGGGGAAATATTCAGAACCTCAAACATCAGAGCCAGAGCGTGAGGAGTATCCGAGGATCTCCCCAAGTCACCAAGCTCGGCATCAGCGCCAATAGACTGCTCATCGTCCGAAATATCTGAATCCTCATAAACCTCCCCTTCCTCTAGCGGGGAATAATCAGACCAATCCAGATTATTAACGTCATCAAGGTCATCCACCGGCGGAGCCGGCGACAAATGCTTTCTCTTAGCTGGAGCCTTACAGGCGACCGAACTGGAGAGAATTTTCTCAAGGTTGGCCAATCTGGCGCACATCTCAGATTGCAGCTCCCTGCCCATGACAACGTCACACGGGGTGCGTATCAAGGTGGGAGGGGGAGATGAAGCGACCGGCGGTGCTGACCCAGACGCCTGGGGTTCGGACTGCCGCGTAATAGTTTGCTGTGCACAAGGTATACAAAGAAGCACATCGTCCCCAGAAATGGATACCCCACACAACATACACTTCCGGGGTTGCCCCGAAGGGGTCCCGAGCCCAGTATCCGGGGATGCCTCCATAAGGTGAACTTTAAGTAGTCGCTATGACCCAGGGAATTACGCCAATAAGCAACCCGGGATGCCCCTTTAATGTCCCGATTGGGAGGATTTATGATCACTAAAATTGAACCCAGGGACCTAGGACTGGGAGAAACCCCCTAAATACCACTGAAGATCCACCTGAAAGACAGAAAGAACCCAATAAATGCCAAATAGGACTACTAGAATGAAATAAAGAATGAATGAATAGGGCCCACAGGGCCACTCACAGATCCGTCGGGAGCGGGAGTAATGGAGACCTCGCACCGTCCATGAGGGGAGAAGCAGGCCGAGATTGGGGCGTGGTCAGCGCGGACCGCGCGAAGATCATGTTCCGCCCCCTTCCTGTCACCAGTAAGGAGCAACAAGCTCCGCAGCGGCGCCAGAAGTAGAGGGGGCGGGCCGCGGCGACGCGCCGAAAGCCCGGCCCCGCCCCCCCGACGTAGACGCGAGGGAAGAAGCTCCCTCACTCACTGCCCCTCAGAGACCGGCGCCGCGGGACTTCGTGACACCGACAGCGGGTGCGGCCGCAGAGTCCTGCGGAGCACCCGCCCCACTCACTGCGGGAAGCACACAGTCAACGGGGGGCTGGCCGCGGCAGCGCGCCGAAGGCCAGCCCCGCCCCCCTGAAGTGTGTGAGGGGAAACAACTCCCCTCACAAAAGTGAAGAAACCGGCGCCCCGGCTGCAATGGCGGCCGCGGCGCCGCGAGAATAGACAGTGGAAAACACATACCATTCATTGTCACAACACAAAATAATGTTAATAAAGTGAATATAGCTAATAACGCCTAGCCCTAAGGGAGGGACCCCCAACCCCCACTGTGGTAAAAGGGGGACTGTGGAGGGACCACCCAGGGGTAAATATCAGGGGACGGGGCATCCCAAACCGGGATCACCTACCCGGTGTAACCGCCTACCCTCTTATGTAGGGTCTCACGGTGGAGCTCTGCTCCTAAGCACCAGAGGTGCCAATATACCCTCGCTCGGGCCAGCAGCAAAGACTGTGGAGGCATGTATCTAAGGTCAATCCAGGGAAAAAGGGGTCTGAGCGGAAATAATTAAATAACGGGCCGGGAGTTATCCCGGCTACCTGAAAACCCCCTGTGCAAGGAGGAGGCATCATCTTCTGACTTGCTCGCCGTCTGCAGAGATGGAAAACTGGGTAATGAGTGGGAGGTCCCAGGTATTTATGGATCAGGGAGGGGCTTTCTTTTTACTGTCATCTCTGCAGAACGCCCTCTTCAGGTCGGTACTACCCACATGTTATGGATATCTTGAAGCGGGGTGTGTGACATACTTAGAATAATATAGCTACTCCCCACTCACTATGCTGGGCTGTGTATGTAAATAGGGCTGAAAGAAGTTCATTAATATGGGGCATAAATAAGGCATACAGTGCTGAACATGCACCTGGAACTTCAAGAAAAAGTACGGATGCCCCAGAGAAACTCAAAACCCAGGACGGTCAAAGTCCAGGGTTTTGGTCCACTTTAATACTGCAGTTAGATAATAGACTATACTGCACTTCTTCCTAGAAGACGGTTTAGTCAAACGGAAACACAGGAGGAAGACGGACACTGTGTGAGGGTAGGTGGTCGCTGTATGGGTGGATCTGGAATAGTGGCTATATAACTACCATTCTCGTTGCAGAGACAGTTTGGATCCATAGTGGGGCCCCAAATGCAAAGAAACTGTGCCAACAGAAGACAAGAAGCTGCAGCACTGCACCAAGGTGAGTTGCGCTGTGCTGCTCAAACAATTGTCCCACTCTTTGTAAAGGGGGGGGGGGTTCCCTACAGGTGATTGCTTGTGTAAATACCACTGGTGGCTGCCATCACCCCCCCCCCCCTGGAACTAGGAGGTGACCTTGAGTGCCTAGTGGCATCTACAGGCCTGGCTGCTGTACTAGGAGAGCCTTACACTTGGAGAACTCTACCATAAACTAGATAGGAGCAAAGGTAAATTGGAAAAAAAAAAAAAACACCACAAATAGAAAGTCTTCTGCACATGAAAAAAAGTTTGAAGCTCAGTTCCCACTAGTGATAGCCAGAATTAGTGAATCATTATTTATTTTAATTCAGCCAAAAGCAAATATTGGGTAAACATTTTTATTACTATACAGAATAACTGCAGACTGCTAAACACATATATATTTTTACTGAACAGTACATGAAGACAAAGAAAACCCACTGGTCACTTCTTTGAGCAGCAGGTTTAAAGTCCTTTGTAGTCATCAGCATAAAAGCTCCTGGAAAATTCATATTATAGATAAGAGTCGAAAAATATTTTATTGTGCAGTGTAGCTTTAAGTTGAAGTATATAAAGCACACACCCCCAATTCTTGAAAGCATAAATATATTTAAATTGGGCAAAGAGCACAGCAAAGAAAGCCCTGGCTGGCAGCGCTGCACAGGCTCTTTCCTGGGTTCTGTTCCATGCTGTGTGAAACTCCTCAGAAACCTCTCCTCGGTCCAAGGGCGCATGTGCAGGCTCTCAGCCAATCAGAGCTATCTGCCCTGACTATATAATTCAGCAAATGGCTCCGATTTGCTTCAATGGTGAATGAGAGCACACACTCCCCATTCTAAACAACCAAAGCCATTTGTTAAATGATGTATGCACCCTGGGGCGGGGGGTTGGTGCTGTGGGGTTTGTTCTGCTTTAAGTCAGCTTGTTGCCCTGAAGAAGCCGACTGATGATAGCAGAAGTTCTTCGGTCATCTCTGAGCAGAATCTTCTGTCCTTGAGTTACAGTAACCCTTTCGTACAGTCCATCTACAAAAATTATGGTAAGAAATTTCTGCTTAGGGTACAGACTTGCTCAGTTCCTGAACCGCCCAGCGGTTATCCTTGATTTTATCTCTGAGTCGGGTATACTCCTGAACCAACTCCTCAAACTTTGCGCCCAGGAATTCATAAGAAGCAAGAATCTGCTTTGATGCCGCCAATTCATTTTTCTCGGTTTTCACAGCAGCCTCTAAATTCGATCTGTTGAGCATAAAAGGTTTAAAAAAAAAAAAAAAAAAAAAATTACCATTTTGTGAATACTCACCTGTAAAATGGGTATTATAAGTATGTCACACACCCCACTTCAATCATTGATTATTACACTTGGGTAATACCTACCGCTAGGTGGCAGTCTTGCAGAGAAGTCCAGAAAAAGACAAGCCCCTCCCGGTCTATACATACCTGGTACCTCCTAACAAATCCCCAGTATTCAAACAGCAGTAAGACAAGGTACCAGGAACAAACAACGGTAACCCTCAACTGTAAATAAAAAACTTCACCATATAAAGAACCAGGATACCAAAAAGGGCGGGTGAAGTGGGGTGTGTGACATACTTATAATACCCATTTTACAGGTGAGTATTCACAAAATGGTATTATTCTAAGTATGTCACACACCTCACTTCAATCATTGATTATTACACTTGGGACATCCAACAGCAGTGTCCAGAAAAAGGGCGGGTATCCAACCAGGCAATAATGCAGAAACTCAAACCGCTGCAGCCTGCAGAACCTTGCGGCCAAAAACAGCATCCGCTGAGGCCCGCACATCAACCTTATAAAACTTAGAAAAAGTATGAACCGAAGACCAAGTCGCAGCCTTACAAACTTGTTCAACAGAAGCCTGGTGCTGAAAAGCCCAGGACGCTCCAACCGCACGAGTAGAATGAGCAGTAACACGAAAAGGGGGATCCTTCCCCTTGGCAGAATAGGCTCCAACAATCGCCTGACGAATCCATTTGCTAATGGAAGATTTAGCCGGAGCCAAGCCCTTCCTAGGCCCACAGGGCACCACGAAAAAGGCATCAGTCTTACGAAAAGAAGACGTAGTACGTAGATAGTACTTGACACAACGTACAACATCCAAGCAGTGCAACGCACTCTCCTTGACATTCTTAGGCTTAGGACACAAAGAAGGAAGAACAATGTCCTGGTTAAGATGAAAAGCAGAGACCACTTTAGGGAGAAAGTCTGACTTGAAGCGAAAAACCACTTTGTCCTGATGTTCCTCAAAATAAGGAGCCTGAATCGACAAGGCTGCCAACTCCGAAACACGCCGAACCGAAGTGATGGCCACCAGAAAGGCAACCTTCTGAGTCAGAGTGGACAGAGCAATATCCCGCAAAGGCTCAAAAGGAGGAGCCTGAAGAGCAGAGAGAACCAAATTCAAATCCCAAACAGGGAGCAACGGCTTCCTAGGAGGCCGCAGATGTGAAACCCCCTGGAAAAAAGTCTTGACCAAAGAATGGCTAGCAAAAGACCTCTGAAAAAAGATAGACAAAGTACTCAGCTGAAGACCAGAGTCCAGCCCTGATTGAAGAAATTCCAAAATCCTAGAAATAGAAAAGACCCGGCAAGGCAAAGACCTAGCCTCACACCAATCAATATAAGATCTCCAAGCACTATAATAGATGGAAGAAGAGGATCTCTTCCTGGCACTAAGAGTCCGAATGACCGAATCCGAAAGACCTTCCTCCTTTAAGATGGAGGTCTCAGCAGCCAAGCCGTCAAAGCCAGCGTTTGTAAACTGGGGTAACACAGTTGGCCCTGAGTGAGAAGATCCGGCCGAAGAGGCAGATCGAACTGATCCACTGCCAGACGATCGATGTCTGCGAACCACACCCACCTTGGCCACCTTGGAGCCACGAGAATGGCGGGAAGTCCTTCCAGAACAAACTTTCGCAGCACCCAGCCTAGCATGGGAATCGGAGGAAACAGATAAAGAAACCCCAGGTCCCTCCAGCTCAGGGCCATGGCATCCGCCGCCAGAGCCAGAGGATCCCGAGACAGTGACACGAATGTCGGAAGCTCGTGATTGTGACGAGAGGCAAACAGTTCCACCTCCGGCGTCCCCCACCGAAGACACATCGACCGAAACACCTGGGGATGGAGAGACCATTCCCCCCGGCGGCACGAACACCGGCTCAGAAAGTCCGCCTCTGTGTTTTCCACTCCTGGAATGTAAACTGCCGAGATGCAAGGGACATGAGTCTCTGCCCAAACTAGAATCAGAGACACCTCTCTGTGGGCACCCAGACTGCGAGTCCCTCCTTGGTGATTGATGTAAGCAACCGCCGTCTGTCCGATCGAACCTGAACCGGCAGGCCCTGTAAATGATGCGTCAAGTGAGACAGAACCAACCTGATGGCTCGCAACTCCAGAACATTGATGGGCAAGTGGGCTTCCTGAGGGTCCCACTGCCCCTGAAACTGAAGATCCTTCCAGAAACCTCCCCATCCTGACAAACTGGCATCCGTGGTGACAGTTTCCCAAAGCGGGGTCAGAAACGACCTGCCCTTCAGAAGATTGTCCGAGACCAACCACCACAGAAGGGACTGCCGAACCCGAGGGGACATCCGGAAGGACCGATCCAACGACCGCGGTCGCCGGTCCCAAGACGCCAAAAGATGAAGCTGAAGCGTCCTCGTGTGAAACTGCGCGAAGGGAACTGCCTCGAACGAGGCCACCAACAACCCCACCAGTTTCATCCCTAGCCGAATGGACGGGCGAGGATTGGAAAGAAGAAGCTGAGCCAATTCCTGAATCAAAAGAACCTTGGCCTGAGGGAGAAACACTCTGTGCTGGCAAGAGTCCAACGACATCCCCAGAAAGGTCACCACCCTGGCCAGAACCAGAGAGGACTTGGGGTAATTGATCACCCAGCCGAACCTCTCCAGCATAGACACCACCATGCTGGTGTCCCCTTCCGCTCGACTGAAGGAAGGCGCCATGATGAGAAGATCGTCCAGGTAAGGCACAATGCGAATCCTCTGAGCAGGGCCATCACTCCCGCCAACACCTTGGTGAACACTCTCGGAGCAGAGGTGAGGCCGAATGGAAGAGCTACAAACTGAAAAGGCCGATCCTCCACCACAAAGCGAAGGAACCTCTGATGAGCAGGAAAGATCGGAATGTGAAGGTACGCATCCTTGATGTCTATGGACATCATAAAGTCCCCCTGCCGAAGCGAACCGATCGCCGACCGCAGGGTTTCCATGCGGAACTTCCGGGGACGAATAAACCTGTTGAGAAACTTCAAATCCAGGATCGGACGGAACGACCCATCCTTTTTGGGTACAGTGAAGAGATTGGAATAATACCCGCGCCCCACCTCCGAAGGAGGGACCGGGCAGACGACTGCCAATTCCAGAAGATACCTTACGGCCGCCAGGAGCCCCTGCGCGGCCAAAGGATCCGAAGGTACCCGAGACCTGAAAAACCTTGGAGGAGGGCGGGACTCGAACTCCAGCTTGTAACCGGCCGACACCACCTCCCGGATCCACCTGTCCGAGACCTCCTGGTCCCATACCCGGGAGAAGAGTCGCAACCGTCCCCCCACCCGTACGGGTGAGGGCGCCCCCTCATTGCTGAGCGGGCTTGGCCGCAGGCTTGGGCTTGGCGCCCCAGACGTGAACGGGACGGCCACGGCCTCTACCCCTATTCCAACTGGCGCCCCTGGAGGCCGAGAAGCCCGCACCCCTGCCGGCTCTGGCTCCCCGAAAGGACGGAGTGAAGGAGGCCGCCCCCCGAAAGGAACGGCGAAATTTCTTGCGCTGAGGCAACTTGCCATCCCTTGGCAACAGAATCCAGCTTTTCACCGAAAAGCCTCAAACCCAGAAAGGGAAGAGCCGTGAGCGATCTTTTAGAATTAAAATCAGCCGTCCACTGTCTCAGCCACACTGAGCGACGAATAGCCACCAACAGAGCCGTAGCCCTGCCACACATCAACATGGCATCCTCCTGAGCGGCCAGAATAAACGACAAAAAGGATTCACAACGCTTAAGAACAAGAAACTCATCACCGGTAGGATCAAGATCCACACATAAGTCCCTGACCATAGACCTAACCGCCAATGACAAAAAGGCAAAAGCACAAACAGGCCTCAAAACTGAACCCGCACAGACAAACCCATGACGGGCCAACTGATCAATACGGCGATCCTCGCTGTCCTTGAGAGAAGTAGTGTCAGGAGAATGAACAACCGCCGTATTAGACAGTCCCAAAACAGGAGCATCAACATCGGGAGGCACAGACCAACGCTTCAACAAGTCCGCCGGAAAAGGATACTTTTTATCCCAGCTAGGCGGTACCCCGACGAGACGCGTAGGCTGCTCCCATTGCTTAAGGACGACGTCCTCAAAATGCTGTTGACTGGGAAACTCCAAGCGCTGCTTGGAAACCCCGAAAAGCTGACCCTTAGGCCGAGGAGCAACTTCCGGAGGATCCAAATCCAAAACCTCAAACATTTGGGCCAGAATAGTGGGCGTATCAGGGGGGGGGCCCTCATCCAGGTCCCCCTTAGCGCCCGGCAACTGCTGAACCTCGGAATCCTCTACATCCTCAACAAGCTCACCCTCTTCAAGGGGACGATCTGACCAATCCAGCACCTCAACTTCCTCATCTGAGTCCTGCGGAGGCAGAGACAGACGTTTCCGCTTAGCTGGAGCCTTCTGAGCGACCACTGCGGACAACCTTTTCTCGAGGCTGGCCAATCGGGCGCATACCTCAGAATGCGAATCACCCCTACGACCACGTCACACGGGGTCCGGAACAGGCGAGAAGGGGAGGGAGAAGGCGCGGCCGAAGAAGTCCCAGGCACCGAGGTGTCGGACTGGCGCTCAATGTTCCGCTGCGCACATGGAATACAAACAATGACATCATCCCCTGGTAGCGGGGTCCCACACCCCCCGCACAGCCTGGACTGTCCCGTAGGACCATTTCCGGTATCTTTGGTAGCCTCCATATGGTGAATTTATGGTATTCGCAGACCCCAGGGAATTACGCAGTAAGCGACCCGGGATGCCCCTCTGGGATTTCAATAAAAATATATCTATCTATCTATCTATATCTATATCTATATATATATCTGTCAGGGAAATTAGCAAAAAGGACTATAAGCCAAACCCAAAAGCCAGGTATATAAGACCGGGAGAGCCCTGTATGACGGAATCCCGGGATCTGAAAAACAAAGACAACAGTCAATACAGGCACACAGAAAAAAACAGACACAAGGGTGGGTCAGGCTAAACTGAAAACAGATAGAAGCACTATAAACCCTCATGCCCCAAAGTCCAGCTGGAGCACCCTGCCGTCACCCCCAAGGGGGGGGGGGGGGGGGGGAAGGGAGTGGGGCATAGACCGTGTGAGACCGCAGGGACAGTGGGCCCTGAATGCTAGTGACAAACATCTGCCCCTTACTGAATGCTCCCAATAAAAAAAACGCGTTCAGCCGACAAAAAAATGAAGCAGAAATGACACACCGCCTACCTGATATCCTGTGTGAAATGGCGCCCGCCGGGAATGAAAGAGAGCCGGAGACGAGGGGCGGGCCCGTAAGAAGCGGGGGACTACTATAACCCCGCCCCTCCCTAACCCGCCAGACACGGCGCGGGCCGCGCCAGTCGCGGCCCGCCCAGCAGAACTGCGAGCGAGCACCGCGAGCAATGGCGCCCGCAGAAGCCGTCGGGCGGACCGGCGGCACGCAAGCCGCCCGGTCCCGCCCGCCAACAGTAAAGCCAGCGGAGCGCCCGAGCTCCAAAGCGCCCTAGCAGCCCAGGCGCGCCGCCAGGCCCCGCCCGAGGTAAAAAAATGACAAGAGCCCTCCAAACCGGGTGGCGGGCCGGCGGAAGCCCCCGCCCGACCCGTTCCCACCAGTAAAACACAGGGGCTCCAGAAGCCCCCCAAGCACCCCACAAGCGGCAGAAGCAGGCGGGCCACCGCGCAGGTCACCCGTCCCTGCCCCAAAACACACACACACACACACACACACACACACACAAAACAGCCACACACATTCCCAGGAAGGGACTGAGTCAAGATGGGGTTAAAAGTAAGAGGAAAAACCTAAGGGGTAGTATAAGGGCTGGGGCATCCCACGTCCGGATCACCAGACCGGATCACCGCTATGCCCCATAATATGGGGACGAGCGGAGGAGCTAATCTCCTAGGCACCTAAGGTGCCATCTACCCTTGCCCGGCCGACAGCCTAAGCTGGGAGGCTACCATTAAACAGGGGGAAGAACAAAAACGAGCCGGGCAGAAATAGACCGTGGGGGGGGGGGGGGCCGGGGTGATACCCCGGCTACCTGCAAGCAGGAGACTTCTTTCTTCTGTCTTGTCGCCACCTTGCAGAGAATAACACTGGGGATTTGTTAGGAGCTACCAGGTATGTATAGACCGGGAGGGGCTTGTCTTTTTCTGGACTTCTCTGCAAGACTGCCACCTAGCGGTAGGTATTACCCAAGTGTAATAATCAATGATTGAAGTGGGGTGTGTGACATACTTAGAATATATATATATATATATATTATATATAATAATAATAATAATAATAATAAAGACGGTACCTGCATCACCATGGTTTTGTATTATTCTGCATTTACCTGATATGTCTGTGAATATCAATTTTCTCAGGAGTGTAAGTGTCTGTGAGAACCTGCAGTTCTTCCATCCTACGCAAAAAGAAAAGACAGACAGAATAGGATGTTGGTGGGTGATCCGGATCGTTTATCATTTATTATCCCACTCAACAACTGCATCAAGCATAATAACAAATCTTACCGGAGCTTTAAAAACAGTGCGTTGCTCTTTGCCTCTAAGTATTCTGCATTCATACGATCAATGTCTGACTGGGCTTGAAGACGAAGATCAGAGGCAGCCTGTCTGAGAAGGTAAAGGCAGCGCAATAGAACCTTTCAAAATAAAAGGACATAATTATACCAAATCAGAATAGTTGGAAAGACCAGCCACTAGCATAAGCTGGAACGCTTGGGTTAGACACAAGCTTCTAAATATGCCAAGCAAAGTGCAGAGACAGCTGTAGACCCACCAACTGCAGGAAGACATTACATAAGCTATTGAAACCTGTTCAGTCGCCCTGTAATATTGATGCCCAGCCAATGTGTAAGGAATTTACCTCTGCCAGGGGGCCGGCGGCGAGCGTCCGCAGGGCGACGCAGCACTCCTGCTGCTGGGAGCGCGGCACGTCACTCTGGCAGCCTCCCTTGCCCCTCTCTAGCTGTGCAGGCGCGCGTCCCGCAGTCTGTAAATTTTGCCACTAGGAGGCGCTGTGCTGTGAGTGGCAGGCAGCGGGATACCCTTGTGGTTCATTGGCCTTCACCGTAAGCAGCCATCCTTTGCGCCTATTAAGACCTGGGGGCAACCGTGTCCGGTGAGGCGTGCCTAGCGTCCCGGCAAGCGGGGGCTTGACTATAGGCAGAAGCGGCGGTGGAGATTGGGGGTTGCCTGCTTACAGAAGGCTGGTGTCCCGCTGGGCATCACATCATCACGGGCCCCATAAATGGACCAAATTTTGGAACAGGTGCAGGCCCTGACCGCGGCCGTGGAGCACCTGGCACTTCGAGTGGCGGCTCAGGAGAACCGTCCAGCTCCTGCACCCTCTGTGCCCCAGGGGGCAATAGCCGCCTTTCCAGTTGAACCCAAGATTCCCCTTCCAGAGAAGTCTTCAGGGGACCGGAGTAAATTTGCCAACTTCCGGGATGCCTGTAAGCTCTATTTTCAGCTTCGCCCTCATGCTTCCGGCTCCCAGGAGCAACGGGTGGGACTTATCTCCCTTTTGCATGGGGATCCCCAATCCTGGGCTTTTAGCCTCTCCCCTCAGGATTACGCCCGCCAATCTGTTGAGGAATTCTTCAAGGCCATGGAGATCCTGTATGATGACCCAGACCGAGGGGCAACTGCTGATGCCAAGCTACGATCTCTTAGACAGGGGCGAAGACCGGCAGAACAATATTGCTCTGAATTGCGATGCTGGGCAGTGGATTCTCGCTGGAATGACCCAGCATTGTGTGGGCAGTTCAGGCTAGGTCTGTCAGAGGTCATAAAAGAGGTCATGGTAAATCACCCAGTACCTAACACCTTGGATGAAACCATGCAATTGGCTATCCGCATCGACCGACGCATACGAGAAAGACGCCTGGAAAAAGGGGCCCAGTCTGAAGTCAGTATGAAGCCTGAGGCCTTAGTCCCTTCTTCTGAAGAACCCATGCAGCTTGGGGCCACCAAGATTTCTGAAGCTGAGAGGCGTCGGCGTCTGTCGCAAGGTCTATGCCTTTATTGCGGAGAAGTCGGTCACCTGGTCCGCTCCTGCCCTCGGAAACAGGCATCGGAAAACTTCAGAGCCTAGGTGGGGTCGAGGAAACCCACCTAGGCTGCAAGGTATTTCCTCTGTGTTGCACACAAATTACATTGCCTGTCGAGATTACTCATGATTTTGAGTCCAGGTCTGTGGAGGCTCTTTTGGATTGTGGGGCCGCCGGGAATTTTATTGATTGGGGCCTTGCTCAAGCATTAAAGATTCCGCTGCAATCTTTAGTCAATCCAATTAGAGTCAAAGCCATTGATAATACCCCCCTTGTGGGGGGCCTGATTCAGTACCGTACTCCACCAGTGTTTGTTAGAGTGGGGGCGGGACATACCGAGCTAATGAGCTTCCTGCTCCTTAAGATGCCACTTACCCCTTTGGTTCTGGGACTCCCCTGGCTGTCTAAACACAATCCCCAAATTGACTGGGTCTCTGGGCAGGTTATCAAGTGGGGGCCACAATGTTTCCAGTCTTGTCTTGAGCTCCCTGCACGTGCCACTCGCTTGACTGCTGAGGGCATCCCTACCCCCTATGCAGATTTCACAGACGTGTTTTCTGAAAAAGCCGCTGATAAACTCCCTCCTCATAGGCCTTTTGACTGCCCAATTGATCTTCTCCCAGGAACTATGCCGCCTCGGGGAAAGATTTATAATTTAACCCAAGCTGAGAATAAGGCCATGAAAGAATACATTGCTGAGAATCTGCAGAAAGGTTTTATTCGGCCGTCTACCTCACCAGCGGGTGCCGGATTTTTCTTTGTGGAAAAGAAAGATGGCGGCTTGCGCCCCTGTATTGATTATAGGGGCCTGAATAAAATTAGTTAAAAATAAATACCCCCTTCCCTTAATAGAGGGACTCTTTAACCAGGTCATTGGGGCCCAGGTTTTTTCTAAGCTTGACCTGAGGGGGGCCTACAATTTAATCAGGATCCGTCAGGGAGACGAGTGGAAGACTGCCTTCAATACTCAGGATGGGCACTATGAATATCTTGTTATGCCATTCGGCCTATGTAACGCCCCAGCAGTCTTCCAGGACTTTGTTAACGAAGTTTTTAGAGAATACTTGGGCCGTTTTGTGGTCATCTACTTAGATGACATCCTAATATTCTCCCCGACCTTAACCGAGCATAGAGAGCATGTGCGGATGGTTCTACAGAAATTGAGAGAAAATCACCTCTACGCCAAGCTAAAAAAGTGCGTTTTTGAGGTTTCTGAGGTTCCGTTCCTGGGATACATTGTTGCCGATACTGGGTTAACAATGGATCAGGCCAAAGTGTCTGCAGTCCTCCAGTGGGAACAACCTAAAGATTTGAAGGGTTTACAAAGGTTTCTGGGGTTTGCTAATTTTTATAGGCGCTTTATAAAAAAAACTTTTCCACCTTGGTAGCCCCACTCACCGACCTCACTAAGAAGGGGGCGTTTACCCCTACTTGGTCGGGCCGATCCATCCAAGCCTTTGAGAACCTTAAGTCTGCCTTTAGTTCGGCACCTGTGTTGACCCACCCTGATATCCACCGAGCCTTCATAGTCGAAGTAGATGCATCTGAGCTCGGGGTAGGGGCAGTTCTCTCACAGTACAGTGGGTCTCCTGAACGGCTACATCCCTGTGCCTTTTTCTCAAAAAAATGTAATTCCGCTGAGCGGAACTATGATATTGGCAATCGAGAACTTCTAGCTGTGAAATTAGCCTTTCAGGAATGGAGACATTGGTTAGAGGGGGCCCAGTTCCCAATTACGGTATTCACAGATCACAAGAATTTAGAATACATCGAATCAGCTAAAAGGTTAACCCCCCGTCAGGCCCGATGGTCTCTTTTCTTCTCCCGTTTTAATTTCACCATAACATACAAACCAGGAACAAAGAATGTTAAAGCTGATGCTCTCTCCAGAAGTTTCAGAGTTGATAAAGTCCCTGTAGAGGAGATCCTTCCCATAATCCCACAACACAAGGTCATAGCTGTCATCCAACCTGACCTGTCAAGTGAACTAAGTCGGTTTCAATCGGATTCTCCTCCGGGCAAACCCGATCACCTCCTCTTTGTACCCCTGTCCCACCGTCCGGCAGTACTTCAGCAGTTTCATGACTCCAAGACGGTGGGTCATCCAGGGGTTAAAAATACTTTGGCCCTTCTAGCCCGTCATGTCTGGTGGCCATCTTACAGGAGAGATACCCAGGCCTTTATTCAGGCCTGTAAGATCTGTGCCCGTAGCAAAACCCCCAGGTCAGCTCCTGCCGGACCTCTGGTGCCCCTGTCCACTCCTTCAAAGCCTTGGACGCACTTGGCAATGGATTTTATTACTGATTTACCACAGTCCCAGGGATATACCGTTATCTGGGTTGTGGTAGATCGATTTAGCAAAATGGCGCATTTTGTCCCCCTAAGAAAGCTGCCCACAGCCCAAGAATTGGCTCAATATTTCTTAGATTATATTTTTAGACTTCACGGAATTCCAGAAGATGTGGTCTCAGATAGGGGGGTCCAATTTGTGTCACGCTTCTGGAGGGCATTCTGCACCCGGCTAGGCTTCACTGTTTCTCTGTCTTCAGCTTTTCACCCTCAGTCCAATGGGCAGACTGAAAGGACCAACCAGTCATTAGAACAATATCTCCGTTGCTTCACCTCTGATATTCAGTCAGAGTGGTCCCAATTTCTTCCCTTTGCTGAATTTGCCTTCAATAATGCAGTTAACTCCTCCACGGGGGTATCGCCCTTCCGATGTGTATATGGGAGGGATTTTAAGTTCTCAGCACTTTCAGGCTCGTCCTCTGGTTTGCCTTCTTGGTTGTCCCAGTGGCCAGATTTATGGGCCAAGATTCAGCGGCATTTGGTCCAGGCATCGAGTCAGCAGAAGGTCTTTGCGGATCGTCGACGATCCAAGAATCCAGATTATAAAGTGGGGGATTTGGTCTGGCTCTCTACCAAAAATTTAGCGCTACGCCAACTCTCTGTAAAATTGGGACCACGATATATCGGCCCTTATCCCATTTTACAGAAAATTAACCAAGTCACATACAGACTCAAACTTCCACCATCTCTGAGGATTTGTAATTCCTTTCACGTTTCCCTCCTTAAGCCTGCCAGGGGAGTGGAGGAGGATTCCTCTCCTTCTCCTATCCTAGTTGATGGCGAGCAGGAGTTTGAAGTCGCACGAATTCTGGATTCCCGTTTCCTCCGGAATTCCTTGCAATATTTAGTTGACTGGAAGGGATATGGGCCAGAAGAGAGGAGTTGGGTTCCAGCTAGAGATGTGCATGCAGACCGTTTAATTAAAAGATTTCATAAAGAAAATCCTCTTAAACCCAGGGTGGAGGGTCCTGGGGCCCCTCCTCAAGGGGGGGGGTAATGTAAGGAATTTACCTCTGCCAGGGGGCCGGCGGCGAGCGTCCGCGGGGCGACGCAGCACTCCTGCTGCTGGGAGCGCGGCGCGTCACTCTGGCAGCCTCCCTTGCCCCTCTCTAGCTGTGCAGGCGCGCGTCCCGCAGTCTGTAAATTTTGCCACTAGGAGGCGCTGTGCTGTGAGTGGCAGGCAGCGCAGAGTGCTCCACACCTGATGGGAATCAGGGGCTGATCAGCCCTGCAGCTAAGACTGACCAGCCCCTGGATAGTGTGTCCAATCACTCACAGTGTTGTAAGTTACACCAATCAGCACATACACTCCCCCCCAGGGTGGCCATTGGTCGATTCCCAAATAAATATGGAGTCAGCCCAGCACTCAGTGCCCGTGATAGTCTCTTGTGATTAGGGTGTGATTCTGTTAGCTGTTATCTGATCCTGACCCGGCTTGATCGACCATCCCTGTCTGCTGCCTGTACCGACCTCTGCTTTGTCTGACTGCGAACCTGCCTGCCCCTCTGGATACCCTGCGATCTCCGACCTCCTGGCTTGACCCCTTGGCTACCCCTGACTACGCACCTGTCTCATCCCTGTACTCTGACGCACCCTCCGGATTGACTACCTGTGAACGACCTCGGCTTCGGGATACCCTCGTGGTTCATCGGCCTTCACCGTAAGCAGCCATCCTTTGCGCCTATTAAGACCTGGGGGCAACCGTGTCCGGTGAGGCGTGCCTAGCGTCCCGGCAAGCGGGGGCTTGACTATAGGCAGAAGCGGCGGTGGAGATTGGGGGTTGCCTGCTTACAGAAGGCTGGTGTCCCGCTGGGCATCACACAATGACTGGGAAGCACCATAATACCTCCGACTATTGCCTGCTCTATCTTTTTGAGCAGCAAGATCCTCCGATTTGTATTGACTTTAGCATGCTGGATGATTCAGCGGTGTTGGTCCGCTTTAAAGACAAGATCATAAGTATGAAAACAATGCATCTAGTCACTTTTTTCATCACTAGGAAAACTTGAATATGTCAGCTTTACATTCAATGCAGAGGCTTCTATTATCAGTGGGCTGCTTGCCTATGACTACATCTGCCCACGCTTCTACAGCAAGTTTAGGATGACATTAAAAGGAACCTCACACTGCTTTAATGCGGCAACAGTGCCACTGAGGGGAGCATTCCAATTGGTGGTTTCCCCGAAATACCGAGACCCCCAAAACTCACCTCTTCCTGGGACTGTCATGTGGAGGCATAGAAGTGTTCATGTGACCACCGACAGCAGCCGTCACATGGATCTGGGATAGATTTTTAAAGGGCCCAATCCCAAAAGTCCTGGTTTTGGTGTGTGTGGGTGTGTGTGTGTCACACACACAAGTAGAGATTACAGACCACCCTTGCTGGGTATGGGACCACTTTAAAGTAGGATCTTAGCAGCTCTACAAAGATTAATGAGGTGACTCTCAGCCAATGGGAGTTCAGAGAGGGTGAAACAGTTGCAGCAACAGGTGCATTTACATCTCAGGGGTAGAATAAGTGTCTGATAAACATATCACATTTAAGAGGAAAATCCAGGAGCCGTAATGTTACAGTATTGGGAATAAGAACATGAAAGAAAAGCTATAAGCAAATACCACTATTCAGCCATCCCCAACCCTGCATTGAAAGCGGAACAAAAACTAAGGAATTAGAATTATCCGGGTTTTGTTCAGCGCCCCGCGTGAAACACCCCAATTCGCCTAGGAAAACTGGCCTCTCCAGGCTCCAACGCACATGCGCTGGCTCTCATCCAAATGAGAGCCGCCTGCTGTGACGTCATTGGCCAAGCGTTCCTCATTGACTTGAATGTCATATTTACCGTAAATGGCTAGGGCGGGAGCCCGTGCAGGGATGCTGGGGGAGCGGCCAAACGTGCTCCCCATTGTAAACAATGACAGTTGCCTGCTGAATGATGTAGCCACAGCAGACGGCTCTCATTGGACAAGTGCCTGCGCATGTGCGTTGGGGCAAGGAAAGGTGAGCTTTTATGGGGGGGGGGGGGTTCACACAGCTGGGCAATCTGATTCGGGATGCCCCAGGGAAAAGCCAACGGCCATCCCTGTTCAAGGCTGGCCCTTGCTGGGTTTTGCTTTACTTTAAAGATATTCATCTCTTCCAGTCTTTGTGTGCTATGGGGACAGGAAGCCACAGAACACTAATAGGAGACGAGGCTTCTGACAAAGGCTTTTCGCCTACGTGCCCCCTCAGCCGACATATTGTACCCTTTCAAGCTTGTTCCAAGTTATGTCTGGCAGTTCCACACAACATAGAATAGCAATAGTGGGCATCCCAAATCAGGATGCCCCGGGGGACTAGGAGCAAAACCCTGAGTAGTCAAGATCCCAGGTCCTGCTCCAAATTTGACCAGTTCATTGTTATGTGTTTCAGTCCTCAATCACCACTTTCCAAGCACGACCTGGGTGGTACCTATGGATTATCTGCATCTAAAAGAGTGTTTAAAAAAAAAAAAAAAAAAAAAAAAAAACACACACAAGTAGCACCTGATAGGGTCCTGAGCACCACCAGGGGTACCCCTAGCACTGTTCTGGAACCCTTGTTCTAGACGAGGAGTTTTTGCCAATCTGCCATATAACCCTTCATTGACTGTGTCCCCAAGTCCGTATCACGAGAAATTTTATGGCGACTGAGCTTTCCTTTGGCTTCATTCATTCTACGTCCTAGCACTTCCCTCACCTATCACACCAGCCTCTATATGTTTGTACGGGGTGGTGGGATCAAATCTGATCGTCCAACTTATTTGCTGTGGCCAGATAAAATACAATTCTGTGAAATACTCACCTGTAGAATTGGTATTATAAGTATACAGTACGTCCTGCTCCAGATAGATTACTTACACTTGGGTTATCCTCCGCCAGATGGCGCTGCACTGCAGAGACATGTAAAAACAGGCTCCTCCCGGCCCCTCAAATACCCAGGACCTCCCACAAATCCCCAGCATTGAAAAGCAGTGAACAAGAAGCCGGGAGAATTTAACCACCAAAAACTGGTAACTATAACAAGATAACAATCACCATACAGGGGATCCAGAATAAGGCAAAAACCAGGGTGGGGTGGAGCAGGACGTACTGTATACTTATAATACCAATTCTACAGGTGAGTATTTCACAAAATTGTATTATTCTTAGTATACAGTACGTCCTGCTCCAGATAGATTACTTACACTTGGGACATCCAATAGCAGTGTCCATAAGCAGGGTGGGATCCCCAACAAAAAAGGTAACAGCAGACAGTTTAAACCACTGCCGCCTGCAAAACCTTGCGGCCAAAAACAGCATCAGCTGAGGCCCTAACATCAACCTTGTAAAACTTTGAAAAAGGTATGAACACAAGACCAAGTAGCGCCTTGCAAACTTGTTCAACAGCCTGGTGCTGGAAAGCCCAAGAGGCACCAATAGCACGAGTAGAATGAGCAGTAAGGCGGAAGGGAGGACTCTTCCCCTTAGCAGAATTGGGTTGAATCACAGCCTGACTGATCCATTTGCTGATAGTAGACTTGGCAGGAGCCAAACCCTTCCTAGGACCAGAAGGGACCACAAAAAGAGCATCAGTTTTCCTGAAGGACGCAGTGACTACCAGGTAATACTTCAGACACCTGACCACATCCAAGGAATGCAGAACCCTTTCCTTAGCATTGCTAGAATTAGGGCACAAAGAAGGAAGAACAATATCTTGATTCAAATGAAAAGCAGACACCACCTTAGGTAGAAAGTCTGGCTTAAAGCGGAACACCACCTTGTCCTGGTGTCTCTCATAGTATGGGGGCTGGACAGAGCCGCCAGCACAGACACACGCCTGACCGAAGTAATAGCCACCAGAAAGACAACCTTGAGGGTAAGTACAGCCAGAGCAGCATCCTGAATAGGCTCAAAGGGAGCACCCTGCAAGGCAGACAAAACCAAGTTCAAATCCCAAACAGGGACCATAGGTTTACGTGGGGGACGCACATGAGTGACCCCCTGAAAGAAAGTCTTAACCAAAGAATGCTGAACAAAAGACTTCTGAAAGAAGACAGACAGGGCAGAAACCTGACCCTTCAGAGTACTGAGTTTTAGACCCAACTCCAACCCAAAACTCCAGAACCCTAGGGACTGAGAACTCCCTACAGGGAAGAGACCTAGACTCACACCAATCAATGTAGGTACGCCATACCCTATAATAGATGGCAGAAGAAGTTTTCTTCCTAGCCTTCACCATGGTCTCAACCACCGAGGCAGACAAGCCTTTCTCCATCAAGATGGAGGTTTCAGCAGCCAGGCCGTCAAAGCCAGTTTGTAAATTGGGATGGCGTAAGGGGCCCTGAGTGAGCAGATCTGGCACTCCTGGCAGAACGTACTGGTCTACTGCCATTTGCACCACGTCTGCGAACCACACTCTCCTTGGCCACCTGGGGGCCACCAGAATCACTGGCACCCCTTCCAGAGCAATCTTGCGCAGGACCCTGCCCAGCAGGGGGAATGGAGAAGAGACATACAGGAGCCGAAATTCCTGCCATGACATGGACAGAGCATCTGTGGCCAAGGCCAGAGGATCCTGAGACAGGAAGACAAAGGCCGGGAGCTTGTGATTGTGACGGGATGCAAACAGATCCACATCCGGTAGACCCCAACAGTGACACAGGGACTGGAATACCCTGTTGCAGAGGGACCACTCTCCCTGACGAGAGGTCCCCCCCCTCTGCTCAGAGAGTCTGCCAGTAGATTCTCTGCCCCCGGGATGTACACAGCCGAAATGCATTGAACATTGGCCTCCGCCCATGTCAGAATCCGCAACACCTCCTGGAGGGCCCCCCTGCTCCGGGTCCCTCCCTGATGGTTGATGTAGGCAACCGCCGTCCTGTTGTCTGAGCGCACCTGCACAGACAGACCCTTCAGGTGATTGGTCAACTGCTCCAGTACCAACCTGATTGCCCGTAGTTCCAGAATGTTGATGGGCAGGTGGGCCTCCTGAGGGCCCCACCTCCCCTGGAAGCGCAGGGACTTCCAGAATCCCCCCCCCAAACCCGACAGACTGGCATCCATGGTGACCGTCTCCCAGGAGGGGGCCAGAAAGGACCTGCCCCCCAGCAAGTTCCTGTGGTCCAGCCACCACGAAAGGGACCGCCTGACCACCGATGGGTCCTTGTCCCATACTGACAGAAGGTGAAGTTGCAGAGGCCTCAAATGGAACTGAGAAAAGGGCACCGCCTCGAAGCTCGCCACCATCAGGCCCACCAACTGCATTCCCTGCCTGAGGGAGGGCTGGGGACACGATAGCAGGAACCTCACCTGCGCAGTTAGAGCTTCCACCTTCTGTTGAGGAAGGAATATCCTTGACTGAACCGTATCCAGAATCATTCCCAGGAATGGCGTCACAGAAGAAGGAGACAGAGAGGACTTGGGGTGATTGATCACCCAGCCGAAGGACTCCAAGGTGGACACCACCAGCTGAGTGTCCAACTCCGCCTGCTGCAGAGACCGAGAGGTGATGAGTATGTCGTCCAGGTAGGGCAGCACGCGTATGCCCTTTGACCTTTCCAGAGACATCACCCCCGCCAGCACCTTGGTGAACACTCTGAGAGCTGAAGGGAGGCCAAATGGCAAGGCCACGAATTGGTAATGTTGATCTTCCAACGTGAATCTGAGAAACCTTTGGTGTCCCGGGAACACAGGGATGTGAAGGTAAGCATCTTTGATGTCCACAGACGTCATGAATTCCCCCGGGCGCAGAGTTTCCATGATCTTGACAAACTTGTTGAGGATCTTCAAATCCAGAATGGGCCTGACTGACCCATCTTTTTTGGGCACTGTGAAAAGGTTGGAATAGAACACCTTGCCCCTTTCTCTTAAGGGGACTCTGCAAATGACCCCCAGATCCAGAAGTCCTTGCACGGCCTGCATCAAGCCCTGAGCGGAGACAGGGTCCTGGGGGATCCGGGGCCTGATGAATCTTGAGGGGGGCCGCACAGCAAACTCTATCTTGTAACCAGAGGACACTACCTCCTGAATCCACCAGTCTGAGACGTGGCGCCTCCAGACGTGCGCGAAGTGCTGTAGGCGTCCCCCCACCCTGACGGGCGAGGGCGCCCCATCATGCCTGAGGGGGCTTGGGAGAGGGTTTGGACTTAGACCCCCAGGAGGAGCCAGGACGTCGTCCCCTGCTCCTATGCCAGGAATCTGCACGAGCCGCGAAGGACACCCCTTTTCCCTGCTTAGCACCTCGGTAGGGGAGTGAAGGGGGGCCCTGGCCCCGAAAGGGCCAAGACTGCCGCCTGCGCTGGGGTAACTTACCTCCTTTAGCAAAGAGGTCTAGGCGGTCCCCAAACAGCCGTAGCCCCTTAAATGGAAGCCCAGTAAGGGCTTTCTTTGCAGCATTGTCAGCAGCCCACTGGCGCAGCCAAACCGCGCGGCGTATAGCTACCGCCAAGGCAGAAGATCTGGCACACATCCTAATGGCATCATCCGATGCAGATAGGATAAAGTTTACAAACACATCACAGTTAGACAGTGCATTAACCGTATCAGGTGGCAATTCATCAGGGCCTTCGAGTACACTTCTGACCAGGGCCCTGAGCGCCACAGAAGTAATGGCCAAGGCGCAAACCGGGCGCAGCGCCGCCCCCACAAATGCAAAGGCATGGCATGCCAATTGGTCAATGCGCCGGTCCTCAGAATCCCGCAGCGTAGTAGTGTCGGGGGAGTGCATAATAGAGGTGTTAGACAGCCCTAGAATAGGAGCATCCACCTCGGGAGGCGATTACCAGCACTTGACCATATCAGCAGGAAAGGGATACTTTCTGTCCAAACTCTTAGGTATCCCGGGAAGTCTACTGGGATGTTCCCACTCCTTAAGCACGAGGTTATTGAAATGGGTTTGCTAAGGAAGTTCCAACCGAGCCTTAGCCGTATGAAAAAGCTCACCCCTTTGCCTGGGAGCCGCAACAGGGGGAGAGATGGACAAAACCTCAAAAATCTGAACCAGCAGCCTGTCAGTATCATCCGGGGTCCAGGGGTCAGAGCCAGAATCGTCATGACCCCTGGGCCTCTCGTCAGATGACCCTGAGTCAGAGAACAGCTCCCCTTCGTCCGAGGGGGTATAGCCATATAGATGCAACAACTTGTCAGACTCTGTAGGGAAAAGAGTGGCATCAGGGGTTAAGTGACGCTTTTTAGCGGTGGCCTTACGCGCTAAGGTATTAGCAATCAATTTTTCAACACTGGCCAGTCTAGCAGCCACATCAGGATGAGAATCCCCGCTTGTATTGGGGGTTAGACTCAAGCTTGGGGGAGTAGGTGAAGTGAGACGAGGTGCAGGCCCAGCCACCGGAGGGGCGGGTTGCAACATTAACGCCTGCTGTGCGCAAGGAAGAGAGACCTGTGCATTGTCACCGCAGATAGGCGAGACCCCACAAGCTACACACAGTCGGGCTTGTCCCGAAGGAACCCCGGTCACGTTATCCTGGGATGCCTCCATATGGTGATTAATAGGCCAGTAGGGATTGACGCTGTAAGCCACCCTGGATGCCCCAATGACCCGCAGGGAAGTGGGAGTAATTATACTAGGCCCGACTGACAATTACACCGGGCCGGGAGAAGCCACTGGATTCACCCGTCTGAAAGACACAATGAGAAGAAGGGACGTCAGAACCATGTACAGTAAGCAATGAGCATAAAGGTCGCCCACGAGGGCACTTACAGACCGCAGAAGGGGGGACCGTTACACATGCGCGCGCAACTATACCGCAAAATGGCGCCAAGCGGACCTTGAAGGGCGGGCCAGAGCGGGCCAAGCCAGGCCCCCGCCCCCGAAAAGCGCAAAGCTCTAAGACAGCAGCCAATGATAACGCCGCAGCGTCTGAGGCAACGCTGCCGTCCGGCGCGGACATCCAAAGGAGGGAAAAGACGCGCGCGCGGCGGCGGCGGCCGCCATGTAATAGTAAAAACAGACAAGTCAGCGCGGCAGCTGACACCACATATCTGGTTATACACGTAATCACTATACGCACTGACCCACACCTCCCCCCTTCTTTCCCCCCTGAAGGCTACGGGGAGAATGAGGGAGGATGGCAGCCCTTTGGACAGGACCCACCGCTAAACGGAGCATGTGGCAATAATGCGGGAGGGGCATCCCATAAGGCTCACCATCAGCCTATACCGCCTACCCTTTGGTGGGGGACTGCGGTGGAGCAGCGCTCCATAAGCACACACGGTGCCGCCTACCTTCACCCGACCAGCGCAGCCCAGGCTGGGAGGCACATCACACGAAGGACGGGTGGGAATAGTCCAACAGGGCCGCAGGCTAATAGCCCCGCTCACCTGTGACAGAGTGATATTTCATGTCTTCGCAGTAAGCACTGCAGAGAAATCTGGGGATTTGTGGGAGGTCCCCGGGTATTTGAGGGGCCGGGAGGAGCCTGTTTTGCATGTCTCTGCAATGCAGCGCCATCTGGCGGAGGATAACCCAAGTGTAAGTAATCTATCTGGAGCAGGACGTACTGTATACTAAGAATATACAAATCCCCTGCTTCTTACCCCTCTACTGTCACAAAGTTGCTTTTAGATATAGTGCTGTGCTATGCGCCGTTTTACAAAATAAAATGGTGAGAATTTAAAAAAAAAAAAAAAAAAAAAAAGGAATAGCAATAGCAATAGTTGGATTTCCTTCCCCACATTTCTATTTATTGAACATATTAGGTGTTAATCTCAGCTGTGTGGTTCTCCGGGCATGCTCACATGAGGATACATCTCCTGCTGCTTTGCCAGCGATGCTCCCATTTCTTGATGCTTCTCTTGCTCAGTTTGCAGCCTCCTCTTTTCATCTTCCAAGGTACTTGCCAAACGCAAAGCTTTTGCAGCACGAAGGACTTCACTCTCATCATCTGAGACAGAGACAAAAAGTTTTGAAGGACCGCTTACTATTTTTAGATAGAAAATCACATTTACTGCAGCTTGGAAAGGTTTTCATACCTATTTTTTAATGAATAGGAATCTTAGTGTCCAGCTCCCTGGCATTAAGTGCAGGGGGGCTTTAAAGAGGAATTTAATGCCCTGCATTGGTGCTCTATATACCATGAAACTGGGTCACTGGTGCACAATGTGATGCATGAAACGAGGATGTGGAAGACATTAAAAGCCCCATTCTCCAGCTTTTGTAGCACCAATTCTCAGCAGAGCATCCCAACTGGGAAACCCCTGAATAAATCAGAGGAAGTCCAGTTTTTAACTTGACTTCCTCTTTAAGCAGGACCAAAACCTGAGTAACCCATCTTAAGTGTCTAAAAGACTCCATGGTAGGCTTACATCTGGCCCCTGGGCATCCCCAGTACTAGTATAGCTAATGCGAGCATCAATGCCTGCTTATTTGAATGGCTGGACACAAGTGAGCACAGTACAAGAGAGACCAGTGGAAGACATCCTTGTTCCATTCAGAACTAATCACAAAGTATGAATGTATTCTTAGTATGTCACACACCCCGCTTCAAGAATCCATAACATGTGGGTAATATCGTCCTGAAGAGGGCGTTCCTGCAGAGATGATAGCAAAAGAAAGCCCCTCCCTGATCCATAAATACCTGGGACCTCCCACTCACTACCCAGTTTTCCATCTCTGCAGACGGCGAGCAAGTCAGAAGATGATGGCTCCTCCTTGCACAGGGGGATTTCAGGTAGCCGGGGTAACTCCCGGCCTCTTATTTTGTCTATTTCCGCTCGGACCCCTGTTTGTCCCAAAATTTACCTCAGATTACATGCCTCCACAGTCTTGGCTGCTGGCCCGAGCGAGGGTACATTGGCACCTCTGGTGTTGAGGAGCAGAGCTCCACCGTGAGACCCTAAAAGAGAGGGTAGGCGGTCATACCGGGTAGGTGATCCCGGTTTGGGATGCCCCGTTCCTTGACTTTTCCCCGGGGGGGGGGGGGGGGGGGGGCCCTTCCCTTTACCAACTATGGGGGCTGGGGTTCCTCTCATAGGGGTTAGCTTTATTCTCTCTTTATTCACTTTCTCTTGTTGATGTGGAGCGTCTGGAAGTAATCCTTCAATGAATTGGTTGCACTGTTGTTACTATGTTGCAGCACCGCGGCTGTCATTGCAGCCGGGTGCCGGGGTTTTTCAGTCTGTGAGGTAATTTTTTACCTCACACGCTTTGGGGGGGCGGGGCTGGCACTCGGCGCTCTGCCGCGGCCAGCCCCCGTTCTCTCATTCATTCCTCGCCGCAGCGAGCGGGGCGGGTGCTCCGCTAGTGATAGCTGGAGCACCCGCTGTCATGGCAGCCGGCGCCGCGGTTGCCGGCGGCGCCGGTCTCTGGGCTGGTGCGTGAGGGACTTCTTCCCTCACGCTTCATTCACACTGGAAGGGGGGGCGGAGCCGGGCTTTCGGCGCGTCGCCGCGGCTCCGCCCTCCTCTGTACTGGCGCCGCTGCGGAGCTGAGCTCCCTGTTACTAGGCAGCTCCCTGTTACTAGGCAGCTTAAGGGGCACAGATCAGCTTTGCGCGGGCTGCGCAGACCACGCCCCTGACAAGGCAGTTCTTCTTCTCTTCACTTCACCTCAGAAATCGCCATTGTTCTGAGGCGGATCGTTCACCGCAGCGCCTGTGAGTGGCCCTGTGGGCCTCATTTATTTCTTCTTTTCTTTATCTGTTAAGTCTTATTGTAGGGACTTATGGGTCTCTCTCTGTCTTTTAGGTGAAGGTTATCCAGGAGGATCTTCTGTAGTATTGGAAGGTCTCTCCTGATCCTGGGTCCCTGGGTCCATTTTAGCATCACAAATCCTCCCACTCGGGACATTAAAGGGGCATCCCGGGTTGTCTAACTGGCGTCATTCCCTGGGTCATAGCGACCACTCAAAATTCACCTTATGGAGGCATCCCCGGATACTGGGACCCCTTCGGGGCATCCCAAAAAGTGTATGTTGTGTGGGATTTCCATTACTGGGGATGATGTGTTACTGTGTATACCATGTGCACAGCAAACTATTACGCGGCAGTCCGAACCCCAAGCGGCGGGGTCAGCACAGCCGGCCACCTCAACTCCCCCTCCCGCCTTGACTCGTGCCCCGTGTGACGTGGTCATGGGCAGGGATCTGCAATCCGAGATGTGTGCCAGATTGGCTAGCCTTGAGAAAATGCTCTCTAGCTCGGTCGCCCGTAAGGCTCCGTCTAAGAGAAAGCATTTGTCACCGGCTCCGCCGGTGGATGATCTTGATGACAGAGACAATCTGGATTGGTCTGATTATCCTCAGCTAGAGGAGGGGGAAGTTGATGAGGGTTCAGAATTTTCGGACGATGAGCAGTCTGCTGGCGCTGATGCCGAGCTTTCTGATTTAGGGAGATCCTTGGACTATCCTCACGCTCTGTCTCTCATGCTGGAAGTTCTGAATATTTCCCCTCCCGAGGAGGCGTCACAGCAGAAAGGTGAATTGTTTGAGGAATCCAGGCCGCGCCTGGAGTTTCCTACGCAACGCCATTTTGATAGAATCATTGACAAGGAATGGGATAGGCCGGCTCGGCTCCCTGGCATCCCTCAGGGGTGGGATAGGAAATATCCCTTTCCTTCTGAGGCGGTCAAGCGCTGGGCATCTCCCCCCGAGGTGGATGCACCGGTTTTGGGGTTGTCTTACTCCTCGGTTTTAAACAGACCTGATTGTTCCACTCTCAAAGATGGAGAGGATAAACGTATTGATCAGATGGCTTCTCATGGCTTTACTAGCATTGGGTCGGCCATCCGGCCTGTGTGCGCTTCGGAGCTAATGGTGTTGGCTACCAGGTCTGTGGTCAGGGACCTGTTGACTTCTTCCAGGCTTCGTCCTGGTAGTAACGAGTTCCTTAGCCTTAAACGGTGTGAGTTGTTTCTATCCTTTGTGTTGACTGCCTTGGATGACACTTTGATGATGTGTGGTAGGACGTCGGCTCTGCTTGTGGCTATTCGGCGGTCGGTGTGGCTGCGCCAGTGGGCGGCCGATTTTATGTCCAAAAAATCACTGACGGCTTTACCCTTTGTTGGTCTACGGCTCTTTGGAGAGACATTGGACTCTGTCACCAAGGGTGGTAGGTTACCTCAACGTAAGAAACAACGCCGCCCTTTTCGGGGGGCGCCTGCCTTTACCCCCTCCTTTCGGGGGGCCAGATCTGGTAGGGGTTCTGCATTTCCCTCTTCCAGAGGAGATTCCGGAAACAGGGGCAGAGGACGTGCCCGTTCTGGATACAGTTGGGGCTCTAAGCCCAAACCGGCTGCTAAGCCGGCTCAGCAATGAGGGGGCGCCCTCACCCATGCGGGTGGGGGGACGGCTGCAGCACTTCTCTCAGATCTGGGATCAAGAGGTCTCGGACAGATGGATCCGGGAAGTGGTGTCTTCCGGCTACAAGCTGGAGTTCGAGCTCCGCCCCCCTTCCAGATTTGTCAGGTCTCGGATGCCGTCGGAGCCTCTAGCGGCGCAGGGGCTCCTGGTGGCAGTGGAGAATCTTCTGGACATGGCTGTCATTTGCCCAGTGCCCCCCTCAGATCGGGGCAGGGGCTTTTATTCCAATCTGTTCACGGTACCCAAGAAGGACGGGTTGGTCCGACCCATCTTGGATCTGAAGTTTCTCAACAGGTTCATCCGGCCGAGGAAATTCCGCATGGAAACGCTGCGTTCGGCCATTCACTCTCTTCGTCAGGGAGACTTTCTGACGTCCATAGACATCAAGGATGCTTATCTACACGTTCCGGTTTTTCCAGCACACCAGAGGTTTCTCAGGTTCGTGGTGGAGGATCGGCACTTTCAGTTTGTGGCACTTCCTTTCGGTCTCACCTCAGCTCCTCGGGTGTTCACCAAGGTGCTAGCGGGGGTGATGGCTCTGCTCAGAGGCCAGGGTATCCGCATCGTGCCCTATTTGGACGATCTACTGATCATGGCCTCTTCCTTCAACCAAGCGGAGTTGGACACAGAGCGGTGGTGTCCACTCTGGAAAGGTTCGGTTGGGTGATCAACCACCCCAAGTCTTCTCTTTCTCCGTCCAGAATTCTGACCTTTCTGGGAATGTCTCTGGACACTTCACAGGCCAGGGTGTTTCTACCCCAGGCCAAGATTCTTTTGATTCAGGAGTTAGTTCGGCTTCTCTTGTCTACCCCTCATCCGACCATCCGGTTAGGGATGAGGCTGGTGGGGTTAATGGTGGCCTCATTCGAGGCAGTTCCCTTTGCGCAGTTTCACACAAGGACGCTTCAGCTTCATCTGTTGAAGGTTTGGAACAAGTCTCCTCTATCGTTGGATCAGTCCTTCCTGATGACTCCCCGAGTTCGTCGATCCCTGCAATGGTGGCTGGGGTCGGTCAATCTGTTGAAGGGCAGATCTTTTCTGGCTCCGTGTTGGGAAACAGTCACCACGGATGCCAGTCTGTCAGGTTGGGGGGGGTGTTTGGAAGGACCTCCAGTTTCAGGGTTTGTGGGGCCCGCGGGAGGCTCACGAGCCCATCAATGTTCTGGAGTTGAGAGCCATCAGGTTGGTTCTGTTTCGCTTGACTCATCAGTTGAGAGGCCTGCCAGTTCAGGTCCGGTCGGACAACAGAACGGCGGTTGCTTACATTAATCACCAAGGAGGGACTCGCAGCAGGAGTGCCCTCAGGGAAGTGTCTTTGATTCTGGACTGGGCAGAGACCCACGTCCCGTGTATCTCAGCAGTCTACATTCCGGGAGTGGAGAACACGGAGGCGGACTTGCTGAGCAGGGCCTCCTCTCGTCAGGGGGAGTGGTCTCTCAGTCCCAAGGTGTTTCGTTCGATATGTCTCAGGTGGGGGGTCCCAGCGGTGGACCTCTTTGCTTCTCGTCACAATCACAAGCTTCCAGTCTTTGTGTCTCTCTCGCAGGATCCTCTGGCTCTGACAGTGGATGCCATGTCTCTAAACTGGAGGGATCTGGGGCTCCTTTACCTGTTTCCTCCATTCCCAATGCTAGCCAGAGTGCTGCGCAAACTGGCCTTGGATGGTGCGTCGGCAATTCTGGTGGCCCCAAGGTGGCCAAGGCGAGTTTGGTTCGCAGATCTTGTAAGACTGGCAGAGGATCAGTTCGCCCTGCCTCTGCTGCCGGACCTGCTCACCCAGGGTCGGCTGCGCTATCCCAATTTACCATCGCTGGCTTTGACGGCATGGCTGCTGAAACCGCCATCTTGAAGGAGGAAGGTCTTTCTGACGCAGTGATTCAGACTCTTATCTGTGCCAGGAAGCGCTCTTCCTCTTCTATTTACTACAGGACTTGGAGGGCCTATATTGATTGGTGTGAAAGTAGGTCTCTCTCTTGTCGAGAGTTCTCCATTCCTAGAATTTTAGAGTTTCTCCAACATGGTCTAGATCTGGGGCTCCAGCTTAGTACATTGAAAGGGCAGGTTTCTGCCCTGGCGGTGTTCTTCCAAAGGTCTTTTGCACTTCATCCCTTAGTCAAGACCTTTTTCCAAGGTGTTACACATGTTCGGCCTCCTAGGAAGCCTTTTGTTCCTGTTTGGGATTTGAACCTGGTTCTTTCTGCTCTCCAGGGCCCTCCGTTTGAGCCCTTGAATGAGATAGCTTTGTCTTCTCTTACCCAAAAGGTGGCCTTTTTGGTGGCTATCACTTCGGTTAGGCGTGTTTCTGAGTTGGCAGCTTTATCCATTACAGCTCCGTACTTCGAGAAACATCAGGACAAGGTTGTCTTTCGTTTCAAGCAGGATTTTCTTCCTAAAGTGGTCTCGGAGTTTCATTTGAATCAGGACATTGTTTTGCCCTCTCTATGCCCAAATCCCAGCGACGACAGGGAAAGGGCATTGCATTCCTTGGATGTAGTTCGTGTTGTGGAACATTATCTGGAGGTTACGTCTTCCTTTCGTAAGACTGATGCTTTCTTTGTGGTGCCCTGCGGGCCTAGGAAAGGTTTGGCTCCTGCCAAATCTTCCATTAGTAAATGGATTCGTCAGGCCATCATTGGGGCCTATTCTGCCAAGGGGAGGAGTCCCCCTTTTCGTGTTACTGCTCATTCTACTCGTGCAGTTGGTGCGTCCTGGGCCTTTCAGCACCAGGCTTCTGTTGAACAAGTTTGTAAGGCCGCTACCTGGTCTTCGGTTCACACCTTTTCCAAGTTTTACAAGGTTGATGTTAGGGCATCAGCGGATGCTGTTTTTGGCCGCAAAGTTTTGCAAGCTGTTGTGGTTTAAGGTTGTGCATTGTTGCCTAGTTTTGGATCCCCGCCCTTGTTATGGACACTGCTGTTGGATGTCCCACATGTTATGGATTCTTGAAGCGGGGTGTGTGACATACTAAGAATAATACCATTTTGTGAATACTCACCTTGTAAAATGGGTATTATGAGTATGTCACACACCCCGCTTCAACCCGCCCTTTTGTATTCAGGATCCTCTTTATTGCGAACTTTGCGTGGTTGTTGTTTATATTTGCCTCTTCCTGGTCCCTTACCTTACTGCTTTCTGTATACTGGGTAGTGAGTGGGAGGTCCCAGGTATTTATGGATCAGGGAGGGGCTTTCTTTTGCTATCATCTCTGCAGGAACGCCCTCTTCAGGACGATATTACCCACATGTTATGGATTCTTGAAGCGGGGTGTGTGACATACTCATAATACCCATTTTACAAGGTGAGTATTCACAAAATGGTATTTTATCAAAGCGAGTTCTGACTGGATAAAAGCTTGCATGTGCCATGGGTGGTGGTGAAAAAATGGCCGATCCCAGGGGTTTCACAGGGATTACCATATAAAGCAGACCAAAACCTTCGAGTGAAAATCCGGGGTTTTGGTCAGCTTTAAGTGGAAAACCCAAGACAGTCACTTTTGTTACTGCCTAGCAGCTGGGTAGAAAAGAGAAGCATTAACGGGAACCACACCCCTGTAAGTTCCACGTTTCTATGGATGTTTCTTCTAGTCATGAAACACCCAAATATAGGGTCAGCTGTAAAGGACTTCTACAACCAAGGATATCCATCCTATCGGGGGGCCAGTCACTGGAATATCCAGACATCTGAGCTAGGATAATAGAAACATAATGAAAGCCAACCTGTTTCAGGCTGGTGGAATGACAGGAAAGTGAAGCATTTTGTTCGTAAGGCCTCCTCTAGCTGCTTGTGCAGTCTCTCTCTTATCCAGAGAACATCCTAGAAACAAATATAACAAGCAGAATACGAGCATTACTATTGGCACATTACACCTATACCCAAAATAAAACTGCTGTTTAACCAACTTAATGGAGAGATCTTGATTCGAATCATTTTTGGCAAGAGCCAAAAATGCCATGACCAGTGTAGGTGTCAAAACGAGGTTTACCGTATTCGTAGGAAGGAGGTTGAGCAGATCCTGTTTCTCCAATCCTAGTACAGATACAGATCCTTGATCGTTATCGGAAGGCAGGAGGCGGGAGCACTGAGTCACTAACAAGCACTGCTGTAGTCCATCCTGGAACTGTAGAATGTGGGAGACCGTAAAGTCTCCAGAGAGATTTATAGACAGAGCAAGACAGAAAACATAACGGGTACCTTGTTCTCCTCATCGGTGGTCAAGCCCTCTTGCTTCCGGACCTGCAAGTCTAATAACATCTCCTGTATTAATCTGTGAATGACCTCTGATCGGAGCCACACCTTCCTTTGTAGTTGTAGCTCTCTCTGTGCCTGTACCAATATAAACGCAATGAGCAAGACACCACAGAAGTAGGTTGGATACATGCTATTAAACCATATCATTGTGTGTGGTTCTACAAACTGAGGATAGGGTCAGCTTGAGCTGGCCCATTTATTTTGGATGCTATGGAAAGTTGGACAAGTCATAGGTTCAGGACCAGTACTGTGAGGTTAAAAGCATCAATGACACAACAGCCCCTGATGCTTCAAGTCTGCTGTATTGGACATGAAGCTACTAATTACTACTCCTGTGACCCACCGCCTTTTGGCAGCCAGGATGCAGAAAAACTGACTGACAGCAGACAGTCAGGTTTTGGTCACATGGGGTCAGCTCCCGGCTGCCAAAAATCAATAAGCATTAGCCAGCGGTATGGTGCTTTCGCTGGTACTGTGCATGTGAGGGCATACATACCAATGCACCAGCCACAACCCCCTGGCCAGCGCACACACACCTATCCTCCATCCACCACCTACCAATGCACCAGCCACAACCCCCTGGCCAGCGCACACACACCTATCCTCCATCCACCACCTACCAATGCACCAGCCACAACCCCCTGGCCAGCGCACACACACCTATCCTCCATCCACCACCTACCAATGCACCAGCCACAACCCCCTGGCCAGCACACACACCTATCCTCTATCCACCACCTACCAATGCACCAGCCACAACCCCCTGGCCAGCGCACACACACCTATCCTCCATCCACCACCTACCAATGCACCAGCCACAACCCCCTGGCCAGCGCACACACACCTATCCTCCATCCACCACCTACCAATGCACCAGCCACAACCCCCTGGCCAGCGCACACACACCTATCCTCCATCCACCACCTACCAATGCACCAGCCACAACCCCCTGGCCAGCGCACACACCTATCCTCCATACACCACCTCCCTGTACAGACTCCCTAATCTGCCAAAAATAATGTTCCAGTGCACAAACCTCTACACAATTACCAGCAACTAGCAACTGCAGGTAGCTAGTAGGTGGTGTTGTGGGGAGTCTGCTGCCCGCTTAATCACCAATGGTTATTATATAAAAATAAAATATACAAATGGGGCACACTGGGGCGATGGTGAGTGCCCACAGGGAGGGCTCCAAGTGCCGCCTCTGGCACACGTACCATAGGTTTGCCAACACTGCCATAGGGCTTATGTGTGATAGCGGCAACACACCATCTTTTGCATATATTTTTTGAGTTACTTGCTAACAAAGCTCAGCCACACTTTAATGTCATTTTGTAAGACATGGGCATCTTTTTAAAGCCTAGTTAGAATAAATCCATATATCAAAAAGGTAAAAACCTTCGGAAATTTAGAGGGGGCATTAAATCACCTGCCAAACTTCTGATATTCAAATTACAAAATCAGCACCACTTATCAAAACAGTAAGCCTTAAAGTCATTGTCCAAGCAGGGGTTAAATCTTACCATGCAGTACCACTATTGACCTCAGTGTTTGTTTTTTTTTTGCCCGAGGATCACTCCCTTCCGGGCTCCATTTAGTAACCCCTCCCCCTTCCCTCCATCTGGGCATCGTCCATCTATCGAGGTGATCATCTTGGACGATGGACAAGGATCTGGCAATACGATACGTATCATGATACAATATATCCCAATTCTGTCTCAAATACGATATATTGCGTTTTTTCAAGAAGAAACTATGACATAGGGTCCCACCTCCCGCTTTTTAGCCTTAAAAATCCCCCCCAAAAAATGAGGCCCCCCCCTTACTCAACATAACCAACCTGAATACCAGCTATGGGGGCTTGTAGAACAAGGCGCAGGGGTCAGCTTTGGTGGCCCCTGGCCCTGCAGGCTACAAGCCGGCATAGATTAATGGCCCTGGACCCTTCTACCCCCCCACCCCCTGGGCTTTGGGGAGGCTAGTTGCAGGTGACTTCCCAGCCCCCTAAGCCTTGCTTGTGAACTGGTATGGGGTCTTATGGATCACTCACCGTGGGGGGGGGGGGGGGGGGGGGGGTTGTCGGAGGCCCCCCAGGTGAAGAGGAGACCTGGCAGAAATGAACGAGTGGGCAGGTGACTGATATTTGACAGATAAAAATTTTTGACAAAATGTTTTTTTCTGACACCCCTAGCCCCTATATTCAGAAATGATTCCTCTGTTCCTCCCCCTCCTGGCTGCTGACCAATTCCTCCTTCCCCTTCAAGAAAACAACTGGGAGCATGAGTACATGTAGGGCTACTTGGTTGTTAGGTTAGCAGCAGTGTCTGGATAATGACTTTAAGGTGGACATTAATTATCAGGAGCAGCCCTCAATATACAAAGCTTGCTCCAGCACCTCCGGAAGGAATGGTAGCACGCCATGACCCTGCCGTTTTATAATATGGAGCCTCTCCAGTCAAGTCAGGCCATTGTGGGCAAGGTCCTAAAGCTCTAGAGCAGGTGTACTCAACTGGTGGACTGCAGTCCAAATCCAGACTATGTGGAGATATGTACTTCATGAGAGTACCGCAGTTCTGAGAGACTGGTGTATATACCTCCTCTAGTTGCTGAACCAAGGCAGCGCTGCCTCCGCTTGGCTCCAGGATCTGACATAGTTCCAGCAGGAGTTTACTGAACTGAGAATTCTTCTCCAGCTCGATGTCCTCCAGCTGCAGCATCGGGAGACGACTGGTCACTACAAGCAAGACAAAGACACACATGAACGGCTTCATGTTCGGTTCTATCACACGAGCACACACTATCAGTACTATCGGTGAATGAATAAGAAAGTAAATGCAATCAACAGATAATTGATCTGCGGAAGCGCCTGCTGCAATCAAGCGGGAATTTTCAGGGTGTCATGATTTTGGTCGACATAAAATTTCTTGTTCATCGCGTTAACGGCGGCATGTGGAACAGATATCGACTGCAAATAGGACTATACAAATACCTTAAAGTGGACCAACACCCAGGATTTTGACTATCCTGGGTTTTGGTCCACTTCGGCGGGGCACCCCGATCGGGGGTGCCCTGCTGTGTGAAACCCCCCAGAAACTCACCTCTCCCTGCTCCCACGTGACCGCTGCTGCCAATCCCCGGCCGACGGCGGCAGGAGGCAGCGACGGACAAGAGAGCGCCGCCTCCCGCGCGTCACTCTTACAGGGTGCGCGTCCTGCTAGAGGGACGCGTGGGAGGCGGCGGCGGGCACCGCTGGATCGAGAATCAGATAGGGATTTGGGGTTTCTGGGGTTTCACGCAGTCAGGGGGCTGATCGGTCCGGGCCGATCACGGGAGGGTGTTGGTCCACTTTAAATGTGATCTTAAACCACAATCACTTTAAAGTGGTCCTTTCCTCTGGGGGCACCCAAATCGATGATGTCACACCGTCTAAGGCCAGCGGCTCCGAGCTCGCTGGCGGCCGCATCACCCGCTTCCTTCTAACAGGGAGTGTGCCTGCGCCGGCCATTCACAAATGCCTGGCGTGGGCACGTGCCCTGCTAAAGGGATAGTGGGGATGCGGATGCGGCTCGCACATGCGTCGTTGGACCGGGAAGCAAGGTAAGTGTATGGGGCGACCTTGGGGGTTTACACAGCAGGGTATGCCGATTTGGGATGCCCCGGGGGGGGGGGGGGGGGTTGGTCCACTTTAACTAATAGTTGCCAAAAAATCGTCTGCGCAGGAATTTCAATCTATACCAAATATAAAAAGCCACTACACTACAAGGCTGTGATAAGATTGTTTGGTTATGTATAGCAAGCTCTAGGTGTCCCTTGGTTGGGGAAGGGGGATGCACTGCATCTGAACCCTTACCCCATCAGTCCAATGTATAGATTCACATTGTCGAGTCATTTATTGATCCTCACATTGTACAGCCAGCCTCACAGCTAATGCCCAATATAAAGGGGAGCCAGCCAAGGCCACATTCTGCTCACCAGGACCAGATTGGGGGTGCCCATGGCATGGGGCAGGTAATTTTTGGGGCCCCCCACTAGTATTACACCTTCCACCACACACTCCCTAAGCCCCCTGATCTCACACCACAACCGGAGGCAAAAAAAAAAATACAACATTCCCATTGTGGGAGGCTTTAGGGGCCCAATAGTTATGGCTCAGGGGTCCACTAGGAACAAGTGGTGGGAGTGCCTGTGGCTACATCTCTCCTCCCATAACCAGTCCTTATTATGCACCAGTATTAAAGTGGACCAAAACCCAGGATTTGCACTAGCCAGGTTTTGGACCTCACCCCTGGGGGATCCCATTTTGGGATACACCACTGTGAACCCTCCCCCCCCAAGATTGCCCAAATGTACCTCTCCCCAATCCATTCAGGCCTTGCGGCTAGGAATCAGCCAAGGGCCAAATTATTGGTCGCAACTCTGCTAGGTATTAGCAGGGGGTGTGCCTGTGCCGGCCATTCACAAATGCTTGGCGCTGGCTAAAGGTATAGCATAGTGCAGGCACAACCCACACATGTGCTGATGGATTGGGAAGCAGGGAAGTTTTACTAGGAATTCAGGGGCTTCACACAGCAGGGCATTCCAAATCATGATGCCCAGGGGAGAGGGAATCAGGCAGCCCTGGAGTTTATAAGATTGCTTGATCCAGTTTGCGGAGGCCCTGACCTTGAGAGGCCTGGAGCACTTGCTCCATTAGCAACAATTCTAATGTGTCCCTGTCTGTCACACACAATGCTTAGGAATGTGTGGGCCCCATAGTAGCAGATGTGCGGGCCCCATAGTAGCAGGTGTGCGGGCCCCATAGTAGCAGGTGTGCGGGCCCCATAGTAGCAGGTGTGCGGGCCCCATAGTAGCAGGTGTGCGGGCCCCATAGTAGCAGGTGTGCGGGCCCCATAGTAGCAGATGTTTAGGCCTCATTACAGTAGCAGCCCCAGCATTTTGCGCTTACCGTATTGCAGCGTGCGACCCGCCATGGTCAGTGACCCGGTAGCCGACAGCAAGCGGATGAGACAGATTATATACGGTCCAATCCCGAGTGCCACTATACCTACAGTACGGCAGCCACTATCAGGCGGGAGATTTTAAACAGTCGCCTTATAGTGAAGTCAGCAGCAAGCGGATAGCGCTTCATCCTTTCGCCCACTAGAGGGAGCAAAAGCGCCATAAAACTGCGCTGCACTTCGGTAAAATGGCCGCCGATTAGTGTCGGGGACAGTAATAGCAGCGCCTTTATCTTTCAGCTAGAGATTAGTGTACACTAACCTGTTGTGCGGACTTTAACGTTTATAAGATGTACTCTTTCTGTGAAATAGACGTGCGTCTAGGCAGGTGCAGATAGACTTTCTTGGGTTTGCACTAGTTCCATTTGCAGGAATAGCTCAAGGCAATTGGACTTGCTGTTTTATTGTCTTGAAGATGATTTCCTAGTAATCTGACTGGATTAATCAATTCAGAGTAATTTGTATAACATACCTTTTAACTTTTGAATTATTTTTTTTTAATTACAGTGGACCAACAGTCAAAAATGAATTAAACCAAATCAACACAACAAACGGTGCTCATATGCATCCCTCCCCGGGTCGATTTAGATTGCTGCACATAAACATTCATTTACCTTTTTCTAACGCCTACTAGGGTACATATTAAAAACAAGATGGCCGCTCACGGGCTTGCAGGCCACCTGCAAACAGAAAAGAAACTCCACCTAAGAATTATACTCTCCAGGGTGTTGTTCCTCTCAGGCGGGGTATCCCGATTTAGTATGCCCCGCTGTGTGTAGTCCCATGGAACACCCAGCATCCTTTCCATCTAAAAGTCTCCACAGCTGGCTGACTAGGTGCCCTGATTCTGGATGCCCCGTTGTGTGAACTCCCTGCAGTGGCCTGCAAACCTCTTAAAGCGGTCCTTCATTCTGAATAAGAGTCTATCTTATATGGTTCCCACACAGATTGTTCACATTAAAGATCATCCTACCTGCATCTACTGTATTTTATGAGCCTTTAAACATCCAAGATGGCAGCCCATGGAACATCAGGCAGCCTGCAAACAGGAAGTGCCTTCTGACTGTGCTGCTCTGCATTCTGGGACTGCTGACCTTTTCCTTACCCCAGCTCTGCTCTGTCTGAGCAAAGCACAGCTATAATCTGCCCTCCTGTACTTTATCCCACTCTCCTCAGGAAGTGTGATGCTTCTGAGTCAAGATGGCGGCGCCCGTATCCTAAAGTCCTGGACAGAGTTGCAGCCCAGTGAGGGAAAGAATAATAAGTGACTAAAAACTTAAAATGTATTAATTTTAGATGCTGGGGAATCATTTTTTAAGGGTTTGGGCTTTTCAATAAATGATGCTGAAGGTCTAACTTTCTGCTGGTCCCTCATCATGATCATGGACTGTGGCTACATCCCTGGCATTCTCAGCTCCTTCACCCAGTCATTCTGACGCAGGAGCGTGCCTCTGCAGGGAAACCGGGCATGTGGCCATCCCTGCTCCCAATGCTCTGGATGCTCTGTCTAAAACAAAAGCTTTTATACTATGCCTTACTATGCATGGCATAACGCACTGACTGGGAATGGCATTTGCCATGGGAATGGTGGAAAGGTGAGTGGGTGATCTGGGGGGTTTCACATAGTGGGCCATCCCAAATCTGGATGCGGCAGGGACAGGAACCAATCACCAGGATAGAGAAAGTCCTGTTGTTAGGTGCACTTTAACGTACCTGAATCTTGCAGCCAGGTCCAGGTCTGACTTCCCTGGGGCAGGTTCATGAAATCTACCCCTAGTGACGTAACCCGGGTCCACTGCGCCCCCAATACAAAAAATAAATAATATTATGGACCCCACACACCAATTCCCCACCCCCAGCACACATACACACCGATCCCTCATCACACACACACATCTGTAACCCCCCCCCCACACATATACATTAGACCCCCCCTCAGCTGTGTGATGTACACCAAGTTGTCAACCAACCCCCCCCCCACATGCACATACATAAGCCAATGTTTCACACACGCATACAGGCAAGCCCCCCCCCCCACACATACATACAGGCAAGCCCCACCCCACACACATACATACAGTCAGGCTCACCCCCCCCCCCCCACAAGTACATGCAGGCAAGCCCCCACACACATACACAAATGCAGACAAGCCCCCCACACACAAAGAGCCCCTACACACATGCAGGTAAACCCCCCTCACACACACACACATACATAAAGGCAATTCCCAAACAGCATGGTTCTACATCACTCACATATCCCCTCCACCCCCTGCCGCTGTTCTCTACCACTTACCTAAATGCCTCCATCCCCTGCTGCTGTCCTCCGTCACTCATTTAACCCCTCCACCCCTGTCCTCCCTTGCTCATCTAACCCCACCCCTGCCACTGTCCTCCACCACTCACCTAACCCCTCCACCCCTGTCACTGTCCACCATTCACCTAACCCCTCCACCCCTGCCACTGTCCTCCACCACTCACCTAACCCCTCCACCCCTGCCACTGTCCACCATTCACCTAACCCCTCCACCCCTGCCACTGTCCTCCACCACTCACCTAACCCCTCCACCCCTGACGCTGTCTTCTACTACTTACCTAGCCCCTTCCAGGGATGCACCTGTAATGAGGCTATGCGGCAGCCATCTCAGGCAGCACTGGTAAGGGGGCAGTAATTGCTGGATCTGGTTTTTCACCACTGCACACTCAATCATTGGTGGCTCCCTCCCCCTTGGGCTGTCCTATTCAGTGGAGCTGCCAGTCCTGGGGGGCGCCTTGCCTCAGACAGCACAGTTGCTAGGTTCACCCCTGACCCCTCCACTCCCTGCCGCAGTCCTCTATCACTTACCAAATTTTTCCACTCCCTGACACTGTCCTCTATGACTCACCTTTCCCTGGCCAATGACCCGCACCTCTGACCTAGCCTAGCAGAAGGCCCAGCAGCAGCAAAGAACCATCAGCAGAGTAGTAGAGGGCAAAAACTGGAAGACCAGACAGGGGCAGCAAGTTCCAGATGGCAATCAGCAGCAGAGAAGGGAGAATGTCAAGGATCTGGAGGTGGTGAGAACTAGAGGCTGATCCACAATGCAGTGCAATGTAGGTAACTTTAAATAAACTTAACCTAGTGTGCATAAGAGTGAGGGTTAAAGAGGAACAATCACCAGGATTTTCACTATGCTGGTGATTGTTCTTGATCTGGTGTGAAACCCTCCTTGAAATGCCAATAATTCCTACCTTGGGTGGTGCCTGGTGATCCCATAGTACATGCACATGCTCTCCTCCAATCAGTGCCTAGCGATCCATTTAAATTTATTAAGCCACTCTGACATCACAGCTGACATCAGAGTGGCTTAGTAAAGCTGAATAGAGCATTAGCAGCTGGTAGCTCTCCTTTGGCTGTGCACAGCTGTGCCAACCATTCAGAAATGCCTGGCACATGTGTGTGCACCAGCCAGAGGGAAGCCACAGATGGCAGCATAGCCCGCACATGCACTGTGGAAATCTTGGTAAGGCGAGTATATTAGCCAATCTGGAGCATTTCATGCAGGGGCATCCCAATTTGGGATAGGGAATTAGCGGGCCCCGGAGTCTCTGAGCTCCCTGTGGATCAGGACCCCTTTTCACCCTTGGCCTGTAGGAAGCCAAAATGCACCAAACCTGGCCAGTTCTGTGCTAGAAAAATTCTTGTGAGGTGCCACATCTCTTCCAGGACACACCTCCTCCAGCCCACACCTCCATCCAAACCACCCCCTTTAGGACAAAATCCTGTGTGTGCCACTGGATGGCATCATTTGTATTCTTTGGCTGTCAGACAACCTGAAAAAGATGCAAGTGATGATGGGCTTGCTTTGACAGGTAAGAAAACGCACGAACAGCTGGGTTTATCACAGCGGGGCATCCCAGTTTGGGATATTCCTAGGAAGTGGGAATCAGCTGGCCCTGGAGACTCAGACTCCATGCCCAGTTTTGGTTTGCTTTAGAACAGGAAACCACTTCATCTTCTTCTGAGGTCTGGAGAACAGACGTGTCTTGATAAGACACCCGATGCTGCAGTTCCCTAATTTGTGTTACATTAAGCATTATACCTTTAATGGAAGTTAAAGCGGACCTTCACCCTGAATAAGAGCTTATCTTATTTGTTTCCCACACCCTGTACCTACAGATTGCCCGCATTAAAAATTATCCTACCTGCTTCATATTATAAACCTTTAAACATCCAAGATGGCAGCACATAGAGTCTCAGGCAGTATATAGAGTCTTCTGACTGTGCCGCTCTGCATTATGGGATTGCTGTCCTTTTCCTGACCCCAGCTCTGCTCTGTCTGAGCAAAGTCTAGCTATAACCCGCCCCTCTGCAGGTTTTCCCCTCTCCTCTCCTCAGTATGCAATACGTCTGAGGCAAGATGGCTGCGCACCCCCCCCCCCCCCCCCCCAGCAGGGAATAAATACAAAGTTAATGACTAAAAATATTTTTTTAAGGGTTTGGGCTTTCCATTAAATTATGCTGAAGGTCTGGTTTAAAGCGGACCAACAGTTAAAAAATACAATTCTGTGATTACTCACCTGTAGAATTGTTTTTATGGGTATCCAGTACGGGTTGCTTCATCTTCAATTCTTCACATTTGGGTAATCCGCCACCAGGTGGCGCAGTCGACTGCAGGAAGACTTGTGGCTCCTCCCGGCCCATAAAAGGCAGGAAATTACCCATAATACCCAGTGTTGAAAAGCAGTAATGCAAGAAGCCGGGAGGCAAAAAACCATGTTAATGAAACACAGCCCCACTAAGAACTCTCTCAAGAAAATCATCGTAACAAGGCAAAAGAGGATAACAAAAAGCAAGGGTGGGATGAAGCAACCCGTGCTGGATACCCATAAAAACAATTCTACAGGTGAGTAATCACAGAACTGTATTTTTCTTGGTATCCAGCACGGGTTGCTTCATCTTCAATTCTTCACTATTGGGACATCCAAAAGCAGTGTCCAAGAAGAAGGGTGGGATCCCCAGTGAGCAACAGCAGATAGTTCAGACCACTACCGCCTGAAGCACTTTTCGACCAAAAACAGCATCAGCTGAGGCCCTAACGTACACCTTGTAAAACTTAGAAAAAGTATGAACTGAAGACCAAGTAGTGGCCTCACAAACCTGTTCAACTGAAGCCTGGTGCTGAAAAGCCCAAGAAGCACCAATAGCTCTAGTGGAGTAAGCTGTAACACGGAAGGGGGGTTCCTTCCCCTTGGCAGAATACGCTTGCACCACCGCCTGTCTGATCCACTTGCTGATAGTGGATTTGGCTGGAGGCAAGCCCTTCCTAGGTCCGGCAGGGAGAACAAACAGAGAGTCTGACTTCCGAAATGACTCAGTGGCAACCAAATAGTACTTAAGCGCCCTGACCACATTCAGAGAATGAAGAGTCCGTTCCTTAGAATTAGAAGGGGCAGGACACAAGGAAGGCAAGACAATGTCCTCATTAAGATGAAAGGCAGAGACAACCTTGGGCAAAAATTCCGGCTTAAGACGAAACACCACCTTATCCTGATGCAGCTCAAAGTAAGGAGGCTTCATAGAAAGCGCCGCCAGCTCCGAGACCCGACGCACCGAGGTGATAGCTACCAAAAAGACCACCTTCAGAGTCAGAATGGACAGAGCCGTGTCGCACAAGGGCTCAAAGGGAGGACCCTGGAGAGCAGGAAGCACCAAGTTCAAATCCCACACCGGTAACAAGGGCTTACGCGGCGGACGCACATGGGTAACTCCCTGTGAAAAAAGTTTTGATAAGCCTATGATTGGCAAAAGATCTTTGGAAAAAAATTGCCAAGGCCGAAACCTGTCCTTTGAGGGTACTCAGTTGTAAACCCGACTCTAGACCAAAATCCAAAATCCTGGAAATGGAAAAAGTGCGACAAGGAAGAGACTTAGACTCACACCAGGCAATGTAAGCATGCCAGACCCTGTAATAAATCATAGAAGAGGATTTCTTCCGAGCCTGAATCATGGTACCGACGACCGAGACCGGCAACCCCTTATCCATCAGGATGGAGGTTTCAGCAGCCAAGCCGTCAAAGCCAGCGTTTGTAAATTGGGATGGCGCAGCTGTCCCTGAGTGAGGAGCCCTGGATCTTCGGGCATGAAGAAGTGATCCACCGCCATCTGGACGACGTCTGCGAACCATACTCTTCTTGGCCAGCGGGGGGCCACTAGAATGGTCGGTACCTCCTCCTGGGCTATCTTGCGCAGCACACGACCCAGCAGAGGAAAGGGAGAAAATGCATAGAGAAGTCGAAACTCCGTCCAAGGAATTGCTAGTGTAGCGCGTCCCTGGCGAAGGCTAGAGGATCTCTTGACAGGGAGATGAATTTTGGAAGCTTGTGAGTGTGATGGGACTCAAACAGGTCCACGTCCGGCTGATCCCAGCGGCGACACAGGGCGTGAAAAATCTTGTGACTGAGATACCATTCCCCCAGACAAGACGTCCCTCGGCTCAGGGAGTCCGCCTCCTGGTTCTCCAACCCCGGGATGTAAACCGCCGAGATGCAGGGAACATTCTCCTCTGCCCAAGACAGGATCAGTGACACCTCCTTGAGGGCTCGTTTGCTCCAAGTCCTGTCCTGATTGATGTAGGCGACCGCCGTCTGATTGTCCGAGCAGACCTGGACCGCACAACCCCGAAGGTGGAGAGTCAAATGAGAGAGGACCAACCTGATCACTCTCAGCTCCAGAAGATTGATAGGTACATGAGCCTCCTGCGGACCCCACTGGCCCTGGAACTTCAGCGATTGCCAGAACCCTCCCCAACCGGTCAGACTGGCGTCCGTGGTGAATATCTCCCAGCATGGAGGGAGAAAGGACCTGCCCACTAGAAGGTTTCTCGAGTCCAACCACCACGAGCTGACTGGCCAGAGGGGACAGAGCAAATTCCTGCTCCTGCTCCAGGGACTCCTGTGTTCGATCCCAAACGGTCAAAAGATTCAACTGAAGAGGTCTCATGTGGAACTGAGCGAAGGGCACAGCCTCAAAGCAAGACACCATGAGGCCCACCAACTGCATCCCCAGATGGATGGAGGGATGTGGAAACGACAACAAGGCCCGCGCCTGCATCTGAAGACCCTCCACCTTCTGCTGAGGAAGGAACACCTTGACCTGAGAAGTATGCAACTTCATGCCCAGGAAGGACCTCACCAATGACGGAGTGAGTGAAGACTTGGAATAATTGATCACCCAACCGAAAGTCTCGAGAGTGGACAATACCTTCTGAGTATCGCTCTCGGCCTGTTGAAAAGATTGAGCAGCAATCAGCAAGTCGTCCAGGTAAGGAAGAATGCGAATGCCCTGGCCACTCAGGAGGGCCATAACACCCGCTAACACCTTGGTGAACACCCGAGGGGCCGAAGAGATACCGAACGCCAAGGCCACAAACTGGTAGTGTTGATCCCCCAGGGCGAACCTCAGGAACATGCAGATAGGCATCCTTGATGTCCACTGTGGTCATGAAGTCACCTGGCTGAAGGGAGCTCACCGCCGACCGTAAGGTCTCCATGCGGAAGTGTTTGAATCTGACAAATCTGTTGAGACCCTTCAGGTCCAGCATTGGTCTCAGGGAGTAGAATCCCCGACCCTGTTCCTGAAGAGGCACAGTACAAACCACTCCGGACGATAGAAGACGTTGGACGGCCAACCTCAGGCCCTGCGCCGTCACGGGGTTTTGGTAGATCCGGGACCGAGGGAATCTTGGGGGCGGCCAAGCTGCCAGCTCTATCTTGTAGCCGGAGGACACCACCTCCTGAATCCACTGGTCCGAGACGTGTTGTCTCCAGACGTGAGCAAAGAGCAGAAGCAGTCCCCCCACCCGGATGGGTAAGGGCGCCCCCTCATGCCTGAGGGGGCTTGGTGGGGGGCTTGGGCTTGGACCCCCAGGAGAGACCGGGACGACCACAGGATCTACCTCATCCCCAAGGGTCCCTGCAACCACCAGGGAAGGAAGAGCCGCGTCCCCCACGGGAAGGACGAAAGGAAGAACCCCAAAAGGGCCGAGAATGCTTTCTACGCTGCGGGAGCCGACCATCCTTGGCCAATACATCAAGACGCTCCCCAAAAAGGCGGAGCCCCAAGAAGGAAAGCCCGGTGAGGGACTTCTTAGCAGTAGCATCGGCCGCCCACTGCCACAGCCAGATAGACCGACGCAGAGCAACCAGCAGGGCCGAAGCCCTACCGCCAAGCCAGTCAGCATCATCCATGGCAGAGAGCACAAAGGCAATAAAGTCCGTGCAAAACAAAAGTTCCTAATACTCGTCCGCACGTCTGCAGGAATGGGCGGCCTCGACAAGGCGCTTAACCTTCTTCTTGATAATAGCGACAATAGCCGCGGTGCAGAACGGGCGTAGATCAGCCCCCACAAAGGTGAAAGCATGGCAAGCGAGTTGATCCATGCGCCGATTAGCATTATCACGTAAGGTAGTAGTGTCAGGAGACGGCATAACAAGTATTGGAGAGCCCCAGGACAGGAGCATCCACCTCCGGGGGACAAGACCAAAGACGGACCAACTCTTTAGAAAAGGCATACCTTCTATCCAGCCCCTTAGGCACCGAAGGCAACCTGTTGGGCATTTCTCATTCTTTAAAAACCATCTTGGAAGAATGTCCCTGCTCCGGAAACTTTTGCCTATCAGGGCGGAAAAGTTCACCCTGTTTCTTTTTAGCCGCCTTAGGGGGAACAATGTGCAAGGTCCCAAACACCGCAGACAACAGTCTATCCGTGTCATCGGGGAGCCACGTGTCCTCATCCGAGGAAGACCCAAGGTCACTGTCAAAATCGCCCGGACGTGGTGATTATAGAAAATAAAAATATGAGACAATACACGGGTAATCAGAGCTAAGGCCCGACCCGGAATCCCCCCACAGGGTCCCCTAACCAAAAAAGGGGGGTGGGTGGGAGTGGGGGATGACTGGACCGGGAGAAACCACAAGCAAGAAAAAGCGGAGGCCCGCCTGAAAAACACAAGAAAAGGCCCAATGAGCATCCCACAGCACATGCACAGCACCTGAACAATACAATAAAAATAGACCGGACTCACGGACCAGTGGAGGGGACTCCCGGGTCCTAGTAGGCGGGAGACCAAGGACCTTCAACCCAGAAGAATCGCAGAGCGGTTCGGGGTGCTGCAGGCCGAAGCAAGGGGCGTCCGGACGAGGCTATCAACGAGCCAGCACCAGCAGCAGACGGAGACAGAAGGCCGGCAGACCGAGCGCGGGAGCACACCAGCAATGGCGCTGGACACCCAGAACCTCGAGGGGCGGGCCGCGCTATGATGATGCAAATCGTGTCATCGCGCGGCTACGCCCCCCTGCAACGCGCGAAGACTCTGGGCACCTGGAGAGACAAAAATACAATTCTGTGAGAACTCATCGTAGAATTGATTTAATGGTATACAGCACGTCCTGTTCCAGTAAATTCCTTACACTTTGGTTATTCTGCCACAAGGTGGCGCAGTGAACTGCAGAAAGACTTGTGGCCACTCCCGGCCCCATAAATAGCCAAGTACCTCCCACCAATTCCCAGAGTTGACAAGCAGTTATACAAGAAGCCGGGAGAATAAAAAAATGGATAAGAACCCCAAATAAACTTTTGGACAATCACCATACAGAGGTAACCAAGAAAAATGATAACAAGGGCGGGGTGGAACAGGATGTGCTATATACTATAAAATCAATTCTACAGGTGAGTACTCACAGAATTGTATTTTTCCATGTATACAGCACGTCCTGTTCCAGTAAATTCCTTACACTTGGGACCTCCAAAAGCAGTGTCCGTAAGGTAGGGTGGGTTCCCCAAAGAACAATGGCGAGCAGTTTAAACCACTGCCTCCTGAAGAGTAGTGAGTGAGTAACCCCCTTGGAAAAAGACTTTACCAAACGGTGGTTGGCAAAAGATCTTTGGAAGAAAATAGCCAAGGCTGAAACATGTCCCATTAACCTCCTTAGTGGTGATCCCGAGCGTGACTCGGGGTTAATTTGCGCTGTAAGTAGCGGTAACCCCGAGTCACGCTCGGGATCGAGGAGCAGGGCGGCGCAGTCTCCTTACCTTCTCCCTGCGATCCAGCGATGTCCCCGCTGCGATCGCAGGTGAGAGCCGCGGCTGCGGCGTCCGTCGCACTTCCGGGTTCCGTCTCTGTGAGCCGCAGAGGCTCATGGGGGCGGAGCCGTGCGTCAGAGACAAATGTAATGGTAACGCTTTTACCATTACATTTGCCTCTATCATAACGCCAGGGGGGTTAATAGTACTAAGTTGAAGGCCCAGATCCAAACCATGCTGCAAAAATTCCAGGATCCTGGGAATAGAAAACACTCGACAGGGAAGAGACTTAGACTCACACCAAGCAATGTAAGCATGCCATACCCTATAATAGATAAATGACAAGGACTTCTTCCTAGCCCAAATCATGGTAGTAACAACAGAGGCAGGCAGCCCCTTATCCATCAAGATGGAGGTCTCCGCAGCCAGCGTTTGTAAATTTGGATGGCGTAGCTGCCCCTGAGTGAGCAGGTCTGGAACCTTGGGCAGGACGTATTGATCTACTGCCAACTGCGCGATGTCTGCGAACCACACCCTTCTTCGCCAACAGGGGGCAACCAGGATGGTTGGCACCCCTTCCTGGGCCATCTTGCGCAGCACCCAAGATACGGAAGGGAACACATAGAGGAGCTGAAAGCTCTTCCAAGACATAGCTAGTGCATCCATGGCTAAGGCCAGAGGGTCCTGGGACAGAGAGACAAAGACTGGAAGCTTGTGATTGTGACGGGACGCAAACAGATCCTCATCCGGCTGACCCCAGCGGTGGAACAGGGAGCGAAACACCCTGCTGCTGAGGGACCATTCTCCCAAACGAGAAGTCCCCCTGCTCAGGGAGTCCGCCTCCAGATTTTCAACCCCCGGGATATACACTGCCGAGATGCAGGGACAATTCTCCTCCGCCCATGACAGTATCAGAGACACTTCCTTGAGGGACCTTTTGCTCCGGGTCCCTCCCTGATGATTGATGTAGGCAACCGCCGTCTGATTGTCCGAGCGGATCTAAACAGCCCGACCCCGAAGGTGTGGGGTCAATTGGGCGAGAACCAACCTTACCGGCCTCAGTTCCAGACTGGCATCTGTGGTGACAGTCTCCCAGCAAGGGGACAGAAAGCCCACCAAGAGGTTCCTTGAGTCCAGCCACCACGAGAGGGACCGTCTGGCCAGGGGGGACAAAACAAACACCTGATCCAGGGACACAGGGTCCCGATCCCACACTGATAAGAGGTGTAGCTGCAGAGGTCTCATGTGAAACTGAGCATAGGGAACCGCCTCGAAGCAAGACACCATCAGGCCCACCAGTTGCATCCCCTGGCGGATGGCGGGATGAGGACAAAAAAGAAGGAGCTGGGCCTGAGCTTGAAGACTCTCCACCTTCTGTTGAGGGAGAAAAACCTTGACCTGAGATGTATCCAGAGTCATGCCCAGAAAGGATCTCACCAGTGACTGGGACAGAAAAGACTTGGGATGGTTGATCACCCTGCTGAAGGACTCTAGTGTGGACAACACCATCTGGGTATGCAGTTCTGCCTGATGGAAGGACTGGGACAAGATAAGAATGTCATCCAAATAAGGAAGGATGCGAATGGCCTGAGATTTCAACAGAGCCATCACACCCGCCAGCACCTTGGTGAATACCCTGGGAGCTGAGGTGATACCGAAAGGTAAGGCCACAAATTGGTAGTGCTGATCCTCCAGAACAAACCTGAGAAATTTCTGATGACCTGGGAAGATTGGTACATGAAGGTAAGCGTCCTTGATGTCTACGGATGTCATGAAGTCGCCCGCGCGCAGAGTAGCGACTGCTGAGCGTAGGGTCTCCATGCGAAAATGCTTGAATCTGACAAACTTGTTGAGGTGCTTTAAATCCAGGATGGGCCTGAGAGACCCATATTTTTTGGGAACAGTGAATAGATTGGAGTAGAAGCCTCTGCCCCTTTCCCTGAGAGGCACAGGGCAGATGACCCCCAACTCCAAAAGGTTTCGGACCGCAAGCCCTGAGCTGACAGGGGGTTTTGAACCATCCGGGATCTGAAAAATCTTGGAGGCGGCCAGGCTGCAAACTCTATCTTGTATCCGGAGGACACCACCTCCTGAATCCATCTGTCTGCTACACGTAGCCTCCAGACATGAGCAAAGAGCCGAAGCTGTCCCTCCACCCGGATGGGTGAGGGCGCCTCCTCATGCCTGGGGGCTTGGGGGAGGATTTGGGCTTTGGACCTCATGAGAACCTGGGACGGCCTCGTCCTCTACCCCTGCCCCAATAGTCTCCGCGTGCCCCAGCAAAGGAAACTCCTCGACCAGCCCTGGAAGCGCGGAAGGAGGGGAGAGAAGCACCGGTCCCCCGAAAGGGCCGAGACGGCCTCCTACGTTGAGGCAGCCTACCACCCCTGGCAAATAGGTCCAAGCGTTCACCAAAGAGCCGCAGCCCCTTAGAGGGAAAACCAGTGAGGGCCTTTTTAGCAGCATTATCAGCCATCCACTGACGTAGCCAGACAGAGCGTCGTATAGCCACCAACAGGGCAGAAGTCCTACCACACATTCTAATAGCATCATTCATGGCAGAAAGGATATATGCAATAAATTCATAGTAAAGTAAGAGAGATCTATAATACTCACCTCCCGCGTCATCAGAGGCCCCATCTATGAGACACTTAAGCAGCCCTTTAATAGCAATAGCTGTTATGGTAGAGGCACAAACCGGGCGCAGTGCAGTCCCCACACAAGGAAAAGCATGACAGGACACCTGGTCTAAGCGCCGGTCCTCACCATCCCGCAGGGTAGTAGTGTCAGGTGAATGCATGACTGATGTGTTAGACAACCCTAGGACTGGCGTGTCCACCTCAGGAGGACATGACCAACGCTTAATCACATCAGCAGGAAAAGGATACCTCCTGTCACAACTCTTGGGCACCCCAGGTAGCTTACCACTCTTTGAGCACCAGATTATTAAAGTGATTCTGCTCAGGGAACTCCAAGCGTGGTTTAACAGAATGGAAAAGCTCACCCTGCTGCTGTGGAGCCACGGCAGGAGGGGAAATACAAAGCACTTAAAAAATGTGAGTCAATAACCTGTCAGTGTGATCTGAGGACCATGGGTCTTCTCCAAAAGGAGACCCGGTACCACCATATAACTGAAACTGTTCCACAGAGGATTCTAAATCAGAGAATAATTCCCCCTCCTCGAGGGGGTAATAGCCAGAAAATGAGTCCCTCATCCTCCACAGGAAAGAGGGAAGCAGCGAAAGATAAATGCCGCTTCTTAGCAGAAGCCTTACGCGGGGCTGACCCAGCAATATGCTTTTCAATGCTGGCCACCCGTAAAGCCAAGTCATATTGAGACTCCCCGCTAGTGTGCCCCTCACTGGGAGTCAGATACAAGCGTGGGGGGGGGGTAGGCGAAGAAGAAAGGGGCACAGCACCGGCACCCTGCTTCGGAAGTAGTCATTACACTTGGGTTATGTCCAGTAGAGGGCGAACTTCTGCAAAGATGACTAGAAAAAAGGAAGCCCCTCCCGGCACATAAATACCTGGGACCTCCCACACATTCCCCAGCATAAGAAAGCAGTAAGGGGACCAGGAAGAGCAAATAAAAACTATGAGAAAAAAGTATCACCATATAGAGGATCCAATATACAACTCAGGGCGGGGCGAAGCAGGGTGTGAGACATACTTATAATACCCATTTTACAGGTGAGTAATCACAAAATGGTATTATTCTAAGTATGTCTCACACCCTGCTTCGGAAGTAGTCATTACACCTGGAACATCCAAAAGCATTGTCCAAAAAGGGTGGGGATCCCAACAGGCAATAGTGCACAAATGAAACTACTGCAGCTTGCAGAACTTCACGGCCAAAAACAGCATCCATGAGGCCCGCACATCAACCTTATAAAACTTGGAAAGGTAAGAACAGAAAACCAAGTAGCAGCTGTACAAACTAGTGCAACAGAAGCCTGGTGCTGAAAAGCCCAGGAAACCCCAACAGCACGAGTAGAATGAGCAGAGATCTGAAAAGGGGGATCCCTCCCCTTGGCAGTATCGGCCCCAACAATGGCCAGACATATCCATTTACTAATGGTAGACTTGACGGACGCCAAACCCTACTGGGACCCAGAGGACACAACAAGGCGTCCGTCCTACAGAATTAACCACCAAATAGTACATCACTGAAAACATGCATTCTCCGATAATATATGAAATATATCTTATACAGTCAAGCATATAGTACAATAAAAACACCTTCCATGAGCTGAGAGCCCCTAATGGGTTAACAGCAGTGTACAATAAAAACGAACAGGCCCCGCAGGGCACTCACAGAGAACCGGAGGAATGACATCCATCCAGCAGCAGAGCGAAGAAGGAGGGTGGGCCAGCGCTGACCGTGCGCTGCGTGGCCCCGCCCCCTCCCAACATGGGCTTCCTTTTTTTTTGCCATCTCTGCAGAAGTTCGCCCTCTACTGGACATAACCCAAGTGTAATGACTACTTCCGAAGCAGGGTGTGAGACATACTTGTCCATAAGGGCGAATAAGGGCGAATAAACATAACATTACTAGGGGTCAACGTCAAGCTCTGTACAATCTTGAGCACAGACAGGATATTGTGATAAAGGAGGCCGATAAGGGGGGGAACATCGTGGTCCTCCCCGTCGGCCTCTATATGGAGGAAGTACTCAGACAACTTAATGATGAGAAGTACTATGAAAGATTATCTTTCAACCCCTTACAAAAATACAAACGAGAAGTAGATTCTTTGTTGGATCAGGCATTAACACATAAAGCTATCACTAAGAATGAATATGATTTTTTGAAGGTTGAGTCCCCAGTGACCCCCCACATTCTATATCCTACCCAAGATTCATGAGGAGACGTCCCATTGTTTCCGGCACCGGGTCCTTGACGGAAAAGATGTGCACACGGTTAGATAGCGTATGTGATTCCCTAGATCTTATGTCCAAATTAGAAGCCATATAACTCCCAAGAGATTGCATGATGGTCACCTGTGATGTAGAATCTCTTTATTCAAACATCACACATGCAAATGCCCTACGGACGGTGAATTACTTCCTTGATATGGAGCTTAAAGCGGACCTTCACTCTGAATAAGAGTCTATCTTATATGTTTCCCACACCCTGTACATACAGATTGTCCACATTAAAAATCATCTTACCTGCATCTACTGCATGTTATGAGCCTTTAAACATCCAAGATGGCGGCTTATGGAAGCCGCCATCTTATTAGGCAGCCTGCAAACAGGAAGTGCCTCCTGACTGTGCTGCTCTGCATTCTGGGACTGCTGGCCTTTACCTGACCCCAGCTCTGCTCTGTCTGAGCAAAGCACAGCTATAACCTGCCCCCCTGTACCTTATCCCACTCTCCTCTCCTCAGTAAGTTTGATGCTTCTGAGTCAAGATGGCGGCGCCCATATCCTAAATTCCTGAACAGAGTTGCAGCCCAGTGGAGGAAAGAATAATAAGTTAGTGACTAAAAACGTAAAATATATTAATTTTAGATGCTGGGGAACCGTTTTTTAAGAGTTTGGGCTTTTCATTAAATCACGCTGAAGGTCCGGTTCAATTCACAACCTTCACGTCGTGACTTTATCTTGACTAGTCTTAAATTCATCCTGGAACACAACTATTTCATTTTTGATGGTTGTTTTTTTAGACAGAAAATGGGTGTAGCGATGGGGGCACGTTGTGCCCCTTCAATCGCAAATGTATTCCTTGGATTGTGGGAAAGGCAGGTCGTTTTCAATGAGCAATTGGACCGATACCACAAAAACATTGTGGTTTGGTTTAGATTTATAGATGACATTGTGTTCTTCTGGAAAGGACAGCGGTCTGAGTGTGCAAAATGTATAGAAATACTGAACAACAATGAATTGAATATTAAATTGACCTCCCATCTATCCACAGAACAGATCATATTTTTGGATCTATCTTTGACTCGTGAATTGGATGGTACGATAGCCAGCACGCTATATCGTAAAGAGACAGCAACGAATAGCTTGCTTCACTTCAAAAGTGCCCACCCGATGCATCTCAAAAAGGGAATTCCAACTGGGAAATTTTTGCGAGTCAAACAAGATGAATTTGATAGACAAGCTGCGGACTTGGGCAAAAGGTTTCGAGCATGCGGATATCTGATAAGAACCCTGAAATCGGCCCTCAAGAAGACACGCTCCCTAGAGAGAGCACAATTGCTCCAACCGAAAAAAAAAGGAAGAACGGAATAATGTAGGGGTGGTTACCACCTTTAATCAACAGTGGACCGATATAAGAGCTATACTGTCACGACATTGGGGGGTACTTAAAAGTGATAGGGATTTAACAGAATGGATATCGGAAACACCGAGTGTGATAGCAAAATGGTCAAAAAATATCGGGGACCAACTTTGCCACAGTCATTTTTCACAACAGGAGAGCACTTGGCTCACACGGTCTGACACCAAAGGATCGTCATCGTGTGGAAAATGCTCCATATGTAGATTCATGACCAAAACCAAAGAGGTAAAAAATCAACACACGGGCCAGACCATCAAGCTGCAAGATTTCATCAATTGTAAAACTAAATCGGTAATTTATCTACTGAAATGTCCCTGCTCTAAATGTTACATAGGTGAGACGGAGAATAGCTTGAAAACCAGGATACAATCACACCTATCAAATATCCGATTGGCAGGACGGGACCTGGATAAAGGTAAGACGTTGACACCAGTGGCCAGACACTTCTTGTTTCAACATAACTCCCGGGTGGAGGGTTTTCACATAGTGGGACTTGTTGTTTAGGGCCAAGTATGTTTAGGGCCAAGGGGTGGGGAGTTACAGAAGAGGCTCCTACAAGAGGAGCTTAAATGGATTTACATTTTGGATACAGCGGTTCCTCATGGTTTAAATGAGGACGTATCTTTCGGGCCCTTCATTAACTAAGGCACCATATAGTAATGGTTTAAATAATAATAAAAACTTAACTAACAAGAGTTACCGTATATAATTTTTTTTTTCTCTCTTCTAGTATTCTAGTACAGCCCCTCGTTTTCTCTTAACCTGCCTACATAAAGAGGGACACATTTATCCTCTAGTAATAGAGGTCTTTTTTGTCGCACGACACCACGTATACACTATTTTATAAAAGAAAATGTATTGGTTGCGTTTGTTCTTTTGTGATATCACTAGTTTTGTCTTCTGTTTTTTTTTCCTTCACTTGTCTATATATATATATATATATATATATATATATATATATATATAAAAGAGAAGAATATCGCTTGTTAACTTTCACTTTTGATGTACTCATTATGGTTTGTGTTTTGTTTTTTTTTTCACTTTAGCATTAGGCTGGGTTATGATGAGTGTGATTAAATAAACAAGAACGACGCAGGTGGGGGTACTGTACTACACATGACAACACTGGAAGTTTGAAATAAAGAACACTGAGGAATGTAACAGTGAAAGCAAAATCATTTTTTTTCCCCCTTTGGGGGCTTGAAATAATTGTTGACATTGCCTAAATAGTATTTTTTGCATAATGTATATAGAAAGATGTGTTTTGATGCGATTATTTGATCCACTGTCCATACATCCACTGTGCATATATCTGTATTTTAATTGATTATTTAAATTATTTAACATGATTAGATACATGTATTACATTATTGTTTGTGATTACAATTATATATTTATTTATATATAACATATTTTGGGTATATCTCTATAGCCATTCCTGTTTGCAGTATTTTAGAGTAGAGTATATAGGCTGGGTCGTTTTTTTTTTTCTGTTGTTGTTCTCCCCCCCCCTCTGTTTTGCGCCTGTGTGTGACGTTCTGCACCTCTTTCCCTCTTCTTTGTTTTGCGGCCTCGGTCCCCCCCCATCCCAGACAGCAGGCCGAGGGTAGGAGAGGGGGGGGGGCGCAGGGAAGGCAGCACAGTGACACAGAAAAAGGACACATAAGGGACACAAACAGGTGCAACATGGCAAGTGACAAGGCAATAAGGCATGTGGGATGAAAAAGTCCAAGAGTGGTTCCCCCCCCCCCCCCATCTAGGCTCACCATGAGCCTATGGCTGGCTACCCTTTGGGTCCAGGGTCTACGGCCCAGAGCATAGCTCTATGAACACCCGACCCTAGGTGTTCCCCTACCTTCACCTGAACTTTCATCCGGGGCTGGGTGGCAGAAAAGGGTCCGGAACATGTGGGAATAGGCCTGCAGGGCCGACGGGTTTGGAATGCCCCGCTCGCCTGCGAAAATCCAGAGAAAGTCAATCTACTGTCTTCGCAGCCAGGACTGCAGAGAACACTGGGTATTACGGGTAATTTCCTGCCTTTTATGGGCCGGGAGGAGCCACAAGTCTTCCTGCAGTCGACTGCGCCACCTGGTGGCGGATTATCCAAATGTGAAGAATTGAAGATGAAGCAACCCGTGCTGGATACCAAGAAAATGACATAAACCAGACCAACCCAACAAAAGGTGCTCCTATGCATGCCTCCCCAGGGCAATTTAGATTAAAATTAATTTTTCTTTTTCCAACCCCATTTGTGGTAAATTTTAGAAACAAAATGGCGGCTCATGCATTTGCAGGCCACCTGCAAACAGGAAGTGCTGTTGGGTTTCCTGTTACTGTGCGTTGTCAGTTATGTCAGTTGAATCCAGGCAACAGCATGGCTGAGATGCTGGGAGAGGAAGCTCCAAAATGGCCGCTACCTTTCTTTTCCAACTGTGCCAGGCTGGTGGTCCAGTTTAAGTCCTTGTCTATTGCCCAGTGGCTCCCAAGGAACAGAAGTGGCCTGGCAGTGCAAGACCGTGAGATATTCAGAGTCCTGGCCTTGGGCACCCTGTAAGTGGTTGTGCGGCATCCCAAATCATTATGCCCTCCCCACTGTGAAGGTCTGGTCTGCTTTAAGAGACTGCAAAGGGGTGTCGGACTCTTTACTTGTCCTGAATGAGAAGTTTTCACTACCTGCAAACTGTTACTATTGACAAATGTACAACAAGAAGAAAGGAGTCTTGTACACTCAGAACACTCTCTTCTTGGTGTACAATTGCCAATAGCAACAGACTGCAGGTAGCGAAAACTGCTTCCAAAAAAAACAAGCATAACACAAAGTGGACTCAAACCCACCATGATCGGCCTATCTATAAGATTCCCAGACCAATATATCCCCCCCCCCCCAACGGGGCATCCAAAATAGAGATGCCCCGCTGTGTGAAACCCCCAGGTCTCCCCTTATCTTGTTTCCCGGTCCAACGGTGCATGCACGAGACACGGCCACATCCCCACTATCCCTCTAGCAGGACATGTGCCCGAGCCAGGCATTTGTGAATGGCCAGCCTGGGCACGCTCCCTGTTAGAGGGTAGCGGGGGATGCGGCCACCAGCGTACTGGGAGCCGCTGGCCTTAGATTACGTGTGCTGACTGGACAAGCAGCCGCGCATGCGCCATAGGACCGGGAAGAGGTGAGTTGCGCTCGGCAATCTGGGGGGTTTCAGACAGCGGTGCACCCCCGATCGGGGTGCCGTAGGGGAAAGGACCAAATCCCAGAATAGTCAAAATACTGGGTTTTCATCCACTATAAGGACAAAAAATATTAGTTCAGCTTAGCACTTTGAGGATATCATTAGGGCACAACAAATATACACTTTGAAAAAACGAAGTTGTATGCTTTGTACAGTAAAATGTGACCTTGACGTAAAAGCCATGTACACAGGAATGTGCGGAAATTTTGGCAAACCCAAAAAGCAGCTTACTACTATTTGAAATGCTGGGAGTCCTCCAAGAGTAAACATAGGAAACCTGGACTTGTGGTCAAAAGAGTGCTGGTCTTAGAGTCAGCTCTGACTGCATGAATTAACAGAGAAACTAGCAACCTTTTTGACCACAAATCTGGGTATTCTGTGTTTATTGCTGGATTGTTTTCTTAAACCGAATTAACAGCCTTTCACAGGTGAAAAAAATACCATTTTGTGAATACTCACCTGTAAAATGGGTATTATAAGTAAGTATATAAATACCTGGGACCTCCCACTCATTACCCAGTATAAAGACAGCAGTAAGGTAAGGGACCAGGAAGAGCCAAATATAAGTCATAACAACGCAAAGTTCACCCTATAAAGGATCCAGAATACAAAAAGGGCGGGTGAAGCGGGGTGTGTGACATACTTATAATACCCATTTTACAGGTGAGTATTTACAAAATGGTATTATTCTAAGTATGTCACACACCCCATCCAATAGCAGTGTCCATAAAGGGCGGGGATCCAAACAAGGCAATAAAGCACAAATTAAACCACTGCAGCTTGCAGAACTTTGCGACCAAAAACAGCATCCGCTGAGGCCCGAACATCAACCTTATAAAACTTGGAAAAAGTGTGAACAGAAGACCAAGTAGCAGCCTTACAAACTTGCTCAACAGAGGCCTGGTGCTGAAAAGCCCAGGACGCCCCAACAGCACGAGTAGAATGAGCAGTAACACGAAAAAGGGGGAACCTTCCCCTTGGCAGAATAGGCCCCAACAACGACCCGACGAATCCATTTACTAATGGAAGACTTGGCGGGCGCCAAACCTTTCCTAGGCCCGGAGGGCACCACAAAAAAAGCATCCGTCTTACGAAAGGAAGACGTAACTACCAAATAGTACTTCACACAGCGAACCACATCCAAGGAATGCAAGACCCTCTCCTTGTCATTGCTGGGCTTAGGACACAAGGAGGGCAGAACAATGTCCTGATTAAGATGAAAGGCAGAAACCACCTTAGGAAGGAAATCCGTCTTGAAACGGAAAACCACCTTGTCCTGATGCCTCTCAAAGTACGGAGCCTGAATTGACAAAGCCGCCAACTCAGAGACGCGCCTAACAGAAGTGATAGCAACCAAAAATGCCACCTTCTGTGTAAGCGAAGACAAAGCAATATCATGCAAAGGCTCAAAAGGAGGACCCTGAAGAGCAGAAAGAACCAAATTCAAATCCCAAACAGGGAGCAAAGGCTTCCTAGGAGGCCGCACATGCGTAACCCCCTGGAAAAAAGACTTAACCAAAGGATGAAGAGCAAAAGACCTTTGAAAGAACACCGCCAGGGCAGAAACCTGCCCCTTCAGAGTACTAAGCTGGAGCCCCAGGTCCAGACCATGTTGAAGAAACTCCAGGATTCTGGGAATAGAAAACACCCTACAAGGCAATGCCCTAACCTCACACCAATCAATATAAGACCTCCAAGTCCTATAGTAGATGGTAGAGGAAGACCGCTTCCTATCGCTAACAAGAGTCCGAATCACAGCATCGGAAAGACCTTCCACCTTCAAGATGGAGGTTTCAGCAGCCACGCCGTCAAAGCCAGCGTTGGTAAATTGGGGTAAAGTAGTTGACCCTGGGTGAGCAGATCCGGCAGCAGGGGCAGAGCGAACTGATCCTCTGCCAACCTTACCACGTCTGCGAACCAAACCTGTCTTGGCCACCTCGGAGCCACTAGGATTGCTGACACGCCCTCTAGGGCCAGCTTGCGCACCACTCTGCCCACCATGGGAAACGGAGGGAACAGGTACAGAAACCCCAGATCCCTCCAGTTCAGAGACATGGCATCCACTGCCAGAGCCAGTGGATTCCGCGAGAGAGACACAAATGCCGGAAGCTTGTGATTGTGACGAGAGGCAAAAAGGTCCACCTCCGGAGACCCCCACCTGAGGCAAATCGAGCGAAACACCTTGGGGCTGAGAGACCATTCCCCCCGGCGAGATGAGAACCTGTTCAGAGAGTCCGCCTCCGCGTTCTCCACTCCCGGAATGTAAACTGCTGAAATGCACGGGACGTGGGTCTCCGCCCAGGCCAGAATCAAAGACACTTCCCTGAGGGCACTCCTGCTGCGAGTCCCTCCCTGGTGATTGATGTAGGCGACTGCAGTCCGATTGTCCGACCGAACCTGAACCGGCAAGCCCTGCAACTGATGAGTCAGTGAAACAGAACCAACCTGATGGCTCTCAGTTCCAGAACATTGGTGGGCTTGTGAGCCTCCTGAAACTGAAACTGACCCTGAAACTGACGATCCTTCCAGAAACCCCCCCATCCTGACAGGCTGGCATCCGTGGTGACCGTCTCCCAACAAGGAGTCAGAAAGGATCTGCCCCTCAACAGAGTGATCGGATCCAGCCCCCCCCCCCTCTAAGGAGAAGGGCATCCGGAGAGGGGAAACCCACCCAGGGTGTAAGGCCAAGGGACAGGGCATCCCAAACGGGGTCACCAACACGGTTAACCGCCTACCCTTTAGTATAGGGTCTCACGGTGGAGCATTAGCTCCTAAGCACCTAAGGTGCCATCTACCCTCCAGCAGCCTAGGCTGGGAGGCATGGGCAAATCAAAAAGGGATCCGGGCAAAAATAGATAAAATAGAGGGCCGGGAGTCATCCCGGCTACCTGAAATCCCCCTGTGCAAGGAGGAGACATCATCTTCTGACTTGCTCGCCGTCTGCAGAGATGAAAGACTGGGTAATGAGTGGGAGGTCCCAGGTATTTATGGACCGGGAGGGGCGCTCTTTTTTCCTTTACATCTTTGCAATATCGCCATCTACAGGTCAGTATAACCCACATGTAATGAATGTCTTGAAGCGGAGGGTGTCACATACTTAGAATACACTCCCCAAAACTCACTTGCTCATCTCAGGCATCTGTATGTATGATACCCATTATCAGTACCCTCAAAGCTGAAACACTGCCCCACTGATTTTCTTCTGGTCGTGGCCATCTTGGAGCACCCAGGAGGCCTATTCCTTTCCCAGCATTCCAGACGTGCTTCTGGCTGGACATAAGCAACATAACCCACAATGCAAAGGGGCCATTGGCACTTCCTCTTTGCAGGCACTGGCAGATGCACCATTGAAGGAGAAAAAAATAAACCACGTCAAGAATTCCAAATTTATTTTTGATTAGTCACTGCTGGACTCTCTGCCATGCGGGTCTGTGTGCAGAACATCTCCGTTCAGTCATAGGCCAGATAGGTAAAACAGAAACTATTAAAACCTATTCAGAGGTGGGAAGCCAAGCTGTGCTGGGGCAGTATATTTATAGGAATCCTTAGTGTTAACAGGGAGAATAAAATGTTTTTATCTGATAAAAACTATCTTTAGTCTAGCTACCACATTCAGTAATGTATATAACGTTATTTTCGATTATAATATCCAGATACACTTGGCTGAAATTCAGAGAGTAGAGCAAAACACAAAGACGATGCTTTCATTAGCTATTGATATGCAAGGTTTTATTTAAAAATCGAGACCTAACTGGTTACATTGGGCAGCTGCTCTAGTATCAGTATTGATAATGCCACCTTGCAGTGGGAACTAAATGTAACAAACAGTTTACCAACCATATGTAAAATGGGGAGGCTAATTTAAGACCAGCGCCACGTATTGTCATGTGAGCAGCTATGTAGCGTCACTTAGAGCGACCACTAGTAGACGCTGCAAGTGGGTGTCGGGCACTGTGACCTAGCTTAGTGGGCGGACAAGTGACGCTGTAGTATCCTGTCCAGCAGTGATAAATGTGATGTGTGGTGGGCGCTGTAGAAGCGCTCTCCCTGATTCACTGCAGCGCCAATTCGAGAACGCTAAGTGGTGTCCCGAGGTCATAGCACCCAAGACTACGCTACATCTAACAACAGGACAACGCTGCAGCGAACGATAAATATCGCCAGTTAAAGCGGTCCTTCACTCTGAATAAGAGTCTATCTTATATGTTTCCCACACCCTGTACATACAGATTACTCACATTAAAAATCATCCTACCTGCATCTAATGAATGTTATGAGCCTTTATACATCCAAGATGGCGGTTCATGGAACATCAGCCAGCCTGCAAACAGGAAGTGCCTACTCACTGTGTTGCTCTGCATTCTGGGACTGCTGACCTCTTCCTGACACCAGCTCTGCTCTGTCTGAGCAAAGCAAAGCTATAACCCGCCACCTGTACTTTATCCCACTCTCCTCTGCTCAGTAAGTGTGATGCTTCTGAGTCAAGATGGCGACGCCCATATCCTAAAGTCCTTAACAGAGTTTCAGCCCAGTGGGGGAAAGAATAATAAAAAGTGACTAAAAACTTAAAATATATACATTTTAGATGCTGGGGAATCGTTTTTAAGGGTTTGGGCTTTTCAATAAATCATGCTGAAGGTCCAGTTTAAGTGCGTCCGGCAACTCGGCGCTAAAGCCCATATATAAGAAAAACTACACACAAACAGCGCCGGTGCTCTGAAACTTGGCGCTCTAACGTTGAGCGCCAGAAGCTATGTGATCAAAGTCTGTTTCCAAACACATATATACCAGCACCAGAGCTAAAAAACATGGAATGCCATTGTTTTAACACTGGGACAATCACACTGCAATGGCAGAGCTGCACATACAATTCTGCTTAAAAAAAATAAAAAATCACAATAAAAGTGTTTGGTTGCTGAGCAGGAGAGGCCACACAATGATTTGAACCAAAAATGTAAAACATTACTTTAGGAAAACGCTATTTAAAACACCAAATGAAACAGCATTGAAATGTATGGGAGAGCGCTACTGAACCTCTGAGCCGCCTCTAGTAATACATGTGACGCTACATGACGCTATTCGAGGCGTTCACCAGATTAACTTTCTTATATATGGTGTCCAGCGTTCACCCGCAGCTACATGGCACTACTTGGTATTAGCATTTCTTAAATAACCCCCTAAGTCTACACAATAAACACAATGTTACAAATAACACTTTATTGTGCTTTTATAGGAAGCACTGCTGGACCCATAATGTGGATATTATTTCAGTTGTCAGAAGTTAGCCCTTTGAACAACTTCCTTGAAATGGACCTACACCCCAGGAGGGAATTCTGCATTTGTTGGTCAGACGTCTCGTCTAGATAACCCCTGCTCTACAGTTAGGCATACTCACCGATTCTACAGTAGGGCAAAAGGGGGGGGGGGGTAAAAGCTGCCAGGCACGGTTTGTGTTTAGATTGGGCCAAGCTTCCACTCGGCTTTATCCAGAGTGTAAATCTATTGTAACAGTGTACCTTATGCTGACCATTGTTTGTGCATCTGTATATTTTATTCATCTTTTTCCACTTTTATTTGTATGAAAGAATTTAGATCAGGGCAAAAGGATTTTCTTGGTCTTCCTCCTGCTGTCAGTTCCTCTTCGCTTTCCCATTTAGGGTTATAAAGATGCTGGGGCAGCAGCTGAAGCTCGGCTGAAGGCAGGCGGTCAGAAGGAGCACCATAGACGCGGTTGGTTTTATTGCCATGTTTGGAATGGGAGTCAATACTGTAACAGAATCTGGTCAGTTCTGGTGCTCGGAAACGCGGTGGCCGAGCTACCCAAACGCCTGGCTCGGACAAGCTGTCCTCTTCATCAGACATTAATTCTTCTGTAACGCCCTCCCATAAAGCTTGCTCTTCTGGGGAAAACTGCTGCACACCCCAAGATCGGTTTGCGAAAAGCTGAACAAAAGAAATAATAGATTATTATTGAAAAATAGACGCGGCATGCAGCCAGGGCTTTCTAGGGGAGGGTGAATGGGGCAATTGCCCTGGGTGCCTTTGACCCAGCCTGTTATTAATGCTGGCTATACACCAGGCCACGTATGCCCCCAAATTGTGGTCAGTAATGCAGAAGGAGCACTGCCTGTTCCTAAAGTAGAGGCTTAGCAATTACTTGTATGGAGCAGCACGATGGGTCAGGAGGAAGCAGAAATATTTCCTTTCCGCACTGGGTGCTATTTTGCCTAGAAACTGCCCTGTATGCAGTCTCTGCTATAATATATTAAGTTATTTTATAGTTGTTATGGCCAGTAGACCAATATATGGCTATATAGACATGATTTTAGATATAGACATTGATATGGCCATTTATATGGCAGGGGCTGCCTGTTGTTCTCCAGGCCCACATACTGTGAAAAATTGTGTAGCCACCCTTTTAGCGTTTGATCATCAGATTCTCTCTCCTGACAAGTAGTAGTGATATTATTTGAAAGGCTGGGGAATGACAGCTCAAATACAGGCCAGAAAAGGCAAGAACTAGTAAGCTTAGGCAATAAACATTGGGAACTAATAAACAAGTATATAATATACACCCAGGACTGTAGGGCCAGAAACCTTAATAAACCTCTAGATGTTTATTGCACTATATATGTGTAACTGTAATTTTTGCAGGAATTTCCAGGGATTTCCAGGAAAATTATAAATATTTTTTTTTCCCGGCAGAGTTTGGAATTTAAAATGAAATGTCTGGTTTGTAATTTTCAGTGCTTTCTCAATACTTAGGGTAAAACATGTAGATGTAATATAAAAAATGCTTATTCTTAAATTTTCTACCTTTTTTAATAGAAATTGTAAAGTTTTAATGAAAACCATATTGCTTGTAAAAGCCCCATTCCTCTCAATTAAACCGGTACCACATATATATTGGTAGACACCCGTTCCTGACACCCCAAGCTGAAAAGAGCACTTTATGAAATTTTCTAATAAAATACAACTAACTTTGCGCACCTTGCATTTAACTTGCAATAATTATCAAGAGTTAAACCCTTATACATTTTTTAAAACATGGCCTGGGTTCCCCCATATCCAGCAAAACCAGCCCGGGCACCAGCTATGTGGGCTGATAGCCCAAAGCTTAGAGGCCACCCCTGTTCCTAAAGGATACAAGCCCATGTAGCCCACATTGGCACCGGGCTCTTCTGCACCCCCCTGGCTGTTGAGGATAAAGGTAATGGGGAGGGGGGGGCTTGGTTACTCACCTGCTTGCCAGAAAGTGATTTGTCAGCCCTTCGGTTCTTTGTGAACAAGTAAGGGGTACTTGAGACCGCTATGACAGTTCAAAGGGATTAAAGCAGACCATCACCTGTGCGGGTGCTGGTCCCCACCACTATAAGACAGGCTGGGGGGGGGGGGGCATCCAGAATGCTGGAGCCCCCCAACACATAGCTCCCCAGAACATGGGAAAGCCCCGTGCAACTGAGCACCGAATCGCGGTGCTGTATTCATGGCAAGGATCGTGGCTAAGGCAAGAATATCAGGTGTTCTTGGGGATTATGTGTGGGGGGCGCTCCTTTCACACCACTGCGCTTTTGCGCTGAGCTGCATTGTACCTGCATTTGCATTGCCATAGATTTCTATGGAGCTGCATTTGCATTGTGTTGGAAATGCAGCATGCCAGACTTTTCCAACGCAAATGGTGCCTTATAGTGGCGGAAACCAACACCCGCACGGTGCCATCTACTTGTTCGCACCAACCTCGGCTGTCTCCAGCCCGCTCACTCCCACTGCACGGAGGGGCTCTTTATATCAGCTCACTCCGCCAGTATAAAAAGCCCCTCCCTATTACAGGGAGCGAGCTGCCGGAAGCCCAGCGTGTGACAGAGAATCTGTGTACTCTGTCCTGCCAAAGACACCAGCATCTGCTTGTAACTCCAGTAAGATCCAGAAAAGGCGCAGGCTAAACTATTTACCAACTTATTTAATAATAATGTTTAGAAGGATTAATGAAAAATATCATTGTATATTTACATGAAAAATGTGGACATGAGGTAGGCAGATGAAATTTGAAAAACAGGAGGGAATGTTAAAGAAAAGTGGCAGTAAGAGAAAAGGTAAGGAAAATGGGGAAATGTAAAAAGGGAGAAATAAAAGTAGAAACTGGAAAAAAAAAAAGATACGCATAATCCTGGAGACAGAAAAAGAGAGACAGTAAACATGAAAAAGATGGAGAAAAGGAATGAGCAGGATTGTGTAATAGACAGGACAATGAAGAGGTAGCAGAACAGCGCGGAAAACAGAGGGTATATAAATACAGTAAATAATAGATTTGAATATTAATCTGGATGGTTCACACAGGTACACACAGTAAAAAGTGTTTCTGAGCAGACATTCTGAGTCAGCCAAGAGCGGTCTCTTCACAGGAGCGCCCCCCCAAACAAAGAGTTTAGGATGGCCATGAAAATGAAGGATTTCAAAACACAAAGGTGTTACAGCTTACGCACTCTGTATCGACGGCTTCTTAGCTTTTTTTCTTCTTTCTCCCGCAGACTCTTAAAAGGATTCATGGAGTTTCGGTATTCCCTTCTCTTCGTCAAAAAATAGGCAACACAGGCACCTATTGCCGAAAATAGCAGCACTATTAAGATATATCTCAAATAAGAGCCTCATTTTTAGTATTTGGAAGGGAACGTGCAAGCTATTACCATATTCTTCTGGGAGAGAGTGGGGGGGGGGGGGGAGGTAGTACTAGCACACTGCCTGTTATGGGGTTATTAGGAGGATTCTGCACATTACCTGTTATGGGGTGATTGGGAGGATTCTGCACATTACCTGTTATAGGGTGATTGGGAGGATTCTGCACATTACCTGTTATGGGGTGATTGGGAGGATTCTGCACACTACCCGTTATGGGGTGATTGGGAGGATTCTGCACACTGCCTGTTATGGGGTGATTAGGAGGATTCTGCACACTGCCTGTTATGGGGTGATTGGGAGGATTCTGCACACTGCCTGTTATGGGGTGATTGGGAGGATTCTGCACACTGCCTGTTATGGGGTGATTGGGAGGATTCTGCACACTGCCTGTTATGGGGTGATTGGGGAGGCATTCTGCACACTGCCTGTTATGGGGTGATTGGGAGGATTCTGCACACTGCCTGTTATGGGGTGATTAGGAGGATTCTGCACACTACCTGTTATGGGGTGATTTGGTGGGATTTTGCACACTGCCTGTTATGGGGTGATTGGAGGGGATTCTGCACAAAGTCTATTATGGGGTGATTTGGAGGATTCTGCACACTGCCTGTAATAGGGTGATTTGGTGGGATTTTGCACACTGCTTGTTATGGGGTGATTGGAGGGGATTCTGCACAAAGTCTGTTATGGGGTGATTTGGAGGGATTCTGCACACTGTCCATTATGTGGTGATTGAAGGGAAAATACCATTTTGTGAGTACTCACCTGAAAAATGGATATTGTTGGTGTGCCACACACCCCGCTTCACTTCTTAAATATTCATCCATTATTGGGTTAATCCACCGCCAGGTGACGTAGTGCAGAGAGGAAGTCTTGTAACGAGCCCCCTTCCGGCCTATATATACCTGGTATATTCACCAGTATATTTAAAAAGCAGAAAGACAAGGTACCAGTATTCCACCGGTAACCTCAAAAATCAATTTTGATATAAATAAAAAAGGGCTTCACCATATAAATGCTTCGGTAATACCGAAAAGGGTGGGTGTGATTTGGCTGGTGCCAAACCCTTCTTAGGCCCATGGGGCACAACAAAAAAGGAATCCGTCCTACGAAAAGGAGACGTGATAATCAAGTAGTACTTAACACAGCGTACTACATCCAAACAATGCAAAACCCTCTCTTTGTCATTCTTAGGATTAGGACACAAGGAGGGAAGAACAATATCTTGGTTCAAATGAAAAGCAGAAACAACCTTAGGAAGAAAGTCTGGCTTGAACCGAAAGACCACTTTATCCTGATGCCTCTCAAAGTAAGGCGCCTGGATAGTTAAGGCCGCCAACTCTGAGACACGCCGGACAGAAGTGATCGCTACCAAGACGACAATCTTCTGAGTCAGGGTAGACAAAGCAATATCTTGCAAAGGCTCAAAAGGAGGAGCCTGAAGAGCAGAAAGAACCAAATTCAAATCCCAAACAGGGAGTAATGGTTTCCTGGGAGGCCGCACATGCGTAACCCCCTGGAAAAAAGTCTTAACTAAAGGTTTAAGCGCAACACGCTTCTGAAAAAAGATAGATAAGGCAGAGACCTGCCCTTTCAACGTACTTAGCTGGAGACCAGAGTCCAGCCCTGAATGTAAAAACTCCAGAATCCTGGAGACCGAAAAGACCCTACAAGGAAAAGATCTTATCTCACAACAAGCGATATAGGCTTTCCAAGTCCTATAGTAGGTGATGGAAGAAGACCTCTTCCGGGCACTGATCAGAGTCTTAATGACTGAATCAGAAAGACCCTCCTCCTTCAGGATGGAGGTTTCAGCAGCCAGGCCATCAAACCCAGCGCTGGTAAATTGGGGTAACACAATTGACCCTGAGTGAGCGGATCGGCCGAAGAGGCAGAACGAACTGGTCCACTGCCAGCCGAACGATGTCTGCAAACCTCACTCGTCTTGGCCACCTTGGGGCCACGAGAACGGCGTACACCTTTTCCAGAGCCAACTTCTGAAGAACCCTGCCCAGCATGGGCATCGGAGGAAACAGGTATAGAAATCCTAGAACTCCCCAGATCAGGGACATGGCGTCCACTGCCAGAGCCAGAGGATCCTGGGAGAGCGACAGGAAGTTCGGAAACCTGTGATAGTGATGAGGGGCCAACAGGTCCACCTCCGGGGTCTCCCATTGGAGACACAGTAAGCGAACCACCCGAGGATGGAGAGCCTATTCTTCCAGACGGAATGTAAACCGCCGAGAGACAGGGAACATGGAACACTGCCCATGTCCGGATCAGGGACACTTCTCTGAGAGTACTCAGACTGCGCGTCCTTCCCTGAAGACCAACGTAAGCAACCGCTGATCGATTGTCTGAACACATCTGGACCAGAAGGCCCAGAACGTACGAGTCAGGAGAGCAAGCACCTGACGGATGGTTCTCAGATTCAGAATATTGATGGGTAAGTGGGGCCTTTAAGCTCTCCACTGCCCCTGAAACCGCAGCTCCTTCCAGAATCTGCCCCATCCCGACAGACTGGCGTCCGTGGTGACAATTTTCCAAAGGGGGGTCAGGAAAAGCCTGCCCTACACAAGATTGGTCGAGACCAAGCACCACAGGAGGGACTGCCGTACACGGGAGGACAACTGGAAGGACTGATCCAGCGACTGAGGTTGCTGGTCCTAACACGCTAACAGAAATAGCTGAAGCGTTCTCGTGTGAATTTGGGCAAAAGAAAGACACACTCCGTCTTGATGAGAGTTCAGGCCGGGATGAACCGACCCATGAACGGACCGTGAAGGAGGGTGAGACTCGAATTCCAGGTCGTAACCGGGCGACACTACCTCCTGGATCCATCTGCCTGGAACCACTTGGTTCCAATGGTAGAAGTGTCGCAATAGTCCCCTCACCCGCACGGTGAGGGCAGCCCCTCATTGCTGAGTGAGCTTATCAGCAGGTTTGGGCTTGGTGCCCCAGGACTGAGTGGGCCGGCCACGGCCCCTCCCCTGAGTCCAACCTGCGCCACTGGTAGCGGGAAAGGACACACCCCTGCCCGCTCTGAATCCTCGAAAGGAAGGCCTACCGGAACTTGCCCCCCTAAAGGGGCCACGGGGCCTCTTGCGTTGTGGCATCTTACCACCCTTTGCGACAGAATCAATTGTCTCCCCGAACAGACGCAACCCCAAAAAGGGGAGAGCTGTGAGCACCTTTTTGGAAGCCGTGTCCGCTGACCACTGACGCAGCCATACTGACCTGCGAATAGCCACCAGCATAGCTGCTGCCTTGCTACTCATAGTCAGCGCATCGTCCTGAGCAGCCAGGACATAAGCCACAAAAGATTCACACTGCTTAAGCGCAGTGAACTGTTTGCAAGCGGGATTAAGATCCTCATATAGCCCCTGAATTAAGGACTTAATTGCCAATAGTAGAAGGGCTGAAGCACATACCGGGCGCAACGCTGACCCGGAATAGATAAAACCATGTCGAGCGTATTGGTCAATCCGACGATCTTCCCCATCTTTAGGGACAGTGGTCTCAGCAGATTGTACCATAGCCAAGCTGGAGAGCCCTAGTACAGGGGTATCAACGTCAGGAGGGACAGACCAAAGCTTCACCAATTCTGGTGGAAAAGGATAACGATTTTCCCAACTGGAAGGAATTCCAGATAACCGCGTGGGATGTTCCCATTCCTTAAGAACCACCCTCTCAAAGTGGTGCTGTCTGGGAAAAACCAAACGCGGCTGAGGCTCTTTAAACAACTGACCCTTTGGCGGGGCGGACGCCTCAGGCGTATCTAAACTCAAAATTTTAAACATTTGAGCCAGAATGGAGGGGGTGTCAAAAACAACCCTCTCTGACCAATCGCCAATCTCATCAGCCACAAGCTGACCTGTCGGCTCATCTGACTCCGACGGGAATTCATCCTCGTCCGGGGATCCATCGGACCATTCCACAGGTTCACAAAACTGGTCCTGTGGAGCCGAAGGTACCGGAGTCAGGTGCCTTCGTTTTGCAGCGGCCTTTAACGGGCATTACTTTCCTGGGGCTGGGCTGTGCTGCCGTCTCGGAATGCGAATCCCCACTTTTGTGTCATGCGGGGTCCGGAATAGGGAGGGAGAGGTAGGAGACGATGAAGGATGCGATGGCCCTGCAGCCGAAGCAACGGACTGGCGCGCAATAGTCTGTTTTGCACAAGGGATGCAAATAAAGACATCATCAGCTGGGAGTGGAACCCCACAACCTACGCACCCCCCGAACGGCTCAGCAGAACCGTTTCCGGAAATTACGGAAGCCTCCATATGGTGATTTATGGTATTCGCAATACTGGGACTTTTAAGGCATAAGCCAACCCGGGATGCCCCTTTATTAGTAATGTCCCGGAAGGGAGGATTTTAATTTTTTTTTAAATATTTTTTTTTTTTTTAAGTTAAGGTCCCCTTTAATAAACTATATATATATATATTTATATATAGTCTATGTATATATACATTAAATAGATATCCCAATAATTAGCCAGGCACATAGAGCCGGAGGGCCACCATAAGCAGGGATCCCAGGATCTGCAAGGAAAAGAAAAACCATCAGATCCTCACATGTGTATAAAAAAACATATAAGCATGGCACCAAAGTGCCCTTAAATAAGAGCCAAATCACGCCCCCTTAATACAAAGTGACTCCCCACTATATTACTGCAAGGAAATGCATTCCCCATTTAACGGCCCCAACGGGTGGGGCCGCTTACCTGGTCAGCGAAGGCAGCAGCCGGAACAAGACTGCAGCCAGCAGCCAGCACAGAAGACAAAGTGCGGCCGTGCGCCCACGCGACTTCCTGTATTTGAAGGAAGCAAACGCTGGGCCCACCGCAAGACGCCGCATGACGTTAGCGCCGCGCCCCCGACGCCGCGTCAGCGGGACCCGCCCCCCCACGCCGATCAGCTGGAAATCACTCTCAGCTGGGCCACTACACGTGCGCCCAGGCGGCGGAGGGGGGAGGGTAAAGACCGCATGCGCTGCCTAATGAATACATAAAATGCCAGGCGGGGAGAGGGGAGAGGAGAGGGGGTAGGGGGCCACAAAGCAACAGTCTGCAAAGAAAAGTGGCCAGCCCCTACTCAGCACAGCCTGCCCTTCAAGCAGACCAAAAGTATACACATGCTGAATACAGTGAATGCATAATCATAAACACACACACATGTTGAAATGAAGTGATACAAGTGAAACACACATACTTAAAGCACACCCTCACACCCCCCCCATAGTGAATGGAGAAGGGACCGTAACGGGAGAGTAAGGGGCTACGGGGACCCTCGGGACAGGGGCATCCCATTTCCGGATCACCATGCCGGATAGCCGCTTTGCCCCACGCATGAGGTCGAGCGGTAGGAGATAAGCTCCTAGGCACTTAAAGTGCCATCTACCATTTGCCCGGTGAGCAGCCTAGGCTGGGAGGCTTCCATTTCACCATAAAGGTATACAAACTCAAACCGGGCAGAAATAGACCAAAAGGGGGGTGGCGGGGTAAGAATACCCCGGCCTACCTGTAAGCAGGAGACTTCCATCTTCTGACTTGTCAGCATGCAGAGAGAAAAAATACTGGTGATTGAAGAGAGGTACCAGGTATATATAGGCCGGAAGGGGGCTCGTTACAAGACTTCCTCTCTGCACTACGTCACCTGGCGGTGGATTAACCCAATAATGAATGAATATTTAAGAAGTGAAGCGGGGTGTGTGGCACACCAAGAATATCTGCATACTGCCCGTTATGGGGTGATTGGGAGGATTCTGTATACTGCCTGTTATGGGGTGACTGGGAGGATTCTGCACACTGCCTGTTATGGGGTGATTGAGGGGGGGGGTACTACACACTGCCTTTTATGGGGTGAGAGAGGGAATTCTGCACACTGTCTGTTATGTGGTGATTGGGGGGGGGGGCTCTGCCCAATACATGTTATGGTGTGGTTGGGAGTATTCTGCACACTGCCTGTTATGGGGTTGTTGTTAGGATTCGGTACATTGCCTGTTATAAGGTGATTGGGAGGGGGGGGGATTCTAGCACACTGCATGTTATGGGGAGATGGGGGGGTGCACACTGCATGTCATGTGGTGATTGTAGGGGATTCTGCACACTGCACATTATGGAGTGATTGGGGGACATTCTGCACACTGCATATTATGTGGTGATTTGGGGGAATCTGCAAACTGGATATTATGTGGTGATTGAAGGAGATTCTGTACACTGCTTATTATGGAGTGATTGTAAGGGATTCTGCACACTGCCTGTTATGGGGTGATTCGAAGGGGTTCTGCACACTGCCTCTTATGGGGTAATTGAGAATATTCTGCACACAGCCTGTTATGGGGAGATGATAGGGGTTCTGCACACTGCCTGTTATGGGGTGATGGGGGATCTGCACACTGCCTGTTATGGGATGATGGGGGTTCTGCACACTGCCTGTTATGGGGTAATTGAGAATATTCTGCACACTGCCTGTTATGGGGAGATGATAGGGGTTCTGCACACTGCCTGTTATGGGGAGATGATAGGGGTTCTGCACACTGCCTGTTATGGGGTGATGGGGGATCTGCACACTGCCTGTTATGGGATGATGGGGGTTCTGCACACTGCCTGTTATGGGGTGATGGGGGATCTGCACACTGCCTGTTATGGGATGATGGGGGTTCTGCACACTGCCTGTTATGGGGTGATGGGGGATCTGCACACTGCCTGTTATGGGGTGATGGGGGTTCTGCACACTGCCTGTTATGGGGTGATGGGGTTCTGCACACTGCCTGTTATGGGGTGATGGGGGTTCTGCACACTGCCTGTTATGGGGTGATGGGGGTTCTGCACACTGCCTGTTATGGGATGATGGGGGTTCTACACACTGCCTGTTATGGGGTGATTTGGGGATTCTGCACTCTGTCTGTTATGGAGTTACTGAGAGCAGAGAATGAGTGTCCCACCAGTCCTCTCTGGTCCAAGATGGTGATCCTGGATGTGACTGGTTTACCAGCTCACATATTTCATTAATTGTTTAACTTAGGGATCACATTTGGGTGTGTATTGCAACCCTTGGTGAGCTTTTCAATTTTTGTTCTAATTTTTCCCCCTGCAATGGGGCACATTAACATTATTTTTGGAAAGTTTAAAAACAACAGTCTCCTTTGTATGCTAAGGAATTCACCATTTTCTGCATACCCTATAGAGTGCTATTGTTCCCCAAAAACATTTATTTGCCCTACTGGAACACGTATTTACCTCATATGGAAAAATGCCTAATCGCAGGTGCAGGTGATCTTTGGGGGGAATTTAGAGAAAACACTTTTTGTCACACTTTTTTGTGTTTTTAAACTAACTTCAACAAATAATCAGCATGGCTCTCATTGATCCTGTAATGCCAGACTTTACAGTATATTAAAGAGAGCTGCATGAGTTTTGTTAGACTGTACAACATACTGCATATACATGTATATTAAATATTATATTAAAAATCAAACAAACGTAAGAGGAGTAAAGTGCCTATGCCCATTAGTGCATGTAAAATACAAAAAAAATAATAATATAAAAATAATCAACAATATAGATATAATCAAAATCTTGTATTAGTCCAGATAAATCCATCATTTAAAACATTGAAATCAACACTTATATGAAGCATTTCTTTTTTCTCAGCATGTTTCGCTCTCTGAGCTTTTTCCAGAGACAGAGAAAAAAATATAATCAATGGCTGCAATGAGTTGCAGTTGTATTTATCATTGTCATTTACTTACTTGTGCGCTAATCTCGTTTTCCATATTTTTATAAGGCTTTTCCCTTCTGTATGGTGGCTCGCATAACTATTGTAAAAATGACAGGCATCATATTTAGTCAGTTTCTCCATGTTCTATTTAGCATTGTTACAATCTCCCCAATAAAGCTTGCAGACATCTACTATATACTCTGCACCCCACCATAATGGCAGGCAATATCAGTCTAAATACCTATCTCAGTCTCTATACCAAGGTTACATAGTTAATACGATTGAAAAAAGACATATGTCCAAGTTCAACCAAGAGAGAGGAAGTTATTATGCAGGTTATATCTGCATATTTAATAATATGAGCTACAGTGCCCAAACCACATTAAGGTGCCTACATAGTTAAATCTTGAATTAAGTACCTGTTTTATATTTGGGAAGCAGAGAGGTGTCTGTGGGAATCCAGCTGAGTGGGAGGTGGTGGCAGCGGCAGGGTACATCCATGGTGTGGATGGTGCACCTGCTGCCTAGCAGGAAGATCCAAATCTGCACACCCTGGCGTTTTTGCACCTTATGGTAGCACATGTGTCTACCCCAGGATAGAGACCACGTCACCTCTGGTCTGAATACCAGAAGTGCATAATCTCCTTGCCCACCCACCCACACTTGCATTCTCTATATAGAGAGTGGGCTAGCTTGTTTTTAAGCCGACCAGGAACCCACTACTACTCCCACCCTTCCTGACAATGTGTATTTGTATGTTAACCCTTCAACTTCAGCTAAGCACATACCATGAATGTTGGTTGTTCCCTCCCAGACCCAGAGACAGTCAATTATAACAAATTATTTGCAAGCTTTATTGGGGAGATTTTACAATGCTATAAAGAACATGGAGAGACTGACTAAATATGATGCCTGTCATTTTCACAATAGTTATGTGAGCCACCATACAGAAGGGAAAAGCCTGATAAAAATATGGCGAGAGAGAATACAAAGTACAAATGCAAACTCTGAGTTTTAGTGTGACACATACTTATGCTGTTTGTTTTCTTTTCTCCTTTCCCATTGAGTCACTACAGCAGCATTATTGCAGATGTTGATTACCGTATATACTCGAGTATAGGTCGACCCGAATATAAGCCGAGGCACCTAATTTTACCACAAAAAACTGGAAAAGTTATTGACTCGAGTATAAGCCTAGGGTGGGAAATGCAGGTTCTGGGGGGTTGAGAGTGTATAAGAGGTCACATATAGGCCATACTATGTGATCTAAGAGGCTCCTGCTGCATTCCTGGTAACTGGGATTAAATTCCTCCTTAAATAAAAAGGGTATAAGGGAGGATACAGGAGGAGAAGAGCTTACACTCTATTAGGGTATAAGGGAGGATACAGAGGGAGAAAAGCTTACAATCTATTAGGGTATAAGGGATGATACAGGAGGAGAAGAGCTTACAATCTATTAGGGTATAAGGGAGGATACAGAGGGAGAAAAGCTTACACTCTATTAGGGTATAAGGGAGGATACAGGAGGAGAAGAGCTTACACTCTATTAGGGTATAAGGGAGGATACAGGAGGAGAAGAGCTTACACTCTATTAGGGTATAAGGGAGGATACAGGAGGAGAAGAGCTTACACTCTATTAGGGTATAAGGACGCATACAGGAGGAGAAGAGCTTACACTCTATTAGGGTATAAGGGAGGATACAGAGGGAGAAAAGCTTACAATCTATTAGGGTATAAGGGAGGATACAGGAGGAGAAGAGCTTACACTCTATTAGGGTATAAGGGGGCGGGTTGACAGGAGGGTTGGTTGGTGGGTATTTAGATGTGCGAGTGGGCAGGTGGTCAGGCAGGTAGGTAGGTGGGTGGGTGGCTGCCACCTCCACTTCAGAATCCGCTGATTCCGCCTGCACACCACTCCAGTCTGCTGCTGGTCCAGGGTCTGGGTAGGTAGGTAGGTGAGTGGCAGGTATATAGATAGGTGGGTGGATTAGGCAGTTGGATTAGTAGGTGGGTGAGTTGGGTAGATGAGCAGGTGGGTAGATGGGCAGGGCAGGGTGGGTTAAGAGAAAAACATTGCGCCATTAATTAGTATTAGCATTTAGTTTGAGGTGTATTGGTACACAGTACAGCAACAGCATGGACTCACCTGGAGCCACTTCACTGCCAAGTTGGAGAATCTTTTCTGTTGTTGAGTTCTTCTCTCCTTCAATCAACATGGTGTCTGCAGGCTGCTAACTTGTCCTCGTGGGTGAGACACACACACATCTCTCTCTCTCTCCCTCCCCCCTTCCTCTCCTCGGGGCTATGGCTGCAGCCCTCCCACTCACACACACACACACACAGACGCTCTCTCCCCTCCCCACTTTTCCCCCTCACCGACCTCTGCTCCAGCCATCGATCACACTTTCTCTCCGTTTAATTACTCACATCATCCTCTCCCCGCGCTGGCCAGCCAGCATGCCTGGAAGGGGAAGTTCTGGCTTCTCCTGTGCTCTGGGCTGGCCTCCGCAGTGGGGGAAACAAGAGAGGAGTTTTTTGTTCCGTCTTGTGAGCGCCTTAGCTGACAGCTGCACACTGCAAAAATTACACTGACTCGAGTATAAGCCGAGGCGGGTTTTTTCAGCCCAAAAAGTGGGCTGAAAAACTCGGCTTATACTCGAGTATATACGGTATATTTTCCTTGTGTACAGCATGGCCTGTTTCATTTCAATCATTACGTCTGGGTATTCCGCCACAAGGTGGCGCAGTTGACTGCAGAAGACCTGTGGCTCCTCCTGGCCCAATAAAAAGTCAGGAATCACCCATAGACCCCCGATGTTTCTCTGCAGTCCTGACTGCGAAGACCGAAGATGGCTCTCTATGGTTATTCGCAGGCGATCAGGGCGACCAAGCCTGAGGCCATGTAAGCCTATTTCCACCCGTTTCCGGACCCTCCTGCCTTGGCTGACAGATCGGATGACGGTAGGGGGAACACCTGGGGCCGGGTGTTCGGTGAGCTTTGCTCCTGGCCGCAGACTCTGTGCCTGAAGGGTAGCCGGCCATAGGAAAATGGTGAGCCTATAGGGGGAATGGAGAAACCACTTCTGGGTTGTGTGTCTCTGGTATGCTTCTACTAGGGTCGTTGGATTTGTGAGGGGTGCTTTTTTATTGCTTGGTCACTGTTCTGCTTGTTCTGGGGGGCTTTTTGTGCCCCCCCTTTTTTCCCCTTCTCCCCTGGCCAGTGTATTCGCGCCGTTTTTGTGGGGGGCGAGCCGCGGGTTGACGCGTATTGGGTCATCTCTCCACGGCCCGCCCCTTGAGGTTCTACAGCGCCACCATCTCACCTGCTCCGCTCCTGCGCTGGCTGGCTCGGTGCATGTGCTGTGGGATGCTCATTTATATTTCATGCTTATGTCTTGCAGACGGGATAGCAGTATTGTGGTTTCTCCCGGTTCCATACCCCCTCCCCCTGTCCCTTCTCTGTGGGGCATCCCGGGTGGGCTCTTCTTTAGCCTTTACACCATGTTGGCTGACTGTGCCTTTTTTGATAATCACCATATGGAGGCTTCTCGGGATAGCGAACTTGGGGGCCCCTCGGGACAGGCTCGGCTGTGTGTCATGTGCGGGGCATCCCCTTTGAGTGGAGGCGGCGCGGTTTGTGTCCTGTGCGCCCAAAGTATTATCGCGGAACAGGTTGGGCCGAGCACCTCTCTTTCCAGTCCTGTCCTCCCGACAGCATCTCCTACTCCCCCGTGCCTGCATTTATCTCCCAGCGAGGGGGAAGCCAGCAGGGGGTCGCAATCGGATCTGGCGCTGCGCGTGGCCAGCATTGAGCGACAACTGGCCCGGCCGGTCGTGGGCAAGGCCTCTAGCAAAAAGAGGCACCTAGACGCGGACTTCTCCCTCTTTGCCGATGAGGACAAGGGCCTTGACATCTACGGTGGCCGTGACTCCCTGGAGGAGGGGGAGTTGTTCCATGACTCGGATTCCTCTGGGGATCGTCAGGGTGAGTATGATAGTGATTTAGGATCTTCCTCGGATGAGCATACTTGGCTCCCCGATGATACCGACAGGCTCCTGTCGGCTGTGTTTATACCCTACACATCGCTTCCCCTAAGGTGGCGAAGAAGAAGCAGGGTGAGCTCTTCCGCCCTGGCAAGCAACGCCTGGAGTTCCAGGAGGTTCCTCAAGGAGTGGGAACGCCCTAACAGGTTGCCCTCGGTGCCCAAGGCTTTAGATAGAAGGTATCCCTTCTCGGCTGATTTTGTTCGCCCCTGGTCGTGCCCCCCTGAGGTGAACGCTCCGGTCCTGGAGCTATCCAACACTTCGCCTTGCCGTCCCCCGACACTAATACCTTGCGCGATAGCGCGGACAGGCGTATGGATCAGCTGGCTTGTCATGCCTTCACCTTTGTAGGGGCCGGTTTGCGTCCGGTCTGCGCTGTGGCTATTGTGGCCATCGCTCTTAAAAAGAAGGTTAGACGCCTGGCCGAGGCTGCCCGGTCTCGCAAGAAAACGGAGGACTATAAGGATCTCTTGCTTTGGTCTGAATTTGTTGCATTTGTGCTCGACGTGCTGACCAAGGATGGTAGGCTTCCCCAGCGTAGGAAGCAGGCTCGGCCTTTTCGAGGATCCTTTTCCTTTCGTCTTTCAAGGGGAAGTCGTGGGTCCTCCTTCTCAGGTGGTCACAGAGACTCTTGGGATCGAGGCAGATCCCGCGGTCGCCCCGGCCTCTCCTGGGGAACCAATCCCAAACCCTCTCCCAAGGACCCTCAGGCATGAGGAGGCGCCCTCACCCGACTGGGTGGGGGGACGGCTTCGGCTTTTTGCTCACGTCTGGAGATTGCGCGTCTCAGACTGGTGGATTCAGGAGGTGGTTTACTCCGGATACAAGATAGAGTGTGCAGCCTGGCCGCCCCCAAGATTCCTCCGGTCCCGGATGTCTCTAAACCCTGTGTCGGCTTAGGGCCTGCGGTTGGCTGTACGTCGTCTTCTGGCATCCAGAGTTACCTCTTCAGGAACAGGGTCAGGGGTACTACTCCAACCTGTTCACGGTGCCCAAGAAGGACGGCTCCCTGAGGCCCATCCTGGACTTAAAGGGTCTCAACAAATTCATCAGGTTCAAGCACTTTCGCATGGAGACCTTAAGCTCGGCTGTAAGTTCCCTTCGGCCGGGCGATTTCATGACCACGGTGGACATCAAGGATGCCTACCTCCACGTTCCGATCTTCCCTGGTCACCCGAGGTTCGCTCTGGGGGATCAACACTACCAGTTTGTGGCCTTGCCTTTCGGTATCACTTTGGCCCCTCGGGTCTTCACCAAGGTGCTGGCCAGTGTCATGGCTCTACTGAGGAGCCAGGGCATTCGCATCCTCCCTTACCTGGACAACATTCTGATTGCTGCTCAATCTCTTCATCAGGCTGAGAGGGATACTCAGGTGGTGACGTCCACTCTCAAGTCCTTCGGCTGGGTGATCAACTATCCCAAGTCTTCACTATCTCCGTCTTTGGCGAGGTCCTTCCTGGGCATGACGCTGGATACTTCTCAGGTCAAGGTATTTCTCCCTCAGCAGAAAGTGAAGGGGAATTAAGAAGCAGGCGTGGACTCAGCTGTCGTGTCCTCATCCCCCCATCCGTCTGGGGATGCAGTTGGTGGGCCTCATGGTGTCTTGCTTCGAGGCGGTTCCCTTTGCTCACTTCCACACGAGACCTCTTCAGTTACATCTCTTGTCTGTTTGGTATCGGAATCAGTAGTCCCTGGATCAGGAGTTTGCTCTGTCCTCTTTGGCCAGGCAGTCCCTCTCATGGTGATTGGACTCGAGGAATCTTCTAGTAGGCAGGTCCTTTCTGCTTCCGCGCTGGGAGACTGTCACCACGGACGCCAGTCTGACCGGTTTGGGGGGGGGGGGGAGTTTGGCAGTCACTGAAGAGGTCCAGGGTCAGTGGGGTCCCCAGGAGGCCCATGCGCCCATCAACATTCTAGAGTTGAGGGCGATCAGGTTGGTTCTTTTCCAGTTGACTCCCCACCTACGGGGTCGCGCTGTACAGGTCCGCTCGGACAATCAGACGGCGGTTGCCTACAGCAATCATCAGGGAGGGACTCGGAGCAAGCGAGCCCTCAAGGAAGTGTCCCTGATCTTGTCTTGGGCATGTTCCCTGCATCTCGGCGGTTTACATTCCGGGGGTGGAGAACCAGGAGGCAGACTCCCCGAGCAGGGGGACGCCTCATTTGGGGGAATGGTCTCTCAGTAACAAGGTATTTCACGCCCTGTGTCGCCGCTGGGGTCTGCCGGATGTAGACTTGTTAGCGTCCCGTCACAATCACAAGGTTCTAAGATTTGTCTCCCTGTCAAAGGATCCTCTGGCCTTCGCCACGGACGCGCTAGCAATTCCCTGGACGGAGTTTCGGCTCCTCTATGTATTGCTGGGTCGGGTGCTGGGCAAGATAGCCCAGGAGGGGGTGCCGACCATTCTAGTGGCGCCCCGCTGACCGAGGAGGGTATGGTTCGCGGACGTCGTCCAGATGGCAGTGGATCGGTACGTCTTGCCCGACGATCCAGAGCTTCTCACTCAGGGACACCTGCTCCATCCCAATTTACAAACGCTGGCTTTAACGGCTTGGCTGCTGAAACCTCCATCTTGATGGGCAAGGGTTTGCGGGCTTCGGTTATCGATACTTTGATTCAGGCTCGGAAGAAATCTTCGTCTATTATTTACTTCAGGGTCTGGCATGCTTATATTGCTTGGTGTGAGTCCAAGTCTCTATCTTGTCGTGACTTCTCCATTCCCAGGATTCTGGAGCTTTTACAGCATGGGCTGGATTCGGGCCTTCAGCTTAGTACCCTCAAAGGACAGGTTTCGGCTCTGGCAAACTTTTTCCAAAGATCTTTTGCCAATCATAGGCTTGTCAAGACTTTTTCCAGGGAGTTACTCATGTGCGTCCACCGCGTAAGCCTCTGCTACCGGTTTGGGATTTAAACTTGGTGCTTTCTGCTCTACAGGGTCCTCCCTTCGAGCCTCTGCCCATTCTGACTCTTAAGGTAGCCTTTTTGGTCGCTATTACTTCGGTGCGTCGAGTTTCTGATCTTATCAGGATAAGGTGGTGTTCCGGCTTAAGCCAGATTTCTTGCCCAAGGTTGTATCTGCCTTTCATCTCAATTAGGACATTGTCTTACCTTCTTTGTGTCCTGCTCCTTCCAATTCTAAGGAACGGACCCTTCATTCCCTGGATGTGGTCAGGGCACTCAAATTTTATTTGGTCGCCATGAGTTTTTTAGGAAGTCTGATGCATTGTTTGTTCTTCCTGCTGGACCTAAGAAGGGCTTGTAAGTGGATCCGACAGGCGGTGGTGCAAGCTTACTCTGCTAAAGGGAAGGAACCTCCCTTCCGTGTTACTGCTCACTCAACTAGGGCTATTGGTGTCTCTTGGGCTTTTCAGCACCAGGCTTCTGTAGAACAGGTTTGTAAGGCCGCTACTTGGTCTTCAGTTCATACTTTTTCAAGGTTGATGTTTAGGGCCTCAGCTGATGCTGTTTTTGGCCGCAAGGTGCTTCAGGCGGTAGTGGCTTGAACTGCCTGCCGTTACTCATTGGGGATCCCACTCTAATTTTTACGGACACTGCTATTGGATGTCCCACATGTAATGATTGAAATGAAACAGGCCGTGCTGTACACAAGGAAAAAATACAACTCTGTGAAGTACTCACCTGTAGAGTTGGTATTATACGCATACAGCACATCCTGCTCCAGTAGTAGTAATAACATGTGGGTAATCCTCCGCCGTGCACTGCAGACATGTAGAAAACAAGCTCCTCCAGGCCCTACATATACCGAGGGACCTCCCACAAATCCTCAGCATTGAAAAGCAGTGAGAAAGAGAGGCCAGGAGAAACAACCACCCAAAACTGGCAAAAATATCGAAGATAACAATCACCAACAGGGGATTCAGAACAAGGTGAAAACAGGGTGGGGTGGAGCAGGACGTGCTGTATGCGTATAATACCAACTCTACAGGTGAGTACTTCACAGAGTTGTATTATTCTAAGCATACAGCACGTCCTGCTCCAGTAGTAGTAATAACATGTGGGACATCCAATAGCAGTGTCCATAAAGAAGGGTGGGATCCCCAACAGAAGGCAACAGCAAGCAGTCTAGACTACTGCCGCCTGCAGAACATTGCGGCCAAACACAGCGTCAGCTGAGGCCCGAACATCAACCTTGTAAAACTTTGTAAAGGTATGTACAGAAGACCAAGTAGCGGCCTTGCAAACTTGCTCCACAGAGGCCTGGTGCTGAAAAGCCCAAGAAGCCCCAACAGCTCTAGTAGAATGAGCAGTAAGACGAAAGGTTGGGAGTCTTCCCCTTAGCAGTATAGGCTTGAACAACAGCCTGACGAATCCATTTACTGATGGTTGACTTGGCGGGAGCCAAACCCCTCCTAGGTCCATGAGGCACAACGAAGAGATCATCCGTCTTTCTAAAGGCCTGAGTGGTAACCAGGTAAGACTTGACACACCTGACCACATCCAAGGAATGCAAAACCCTTTCCTTAGGGTTACTAGGATTAGGACACAAGGAAGGAAGTACAATATCTTGATTCAAATGAAATGCAGAGACAACCTTAGGCAGGAAGTCTGACTTGAAGCGAAACACCACCTTATCCAGGTGTCTCTCAAAGAAGGGAGGCTGAATAGACAAAGCAGCCAACTCAGACACACGTCTGACCGGTGTGATGGCTACCAGGAAGACAACCTTGAGCGTGAGCCTAGCTAGAGCGGCCTCATGAATAGGCTCAAAGGGAGCCCCCTGCAGGGCCGACAACACCAAGTTCAGATCCCAAACAGGAACCATAGGTTTCCAAGGAGGGCGCACATGAGTGACCCCCTGAAAGAAGGTCTTGATAAGAGAGTGCTGGGCAAAGGTCTTCTGAAAGAAGATAGACAGGGCCGACACCTGGCCCTTCAAGGTACTAAGCTTAAGACCTAAGTCTAGACCATGTTGTAAGAACTCCAGCACCCTGGATACTAAGAATTCCCGGCAGGGAAGGGACCTAGATTCACACCAGTCAATGTAAGCACGCCATACTCTATTATAGATGGCAGCAGAGGTCTTCTTCCTGGCTTGCACCATAGTAGCCACAACAGATGCAGACAAACCCTTCTCCATCAAGATGGAGGTTTCAATAGCCAAGCCGTCAAAGCCAGCGTTAGTAAATTGGGATGGCGTAGAGACCCTTGAGTCAGAAGGTCTGGCAACCGTGGCAGATCGTACTGATCTACTGCCATTTGAACCACGTCTGCGAACCACACTCTTCTTGGCCACCTTGGGGCCACTAGAATCGCGGGTACCCCTTCCAGAGCGATCTTGCGCAGCACTCTGCCCAGAAGGGGAATTGGTGGAAACACGTACAGGAGACGAAACTCCTTCCAAGACATTGACAGGGCATCCGTGGCCAGAGCCAGAGGATCCTGAGACAGGGATACAAAGCTGGGTAGCTTGTGATTGTGACGTGATGCAAAGAGATCCACATCTGGCACACCCCATCGGTGATACAGTGACTGAAATACCCTGTCGCAGAGGGACCATTCCCCCTGACGGGACGACCCCCTGCTCAGAGCATCTGCTAGCAGATTCTCCGTCCCCGGAATGTAAACAGCTGATATGCATTGTACATTGGTCTCTGCCCAAGTTAGAATCAGGGACACCTCCTGGAGAGCACCCTTGCTCCGGGTTCCTCCCTGATGATTGATGTAGGCCACCACCGTCCTGTTGTCTGAGCGTACCTGAACCGCCAGACCTTGCAGGTGCTGGGTCAATCGTTCCAGCACCAATCGGACCGCCCTGAGTTCTAGGACATTGATAGGAAGATGGGCCTCCTGAGGGCCCCACCTCCCCTGGAAGCGCAGGGACTTCAAGAATCCCCCCCCCAGCCCGAAAGACTGGCATCCGTTGTGACCGTCTCCCAAGAGGGAGCCAGGAAGGATCTGCCCCTTGTCAAGTTCCTGTGGTCCAACCACCACGCAAGGGATTGTCTGACCGAGGGGGGAATCACCCAGCTGTTGTCCAAAGATGCTGGGTCCTTGTTCCATACTGACAGAAGGTGAAGCTGCAGAGTTCTCAGATGAAACTGGGCAAAGGGCACCGCCTCGAAGCTTGCCACCATCGAGCCCACCAACTGCATTCCCTGCCGGATGGAGGGATGAGGGTTCGCGAGCAGGGATCTCGCCTGGGATGTCAGAGCTTCCACCTTCTGTGGAGGAAGGAATATCCTTGACTGAACCGAGTCCAGAATCATCCCCAGAAACGGGGTCACTGAGGAGGGGGACAGAGAGGACTTTGGGTAATTGATCACCCAGCCGAAGGACTCCAGGGTGGACACCACCAACCGAGTGTCCAGCTCTGCCTGCCGCAGAGACCGAGAGGTGATGAGTATATCGTCCAGGTAGGGCAACATGCGTATGCCCTTTAGTCTTAAGAGAGACATCACCCCTGCCAGCACCTTGGTGAAGACCCTGGGAGCCGACGTAAGGCCGAATGGCAGGGCCACGAACTGATAATGCTGATCCAACAGCGCAAATCTGAGGAACCTTTGGTGCCCTGAGAACACCGGAACGTGCAGGTAAGCATCCTTGATGTCCACAGATGTCATGAAGTCCCCTGGACGCAGCGAGGCAATGGCCGAGCGCAGAGTTTCCATGCGAAAATGCCTGCTTCTGACAAACTTGTTTAGGATTTTCAAATCCAGAATGGGTCTGACTGACTCGTCCTTTTTGGGCACCGTGAACAGGTTGGAGTAAAACCCCATGCCCCTGTCTCTTAAGGGGACCTCGCAGATGACCCCAAGCTCCAGAAGGTCCTGCACAGCCAGCATCAAGACTCGAGCTGAGGCAGGATCCTGTGGGATCCGAGACCCAACGAACCTGGTAGGGGGCAGCACCGCAAATTCTATCTTGTAACCGGAGGAGACTACCTCCTGAATCCACCGGTCTGGGACAAGGCGTCTCCAGACATGCTCGAAGTGCTGTAGACGTCCCCCCGCCCTGACGGGCGAGGGCGCCCCTTCATGCTTGGGGGGGGGGCTTCGGGCTTGGGCCCCCAGGAGGAGCCAGGATGGCGTCCTCTGTTCTTGATCCAGGGTTCTGCGCGAGACCCAGAGAAGGACACCCCTCTACCCTGCTTGGTCCCACGGTAGGGGGTAGAATGGGAGCTTGGACCACGAAAGGGCCGAATCTGACGCTTGCGCTGGGGCAGCTTGCCACCCTTGGCAAAGATATCTAATCTTTCTCCAAACAGGCGCAGTCCTTTAAATGGAAGCCCCGTAAGGGCCTTCTTCGCGACGTTGTCAGCAGCAGCCCACTGGCGTAACCAGATCGCGCGGCGTATGGCTACCGCCAGAGCAGATGATCTAGCGCTCAGCTTAATAGCATCGTCCGATGCAGACAGGATATAATTCACAAAGGTCTCACAGGTGGCCAGAGCGTTGGCGGCCTCAAAAGGTCAAGTCATCCTCCCCTTCCAGGGCAGTCTTAACCACCGTCCTGAGCGCCACTGCCGTGATGGCTAAGGCGCACACCGGGCGGAGCGACGCTCCCCCAAATGCAAAGGCATTACATGCCAATTGATCAACTCGCCGATCCTCTAAATCCCGCAGCGTAGTAGTGTCAGGGGAGTGCATAATAGAGGTGTTGGACAGACTCAGAATCGGGGCATCGACCTCGGGTGGCGATGTCCAACACTTAACCAGATCGGCAGGAAATGGATACTTCTTATCCACAGCTTTAGGAATCCCCTGGAGTTTGCTGGGATGTTCCCATTCTTTCAGCACTAGGTTATTAAAGTGAGTTTGTTCGGGAAACTCCAACCGCACCCTAGCAGTATGAAACAGATCGCCCCTTTGCTGAGGGACTGCGGGAGGGGGAGAGAGAGATAACACATCAAAGATCTGAGACAGCAGTCTGTCAATGTCGTCCTGGGACCAAAGATCAGAACCAGACTCCTCCTGACTCCTGGACTCGTCCTCGTAGGATCCTGAGTCAGAGAGCAGTTCCCCTTCCTCTGATGGGGACTGAGCATAGGAAAGCAGTAAATCATCAGATTCTACAGGGAGAATAGTAGCCTCAAGATTCAAATGGCGCCTCTTGGCAGTAGCCTTGCGCGCCAAGGAGCCAGCGATGAAGTTTTCCACACTAGCCAATCTAGAGGCCAAATCAGCGTGAGAGCGTGGGGGTTAGGCTCAAGCTCGGGGGAGTAGGGGAAGTAAGGCGAGGTGCGGGCCCAGCCTCGGAAGAGGTGGGGAGACCGGCTAGCGCCTGTTGAGCACAAGGTACGCAGACCCGTGTATTGTCACCGCTGCTAGGTGAAACCCCACAAGCTGCACACAGACGGGCTTGTCCCAGGGGGACCCCTTTCGCGATGTTCTGGGATGCCTCCATATGGTGATTATTAAATTCAATATGTCAGTAGGGATTGACGCTTTAAGCAACCCTGGATGCCCCAATAACCCGCTGGGAAGTGGGAGTAAATTCTGAAAAATGGTCTGGACTGGGCGCTACGGGGCGTCGGGCCGGGGGAAGCCACCGAGGACCGCTGTCTGAAAGACACAAGGGGAACAGGGATGTCAGAGCCGAAGAAGCAAGCTAGGGAAAAGATCGCCCATGAGGGCACTTACAGGTCTGCAAGGGGAGGACCGTCTTCACCACGCGCATGCGAGAAGGAAATGGCACCCAGCGAACCTCGAAGGGCGGGCCAGAGCCATAGCTTCCCCAAACAGTGCTGCCGTATGCGCCTAGAGCACAGTAAAACGCTGCGGTCAGTTGAAAAATAAAAAAGTGAAACGCGCTCTGACACCTGGTAGCGGTAAAGCGTCTAAAGTGTAATTAAGGCAAGGAGTAGGCCATCAAACACACAACCCCCCCCCTCTTTTTCCCCCCTAACGGGGGAATCTTGGGAGTAAGGTGACCCAAATAGAGGGCTCACCGTTAGATGGGACATGGGGGCACTGGTGCGGGAGGGGCATCCACTGAAGGCTCACCATTCGCCTTAACCGCCTACCCTATGGAGGGGGATTGCGGTGGAGACCAGCTCCGTAAGCACACTAGGTGCTGCCTACCTTCACCCGACCCACGCAGCCCAGGCTGGGAGGCATTGGTGGAAGGACTGGTGGAGGACTGGTGGAAATAGCCCCGCAGGGCCTCGGGCTGTCAAGCCCCGCTCGCCTGCGAGAGCGTGATACTTCATGTCTTCGCAGTTCCAGCACTGCAGAGAAATCTAGGGATTTGTGGGAGGTCCCTCGGTATATGTAGGGCCGGGAGGAGCTTGTTTTCCTACATGTCTGCAGTGCACGGCGCCGGAGGATTACCCACATGTTATTACTACTACTGGAGCAGGACGTGCTGTATGCTTAGAATATACAATTCTGTGATTACTCACCTGTAGAATTGATTTTACTGTGTACAGCACGGCCTGTTTCATCCCTCCCTTGTTATCGTTGGCCTTGGTTGCCTCTTTATGGTGATTTGTTTAAGAGGTTATTTATTGTGAGGCTGTGTATTTTGTTCTCATGTTTATCTCCTGGCTTCTGGCATTACTGCTTTTCAACACTGGGCGTCTATGGGTGATTCCTGGCTTTTTATTGGGCCGGGAGGAGCCACAAGTCTTCTGCAGTCAACTGTGCCACCTTGTAGCGGAATACCCAGATGTAATGATTGAAATGAAACAGGCCGTGCTGTACACAGTAAAATCAATTCTACAGGTGAGTAATCACAGAATTGTATTTTTTTCTCAGTCTCTGGAAAAAGCTCAGACAGAGCGAAACATGTTGATAAAAAAGAAGAAATGCTTCATATAAATGTTGATTTCAATGTTTTAAATTGTGTATTTATCTGGACTAATACAAGATTTTGAATACATCTATATTGTTGATTTTTTTATATTTTACATGCACTAATGGGCATAGGTTGAAGTTAAACCAGACCTTCAGCATCATTTAATGAAAGAGCCAAATGCTTAAAATATACTCATTTTAAATGCTCAAATAGTTTTTACATTTTTATTTTTTTTTAGCCACTTACTTTTTATTTTGGCCTGCAACTGTTCAGGACTCGAGGATACAGCAACGTCATCTTGCCTCAGAAGCATCACGTACTGAGGAAAGGAGGGGGGAAAGTGCAGGGGTTATAGCTGTGCTTTGCACAGACAGAGCAGAGCTGGAGTCAGGAAAAAGACAGTAATCCCAGAATGCAGAGCAGCATAGTCAGAAGACACTGCTTGTTTGCAGGCAGCCTGAGGCAGCCATCTTTGATGTTTAAAGGCTCAGAAAAAAAAAAAGACAATTCTGTGATTACTCACCTGTAGAATTGCTTTTACTATGCATGGCACGGCCTGCTTCCAGAAGTCCTTACATATGGGTTATTCCGCCACAAGGTGGCGCAGTGTACTGCAGAAGAGTTGTGGCTCCTCCCGGTACCATATAAAAAACGGAATCACCATAGACTTATCCAGTGTTGACAAGCAGTTATTCAAGAAACCGGGAGATAATAAAAGTAAAAAAGGTAACAAACCCCAACTAACTTGGAACAATCACCATAAAGAGGCAACCAAGAACAATGATAACAAGGGTGGGGTGAAGCAGGCCGTGCCATGCATAGTAAAAGCACTTCTACAGGTGAGTACTCACAGAATTGCCTTTTTCCTATTGCATGGCACAGCCTACTTCCAGAAGTCCTTACGTATGGGACGTCCAACAGCAGTGTCCGTAAGGTAAGGTGGGATCCCAAAAGAGTAACAACAGGCAGTTCAAACCACTACCGCCTGAAGTACCTTGCGGCCAAAAGCAGCATCAGATGAGGCCTTAACATCAACCTTGTAAAACTTGGAAAAAGTATGAACAGAAGACCAAGTTGCGGCCTTACAAACTTGTTCAACAGAAGCTTGGTGCTGAAAAGCCCAAGAAGCACCAATAGCACGAATGGAATGAGCAGTAACCCTAAAAGGAGGAACCTTCCCCCTGGCAGAATAGGCCTGCTCAACCGCCTGACGGATCCACTTGCTGATAGTGGATTTAGCAGGAGGCAAACCCTTCCTAGGTCCAGCAGGAAGAACAAAAAGAGAGTCAGATTTCCTGAAAGACTCAGTAGCAACCAAATAAAACTTCAATGCCCTGACAACATCCAAAGAATGAAGGGTCTGCTCCTTGGAATTAGCAGGGTTAGGACACAAAGAAGGCAAAACAATGTCCTGATTGAGATAAAAAGCAGACACAACCTTAGGCAAGAAATCCGGCTAAAGCCGAAACACCACCTCATCCTGATGCCTTTTAAAAATAAGGAGGTTTGATGGAAAGCGCAGCCAGCTCAGAAACTCGCCTGACAGAAGTAATGGCCACCAAAAAGGCCACCTTAAGAGTCAGAATGGGCAAAGCAGCCCCACGGATAGGCTCAAAGGGAGGACCCTGCAGAGCAGACAACACCAGATTCAGGTCCCAAACCGGTAGCATAGGCTTACATGGCAGACGCACATGAGTAACTCCCTGGAAAAAAGTCTTAACCAACCGGTGATTGGCAAAGCATCTTTGGAAAAAAATTGCCAGACCTGACACCTGTCCCTTGAGGGTACTAAGTTGAAGGCCCGAATCCAAACCATGTTGCAAAAATTCCAGAATCCTGGGGATAGAAAACACCCTACAAGGCAGAGACCTAGAATCACACCGGGCAATGTAAGCATGCCATATCCTGTAGTAGATAAAGGACGAGGACTTCTTCCTAGCCCTAATCATGGTATCAACAACAGAAGCCGGCAAGCCCTTATCCATCAAGATGGAGGTTTCAGCAGCCAAACCGGTAAAGCCAGCGTTTGTAAATTGGGATGGCACAGTTGTCCCTGAGTGAGCAGGTCTGGATCCTTGGGCAGGGCATACTGATCTACTGCCAACTGCACGACGTCTGCGAACCACGCCCTCCTTGGCCAACAGGGGGCCAACAGCATGGCTGGTACCCCTTCCTGGGCTATCTTGCGCAGCACCCTGCCCAGCAGAGGGAAGGGAGGGAACACATAGAGGAGCCAAAACTCTGTCCAAGTCATTGCTAGCGCATCCGTGGCGAAGGCCAGAGGGTCCTGTGACAGGGAGACAAACCTGGGAAGCTTGTGATTGTGGCAGGACGCAAACAGGTCCACATCCGGCTGACCCCAGCGGTGACACAGGGAGTGAAAAATCTTGTTGCTGAGGGACCATTCCCCCAGCCGAGACATCCCTCTGCTCAGGGAGTCTGCCTCCTGGTTCTCCACCCCGGAATGTAAACTACCGAGATGCAAGGGACATTCTCTTCCGCCCAAGACAGTATCAGGGACACTTCCTTCCACTTGCTCCGAGTCCCTCCCTGATAATTGATGTAGGCAACCGCCGTCTGGTTGTCGGAGCGGATCTCAACAGCCCAACCCCAAAGGTGCGTGGTCAGCTGAGAAAGAACCAATCTGATCGCCCTCAATTCCGGGACATTGATGGGAGCATGGGCTTCCTGGGGGCCCCACCGACCCTAGAATTTCAGAGACTTCCAAAAGCCCCCCCCCCCCCCCCAACCGGTCACACTGGCATCTGTGGCGACAGTCTCCCAGCATGGAGGCAGAAAGGTCCTGCCCACTAGAAAGTTCCCCGAGTCCAGCCACCACGAGAGGGACTGTCTGGCCAGGGGGGACAGAGCAAATTCCTGATCCAGGGACACAGGGTCCCGATCCCAAACTGACAAGAGGTGCAACTGAAGAGGTCTCATGTGAAACTGAGCACAGGGGACCGCCTCGAAGCAGGACACCATCAGACCCACTAACTGCATCCCTTGCCGGATGGAAGGATGGGGACACAAGAGCAGAGTCCGTGCCGGCTTCTGAAGACCCTCCACTTTCTGCTGAGGCAGGAATGCCTTGACCTGAGAGAGTCATGCCCAGAAAGGACATCACCAAAGATGGAGAGTGAAGACTTGGGATAGTTGATCACCCAGCCGAAGGACTCGAGAGTGGAGGTCACCACCAGAGTATCCTTCTCGGCCTGATGAAGAGACTGAGCCGCAATCAGAATGTCGTCCAGGTAAGGGAGGATGCGAATGCTCTGATTCCGCAGCAGAGCCATCACGCCTTGGTGAGCACCCGAGGCGCCGAGGTGATACCGAACGGTAAAGCTTATCCTCTAGAGCGAACCTGAGAAATCTCTGATGACCTGGAAAGATTGGCACGTGAAGGTATGCATCCTTGATGTCCACGGTGGTCATGAAGTCGCCCGGGCGCAGGGTACTGACCGCCGAGCGTAGAGTCTCCATGCGAAAGTGCTTGAACCTGTCAAACTTGTTGAGACCCTTCAAGTCCAGGATGGGCCGCAGAGACCCGTCCCTTTTGGGGACCGTAAACAGATTGGAGTAGAACCCCGACCCCGGGGAAGGCACCAGGCAAATGACTCCTGACTCCAACAGACGTTGAACCACAAGGCGCAGACCCTGAGCTGACAGAGGGTTTTGAGACATCCGGGATCTGATGAATCTTGGGGGCGGCCAGGCTGCAAACTATCTTGTAACCGGAGGACACCACCTCCTGAATCCACCAGTCTGAGACGCGTAGCCTTAGAGCCGAAGCTGTCCCCCCACCCGGATGGGTGAGGGCGCCTCCTCATGCTTGAGGGGGCTTGGGGCCCCATGAGAGACCGGGACGACCACGTGGTCTGCCACTGCCCCAAGAATCCCTGCGGGTACCTGATAAGAGGGAGCCACAACCTCCTCTGGAAGCACGAAAGGAGGGGAGGGAAGAGGAGGGCCCCCGGAAAGGCAGAGGCTGTCTCCTACGTTGAGGCAGCCTACCATCCTTGGCTAGAACATCCAGACGCTCACCAAGGAGCCGCAGCCCCGTAAAGGGGAGCCCAGTGAGAGCCTTCTTAGCGCCAGCATCAGCCGCCCACTGACGCAGCCAAACGGAGCGGCACATAGCCACCAAAAGGGCAGAGGCCCTACCACACAGCCGTACCGCATCATCCATGGCAGTAAGGACAAAGGCAACAAAATCAGAGCAAAGCAAATAGGAACCTATAATCCTCCCCCCTGCTACTAGCCGTAGCGCCATCAATGAGACGCTTGAGCTGTTTCTTAAGGGCAATAGCTGTAATGGCAGCAGTGCAGACCAGACGCAGCCCAGCCCCCACACATGTAAAAGCATGGCAGGCCAGCTGATCCATGTGCCGGTCCTCGCTGTCCCGCAGTGTAGTAGTGTCAGGGGAAGGCATGACCAAGGTGTTGGACAGCCCTAGAACGGGAGCGTCCACCTCAGGGGGACACGACCATCGCTTGACCAGGTCGGCAGGAAAAGGATACCTCATATCCAATCCCTTGGGCACCACGGGCAACCTACTAGGACGTTCCCACTCCTTGAGCACCATATTAGTGAAATGGCTCTGCTCAGGGAACTCCAGACGATGTTTATCAGGACGAAAGAGCTCACCCTGATTCCTCTTAGCCACCTCAGGGGGGACAATGTGCAAGATGTCAAAAATGTGAGTCAGTGTCCTCAGGGAACCATGAGTCCTCCCCAGACGCAGACCCAGGGTCACTGCCGTAACCCTCCTGCTGGTCCCCAGAGAGGAGTCAGAGTCATGGAAGAGTTCCCCCTCCTCTAGGGGGTAAAGGCCAACAAAAGCTTCAGGTCCATCATCCTCCTCAGGAAAGAGGGATGGCACGGGAGCTAGTTGCCGCTTCTTGCCAGAGGCCTTACGTGGAACAGGCCTGGCAAGCTGCCTTTCAATGTTGGCCACACACAGTGCTAGATCAGACTGTGACCCCCCCGCTAGTATCCCCCTCACTGGGGGCTAAATGCAGGCGCAGGGGGGGGGTAGGCGATGCCGAAAGGGGCGCAGAGCTGGGAAGCGAAGCAGGTAGCCCAGCCTGGGCCGCAACAATACCCTGGGTGCACGGCACACACACCGCGGCACTGTTACTCAGAGGGGATGCCCCGCACATGGCACACAGCCGGGATTGCCCCAAAGGACCCCCGAGCACGCTATCCTCAGAAGCCTCCATATGGTGATTAACACAGGCGCAAAAGGCGCCTCACGGACCAAGCAGGGCAAAGGCACCAGCCGCCAGACCACAGGAGGAAGCAACAACAGACAGAGATAACCGCCGCAGCTCTGGGATGAAGAAGGGCCCCAGACACGCAGCAGAAGCAAAATGGTGCCGGCAGACGAACCTTGAGGGGCGGGCCGGGGGAGGACGACGCAATACTAGTCATCCTCCGTCCCCCCCCCCCCGAAGAGCGCGAAAACAGCGCTCATGTGACCGAGCCGGCGTCATGACACAGTAGAAAAAAAAAACGCCTCACAGTTATAGCGCCGCCCGCTGCGGAGCGTAGTACAAGGCGGCAACGGCGGTGAAAATAGTTAAAACACATGTAAAAACAGTTTAAAAATAGCTAAACACCCTCGCCGCTACCACCCGCCCCCCCCTCCCCCGAACACACGACGGGGAGGGGGAGAGGAAGGCGAGCGGGCAGCGGCGAGAGCCCAGGCCAGGGATGGGGGGGACCCCAAAACATCAGAACAAGTACATAGTCCCCAAAATACTCACCCCCTCAGAAGCTAGGACAGGAACTCCGCATCCCTAGTAGGCTCACCATAAAGCCTATGGCCGGCTACCCTTTGTGGTACAGGGTCTGCGGCTTGGAGCAGCGCTCCTTGAGCACTTGACCCTAGCAATCCTCTACCCTCACCCGATCTGTCAGCCGAGGCTGGGAGGCACAGAGGGTCCGGAAACGGGTGGAAATAGCCATGCAGGGCCGCAGGCTTGGTTGCCCCGCTCACCTGCGCAATATAAAGAGCCATCTTCTATCTTCGCAGAATCACTGCAGAGAGAACACTGGATAAGTCAATGGTGATTCCGTTTTTCATATGGTACCGGGAGGAGCCACAACTCTTCTGCAGTACACTGTGCCACCTTGTGGCGGAATAACCCAAACGTAAGGACTTCTGGAAGCAGGCCGTGCCATGCAATAGGAAAAGAGGTGCAAGTAGGATGAGTTTTAATGTGGGCAATCTGTATGTAGGGCATGGGGGAAACATACAAGATAGGCTCTTATTCAGGGTGAAGGTCCGGTTTAAGGGGATCCATGGAGTAACGGCTCTTTACTCCCTCTTTCTGTTGTTTGATATACAAGTTCCCCTCCCTTCCAGATTATCCAAAGAAACAGGAAACAGGCAACTTTCTTTTCTGTAATATTTTAAAAATCAACATATAAATAGCAGTGATTGTCACCTTTTAACTCTTTGTCTGTGTAATGATGAATGCTGGAAACAAGCTCTTGTTTTAATTTTTCCACCAAGAATTTTAAAACAGAAATATTCCATGATGACTTGATGCTAAAAATAACCATCACACAGACCAATTAAAACATGTACATACTAAAACTTGTCAGATTTAAATAATGTGCAGACAGATAACACACACGCTTACCAATAGAAAGAACTAGTACATTGCCAAGTCATAGTGAGATTGTGCAAAATGGCACATGCTGTATTTCCCACAATAAGTCTCTCTTCAGGTCTGCATGCATGTGCTGCATGGTGCACTGCATGGCCTGCATGGTGTCCCAAACTCTGTTCAGAGTCGGCTGCACAGAGGACTGGATAGGAGTAGAGCAGGGGTGACCCCTGATGATGACACAGCTCTAGGAAAAACGGCGCCTCTGATATCACCTTTTTCCTTGCAACCCTTCGCTTGTTTTCCTCCCGCCCTGTATACAGAGCTCTGGACCCTCCGTCTGATCAGGAGCGGTTGCAGTGCCAGCTGGGATGGACATCCTGCTGGGAACAGGCTTTAGACCCTTTACATTTTTTATCAATGTGTCTGCCAAGGCTACGCTTCTCCCCCACTTGACCAGTGGAGCAGAGCTCAGGGTCTGGCGCTAATGTGGCAATGGGCCCATATAAGACATAAAATACAGGATGGCGTAAGGTGAGGTTCCCCCTGATCCTGAGTGTCACTATGCATTAACCCCACAGAAGTAAGATCTGACTTGTGTGCTGTAATTAAATGAACCTTCTCAGGCTCCAGGAAATAGCAGAGATGGCAAGCGGCGGCAGCAACGCAGGGTTATGGTCACAGCATCCCCCAGGCAGTAGCAGCTTTTTTTTTGTGTAATATACTTTTTACATATATCCGAACCTTCTAATATAGGAAGGGGTCAACAGAACGATAGGAGGGGAGTGAACTTGTGTACGCGGGCATTTTAACCGCTCGTATGTTCCCCTCCTTCACTATTGTTGGGTGGGGTTTCCTCCGATTGGAGGAAGTGGAGCAGGGGCGGAGCTACATCGAGGTTGGGGAGATGACAGGCACCATGTTTTACATGCGCAGCCCTCAAGCCACCTGTCACAACAACAAGAACTCTAAGCTGGGCGCTCCAGTGACTCCAGTGTGCCCTGCCATTCCATATGCACTTTGCCGACTGAAAGGACTCAGCTGATGCATAAGGGGCCCCCTTAGCTGTTCAACACCATCCACACACAGTAAACTGTCATTAAAATAAATATTGTTTACAGCCTTGTCCTTACCACAAAGGGACTACAAGTCCCAGCGCCATGCCCAGCCAGCGCACCTGTTATGCTGGTAAGGGCACATTAATGTGGAGGCTGGTCTGAAGCAAGGCAGTGGCCTCTATACTAGGTCACTTACTTCTGTTGCCTGCGTCCATGATGGACAAACTCCCCTTACGCCAGGCCTTGTGCTCTCTATACATCCTCTAATCACACCTCTCCGCTTGCGCCGCATTGAGCAGCGTGATCACAAAGGAAAATGTTGCCCATTATTCTTAAAGTGGACCAACACCCACTGCTGATCGGCCCGGGAATCTATTAGATTCCCGGGCCGATCAGCTTCCTGCCCATGGGGCACCCCGATCGGGGGTGCCCCGATGTGTGAAACCCCCCAGGACCCCCAAAAAATACCATTTTGTGAATACTCACCTGAAAAATGGGTATTATAAGTATGTCACACACCCCGCTTCAAGACATTCATTACATGTGGGTATACTGACCTGTAGATGGCTATCTTGCAGAGATGATAACAAAAAAAGGTAATACCCTCCAGGCCCATAAATACCTGGGACCTCCCACTCATTCCCCAGTATAAAGATAGCAGTAAGATCAAGGTACCAGGAAAGCCAATTAAAACTAACAAAGGTTCACCATATAAAGGATCCAGAATACAAAAGGGCAGGGTGAAGCGTGGTGTGTGACATACTTATAATACCCATTTTACAGGTGAGTATTCACAAAATGGTATTATTCTAAGTATGTCACACACCCCGCTTCAAGACATTCATTACATGTGGGACATCCAATAGCAGTGTCCATAAAGGGCGGGGATCCAAAACAAGGCAACAAGGTACAAACTTAAACCACTGCAGCTTGCAGAACTTTGCGGCCAAAAACAGCATCCGCTGAGGCCCGAACATCAACCTTGTAAAACTTGGAAAAAGTGTGAACCGAAGACCAAGTAGCAGCCTTACAAACCTGCTCAACAGAAGCCTGGTGCTGGAAGGCCCAGGACGCCCCAACAGCACGAGTAGAATGAGCAGTAACACGAAAAGGGGGAACCTTCCCCTTGGCAGAATAGTCCCCAACAATGGCCTGGCAAATCCATTTACTAATGGAAGACTTGGCAGGAGCCAAACCCTTCCTAGGCCCAGAGGGCACCACAAAAAGGGCGTCAGTCCTACGAAAAGAGGAAGTAGCCACCAAATAGTACTTCACACAGCGAACCACATCCAAAGAATGCAAAGCCCTCTCCTTGCCATTGCTAGGCTTAAGACACAAGGAGGGAAGAACAATATCCTGATTCAGATGAAAAGCAGAGACCACCTTAGGAAGGAAATCTTTCTTGAAGCGGAAAACAACCTTGTCCTGATGCCTCTCAAAATAAGGAGCCTTAATAGACAAGGCTGCCAACTCCGAAACACGCCGAACAGAAGTGATGGCAACCAGAAAAACAACCTTCTGAGTAAGTATAGAAAGTGCAATATCCTGCAAAGGTTCAAAAGGAGGACCCTGCAAGGCAGACAAAACCAAATTCAAATCCCAAACTGGGAGCAAAGGCTTCCTAGGAGGCCGCACATGTGTAACCCCCTGGAAAAAGGTCTTAACCAGAGGATGAAGAGCAAAAGACTTTTGAAAGAAAACCACCATGGCAGAAACCTGCCCTTTCAGCGTACTAAGCTGCAAACCTTGGTCCAGACCATGTTGCAGAAATTCCAAGACCCTAGGGATAGAAAACGCCCTGCAAGGCAAAGCCCTGACCTCACACCAATCAATATAAGACCTCCAAGTCCTATAATAGATGGCAGAGGAAGACTGCTTTCCAGCCCTAACCAGAGTCTGAATGACAGCATCAGACAGACCTTCCTCCCTCAAGATGGAGGTTTCAGCAACCACGCCGTCAAAGCCAGCGTTGGTAAATTGGGGTACAGCAGTGGACCCTGAGTGAGCAGATCCAGCAGAAGGGGCAGGTCTTACTGATCCTCTGCCAGCCTTACCACGTCTGCGAACCAAACCTGTCTTGGCCATCTTAGAGCCACCAGGATTGCTCACACGCCCTCTAGGGCCACTCTGCCCACCATGGGAGACGGAGGGAACAGGTACAGAAACCCCAGATACCTCCAAATTAGAGACATGGCATCCGCTGCCAGAGCCAGCGGATCCCGCGAGAGACACACAAATGCCGGAAGCTTGTGATTGTGACGAGAGGCAAAGAGGTCCACCTCCGGGGTCCCCCACCGGTGGCAAAGCGACCGAAACACCATGGGGCTGAGCGACCATTCCCCCCGGCGAGATGACCCCCTGCTCAGGGAGTCCGCCTCCGTGTTCTCCACTCCCGGAATGTACACCGCCGAGATGCATGGGACATTGCTCTCTGCCCAAGCAAGGATCAAGGACACTTCCCTGAGGGTACGCCTGCTGCGAGTCCCTCCCTGGTGATTGATGTAGGCGACCTCCGTCCGATTGTCCGACCGGACTTGAACCGGTAGGCCCCGCAACTGATGAGTCAAGTGAGCCAGAACCAACCTGATGGCTCTCAACTCCAGAACATTGATGGGATTGTGAGCCTCCAGAGGCCCCCACAGTCCCTGAAACTGAAGATCCTTCCAAAATCCCCCCCCAACCTGACAGGCTGGCATCCGTGGTGACTGTCTCCCAACGAGGGGTCAGAGAGGATCTGCCCCTCGTCAGATTGCTTGGTTTCAGCCACCACCGAAGGGAACGCCGCACCCGGGGGGGACATCAGAAAGGACTGATCCAATAACAGCGGGGACCCGTCCCAGGCCGCCAAGAGATGGAGATGGAGCGTCCTTGTGTGAAACTGGGCAAAGGGAACCGTTTCGAACGACGCCACCATCAATCCCACCAGTCGCATCCCTAGCCGGATGGACGGGCGGGGGATAGATAGAAGACGCTGAGTCAATTCCTGAATCAGAAGAACCTTGCCTGAGAGGTATCCAGAGACATTCCCAGGAACTCCACCACCCTGGAGGGAGTGAGGCAGGACTTGGGATAGTTGATCCCCCAACCGAAACTCTCCAGAGCGGACACCATGTGCCTGGTATCCAGCTGCGCCTGACTGAGGGAAGACGCCATGATGAGAAGATCGTCCAGATAGGGCACGATGCAGATACCCCTGGCTCTGAGGATGGCCATCACTCCTGCCAACACCTTGGTAAAAACCCTTGGAGCCGAGGTAAGGCCAAACGGAAGAGCCACAAACTGAAAATGCCTGAGGAATCTCTGGTGTGCCAGAAATATTGGAATATGCAGGTAAGCATCCTTGATGTCTATGGACATCATGAAGTCCCCCTGACGAAGTGAAAGGATGGCTGAGCGCAGAGTTTCCATACGGAACTTCCGGGGACGGACAAACCTGTTGAGCAACTTCAGATCCAGAATGGGACGAACGGAACCGTCTTGGGCACCGTGAACAAATTGGAATAAAAGCCCAGGCCCCGGTCTGAAAGGGGCACCGGACAGATGACAGCCATGCCCACGAGACTTGCTACTGCCGCCCGAAGCCCCTGGGCAGCCAAAGGATCTGACGGCACCCAAGACCTGAAGAATCTGGGAGGGGGCCGGAACTCGAACTCCAGCTTGTAACCGGAAGACACCACTTCCTGAATCCACCTGTCCGAGACCTCTTGGACCCAGACCTGGGAGAAGAGTTGCAACCGCCCCCCCACCCGCAAGGTTGAGGGCGCCCCCTCATTGCTGAGCCGGCTTGGCAGCGGCTCTAGGCTTGGAGCCCCAACTGTGTCCTGGACGAGCCCAACCCCTGCCCCTATGCCAGGAATCACCTCTGGACGAAGGGAAGGCCGAACCCCTGCCAACTCTAGCCCCACGAAAGGACTGAGAGAAGGAAGCCGCCCCCCAAAAGGGGCGACGCTGCTTCTTACGCTGAGGTAACTTACCTCCCTTTCCACCGAATCCAATTTCTCTCCAAAGAGCCGCAACCCCACAAAGGGAAGGGCCGTGAGCGACTTTTCGGACACAAAATCAGCCGCCCACTGGCGGAACCAAACCGACCGGCGGATAGCCACAAGCAGGGCCGCAGCTCTGCTACACATCACCAATGTGTCATCCAGGGCGGACAGAACAAAGGACAAAAATAACTCACAGCGCTTAAGGTCGGCAAACTCCTCACTAGCCGGGTCAAGCCCGGAAGAGGTCAACAATTCTCTAACAACCGACCTGGCAGCTACCAATACAAGCGCAGAAGCACAAACCAGCCGCAAGGCCGATCCAACACTGGCAAAACCATGACAAGCCATCTGGTCAATCCTCACCATCCTTGACAGTAGTGCACTCCGGAGAATGGAGGACTGAGGAACTGGACAACCCCAAAACAGGAGCATCCACCTCGGGGGGAGACGACCAGTGCTTCACCGCGTCTGCCGGAAAGAGATATTTCTTGTCCCAACCCGGTGGGACAACCGGAAGCCGCGTCGGCCTCTGCCATTCCTTGCGAATGATACCATCAAAATGCTTTTGATAAGGAAATTCCAAGCGCGGCATGGTCACTTCAAAGAACTCCCCCTTCAGCGGAGGAGCCGCCTGGGGGGAGAAATAGCCAGGACCTCAAACATATGAGCCAGGACCCTAGAGGTATCCAAAGAATCCCCCTGGCCCTGCTCGGTATCAGCGCCCACAAACTGCTGATCGTCGGAGTCATCAGACTCCTCATACAGCGCCCCTTCCTCACGCGGGGAACAATCAGACCAATCCAGGGAGTCAAAGTCCTCCCTATCAAAGGCCTGCGCAGCCGTATACAAATGTTTTCTCTTTGCCGTGGCCTTCTTTGCGACGGCACTGGAAAACTATTTTTCAAGATTGGCCAATCTGGCACACACCTCAGATTGCGACTCCCCGCCAATGACCACATCACACGTACGTGTCAAGCGAGGGGGAGACGGAGAGGAGACTGGCGGAGCAGAACCAGATGCCTGAGATCCGGTTTGCCGCGTAATAGACCACTGCGCACAGGGTACACATAGAAATACATCATCCCCTAAAAGGGATACCTCACACCCCAAACACAGCCTGGATTGGGGGCACAAGCCCAGTATCCAGGGAAGCCCCCATATGGCGATTTTTTAATAATTAATAATGCTCCGAGGGAATTACGCAATAATGCCACCCGGGATGCCCCTTTAAGTCCCGCGTGGGAGGATTTTAAGCCAGCTAAATTTGAACCAGGGACCCTGGACCGGGAGAACCCCCCTTTAATATGATCAATGGTCCACCGGGAACACAAAAACACAAGCACACGCTCAGACCATGCTAGGATGCATAAATAGTGAAACACAGATGAATCAGATGGCCATCCGGCCACTCACCCGACCTACAGTACCGCAAGTGGAGGACGCGTGTGCAGTAGGAGGAGGGAGGGCGGGCCGGCGCGGTTTGCGCGTCGCGCCCGGCCCCGCCCCTCCCCCGTCTCTCCCGGCCAGAAGCCGGGACATGAAAAATGCGCCCACAGCACGGGGGCGGGCCCGGCCCCGCCCAGAGGAGAGGAATCCCTCATGCTCACCGCCGCCATTGCAGCACGCCGGAGGCCGGCGCCGCGGGACTGCCGGCGCCAGGCAAACAGTAAAAACACACTCACAGTCAAAGCACACACACCTACACTGTAAAAGAGAGGAATCCATAAGGGACCCGCCCCCCCCCCCCCCTCTAAGGGTATCCGGGAGAGGGGGAATCCATGCCAGGGTAGGGCCAAGGGACGGGGCAGCCCAAACCGGGATCACCAACCCAGATAGCCGCCTATCCCTTGTTATGGGGTCTCACGGCTCCTAAGCACCAGGGGTGCCAACTACCTTTGCCCGAACCAGCAGCCTAGGCTGGGAGGCAAGTAATTAAAATAAGGGGATCCGGGCAGAAATAGAAGAAAAGAAGGCCGGGAGTCATCCCGGCTACCTGCAAGGAGGAGACATCATCTTCTGACTTGCTCGCCTCTGCAGAGATGAAAGACTGGGGAATGAGTGGGAGGTCCCAGGTATTTATGGGCCGGGAGGGTCTTACCTTTTTTTGTTATCATCGCTGCAAGATCGCCATCTACAGGTCAGTATACCCACATGTAATGAATGTCTTGAAGCGGGGTGTGTAACATACTTAGAATATCCTACCTTTTCCTCGTTCCAACGGCGCATGCGCGGGCCGCCACCGCCTCTCGTGCTTCCCTCTAGCAGGGCGCGCACCCGGCTAGAGCCTGGGGGGTTTCACACAGCGTTTCACACACGTTTCCGATCGGGGTGCCCCGCGGAAGTGGACCAACACCCAGGATAGTGAAAATCCTGGGTGTTGGTCCACTTTAATGGACCAGTTCACATGTATATGCAGCATATTTGCAAACTGACCTATTAAAAACAATGGGCAGCATTTTTCCTTGCGCTGTGACTGTGTTAACCAAGTGGAGAGGTGTGAATAAAGCCTAAGCCTGCAAAATCCTCTCCTTACAACTGCAGGATCTTGCACGGTGTCCGGGCGAGAAGAGGGTCCTGAGCAGACGGGCAGTCTACACAGCTATGCTTCTGTGTCTGGCCCTGACATACTTAAATAATAAGTCATAAAATAAAAAGGGGAAAAAAATAAAAATATCTGAAGCTTCAGGAGCTGCAAAAAAACATGTCGGGCCTCTCCTCACTGGGAGAATGAAACTGAAGCAATCTGGGCTGGACCGAGGGAGGCGCAGCCGAGGAGGAGGTAATCGGGGCAGTACTCTTCAAAGGTTTACTCTTCCAGTGCTGTCTGCCACTCCTTACTGTAAGTATTCAGTGTGACTGAGTGAAGAAAAGCTAATTTTGCCACATTAGTTACTCCATATCAGCCACGTAACTGTTCTCACCTCTCAGAGCCATTGAAGCGCTTACTGTTAGAGATGTGATTGTGAATGTTGTGCACCAGTTTCTGCAGAAGACAGTAAAAAATAGATACAATAAAATAAATAAGGTTACGGAAAGACAGTCAACAAGTGGCTGCATTACATTGTTTACATCAGGGGTTCCCAGTCTTCTTAATGAAGTACCACTTTCCTTTTTCTAATTATCTTAAATACCACCAAAGGTGTGATTATCTGCCTCAAATTATACTCAGTCTGCAGAAGTTATTGCCTTATTCTTTCACTTACTGTATCTAAGAGCCAGCAATAATGTTCTGCAGAAAAAAAATGCAGACCTCATACCAGGGGTGTGGTTACCAGCTCCAAAGATTAATGAGCATCTAGGAGCTCTCAACCCCTGACAGGACACATAATCATTTGATTTACATTATTAATTACGAAAACATGCACTATGTAAGGTGTGAAGTAACCATTGAAAGCAATTGGCTGCTTCACATCTATGCACTGTGTTGCAGTGTGTTTTGGGGAATGCTGTATGCAGTGTTTGGCCCACCATATAAGAGGTCCCTGGCATCTTCAGGGGCCCACTCAGACATACACTTGACCATGGTGTTACAGTGGACCCAAAACACCGAATGCTGGATGCTGTGTGCAGACCTGCTCATGGCTGGCCTCAGCAACAGGGGATGATCAGCAACAATGGAGAAGGTTGCATTGAATAGGGGTGGTGAGATCCAAGTGACAACTGACAGCAATGATGGAGTCCTAATGGCAGCAGAGCAAGCAGTAAGGGCTGAGGGTGCTTGGTGGTAATAGAGAATTCAACAAAGACTAGTGGAAGATTGGTGGCTATAGGGACGTCAATAAGGATGGGAAGGCAATTGGAGGCTATACGGAAGGATGGGAGGGTGATCGGTGGCTATAGGGAAGGCAATAAAGGGAGGCCGATCAGCAGGAGACCCATTTGTGGCAGCGGAGCTGAAAGGTGACATTATGTGACTACTTCAGGGCCCACTAAGACATTTTTGCCCAAGGGCTCCCTCAAACCTGGCGAGGGCCCTAAATTAGGAGTTGCATATGTGTGCAGTTTTTTTCCCAGAGGGGTTGGTTACAGGTATTCTTTACACTGTCACGAAATTGTGTAATATTAAAAATCCATATAAATACATCGGAGGAGAGGAGGGTCACTAATACCAATACCAAACTGAATAAAGCTCCCACCAAGCTTGTGGTTTATTCTCTCATGGTAGGAATAAAACCTAGGGGTGACAGGTTTAGTCTATCAGGAGTGACAAAGGCTGTCACCCCAAATGTCCTTTTCTTCCCATTAAAAGAAAGAAAAACAAGGCTGGCAGGATTTATAAGTTATAGTGTATAGTGTATAAGTTACCCGTCCTACCGCCATCCAGCATATTTATATGACTTTTTATCATTGGGACATTTTTTCGCTATAGTGCTCCTTTAACTACGATTTACAATTGAACTACATCTCAATCAATACAATTATCAGCACTTTCTGCATGTGAAATTCAGGGCAGTGTAAATGGTCTAATCCTCTTGAAAAAGTTGTAATACATATTTTACACATCTAGAAAATACGGTGATAGGTGTAGACGGAACAGTACTTCTGTATGTAAGGTATTGTTTTGTATTTTCTTACATTTCTCTATAAACAGGCTTGAGAACTAAAACCTTGGCCTGATGCACCAAAACCTGACTAAATCTAAATTCCAAAAAGATCATGCCTACAAATCATGTTCAACATTGACATACAGTACTTACTGACAAAACTAGGTCTCGTTTTCTTCTAGAACATTTCTGGCCATTGCTACGTTGCCGGCTACTTGTGCCAGTGTAAAACGGCATGAAAGATGGTGGCGAAGCTGAAGTCCTCATGTCAGCAGCATCTGGAGAAGTGTCTTCCATAATTAGGCCAGTGGGACTCAGAGAATCATTTTTCTGTATTAGAAGATGGGACTGGGCAGACTTTAAAATTGGGGGAGATGGTTCATTCAGAGCTTCCACCACTTCCCTCTGTGGGCGTGAATCCGTCAACTGCTTCACAAAGTTGGGTGGCAACATCCTTTGGCTAGAAGGTTCTGGTGTTAAAAAATCATCTATTGCCTGCTGGAATAAAATCACTGTTACACAGATGTAAACACAACATCCAATTTCAAAGCATCTCCATAGAATACTCAACAAAATAAGCCAGCTTGTAATGGCAGGTACTGTGTTAATATACGGGTAGATGGCTGGCACAGAGGAAACACAGGCACCGAGCATGCACACAACAGATGGTATGAAGATAATACACCTGCCAGAATTGCTGCAAACAGAAGCTGTCCCTATTAAAAGTGACAGACTGCATATCCCACTGGAATGGAGGAGAATGGAGTCTGAGCATACACAAGCTCTGCGCTGATATATTATGTACACATACACATGGCAGGAAGCTTAGGGGGCAATAAGCCAAAGGAAGATGAGGCTACTGAGTAAAGAGTTGAAACCTATGCTTCACATTATACTGAAATCCAGTTAACTACTAGGATGTGTATAATGGCAAGCAACTTGTAGCGTTTATTTCCACGTAAAAATTGCCATGTCACAGCAGAGATTTTGCTGCCCTGAAAACATTCGGGGCATGCAGCAGTGTCTCACATGGATTGAAGGCAGAACTTTGTTCTCATCGATGTGAAAAACAGGAATTGCTCTGGAAATAAACCTGGTTGAGTGCTACTTGATGACGTGGATTACCAAGAAAGGCAAATCAGAAGACAGGCAGCTTAGATATTTGCCTTATTGTCACGAGTTGGCAAAGACAGATGCATACCTACCAACTTTTCAGGGTGGGAAAGAGGGACATTTGTTAAATTAGGCCACGCCCCCTCATTGAGGGACAGATAGAAGATAGGATGTAACAGTTAAAACAATGTAAACAATTTGAATAGGCAAATGAATCATTTATTGATGCAGATCTGCATGTTACACCTCAAAGAGGGACAAATGGGAACAATAAGGGACAGGGGGATACAGACTCAAAAGAGGGACAGTCCCTCAAAATACAATTCTGTGAAATACTCACCTGTAGAATTGGTATTATACGCATACAGTACGTCCTGCTCCAATATAATACTTACACGTGGGGTAATCCTCCGCCAGAGGGCGCTGTGCACTGCAGACATGCAAAAACAGGCTCCTCCCGGCCCTTCATATACCCAGGGACCTCCCACAAATCCCCAGCATTGAAAAGCAGTGAGAAAAGAAGCCGGGAGAAACCAACCACCAAACTGGTAACAATAGCAATGATAACAATCACCATACAGGGGATCCAGAAAATGTAAAACCAGGGTGGGGTGGAGCAGGACGTACTGTATTCGTATAATACCAATTCTACAGGTGAGTATTTCACAGAATTGTTTTATTCTAAGCATACAGTACGTCCTGCTCCAATATAATACTTACACGTGGGACATCCAATAGCAGTGTCCATAAAGTAGGGTGGGATCCCCAACAAAAAAGGCACAGCAGACAGTAAAGGCGCTGTCACCTGCAAACCATGCTACCAAGTACGACATGAGCAAAGGCTCTAACGTCAATCTCATAACAAAACCTTTGAAAAGGTATGAACAGAAAGCAAGCAACGGTCTAGCAAACCTGTTTAACAGAAAACCTGGTGCTGAAGGGCCAAAGGTACCCAAGCACAAGTAGAACAGAATAAAAAGAGAGGGAGATTCTTCCCCCTTAAAGGAATAGGCCAGAGTAACGGCCTAACCAGCCCAAATGCAACAGAAGCCTTGGTAAAACTTAGAACTCTCCCCAACGGGGAATTGAAAACTGGTCTCCCATAAGACTGACCCCTTCACTAACAAGGATCAGCAAGAAGCCGAAACCTTTACTCAGGACCAGGAAGGTAAACCATCCAAGTAAGATCAGTCCAAAGGGCGCATAGGCCCTGGAAGCAAACGAGATCAAGCGCATACCTATGGAGGCGCCTGCAGACCCCAAAGGGTATCAGTCCCCCTAAGGGACAAGAAACAACCAGGAAAATTTCAACACCTGTTGAGGGAATGTAGACCCCTTACTTCAGCATTACTAAGAATAAGGCCCATAGGCAGACTAAAAGGACTTAAATAATGATCATAAAACACCACCTTGGACAAAAGGGTCCGGTGTAAGGCGGAACACCACCACATCATGGTGTGTGTATATATATATATATATATATATATAGACAGCATCCAGAATCCCAAGGGAACAATCCGCAGGGCAAACAGAATGAAAATTGATCCCAACAGGGACCATAGAACTACTTGCGAGATGCACGTGAGCAATCCCCAAGAGAAGCTTAACAAGGAAGACTGAACAAGACTTTTACAGAAAGGCAGACAGGATAGAGCCTGAGCATTCAGAGTACAAAAATGGGGAGCCAACCCATGCTGTAATAACTCTAGAACCCTGGGAACAGAGAGCGTCCAACAGGGGAGAGACCAAGACTCACGCCAATCAATATGGGTACGCCATACCCTATAATAGACAGAGAACGGAAAGGAAGAAGAAGCTTGCTCCTAGCCCCCCATAGACAGTCACCCAGAAGATAACCCGTCTCCGAAAGGGTGAATGAATCAACTGTCAAGCCATCAGACTAAAGCCTGTAGATTGAGGCGACATAATAAGGAGCTTGAAAAAGGGCAGAACCGCACTCCTGAGAGAGCGTACAGGTCCGCTGTCCTCAGCAGAAACATCTGCGAACCCCAGTCCACTAGGCTACCCAGGGGCCATCAGTAGCACGGGTCCCCTTATCAGCGCAATCTTGCGCAGAACCCCACATAGCAGGGTGAATGAAGAGAAGACATATAAAATAGAATGTCCAGACATAAAATTACTAAGCCCCCATGACCAGAGTCAGAATAATCTGGGACAGTAAAAAAAAAACAAGGGCAGAGCCCCTGTGATATTAACGGCACCCAGCAGAGCCACCCTAGCTGGCTCTTAGAGGGACACCAGGATAGCACAACCTGCCACTGAAGGACATCCATTGGAGCGAATACCACTGAGGTGCAGGGAACGTAGACCCCCACCTAGATCAGGATCAGAACCTTCCAGGAAAATCATCCTGCTTCAAGGTCCAGACCAATAAAAAATTACATACCACTGTCCTCCGACAGGCCAAGAGTCCCCAAATAGACAGGTCCTGAAGAGGAGTAGTCCAGCACGATAGAGCCAACTGAAGGCTCACTGTTTTAACAAAATCAGTAGGTAAGATGGACCCTCATAAGGGACCCTACCCAGGAACCGCTGGGTTTTTTTTGGAAGAAACCCCCCCCCCCGCCAACCTGCGAGACTTGGCACCCAAGATGACCATTCACAGGAAGATGCAGGGAAAGAAGGGGGTGCCCCCTGACAGGGTCCTTGAATATAACCAGCTCAAGAGGAACCACCGTACCAAGGGGGAATGAGCACAGACCTAGATCCAGGGGTGCTGAAACCCCATATAGGATCAATAACCTACTGTGCCGAAGAGCCCAAGGGCTCTGTATATAAGGGACATAATCTGATCCGCCACCAGCGGGCCCACCAGCTGCAATCCTGCCTGGTGAAAGTAAGGTGTCAGCAAAGAGGGACAGAGCCCATGTAACCAGGAGTCCACTTATTGCCAAGGAAGAAGGCTCAAGCCTGAACCGAATCCAAGGAATGAAGATAGCGAATAAGGGACCATGAGGGATAGAGGTGACTGAGCACCCATCCAATATAACTCCCAGAAGACACCGCCGGCCGACCAACCCACTCGGCCTGACGTAGAGATTGGGAAGTAAGGAAGGACGATCTGGTAGGTCCTAGTGAGGACGCCCCCACAGGCATGTCAGAGACATCACCCCCATCCGCGCCTTGGCAAGTAGCCTGGGAGCAGAAGAGAGGCCAAAAACAAGGCCCCAATCCGCAGGGCTGGTCCTTCAACACTGACTAGTAAAGGTCTTGGTGTCCAGAAGACACAGGGGAAACTAAAAGGATCTAGATCTCCCCAGGAGGCCAGAAGCCCCCCTTGCACAGGGCACCTGTGTCCCAAGACAGATATATCATGCAGGGACTACCTGTGAGTGTAGAATTGCCAAGCCTACCATAGGCCAGTATGGCCCAGACTGCCTCATCATTTTGAGGGAAAGAGGAAGGTTAACATAGAGGCCATAGCCCCATTCTGTTAAGGGCAACTTGCAAGTAAGCCCAGACTCTGCAGGCCGAGTACGGCCTGCACCAACTCCTGAGGGGGAAACAGGGGCTAGAAGCACCCTGACAACCTCTGAGAGGGACCGCCCAGCAAATTCTATCCTGTGTCCAGGGGAACTACCTCCTGGAACCACCAGAAGGAGAAGATACGCTCCCAGATAGGAGTCAGGTGCTGTGGCAGTCCCCTCGCCCAGAGGGGCGAGGGCGTCCCTTCATGCTTGGGAAGTCTTGGCAGATTTGGACTTAGCCCTGCCAGAGGGCCCAGGGCGTTGCCTGCCCACCCTGTGGTGGAAATCCACTCCGAAACGTTGGAAGCACACTTCAGGTTCGTGTTTGACACTAATGTAGGGAGGGGGAGGGGTGTCCCTGCCCCGAGGAGACCGAGATGGCCTTCTGCGTAGGGGTGCCTTACCCTTTTTTCCAAAACGGTCCAAACGGGCCCCAAATAGACGCCGTCCTCTGAAAGGAAGGCCAGTGAGAGCATTTTTCGTATCATCGTCAGCACCCCACTGTCGCAGCCAGACCAGGCGGTGAATAGCTACCACAAGGGCAGAGGTTCTAGCACACATCTTAATGGTGTCATCCAGCGCTGAGAGGATAAACCTCACAAACACACAATCACAATCTGAGAGTGCATTAGACCTCCCAGGGGAGGTCCTCAGGTCGGTGATCAAGTAGTTTTCTAATGAGAGTCCTGGCGGCCACCGCAGTGACGGCCGCGGCACAGACCGGGCGCAGAGCCGTCCCTGCACACGAAAAGGCGTGGGAAGCCAGTCTGTCAATGCGCCGGTCCTCAGCATCCCGAAGGGTACGGTAATGAGGAGCAGTCATGAAGGGGGGGTTAATAACCCCTATAATCGGTGCATCCACCACAGGAGGTGCTGACCAAAAGTGTTAACCACATCAGGGGGAAAAGGGTACTTCCCATCCCAGACCCCTGGGACCCCTTTAAGTTTACAAGGCGATTCCCATTCTTTGGATATAAGATTCTGGAAATGCTCCTGTTCCAGGAATTCCAAGCGCGGCAGCGCTGTGTGGAAACTCTCCTTCTTAGGCTTGGGAGCCTCTCCAGGAGGGGAGATTGACAAAACCTCAAAGATCTTAATAAGTAGTTCATCTGTGTCACACAGGCCCCAAGAACCGGGCCCAAATCATCACGGCTCCAGGGCATCTCATCCGAGGAGCCCGAATCGGAGAATAGCTCACCTTCATCAGAAGGATCAAGGTCCTGCATAGCAGCAGATTCATCAGTATCAATAGGAACCGGAGAACCAGGAGGCGTCAGGGACCGCTTCTTTCCAGGGCCCAAGCGCTCCGCCAAACTAGACAGCACCTGCTCAGCCGTAGGCAGCCTGCGTGGCACGACTTGCTGGTCATCCCCGCTCGAGTGTGACTCATCAGGAGTGAGATTTAGGTCCGGGGAGACGGGTGTATTGAAGGGAGGTGCAGCCACTGGCAAACCTGATTGCAGGGTCAGTGCCTGTTCAGCACACGGTCCGCAGACCCGTGCTCTGTCAGCATCAGCATGGGGCTGACCACACACTGTACACAGCCGGTCATGTCCCCGAGGGACCCCGGGTACATAATTCTGAGATGCCTCCATATGGTGATTATCTGAGCAGTATGCCCGCAGGGATTTACGCAATAGGCAACCCTGGATGCCCCAAGACCCGCTAGGAATGTGAATTTTTTATGTGAACCCGCTATAATATATGTCAGGCCGGGAGAAGCCACCGAAATCTTGGCGTCTGAAAGACATTAAGGGGATAAGAGGGGGGTGTCAGTGCCATGCGCAGCGGAATAAAAAATCATAGGAACAAAAACCGCCCGGGAGGGCACTTACATGACCAAGGGAGGAGGCGGATAGCAACCACGCGCGCACGAAGATCGTCAAAATGGCGCCAAGCGAACCTCGAGGGGCGGGCCTGATCTGGCCGTGACGCGGGGTGCGTCATGCCAAGTCCCCACCTCCCCCAAAGAGCGCGAAGCTCTAACCAGCGCAACGTCAATGACAGCAGTGGATAAGACACAAATACAGAGTGTAATTAAGGAGATTGCTCTCAACACTAGAGAATGATGCTGCCGCCCAGGCTGCACACTTCTTGTAATGAAAGGACACACACGCGCACAACCAGACAAGGTTTATGTGGATCAAGGAGCGCAGCACTGACACCCAAGTTTAAATAAAAAGGCAACGGCCATAAACGTGTCTAACATTACGCTGGGACCGCCACACACATACCCCCCCCCCCCTTTCTTTTCCCCCGAGCTACGGGAGGAAGCGAGGGAGAAGCAAACCTGCACCCAGGGTTCATCGCTATGAGGGGCACGGGCAACAATGCAGGAGGGGCATCTAATGGAGGCTCACCATCGGCCTAAACCGCCTACCCTATGGTGGGGGATTGCGGTGGAGCGTAGCTCCGTGAGCACACGAGGTGCTGCCTACCTTCACCCGACCAACGCAGCCCAGGCTGGAAGGCACATCCCTATCGAAGAGGACGGGTGGTAATAGTCCTGCAGGGCCACAGGCTGTAAAAGCCCCGCTCACCTGCGAGAGAGTGATACTTCATGTCTTCGCAGTCAGCACTGCAGAGAAATCTGGGGATTTGTGGGAGGTCCCTGGGTATATGAAGGGCCGGGAGGAGCCTGTTTTTGCATGTCTGCAGTGAACAGCGCCCTCTGGCGGAGGATTACCCCACGTGTAAGTATTATATTGGAGCAAGACGTACTGTATGCTTAGAATAATTAGGGACACTTGGGAGGTATGCAGATGGGCTCCCATCATTAGCTCAATGGGAAACCTCTGCAGTGCTACCAGAACCAAAGTCAGGTTCAGGATCTTGGTGTCCTGTAGGGAGGTCCAACATCTTCTGAAAAAAGCAGATGACGCTACTAACTGCTATAATCAGCTAAAGTAGGTCCTGTATGATACTTTGGACAATGCAAAGATCTCCTGGTTAAGGCCAATCAATAGCCACAAACTGGCAGCTGCCAGGGGAAGTTCACACATTTTACCAATATTGGTGTACCTTGTTTGGTCAGTCTGGCACAATCAGAACTATGATCATGCCTTTCAGATTGATGTTTTTCAGAAGATGATAAAGCAGGGGAAGTGTTGGCTTTTCACAGACTAATGAAAATACTTTCCACTGAATTATGAGGCCATGTGCCCCATAAGTCAAGGGATCCTTGATCTGTGCCACAAACCTTTCAGTTGTGGTTGGATGTCAATCGTACCTTACCAAAAACACCAATAAAAAATGCTATAATTGCCAGAACTTAACCCAACGCACATGAAGCACAGATATCAGTATCTCTCAGCTCCATGGAAATCTATAAAAAATTGTTCCATCACATTAATGGGCTGACCAGTACTTCGGGAAGCCATCCAGCTGGTAAGACTAGCATCAGAATGATACATAGAATTACATGATTACATTATGATACATAGCAATGGACTTGACAGTGTAGCCTAGTGAACGGTACTGCCCTTGTCACTGACACCCTCATGCTCAGAAGTCTTATGTTCTTATTTTCTTGACCCAGTACTAGAGCTTTACATATTTAATATTAATTTTGGAGGAAGCTTAAATCAAATCTATACCAGTTAAAAGGGTAGGGGGGGGCGGTAAGTCAACGGCCTGAAAAGTTGACAGGTGACTTGCCAATGCCCTCCACCGTCTAGGTGGGTGCTAAGAACTCAGCTGGTAAATTTGCCAAGGCCAGGCTGTCAGCCTCTAAGCTCTAGGTTACCAGTCCCTATGCCTGGTGCACTGGGCTAGTAGCCCAGGGAGAGGAGGGAATATGAATAAAAAGGGCCCAACAATTTAAACAATGTGCTGCTAATCAGGTCTGGTCAGACCAAACCAAACTGGCAATATATGGGTCGAATTAAACACTGACTCAATCTATAGCTCATCTCTAGTAAACGGTTACTGTAAGGTCTCTTTCTCTTTATTTTACTAAAAGGCCTAAAAGGCCTGTGAAATAGAGAAACAAATATTTTATGAAAAGTACCAACTATCTTCTTTTGTCTCGAATTCTGTCAGGAGCACATCCTCATTCAGGTATAAAAAGGAATGTTCCAATGCACTTTTATAATATTTAACCCCACCAAGCTGCAGTAAGACAACAGACTCAACGATCACCTGTAGATTCTTGTGGCCAAGGTTGGCATCTACCGACACTCAGTAAAAATAAAAAGGCTGCTTTGCAGACCTGATCTAATGAAACATGAGGGTGAAAATAAGCCAGGCAGATCTGTGTAAGGCCATTTTCAATTACCCAAGTTGTGCTGCCATACCACTAGCATCCTCTGCAACTTGGCAAATGAAATGATTCACCTTTGCCAGAGATCTTATCTACCAAATACCTTAAGGATCGTCTTCTGTTAGAAATAAACATCTAACCTTTTGCCCCATGTTAGCTATGGACATGCCATTGGACAGCTCCCAGACCTCATGGACCACCTAAACTAGCTAATATCTGGCATTTTTCTGGGCGTCTGAAACATCCCCAATCTTTAATATTCTAACAGGGACTAAACTTTATAAACTTCAAGTTCCTTGCTCAGCAATAGGACATCTGACACATCCTTTGCGTTTTAATGTATCTAGGTTGCTTTGCCCCTCTTGGTGCTCTGAAAAGCCCATGGAACCATAGGATCAGATGAAGTTTTTGGAGAAACCCTGCAAGGTACTCTTCCATCGTTTCCCAAGCCTAAGACAGAAAAAACAGGCTAACTAACTGGAATGCCAAATCAGGTTGATTAAAGTGACTGGCTGCAAACTGAAAGGTCTGTACAAATGAAGTGCATTGTAGCACTTCTGCTCATGGAGCATCAGGCAACCTGCAGACAGGAAGCGTTGTCTGACTATGCCGCTCCGCATTTTGGGATTGCTGTCCTTTTCCTGACCCCAGCTCTGCTCTGTCGGTGTCTGTACTTTTCCCCACTCTCCTCTCCTCTAAGATGACGGTGCCCGTATCCTAGAGTCCTGAACAGAGTTGCAGCCCAGAGGAAAGTATAAAAAGTAAGCAACTAAAAATGTAAAATATATTAATTTTAGATGCTGGGGGAATAGTTTTGAAAGGGTTTGGGCTTTTCATCATAAGAGGCTGAAGGTCCGGTTTAAGAGGTGCTGCTGAGCTTTCTTATCTTGCTGAAGCATTGTGCATGAAAAAGAGAATTATAAAGCCCCAGTGTGGCCCTGTTCCAGGAAAATCTATATTATTTTGTAGGGTAAAGAAATATAATCATCAGGGTGCCATTTTCTTGATTTAAACATGATAGTAACCAGTCAGGTTACCAGTTACAATCTGGTATACATTGGCCAGCCTTCATCAGCAGAAGACTGATGAACCAGTTAGTTCACAAGCATAAAACCAAAATCATCTTAGTCAGTAAATTAATTGATATGCACATTCCAGTTATTACATAGCATGTAGGCAACAAATACACAATTTGCCCGGCAGAAATGACCAAGAACTGAGCGGGATCCTCACTCCACCTAGTCCTTCAGCCTGTTTCAGCTGGGATCCAGACATACAACTTACTCAGCATTGTCTTACCTTCAGTGATCCAAGAGGATGGTTTTCTACACATTGTATTTCAATGTCCTTCTAAGAGACACACGATAACTGGTGTGTAATCCCTAAAACTGTGTGAATATTAATTTGCACTTACCGACATATGAATAGGGCTGAGAAGAGATGGTGCCTCACTTGGAGTACATACAGGTAAGCAGCTGTCTTTTGTCCTGTCCATTGCTGGTGGATGAAGTCCAGGAACCAATGATGCAGAAGCTGCACCCAACTGCCTTAGCTCCTCTATGACAACCTGCACTCCCCTGATTTCTTCAACTTCTTCATCTTCTGACAGCTTACATCTTGCAATATTATCTAGAGGCGACCTTGGTCTTTCAGACTTTTCATTCATCTTTCTTAGACTGCTTACTTCATCCTGGAGCTGGCTCAGGAGATTACCGTTAGTCTTGGCGACATTAAGTGCAGCTTCGGCCAGTCCTACTGCTTTCTCCACACGCTGATAAATAAGGTGCAGAAGCTGATCGCATCCTTGGACGGAAACCCCTTGGCCAGTAAAAGTGACTGGAGTAGGTCCATCAACCATCAATGAACCTCCCTGCGTGCTCTCCGTTTTACATCCACACTTTGCATCATTTTGCCCTGGTGGAGGCGTGAAAAGGATGGTGGCACTAAAGGACATTTTTTGGAAACCAGTCTACAATTCAATTCTGAAACTGCAAAGCTTATAACCTCAGCTACTGTTAGTGGTGGTTACTTTGGCTATAGCACAACAAAACAAATTTGAAATATACACTATCTAGAAATCCCCCATTATTAAGTTTTTTGTGACTGCACATGAAATCGAATATTACGCCTAAATAATTCAAGTCCAAGTAAGGCGCCACAATGGTTTATCATCTGCCTTGGTGATGTATTATTTAATATGTTCTTAATATGTTTTTATGATTGCCACAGGTTCTTCTGGGAACATTTCCTACTCCTATTTTCAAGCTACAAAAAAACATCCCCCAAGATTTATGATTTCCCCAAACTGAATTTTCTTTTTAAATTCCAGCTCCTTTATTTATATGTATTCAGAGTGGAGAACAGGCCATGCTGCTGGTTTCATTTACATTTCTTGTCTTCTTCTAGAAGGATTGGTGGGATGATGAATTACAGAGGTGTTTAGATGGCTAAAGTTTCGAGGAGAGATCTGCAATGGCAAATAAAGGAAACATCAGTAAATCACCCTGGAAAAAAAATTGCTTAGACAAAAAAAAGCAGTGTTCCTCTTTGAATATTGCACTATAACAATGTAATAAAAAAAAAAGTCGTGCTTAAAAATACAAAGCGCATTTTGGCTTTTACCAAGGGAAAATGCCATGAATTTCAGTCAATCTGGTAATGGACCTCAGCTGTAAGCTATAATTATATTAGGGTGACTGTAGCCATATGCATAAATACAAAACAGAATATTTGCAATTACACTTTGGTGCAAATGGTGGTCCAAAAAAGCATTGCATGGCTCCATTCATCTTAATTTACACCTTGTCAATGTTAATGCACTTTACATCAGTGCACCAAAATCCACTCTGGAGCCTATGAGACTCCAGGGCAGGCATACTCGTTCCCCCCCGTGACACTCCGATTGGGGGTGCCCCGCTGTGTGACACCCCCCCCCCCCCCCCGGTCACCCGAAAACTCACCTTTGTTCCTGGTCCAACGGCACATGTGAAAGCAGCGGCGGCATCCACACTATCCCTTTAGCAGGACGCGTGTCTGCGCCAGGCTTTTGTGAATGACTGACGCGTGCACACTCCCTGTTAGAGGGTAGTGAGGGATGCGGCCTCCAGTGCACTCGGGTCCGCTCGCATGAGATGAGCTCCTGGATGAAGGGGCTTGACCGGATTCGAGCACGCTGATTGGATGAGCGGCCACACATGCGCCGTAGGACCGTGAAGAGGTGAGTTTTTTGGATGGCATGGGGGGTTTCACACAGCCCTGGGGGCAAGGACCGAAACCCAGGAAAGTAAAAATCCAGGGTTTTAGTCCACTTTTGGAGCAGAACCACTGAACATCTTTTTCACTTGCACGTGCAAAACGACACAAACATGTGCGTCTATGTCATTTTGCATGTGCAAGTGACCAGATGTCCTACTTTCAGTGGGGCAATCCCACTTTAAGGTATTTTGTGGCACTGTCCTCCTGAAAACTCTGGTGACACCAAAAGGTCCCACTTTGCTGACATTAAGGGGGGAAGACTGTCTCGCAGAATGCAGGAGAAAGATGGACACCAGCAAGAGAGCAACCCCGGAGGTCAACTACTCATCAGCAATATTTAGCTACTTTCCAATAGTAGCACATCACTATTGGAGCTTCATTACTTCAGAGGCCTAGGGTGGGTTACAGGCCGGGCCCCGGGCCATGGCAATGAGTGACACATTTTCGGTTACTTATTAGTTACTTTTATTGTATTAAGTGGCACTAGCCATTCAGCTGTCTCAAAGCAGAGTTTTTTTTCCATTGATCTTCATAACTCAAGTACAGCTGAGAGCAAAAAGGTTTCTTTAAACCCCAGCTAAAAAAACTCAAATTTTCTCTGGGAAATAACACACGTCTGAAACAATTAGGAATTTTCGTTTTGGGTACACATTTTTCCATCTGAGTACCAAACAAGGGATCCTAAATTCCAAGTACAGATACACAATTTTGAGGTGTGACCACTCTGTGAAGGCAGCAGCTAGAACAAATCGTGACCTTCCAGCGCTACTTAGCACTATCCTAATTGAAGGATGCCTGGTCACTTCACAACTGTTCTGACTCTTTGTCAGGGTGGTAGTAATGCAATGCATTGATTGGCTGAGCCTGGAGCATGTGACCAGGGACAGGACTACACCTTCTTACACACTTACAGGACTGCCCTTTAGGTAAGCAGGGGGTGGATATGTGTAGCTTAGAGAGGAGAGGCGCGAGTGGTGGAGGCAGGCATGATTAAAGGGACATTGGACACATGGCTCCCAGCATGAACCAAAAGCCACAGTGGTCACCCTCTCAAGACTTGATAATGCTGGAAGCATTGGGGAACAGGGGCTGTCGTCCAACAACAAAAAATGGGAAGGGGGGGGGGAGGGGAAACTTGGAGACCTGCCACAGCATCTACAGCACACTGCATGAAATGGGACAGGCATTAAAGCAGAACAAAACCAGTGAATTTGACTTTCCCAGGTTTTGTTCTGTTCCCCAATGACTGGATACTCTGCAGTGTGAAACCCCCCAGAACGGGATGAATACCCACTCTGTAGCTTCCTATCCTGCGGTAGCACGGATGCCCTGGTACCCCCATTTCTGATTGGCCAAGCTATGGGCCTGGATGACATCCATTTTCAAACTAGTTAAACTCCAATATTTAGTACTGGGTTTAGTACTATTTAAATTGGAATTGTAAATACAATATATACTTATTTATTTTTTTACTACACACCAAACTATGTAGGGTATGCACTGCTATTCATATACCTCTGGGTGCTAGCCTATGGAACCCAGGTGAAGTGGTCTAGAACCACGCAGCGCGTAGGTGAGAAGGTAAGTGGGGAGGACATAAGGGCGATTGATGTAGATTTCATGTTATACATTTTTGGCTTAAGGTGACCCATGTGTGTTCTGACGCTTTTATGGCATGAATAGGCACCTCTGGCAGTATTGATATATTAAACACAGAAGCACTTTAGCACAAGGCACTTTTTTCTTTTGCACTTTATATGTTAATTGCGCATATTTATTCCTTTAATTATTTATGAATATGCATCAAGAGCACTGTATAGTTATTGCCAATTTACAGATAGGGAATGCACAAGCACTTTAGATTTCATGGCATGAGCGTCAGTACACTTATGTGGCCACACGGCAGAGCCCTTGTAATTGGACTGATCATATAAGCTAAGGCACATTTGGAATTGGAGTGCCTTGTAAATTAAGCCCTGGGAGTTCCTCCCCACTTATGGGGTTTTTATATATGTTTTTTATCATGTTTTATGTCGTTTTTGTCCTATGCATGAGCAGTGTACATATATCAGTTATTCAATAAATGTTTGATACTTAAATGTAACTGGTGTGCAGCCTGTTTGGTGGGTTAGCCCTGGAATCCCACCCAGACAAGAAGTGGCTTATTTATTTTTTTGTAAATATATCTTGTAAACCATATTGTAAGGTATCTTGTATTTATTATCATATCTAATCAGTATTGTACTTCATTGTTTGATAGACTGATCTAGGGAATTATATTTGCATATAAACCATTTTTAATTGCCCATTTTGCTGGTTGGCTGTTGCCTGGTTCTATGAGCTGCCATGGCAGCGATTACTTTGTCATAGCTGGCAGTGGATGTGTGCCGCCCCTCCACATCTAGTCACATTCTTAGCTTAAAGCATGACAAAACCTACTGTGGCGGCCCTGGAATCTCTGGGGGCGTGTGCACTGCAGGGGATGCTCCTGCTCGTCAAGCTCTGCATGCAAACCGGGCCACTTGCAGGGCATTACATATACACGGCAAATAGCCTGTGCATGCGCCGTAGGACTCGGAAGAGATGAGTTTTATAAAGAGTGTTGGGAGGATGGCCCTGGGGCTTTTTTCTGCTTTAAGGCTCTTTACACACAGAGGTGTTGCATTAGGTAATTCTTCAGAAATCACTATGGCGGTTGTCTATGCCATTCTATTGTGAGCAAGCTCAAGTGCTAAAAACACTGCAAGTGGTGTTTTTGAGATACAGGGGCAATTGTGAGTGTATGGCAATCGCTTCACAATCACCAGTGTGAAAGCAGCCTAAAATATCCAGAAAAGACTCCAAGGCTATTAAGTGCCCCTGGGGCATCCCGATTCAGGATGCCTCACTGTGTGATGCCCCCCCGATTCATGATGCCACAAGGTGTCTCCCCCCACCTTACCTTACAGCCGGTTGCTCGCTGTGATTGCGGGCTGCACCCTTGCAGCTGAGACACACTCCTGCACCCAGCCATTCAGTTAGGCTGGGACCCAGGGATGTGGCTGCCCCCACTCTCAGCGCTCACTTCTAACCAATGCTCTAAGCTGTGCGTTAGTATGCTGTGCACAGCATAAAGAGCTGATTGGACAAGAGTCTGTGCATGTGCCATGTGAATGGCGGAAAGGTGTGGTGTAGATGATCTGGGGGCTTCACATAACAGGGCATTCCAAATCGAGATGCATAGGGAAGAGGACCAGTCACCAGGATAATCAAAACCCTGCTGATCCACGTTAAAGTGGGCCAAAACTCACCATAGAGTCTATGAGACTTCAGGGCCTTCCCTCTGAGGCCACGGCTCATGCAATTTTGACTATCCTGTGTTTTGGTCCACTTCCACGGGGGGACTTCCGATCGCTATGTGAAACCCCCCAGATCGCATGTAAAAACTCACCTCACTCATATGGCGCATGCAGTCCAGGAGGGCAGGTGCACACTCACCTATGATGTCCCGGGTGCCAGGGCCGCGTGGCGCCGCTTTGAATCCAAATAGACAAAGGGCCAGCACACCGTTAGTGAAGCAAGTAAACTTGTATTATTAAGCATACAAGAAGATGAGGTCATATGTATACATTGCATCAGAATGTAATGCATAAACGCAGGATAATCCAATAGCAACTGATGTCCAATAAGCCGACGTTTCGGGGGTGCAGTAAACCCCCTTCCTCAGGGCAGACAAACAACCGTTGCAGAGGCAGCTGGCCTTATAAAGAACATAAGCTGTAATTCCCGCCTGACGTCATGTGACGTCAGCGGGTCAGAGTACCACAATACCAATAAACTAGATCGCTCAATGGAATCGGCGTCCGGCGGTGACGGAGCTGTGCCCTCTGTGGCGCGCTCCGCCGGTGATAGGTGAGTTTATGACAATGTTTATTATAATGTTATGTTTCTAGTTTATTGGTATTGTGGTACTCTGACGCGCTGACGTCACATGACGTCAGGCGGGAATTACAGCTTACAGCTTCTGTTCTTTATAAGGCCAGCTGCCTCTCTGCAACGGTTGTTTGTCTGCCCTGAGGAAGGGGGTTTACTGCACCCCTGAAACGTCGGCTTATGGGATATCAGTTGCTATTGGATTATCCTGCGTTTATGCATTGCATTCTGATGCAATGTATACATATGACCTCATCTTCTTGTATGCTTAAAAATACAAGTTTACTTGCTTCACTAACGGTGTGCTGGCCCTTTGTCTATTCATATGGCGCATGGACGCTCGTCCAATCAGCGCGCTTGGAGCCGCTGTGGTATGCCCGTCAATGAGACATCTTACCACAGTGGCTCCTAGCACGCTGGCGGCTGCATCTCGCGCTTCCCTCTAACAGGTAGCACGCCCGCGCCGGCCATTGTGAATGCGCCCTGCTAGAGGGAGGCGTGAGATGCAGCCGCACCCCGCGCTGTTGGATCGGGATCCAGGTAAGGTTTCGGGCGTCCTGGGGGGTTTCACACATTGGGAATCCTGATTTTGGATGCCCCACGGGGAGGGATCGGTCCGGGAATCTTATAGATGACACAGCGGGGCACCCCTAATCGGGGTTCCCCGGGGAAAAGGTCCAAAAGCCAGAATAGTCAAAATTCAGGCTTTAGTGACTGTGCAGGCCAGTGTTGCCCCACAGAAGTGCCGCTAGCCGTGGCCCAAGTAGTAGGTTTTACAGTTTGATCTTCAGCTAAGTGTGGAAGCTAACACTACCCCGCACACATAAGATTACAAGGCGTTGAACTAACCAAGTTTGGTAGCAGCGCTTAGTCCTGCATACAGAACATTAGACAGACACGCCAGTATGACGCAAACCGCTGTTCAATAACATATCCACTCATAGTCTCCCGCGCTTAGAGCGTCACCAGAGTGGGCGTGGCCAGTACACGTTCGCCGGCGCTGCACGTGACGCTCAAGAGTGTACGCCACACACACACACACAGAAGACCGTGTACAGAACACTCACACGGAGATGATCCACTGACGCTTGCGATTGGCTGTACCTGAGTAGGATGCGATTGGCTGCTTTCCGCTGTCAATCAAGCACAGCCTTAGGAGTGCACCACACAGGCTTTGGCTTTGTAGTGACGTCGAATGAGGTGGTTCCGGCAACCTGTTAACCCGTTGGTTGCTATTAACAGTCGAAACTCCGCAGCAGCAGCAGCAGCCGCTGTCTCGCCCGGGAAACATTACGAATCTCGCAATGCTTTAGCTGCTGAGCCAGGCTACAGTCTAGCGAAGACAAGGCGTGTAACCCAGCATTAGGCTGCACACAGGGCGCCCTCTTATGGCAGCATGCACACGGCATACACCACACGCTCGCATACATAAACACAGGCATGGGAGGGAGAGAAGTTACCTCAGCATGAAGATACGATGACTGCAGATAAAAGCCGAGCGGGAGCGCTGTGACCCGGGCATTGCCGCTCTGCACACAAAGGATACCTGAAGGTCAGCGTGTACAGAGGCAGCAGTGTGCACACACACAGCCCGGCTAGTACACGCCTCTTGCTGGGGGAGGGGAGCGCTGTGCGTGTACGAGGGGCCCACACCTCCCCCTCCTACCGAGCCTGTCTGCACACACTCCCTGCTATACATCACATATGGCCTAGTATGGCTGCTGCATACACTCCCTGCTATACAGGCCAGTATGGCTGCTGCACACACTCCCTGCCATACATCACATATAGCCCAGTATGGCTGCTGCACACACTCCCTGCCATACATCACATATAGCCCAGTATGGCTGCTGCACACACTCCCTGCCATACATCACATATAGCCCAGTATGGCTGCTGCACACACTCCCTGCCATACATCACATATAGCCCAGTATGGCTGCTGCACACACTCCCTGCCATACATCACATATGGCCTAGTATGTCTGATGCACACACTCCCTGCCATACATCACATATGGCCTACTATGGCTGCTGCATACACTCCCTGCCATACATCACATATAGCCTACTATGGCTGCTGCACACACTCCCTGCCATACATCACATATAGCCCCATATGGCTGCTGCACACACTCCCTGCCATACATCACATATGGCCTAGTATGTCTGCTGCACACACTCCCTGCCATACATCACATATAGTCCCATATGGCTGCTGCACACACTCCCTGCCATACATCACATATGGCCTAGTATGTCTGATGCACACACTCCCTGCCATACATCACATATAGCCCCATATGGCTGCTGCACACAATCCTTCCCATACATCACATATGCCTGCTGCACACACTCCCTGCCATACATCACATATAGCCCCTGCGCACAATCCCTGTCATACATCACATATAGCCCCTGCACACAATCCCTGTCATACATCACATATAGCCCCTGCACACAATCCCTGTCATACATCACATATAGCCCCTGCACACAATCCCTGTCATACATCACATATAGCCCCTGCACACACTCCCTGCCATACATCACATATAGCCCCTGCGCACAATCCCTGTCATACATCACATATAGCCCCTGCACACAATCCCTGTCATACATCACATATAGCCCCTGCACACAATCCCTGTCATACATCACATATAGCCCCTGCACACAATCCCTGTCATACATCACATATAGCCCCTGCACACAATCCCTGTCATACATCACATATAGCCCCATATGCCTGCTGCACACACTCCCTGCCATGCATCACATATAGCCCAGTATGGATGCTGCACATACTCCCTGCCATACAGCACATATAGTCCCATATGGCTGCTGCACATAATCCTTCCCATACATCACATATAGCCCCATATGGCTGCTGCACACACTCCCTGCTATGCATCACATATAGCCCAGTATGGCTGCTGCACACACTCCCTGGCATGCATCACATATAGCTGCTGCACACACTCCCTCCCATATAGCCCAGTATGGCAGCTGTACACACTCCCTGTCATCCATCACATATAGCCCCATATAGCTGCTGCACACCATCCTTGCCATGCATCACATAGAGCCGAGTATGGCTGCTGCACACACTCCCTGCCATATATCACATATAGTCCCATATGGCTGCTACACACACTCCCTGCCATACAGCACATATAGCCCAGTATGGCTGCTGCACACACTCCCTGCCATACATCCCATATAGCCCAGTATGGCTGCTACACACGCTCCCTGCCATACAGCACATATAGCCCAGTATGGCTGCTGCACACACTCCCTGCCATGCATCACATATAGCCCAGTATGGCTGCTGCACACACTCCTTGCTATGCATCACATATAGCCCAGTATGGCTGCTGCACACACTCCCTGCCATGCATCACATATAGCCCAGTATGGCTGAAGCCCTTTCTCCCTGCCAGACATCACATATAGCCCAGTATGGCTGCTGCACACGCTCCCTGCCATGCATCACATATAGCCCAGTATGGCTGCTGCACACACTCCTTGCTATGCATCACATATAGCCCAGTATGGCTGCTACACACACTCCCTGCCATACATCACATATAGCCCAGTATGGCTGAAGCCCTTTCTCCCTGCCAGACATCCCATATAGCCCAGTATGGCTGCTGCACACACTCCTTGCTATGCATCACATATAGCCCAGTATGGCTGCTGCACACACGCCTTGCTATGCATCACATATAGCCCAGTATGGCTGCTGCACACACCCCCTGCCATACATCACATATAGCCCAGTATGGCTGCTGCACACACTCCCTGCCATGCATCACATATAGCCCCATATGGCTGCTGCACACACTCCCTGCCATACATCCTATATAGCCCAGTATGGCTGCTGCACACACTCCTTGCTATGCATCACATATAGCCCAGTATGGCTGCTGCACACACTCCTTGCCATGCATCACATATAGCCCAGTATGGCTGCTGCACACACTCCCTGCCATGCATCACATATAGCCCAGTATGGCTGCTGCACACACTCCCTGCCATGCATCACATATAGCCCCATATGGCTGCTGCACACACCCCCTGCCATGCATCACATATAGCCCCATATGGCTGCTGCACACACCCCCTGCCATGCATCACATATAGCCCAGTATGGCTGCTGCACACACTCCCTGCCATACATCACATATAGCCCAGTATGGCTGCTGCACACACTCCCTGCCATACATCACATATAGCCCAGTATGGCTGCTACACACACCCCTGCCATGCATCACATATAGCCCATTATGGCTGCTACACACACTCCCTGCTATACATCCCATATAGCCCCATATGGCTGCTGCACACACTCCCTGCCATGCATCACATATAGCCCAGTATGGCTGCTACACACACTCCCTGCCATGCATCACATATAGCCCAGTATGGCTGCTGCACACACTCCTTGCTATGCATCACATATAGCCCAGTATGGCTGCTGCACACACTCCCTGCCATACATCACATATAGCCCCTGCACACAATCCCTGTCATACATCACATATAGCCCCATATGGCTGCTGCACACACTCCCTGCCATGCATCACATATAGCCCAGTATGGCTGCTGCACACACTCCCTGCCATACATCACATATAGCCCAGTATGGCTGCTGCACACACTCCCTGCCATACATCACATATAGCCCAGTATGGCTGCTGCACACACTCCCTGCCATGCATCACATATAGCCCAGTATGGCTGCTACACACACTCCCTGCCATGCATCACATATAGCCCAGTATGGCTGCTGCACACACTCCTTGCTATGCATCACATATAGCCCAGTATGGCTGCTGCACACACTCCTTGCTATGCATCACATATAGCCCAGTATGGCTGCTGCACACACTCCTTGCTATGCATCACATATAGCCCAGTATGGCTGCTGCACACACTCCTTGCTATGCATCACATATAGCCCAGTATGGCTGCTGCACACACTCCCTGCCATGCATCACATATAGCCCAGTATGGCTGCTGCACACACTCCCTGCCATACATCACATATAGCCCAGTATGGCTGCTGCACACATTCCTTGCCATACATCACATATAGCCCAGTATGGCTGCTGCACACACTCCCTGCCATGCATCACATATAGCCCAGTATGGCTGCTGCACACACTCCTTGCTATGCATCACATATAGCCCAGTATGGCTGCTGCACACACTCCTTGCTATGCATCACATATAGCCCAGTATGGCTGCTACACACACTCCCTGCTATACATCCCATATGGCTGCCGCACACACTCCCTGCCATGCATCACATATAGCCCAGTATGGCTGCTGCACACACTCCTTGCCATACATCCCATATAGCCCAGTATGGCTGCTGCACACACTCCCTGCCATGCATCACATATAGCCCAGTATGGCTGCCGCACACACTCCCTGCCATGCATCACATATAGCCCAGTATGGCTGCTGCACACACTCCCTGCCATGCATCACATATAGCCCAGTATGGCTGCCGCACACACTCCCTGCCATGCATCACATATAGCCCAGTATGGCTGCTGCACACACTCCTTGCCATACATCCCATATAGCCCAGTATGGCTGCTGCACACACTCCTTGCTATGCAGCACATATAGTCCAGTATGGCTGCTGCACACACTCCTTGCTATGCATCACATATAGCCCAGTATGGCTGCTGCACACACTCCCTGCCATGCATCACATATAGCCCAGTATGGCTGCCGCACACACTCCCTGCCATGCATCACATATAGCCCAGTATGGCTGCTGCACACACTCCCTGCCATACATCACATATAGCCCAGTATGGCTGCTGCACACATTCCTTGCCATACATCACATATAGCCCAGTATGGCTGCTGCACACACTCCCTGCCATGCATCACATATAGCCCAGTATGGCTGCTGCACACACTCCCTGCCATACATCCCATATAGCCCAGTATGGCTGCTGCACACACTCCCTGCCATGCATCACATATAGCCCAGTATGGCTGCTGCACACACTCCCTGCCATACATCCCATATAGCCCAGTATGGCTGCTGCACACACTCCTTGCCATACATCCCATATAGCCCAGTATGGCTGCTGCACACACTCCCTGCCATGCATCACATATAGCCCAGTATGGCTGCTGCACACACTCCTTGCTATGCATCACATATAGCCCAGTATGGCTGCTGCACACACTCCTTGCTATGCATCACATATAGCCCAGTATGGCTGCTGCACACACTCCTTGCTATGCAGCACATATAGCCCAGTATGGCTGCTGCACACACTCCCTGCCATACATCACATATAGCCCAGTATGGCTGCTACACACACTCCCTGCCATGCATCACATATAGCCCAGTATGACTGCTGCACACACTCCCTGCCATGCATCACATATAGCCCAGTATGACTGCTGCACACACTCCCTGCCATGCATCCCATATAGCCCAGTATGGCTGCTGCACACACTCCCTGCCATGCATCACATATAGCCCAGTATGGCTGCTGCACACACTCCCTGCCATGCATCACATATAGCCCAGTATGACTGCTGCACACACTCCCTGCCATGCATCACATATAGCCCAGTATGGCTGCTGCACACACTCCCTGCCATGCATCACATATAGCCCAGTATGGCTGCCGCACACACTCCCTGCCATGCATCACATATAGCCCAGTATGGCTGCTGCACACACCCCCTGCCATACATCACATATAGCCCAGTATGGCTGCTGCACACATTCCTTGCCATACATCACATATAGCCCAGTATGGCTGCTGCACACACTCCCTGCCATGCATCACATATAGCCCAGTATGGCTGCTGCACACACTCCCTGCCATACATCACATATAGCCCAGTATGGCTGCTGCACACACTCCCTGCCATACATCCCATATAGCCCAGTATGGCTGCTGCACACACTCCCTGCCATACATCACATATAGCCCAGTATGGCTGCTGCACACACTCCCTGCCATGCATCACATATAGCCCAGTATGGCTGCTGCACACACTCCCTGCCATACATCACATATAGCCCAGTATGGCTGCTGCACACACTCCCTGCCATGCATCACATATAGCCCAGTATGGCTGCTGCACACACTCCCTGCCATACATCCCATATAGCCCAGTATGGCTGCTGCACACACTCCTTGCCATACATCCCATATAGCCCAGTATGGCTGCTGCACACACTCCCTGCCATGCATCACATATAGCCCAGTATGGCTGCTGCACACACTCCTTGCTATGCATCACATATAGCCCAGTATGGCTGCTGCACACACTCCTTGCTATGCAGCACATATAGCCCAGTATGGCTGCTGCACACACTCCCTGCCATGCATCACATATAGCCCAGTATGGCTGCTGCACACACTCCCTGCCATGCATCACATATAGCCCAGTATGACTGCTGCACACACTCCCTGCCATGCATCACATATAGCCCAGTATGGCTGCTGCACACACTCCCTGCCATGCATCACATATAGCCCAGTATGGCTGCTGCACACACTCCCTGCCATGCATCACATATAGCCCCATATGGCTGCTGCACACACTCCCTGCCATACATCACATATAGCCCAGTATGGCTGCTGCACACACTCCCTGCCATACATCCCATATAGCCCAGTATGGCTGCTACACACACTCCCTGCCATGCATCACATATAGCCCAGTATGGCTGCTGCACACACTCCCTGCCATGCATCACATATAGCCCCATATGGCTGCTGCACACACTCCCTGCCATGCATCACATATAGCCCAGTATGGCTGCTACACACACTCCCTGCCATGCATCACATATAGCCCAGTATGGCTGCTGCACACACTCCCTGCCATGCATCACATATAGCCCAGTATGGCTGCTGCACACACTCCCTGCCATACATCCCATATATCCCAGTATGGCTGCTACACACACTCCCTGCCATGCATCACATATAGCCCAGTATGGCTGCTGCACACACTCCCTGCCATGCATCACATATAGCCCCATATGGCTGCTGCACACACTCCCTGCCATGCATCACATATAGCCCAGTATGGCTGCTGCACACACTCCCTGCCATACATCACATATAGCCCAGTATGGCTGCTGCACACACTCCTTGCTATGCAGCACATATAGCCCAGTATGGCTGCTGCACACACTCCCTGCCATACATCACATATAGCCCAGTATGGCTGCTGCACACATTCCTTGCCATACATCACATATAGCCCAGTATGGCTGCTGCACACACTCCCTGCCATGCATCACATATAGCCCAGTATGGCTGCTGCACACACTCCTTGCTATGCATCACATATAGCCCAGTATGGCTGCTGCACACACTCCTTGCTATGCATCACATATAGCCCAGTATGGCTGCTACACACACTCCCTGCTATACATCCCATATGGCTGCTGCACACACCCCCTGCCATGCATCACATATAGCCCAGTATGGCTGCTGCACACACTCCTTGCCATACATCCCATATAGCCCAGTATGGCTGCTGCACACACTCCCTGCCATGCATCACATATAGCCCAGTATGGCTGCTGCACACACTCCTTGCCATACATCCCATATAGCCCAGTATGGCTGCCGCACACACTCCCTGCCATGCATCACATATAGCCCAGTATGGCTGCCGCACACACTCCCTGCCATGCATCACATATAGCCCAGTATGGCTGCCGCACACACTCCCTGCCATGCATCACATATAGCCCAGTATGGCTGCTGCACACACTCCCTGCCATACATCCCATATAGCCCAGTATGGCTGCTGCACACACTCCCTGCCATGCATCACATATAGCCCAGTATGGCTGCTGCACACACTCCCTGCCATACATCCCATATAGCCCAGTATGGCTGCTGCACACACTCCTTGCCATACATCCCATATAGCCCCATATGGCTGCTGCACACACTCCCTGCCATGCATCACATATAGCCCAGTATGGCTGCTGCACACACTCCTTGCTATGCATCACATATAGCCCAGTATGGCTGCTGCACACACTCCTTGCTATGCAGCACATATAGCCCAGTATGGCTGCTGCACACACTCCCTGCCATGCATCACATATAGCCCAGTATGGCTGCTGCACACACTCCCTGCCATGCATCACATATAGCCCAGTATGGCTGCTGCACACACTCCCTGCCATGCATCACATATAGCCCAGTATGACTGCTGCACACACTCCCTGCCATGCATCACATATAGCCCAGTATGGCTGCTGCACACACTCCCTGCCATGCATCACATATAGCCCAGTATGGCTGCCGCACACACTCCCTGCCATGCATCACATATAGCCCAGTATGGCTGCTGCACACACTCCCTGCCATACATCACATATAGCCCAGTATGGCTGCTGCACACATTCCTTGCCATACATCACATATAGCCCAGTATGGCTGCTGCACACACTCCCTGCCATGCATCACATATAGCCCAGTATGGCTGCTGCACACACTCCCTGCCATGCATCACATATAGCCCAGTATGGCTGCTGCACACACTCCCTGCCATACATCCCATATAGCCCAGTATGGCTGCTGCACACACTCCCTGCCATGCATCACATATAGCCCAGTATGGCTGCTGCACACACTCCCTGCCATACATCCCATATAGCCCAGTATGGCTGCTGCACACACTCCCTGCCATGCATCACATATAGCCCAGTATGGCTGCTGCACACACTCCTTGCTATGCATCACATATAGCCCAGTATGGCTGCTGCACACACTCCTTGCTATGCAGCACATATAGCCCAGTATGGCTGCTGCACACACTCCCTGCCATGCATCACATATAGCCCAGTATGGCTGCTGCACACACTCCCTGCCATGCATCACATATAGCCCAGTATGGCTGCTGCACACACTCCCTGCCATGCATCACATATAGCCCCATATGGCTGCTGCACACACTCCCTGCCATGCATCACATATAGCCCAGTATGGCTGATGCACACACTCCCTGCCATGCATCACATATAGCCCAGTATGGCTGCTGCACACACTCCCTGCCATGCATCACATATAGCCCAGTATGACTGCTGCACACACTCCCTGCCATGCATCACATATAGCCCAGTATGGCTGCTGCACACACTCCCTGCCATGCATCACATATAGCCCAGTATGGCTGCTGCACACACTCCCTGCCATGCATCACATATAGCCCCATATGGCTGCTGCACACACTCCCTGCCATGCATCACATATAGCCCAGTATGGCTGCTGCACACACTCCCTGCCATGCATCACATATAGCCCCATATGGCTGCTGCACACACTCCCTGCCATGCATCACATATAGCCCAGTATGGCTGCTGCACACACTCCCTGCCATACATCACATATAGCCCAGTATGGCTGCTGCACACACCCCCTGCCATGCATCACATATAGCCCAGTATGGCTGCTGCACACACCCCCTGCCATGCATCACATATAGCCCAGTATGGCTGCTGCACACACTCCCTGCCATACATCACATATAGCCCAGTATGGCTGCTGCACACACCCCCTGCCATACATCACATATAGCCCAGTATGGCTGCTGCACACACCCCCTGCCATGCATCACATATAGCCCAGTATGGCTGCTGCACACACTCCCTGCCATACATCACATATAGCCCAGTATGGCTGCTGCACACACCCCCTGCCATACATCACATATAGCCCAGTATGGCTGCTGCACACACCCCCTGCCATGCATCACATATAGCCCAGTATGGCTGCTGCACACACTCCCTGCCATACATCCCATATATCCCAGTATGGCTGACGCCCTTTCTCCCTGCCAGACATCCCATATAGCCCAGTATGGCTGCTGCACACACTCCCTGCCATGCATCACATATAGCCCAGTATGGCTGCTGCACACACTCCCTGCCATGCATCCTATATAGCCCCATATGGCTGCTGCACACACCCCCTGCCATGCATCACATATAGCCCAGTATGGCTGCTGCACACACCCCCTGCCATACATCCCATATATCCCAGTATGGCTGACGCCCTTTCTCCCTGCCAGACATCCCATATAGCCCAGTATGGCTGCTGCACACACTCCCTGCCATGCATCACATATAGCCCAGTATGGCTGCTGCACACACTCCCTGCCATGCATCACATATAGCCCAGTATGGCTGCTGCACACACTCCCTGCCATGCATCCCATATAGCCCCATATGGCTGCTGCACACACCCCCTGCCATGCATCCCATATAGCCCAGTATGGCTGCTGCACACACTCCCTGCCATGCATCACATATAGCCCAGTATGGCTGCTGCACACACCCCCTGCCATGCATCACATATAGCCCAGTATGGCTGCTGCACACACTCCTTGCTATGCATCACACATAGACCAGTATGGCTGCTGCACACACCCCCTGCCATACATCCCATATATCCCAGTATGGCTGACGCCCTTTCTCCCTGCCAGACATCCCATATAGCCCAGTATGGCTGCTGCACACACTCCCTGCCATACATCACATATAGCCCCATATGGCTGCTGCACACACCCCCTGCCATGCATCACATATAGCCCAGTATGGCTGCTGCACACACTCCCTGCCATGCATCACATATAGCCCCATATGGCTGCTGCACACACCCCCTGCCATACATCACATATAGCCCAGTATGGCTGCTGCACACACTCCCTGCCATGCATCACATATAGCCCCATATGGCTGCTGCACACACCCCCTGCCATGCATCACATATAGCCCAGTATGGCTGCTGCACACACCCCCTGCCATGCATCACATATAGCCCAGTATGGCTGCTGCACACACTCCTTGCTATGCATCACATATAGCCCAGTATGGCTGCTGCACACACCCCCTGCCATGCATCACATATAGCCCAGTATGGCTGCTGCACACTCTCCCTGCCATACATCACATATAGCCCAGTATGGCTGCTGCACACACTCCCTGCCATGCATCCCATATAGCCCCATATGGCTGCTGCACACACCCCCTGCCATGCATCACATATAGCCCAGTATTGCTGCTGCACACACTCCCTGCCATACATCACATATAGCCCAGTATGGCTGCTGCACACACTCCCTGCCATACATCACATATAGCCCCATATGGCTGCTGCACACAATCCTTCCCATACATCACATATGTCTGCTGCACACACTCCCTGCTATACATCCCATATAGCCCCATATGGCTGCTGCACACACTCCCTGCCATGCATCACATATAGTCCCATATGGCTGCTACACACTCTCCCTGCCATACAGCACATATAGCCCAGTATGTCTGCTGCACAGCCTCCCCGCCACACATAACATATAGGTAGTATGGCTGCTGCAAACGCTCCCTGCCATACATCCCATATAGCCCAGTATGGCTGACGCCCTTTCTCCCTGCCATGCATCACATATAGCCAGTATGGCTGCTGCACACACTCCCTGCCATACATCTGATATAGCTCAGTATGGCTGTTGCACACAATATCTGCCATACATCCCATAAAGCCCTATATGGCTGTTGTACACGCTCCCTCTCATACATCCTTTATAGCCCAGTATGGCTGCTACACACAATATCTGCCATATATCACATATAGCCCAGTATGGCTGCTGCACACACTCCCTGCCATACATCCCATATAGCCCAGAATGGCTGCTGCACACACTCCCTGCCATATATCACATATAGCCTAGTATGGCTAATGCACACACTCCCTGCCATACATCACATATAGCCCAGTATGGCTGCTGCACATGCTCCCTGCCATGCATCACATATAGCCCCATATGGCTGCGGCACACGCTCCCTCTCATACATCCCATATAGCCCAGTATGGCTGCTGCACACATTCCCTGCCATACATCACATTTAGCCCAGTATGGCTGCTGTGCACACTCCCTGCATCAATCACAAATAACCCAGTATGGCTGATGCACACACTCCCTGCCATACATCACACATAGACCAGTATGGCTGATGCACACACTCCCTGCCATGCATCACACATAGACCAGTATGGCTGCTGCACACACTCCCTGCCATGCATCACACATAGACCAGTATGGCTGATGCACACACTCCCTTCCATGCATCCCATATAGCCCAGTATGGCTGCTGCACACACTCCCTGCCATGCATCACATATAGCCCAGTATGGCTGCTGCACACACTCCCTGCCATGCATCACACATAGCCCAGTATGGCTGATGCACACACTCCCTGCCATGCATCACACATAGACCAGTATGGCTGATGCACACACTCCCTGCCATACATCACATATAGCCCAGTATGGCTGATGCACACACTCCCTGCCATGCATCCCATATAGCCCAGTATAACTGCTGCACACGCTCCCTGCCATGCATCACATATAGAAATCTTGGGGCGATGATATTTTACTGCTCTGATCTTTCGCTATGCTGTGGATGAATCAGGTGTTGGCCTGTCGTGGATTCCAGGGGCCACTGATGCCTTGTCACTGGGGCATCCCGATATGTGAAATCCCCCAGCTGGCCATGTATCCTCGCCTTGCCCGCGTTCCTGCAGCCATATCCATGGTTGATGCACAGACCCACTCCAGGAATTTTTTAGTAGCTCACACTCCATTAATCTTTGCTCTTTTAGGAGCTGAACCAATTCTGTGGATGCCCTACCACTAATTCCATGGTGGTCTTCCTCTTTATAAAGGCATCTCACCCAGATTTACCTATGTCTTCCTAGAGCTATTGCTGTGGGTGCGCCTGTGCTAGACTTGTGTGTTGCAGGAGGTATAGGGCAGCCTAAGCTGCTAACAATTTATCCATTGGATGTCCCAAGGGGCAGATCAGAGCTAGGACTTTACCTTCACAGACGCGCTCTGGCATTTCATGGTACAGCTTCAACATACATCTGCAGATGTTTGGCAACTGCAACCTCTAATTTTAGAGTGGACCAAAACCCAGGATTTTGACTATCCTGGGTTTTGGTCTTTGCCCCCCCGGGCAACCCGATCAAGGATGCCCCTCTGTGTGAAATCCCCCGGGTCGCCCAATCTCACCCTTCCCTGGTCCTACGGCACATGCGCAGCTCTCTCGTCCAATCGGCGTGCTCGGATCCGCTCAAGCCCATTCGCCAAGGAGCTTGTCTAATGTGTAATCTCATAGTCTCCAGGGTGGGTTTTGGTCCACTTTAACCTGATTTTAGAGGCAGATTATAGTATTGGTTGCTGGCTACTAATGGTTTTGTGCTGTGTCTTCTTTAACGGCGTATAACAGGCTGCAGTTTTCACTATCTAGCTTGTGTATGCAGATTTTTGTTATACAACAATTTGCGATAGAGCTCCTTTTATTTATTTTTTTTTCAGTGGGCTTGTCTATGGTGAGCCTTGGAACCAAATTATATTCAGACTTCAAACTTGTGCACCTCCACCTAGATGTCCTCCTTAGAGTCCTAGAGCTTTACTGATAATATTCAATCCATCCTTCAGAAAGTGCTGACTGTGCTGCTGACTTACAAATTTGGAGTTATAAATTGTTCTAGGTCACAATGGCACGGTGTGTATTTTCTAGAAAAATGTATGATTTTTAACTCCATAATGATACCATAGTCTATAATAATAGTTTATTCGGCTTTCTTGTAATATCGATTGGATAACTTGTTTTGATTTCCCTTTAGACCGTTTTACAGATTGCTTACCTGCCTTTATGAAAAAAAGAAGCACATAGCTAGAGCTCGCTTGCGGTCAAGTGGTTTGATTTTTCAATGGTTTAATATACACCCATCAATTTTTCTCATTTCAAGCATTAAACCGGAATAACACCCTAAAACTAGGGCATCCACGCTATCCACATTGCTGTCAATAACAAAATGCTGCCTATTGTTTCTGAATGGATGGCAGTGGCCCCTTGGTTCAGATAGAAGAAGTGGTGGGTATCACTGTTCTAGCATTGGGCTAGCCGGGCGACGCTGCACAACAGGACACCCTGATTTGGGATGCCCTAGGCGGCCAGTGCAAGGCTCTGTTAATACTCTCCTTTCTTCTGGGGCATGTGGAGGATGCATTCTTTTGAACATATGGGGCGATGGGATACCCATTTAACCCATACGTTTAGAATAAGGTAGAAGTCTTCCGTATGCCCCAGAAGAAAAGCCCTTTACTAAAACACTTTTTTTATGTGAGATGAGACTGCTGTACAGTTGTTTTGTGTGAACTTTTCAATAGATGGGTAGGTTAGGTTAGTTATATCCCTGTGGGCCCTCCTGGGTGCAGAGTTTTAAAGGGTAGATCTAGTTCTGTTTAAATCGGTGTATTATAGTGTCCTAAAACAAGAAAGATTATATGAAAGCAGAACAAAATCCAATCGAAAAGATTCCAGGGCTGTCAGCTGGCCTTCCCCTGGGCATCCTGAATTGGTAATCCTCTCTGTGTGAACCCCCCCAGGTTGCTGATTTTCACCCAGCACCAACCCAGGCCATTTTCCACGCCTATGTAATTCGGCAAATGGTTCTGATTGTTTATAAGGGGGGGGGGGGGGGGAGAGTCTCAGCATCCCCCTTGGGCTGTGCGTGTGCTTCTGCCCCAACCATTCAGATAGGCTGAGACAGGAGCATTTGCGCCACTGGGGATGCAGGTACTGTCGCTCCCAATTGAAGCTTATCAGAACTGTTTGCCAAATTAACAGCAAACAGCTCTGAGAGCCTCCGCATGCACCGTTTACTGGGAAGGGGTGAGCTGGGCGATCGGGGGGGGGGGTTCACACAGTGGGGCATCCCAATTCGGAAACAAATCCAGGATAGTCTGAATCCTGGGTTTTGTTCTGCTTTAAGCATGGCAATCTTTGCTGATATTTCTAGAAATGATTTTGTGCTACTAAGCTTTCTAAACAAAATCCAAATAAGGATGCTAGGGATCTAGGGAATGGTTTAACCATGATTAGAGTCTTTTAGCCTCTTTTCCAGGTTTTGGTCCTCTGCTATGTGTCCAGCAGTTTTTAATAGTGCACACACAGAATCTCTGCTATGACATGAATAAAGTCACCGGCTTACTGAGCATAAATGAGGCATGCCGCACAGATTCCTCTTTTTTTGGCATCTATTTTTCTAAAAGAATTGTCATGACTCTACAAGACCCTGGAGACCTATGGTCAGCAGCTTGCTGGTTTGTGCTAGGAAGGAGAGTATAATTTCCATATTTCAGGGAACTTGTGTTTATTAGGTTTAGTACTGACAGTAGTCGTATGGAATGCTTGTTCAACCAGATAATTTATCTTGGCCTAATATTAAATGTGCCTGGGGGCTGAGACTGGAATCATCATGTAAGGCTGTGCTCTGGAATATTATTTTCTTAAGGTGGTGGAATAGTGTATAGCTGTTCTTGGTCTTGTTTTTATTTTGCCACAAGCTACTTGTAAATAGGGGCCTCTGAGTTACCCCCCCCCCCCCCACCTCCAGATGCCACAGCAATGTTTGGTGGCATTACGGTTATAAAAATCTGCCTTTAAGGCTCTGTTGACACCTCTCCATTGCGTCAAGAGCAAGCTCTTTGTAAATATTCATTGTATCAACCAAACACTGTGCTTTTGATGCATTATCTATGCGCTTGCGTTGTGCTTTTTAAAATATTTTTTTTTTGGCAACGCAAGCACAATGCAGGTACACTGCGTTATACCTGTGTTGCGCTAGGGTTGCCATAGACTCCTATTGACCTGCGCTGTTGCACTGAAAAAAAGGTGCCTGCAATGCTTTTTTAATGCGTTGCGCAACACAGTGCAGATATGTTAACTATTCGCTCCAGAATAATGTACAATGTTTTCTCTGTGTTCGCAGTTACAGTGCAGAGAAAGCACAGAGGTGCGAACAGAGCCTTTTGTTGGGTACCCTGCAGCTGCAAACATTTTGATTATATGTGCAGTAGAAAGGTATTTTATCATAAATACAATATATAACTAGTTTTGTTTTCTGATCAAGACCAGGGGTGTACTGGACACCCAGGGAATTTTTTTTTTTTCTTAGTGAATCATGGCCCTTGTCTTCCCTAAATACCATCAATTTAAGAATCTACCCCTGCCCTCAAATGTTTCTGCAATGCTATAGCCTCCGCCATGGCATGCACTCATTGACTAGCTGGGATACTCATTGCAGTTGGGGTTTAGTGGGGTGTCATGGGCTGGTAAAATCCTGAGGTTATTGTTGGCCCCCATTGATCAAGACCATCCTTTAATACAATGTCTACAAGTCTTAAATGTGGCCTAATCCTGTTGTCCCTCCACTAAAATAAAACAGGGCCCCCCCCCCCCCCCGTTTATAGGCTGGGTAGGCTGGGCGCACTGTCAGAGGCCAGGTGGAGGGGCAGGGGACTCCAACTCCGATTGAGGAGCTGGCAAGTCAGGTGACTTGCCATTAACCCTTCTGCCCCATTACCTGCCTGCCCAAAGCCGGGGGGCAGTAGAGCCCAGCACCCGTGAGGGATATGGGAGGCCTATATTCTTCAGCATTGAGGGCCATTGAGGCTGGCCCCTGCGCCCTGGTCTACAAGCCTCCATAGCTGATTGCCGGGCTGGTTATGCTTCAAAATTTTAAAGAGCATGGGCCCCCGCTAATTTTTTGTATTTAACCATTGATAGTGTGGATAGTATTTTATTTGAAAATGTTTGCTTTTCAGTTTGGGGGGTCTGCGGTGCAGGAACAGGGGGCTACGGATACATATGTGTTGGAATTGGGAGAAATAGGGCTAGGACCTGTAAAATGGTTTTCTTGAAGAAAATACAATCATTCAGTACGTAAAAAAAAGTACAGACATTTCATGGTAAAGTAAACAGTAAAAACTTGGCTCTCACCCACCCATAGGTACTAATCCACTTCTGGTGCTTGGGCTGGTTTCCTGTTCCAGTTGAGCAGTCAAAGGACAGTTACAAAGTAAACTTAAATTATTATATAAAATATTATATAATCTTACATTAATATGGATTTTATTTTTATATGCAAACAATGCATATTATTGTCTCGTGTACTACCTATAATGCTATATATTACAACTAATTATGTTTAGTACATAACACCAGGTTCACGCGTAAGATCATTCCATGGGGATATGAGATTCCAATAGAAATATCCATCTGGATTCTTTATACATAAGTAGTTTTTTAAAATTACCTCCATATGGTCTTATTTATTTTTTCTATAGCCTTGACATAAAGGGATGCATAAGAACATCTATGCTGTTTTATGCAATGTTTTGCATCCTGAGATAACCGTGAAATAAAATATTTTTTGGTAGATGCTCATTTTCATTTCATGCTAAAGTCCCAACTAAAGAATAAATATATATCATTTTCTTGAATCTCACTGGAAGTCACAGTTAAACATACAACACGCAAAATGGATTTCCCTAAAAATGTATAAAAAAAAATGTAAAACCATATTTTTTAATTAAAAAGCTACAAAATGTAAAAGGTAGCATTTTTTAAATTGTTTCCCACATGTTTCACCCAAAATATTAAGAATACACTGAAAAATTACAAACAAGACATTTCACGTTAAAGCCCAACCTTTTCTGAAAAAAGCAATATATATTTTTCCTAGAAAATCCCTAGACCTTCCATCACAAATCCCAGCTAATCATATACAGTGCAAAATGCAACAGAGGGTGTCAACATTTCTAGGTAGGCTGGTAATTAAAGGTTTAAAATACATAAATTTACAATATATGACTGGAATTCCACTGTAAAGCTGAATGTCCCAGAGCTAGGAGTGGACCTTCTGTCTTTTTTGTGTCCCATACATGCTCCTCTCCCCTGCAAACTACATATGCCATACTTTGTTGATTAGCATAGGACACATGAATAGTATAGGAATGTGAACCTGGAAAATTATTTTGCCCAATTATAGACTGCCAACAACTTCCCATGGTGTATCCCAAAAAACTGTTGCAACATCCTTTCGTGTGGGGTTGCTGACCCCTTGTGCTTTCATTGCGTGAACATTTGTTTGGTTTCAGGATCATGGTGGGGGAACCATGTTTCAGTACCTGTAAAAAATGGGAACCAAAGTCTTGTGGATTTTCTCTGTGTAAATTTCCTTTGCTAAATTGCTGGCAACATGATTTTTGCTGAGGTGGCTCTTGGCTCCTATAGTAAGCTATACTTTAACATCATAGAAACAATGCCAAGTGAAATGCATGATTCATGAACAAAACACTGACTTTGACCTGAACAAAATCATGGCCTCCACACTCATTACGTCAAGGCACATTACCCCGAAGACACTTCCAACAGGTCGCCTTAAACTGACCAGGACTCTGAATGGAATGTCCAAAGGTATTCTGGGTTTGTACATCAGTGACTGCTGGCTTTCAAGGTATGGAGGGAGGCTAATTTTGGTGAAGGGCTTATCACCGATTACTCATTTTGACTTTTTGGGTAGGGAAAATATTAATCACTCACCGGGAAATTCTATTAAAATAACCCCATCAAAAATTAGATCTTGGAAATAAAATCTATCATTCTGTACCTATAACATACGGGGAGCTAATTCCCCCACCAAGCATCGTCAGATTGTCAATAAGCTCACAGACAAAGATATTTCAATAGCGTTTCTTCAGGAAACACCAAGGAAAGGCATCCTCCTAGACCTCCATTCCCTGAGTTTGGTACAGTTTTTCTCAGTTCGTACAAGGGATAGGAAGGTTAGTGGAGTCGCAATACTTTTCAAGAAAGGGCTTTCATTATACTACACAAAGAACACAAAGATGATTCAGGCAGGTATTAAATCCCGGTGGGAGAGGTAAACTGAGATAGGTGCACTCTGGCAAACATACTGCCCCACGAAAAATCAGCAACAATTTATAACCAATATCTTATCCAGGCTAAAAACCATTACAAAGCTTATTCTAGGGGGAGATTTTAATATTTTTATTGTGTTCTCCGATGTGTGGAGAACTCTCCACATAAACTAAAGTGATTACACATGCTGAAATAGATCTAACAATGTATACTCAACAGTAGATTACTTTTTTTTTTTTTTACAGCAGGCATCTCGGTAGTATCATGTACCATAGGAACACAAGCAATTTCCAATCATGCCCCTGTTTTTCTGACGCTGGAGTGGTCAAAAAGAGCAGAGGAGAAAGTGGACTGGCATTTCCCTAGAAAGTGGCTTGATTTCCCCAGATCTCAGAAAGGAGTTAATTACAATAACCAAGGAATTTTTCCATTTTAATTGTCAACCAGGACTGGCACCAGACATTATCTGGGAAACAAATGCTATCTGAGAGGACTGTGCATTAAAATTGCTTTTATAAAAAATACAAAAAGGACGCACTGTCTAGCAAATTCGGCCACCAGAGGAAATTCATCGAGAAATGGAGGGAGTATGTAGAAAAATTAAAGCATTGAGAAACCAATTAAAAGTGACTAGAAAAAAGGGAAGTAAACCATGTGGGAGGAGCTTTGTCCAAGTTGATAGCAGAAAGACAAGCGGAAAATTTCATTGCAAATGTGATGAGGGCTGACAACAGCATAGCTTCCACCACAGAAGACGTAGCAGAGTTCACCCAATTTTTTTGCACTATTTTTCAGCTGAAGGGGAGCCAAATAATTAACTCAACTGGGGAATACTTTAAGAACTTTAATCTTCTAGCTATTCCACAAGAATTTAGTAATCACCTTGATCTACGGATTAGGCCTGATTCGATTCAATGAAAAAAGGGAAGGTGGGAAGGCCAGATAGCTATACTAAAACTGAGTTTTTTTACAGTCTTTCAAGAAGAGCTAACCCCACACCTACATAATTATTGCAACTTTATTGACAAGGACAAAGCTTTTTCCCTCAATTCTAATGAAGCAAAAAATACAATTCTGTGATTACTCACCTGTAAAATTGATATCATGAGTATACAGTACGTCCTGCTCCAGATAAGATTCTTTACGTCTGGGTATTACTCCGCCAGATGGCGCTGGACTGCAGAGACAGCGAAATTGGCTCCTCCCGGCCCCACAAATCCGGGGACTTCCCACAAATTCCCAGTATTGAAAAGCAGTTAACAGGAAGCTGGGAGAATGATAACATAACCAACCATTAACTAAACCAACAATGATAATCACCATACAGGGAATCCAAGAATAATGAAAACCAAGGGTGGGGTGGAGCAGGACGTACTGTATACTTATAAATTCTACAGGTGAGTAATTACAGAATTGTATTATTCTTAGTATACAGTACGTCCTGCTCCAGATAAGTTTCCTTACATCTGGGACATCCAATAGCAGTGTCCGTAAAGTAGGGTGGGATCCCCAAAAGTAACAGCAGTCTAAACCACTGCCACCTGCAGAACTTTGCGGCCAAAAGCATCAGCTGAGGCCCTAACATCAACCTTGTAAAACTAAGATAAGGTATGAACAGAAGACCAAGTAGCGGCCTTGCAAACTTGTTCAACAGAAGCCTGGTGCTGAAAAGCCCAAGATGCACCAATAGCGCGAGTGGAATGAGCAGTAAGGCGGAAGGGAGGATTCTTCCCCTTAACAGTGTAGGCCTGAATCACAGCCTGACGGATCCATTTGCTGATAGTAGATTTAGCAGGAGACAAACCCTTCCTAGGACCAGAAGGGACTACAAAAAGAGCATCAGTTTTCCTGAAAGGTGCAGTAGCCACCAGATAGAACTTCAGATTCCTGACCACATCCAAGGAATGCAAAACCCTCTCCTTAGTGTTACTTGGATTAGGGCACAAGAAAGGTAGAACAATGTCCTGATTAAGATGAAAGGCAGACACAACCTTAGGCAGAAAATCTGGCTTAAAGCGAAACACCACCTTGTCCTGGTGTCTCTCAAAGTAGGGGGGCTGGATGGAAAACACCGCCAACTCAGAAACACGCCTAACAGAAGTGATAGCCACCAAAAAGACAACCTTGAGAGTAAGAATGGCCAGGCCAGCCTCCTGCACAGGTTCAAAGGAAGCACCATGCAAGGCAGAAAGGACCAAGTTCAAGTCCCAGACAGGGAACATAGGCTTACGTGGAGGGCGCACATGAGTAACCCCCTGGAAAAAGGTCTTGACCAGAGAATGCTGAGCAAAAGATCTTTGGAAGAAAACAGCCAGGGCAGAAACATGACCCTTCAGAGTACTGAGTTGAAGCCCCAGATCCAAACCGTGTTGAAGGAACTCCAGAATCCTGGGGATAGAGAACACACAACAGGGAAGAGACCTAGACTCACACCAGTCAACGTAGGCATGCCAAACCCTATAATAAATGGAAGAAGAAGACTTCTTCCTAGCCCTAATCATGGTTTTAACAACAGAGGCAGACAGCCCCTTTCCCATCAAGATGGAGGTTTCAGCAGCCAGGCTGTCAAAGCCAGCGTTTGTAAATTGGGATGGCGTAAATGTTCCTGAGTGAGTAGGTCTGGAACCCTGGGCAGAGCGTACTGATCTACTGCCAGCTGCACTATGTCTGCGAACCACACTCTTCTTGGCCACTGGGGAGCCACCAGGATTGCTGGCAACCCTTCCTGAGCTATCTTGCGCAGAACCCTGCCCAACAGGGGGAATGGGGGAAAGACATACAGAAGCTGAAAGTCCTGCCATGACATTGCTAGAGCATCTGTGGCCAAGGCCAGAGGATTCTGGGACAGGGAGACAAAGGCTGGGAGCTTGTGATTGTGACAGGACGCAGACAGATCCACATCTGGCTGACCCCAACGGTGACACAGAGAGTGAAACACCCTGTTGCTGAGGGAGTATTCTCCCAGGCGAAAGGTCCCCCTGCTCAGAGAGTCTGCCTGCAGATTCTCCACCCCCGGAATGTACACAGCTGAGATGCAGGGAACATTATCCTCCGCCAAGGACAGGATCAGAGACACTTCCTTGAGGGCCCCCTTGCTCCGGGTCCATCCCTGATGATTGATGTAGGCAACCGGCGTCTGGTTGTCCGAGCGTACCTGAACAGGCCGGCCCCGAAGGTGTTGGGTCAAGTGAGCCAGAACCAACCTGATCGCCCTCAGTCCCAGAATGTTGATAGGGTGAGGGCCCCACCGCCCTTGGAATTGTATGGACTTGCCCCTGGCATCCGTGGTGACCATCTCCCAGCAGGGGGCCAGAAAGGATCTGCCCGCCAACAGGTTCCTGGAGTCCAGCCACCATGAGAGGGACTGCCTGGCTAGGGGGGACAGAACAAGGACCTGGTCCAGGGACGCAGGATTCTTGTCCCATACTGACAAGAGGTGGAGTTGCAGAGGCCTCATGTGAAACTGGGCATAAGGAAGCGCCTCGAAGCAAGACACCATCAGGCCCACCAGCTGCATTCCCTGCCTCATGGAGGGATGAGGGCAAGATAGAAGGAACTGAACCTGCGCTAGCAGACTGTCCACCTTCTGCTGAGGAAGAAAGATCCTTACCTGAACTGTATCCAGATTCATTCCCAGAAATGGCGTCACCAAGGAGGGAGACAGGGAAGATTTGGGATGGTTGATCACCCAGCCAAATGACTCCAGTGTGGACACTACTCGCTGCGTATCCAGCTCTGCCTGTTGGAGGGACTGAGAAGTGATGAGAATGTCGTCCAAATAGGGCAGAACGTGAATGCCCTGAGACGTGAGCAGCAGCACCTTGGTGAACACTCTGGGAGCTGAAGTGAGGCCGAAGGGCAATGCCACAAATTGGTAGTGCTGATCCTCCAGAGCGAACCTGAGGAATCTTTGATGACCTGGAAAGATGGGAATATGAAGGTAAGCATCCTTGATGTCCACAGAGGTCATGAAGTCCCCTGGATGCAGGGAACTGAGAGCAGAGCGCAGAGTTTCCATGCGAAAGCGCCTGCATCTGACAAATTTGTTGAGGATCTTCAAGTCCAGGATGGGCCTGACTGACCCATCTCTAAAAACTCTTCCCTCTTTCTCGTAAGGGGACCTCACAGATGACCCCCAGCTCCAGAAGGCTTTGCACCACCAGAATCAGTGCCTGAGCTGACATGGGGTCCTGAGACATCCGGGATCTGATGAATCTTGGGGGAGGCCAGGCAGAAAACTCTATCTTGTAACCGGAGGACACTACCTCCTGAATCCACCGGTCTGAGACATGATGCCTCCAGACGTGAGCAAAGAGCTGAAGCCGTCCCACCACCCGGATGGGTGAGGGCGCCCCTTCATGCCTGAGGGGGCTTGGGGGAAGGCTTAGGTTTGGAGCCCCAGGATGGGCCAGGGCGTCCACGTCCTCTGCCCCTACCCCAGAAATCTCGGGCCCCAGTAAAGGAGACCCCTCTCCCCGTTCTGGATCCACGGTAGGGGGAAGGAAAGGAGCCCGGGCCCAGAAAGGGCCGAGTCTTCTGCGCTGAGATAACCTGCCTCCCTTAGCAAACAGGTCCAGGTGCCGAATAGGCGTTTTTTCCCCCTTTGAAGGGAAAACCAGTGAGAGCCTTCTTGGCAGCGCTGTCAGCTGCCCACTGGTGCAGCCAAACTGAGCGGTGTATAGCCACCACCAAGGCAGAGGCTCTGCCACACATCCTAATGGTATCACCCAAGGCAGAGAGGACATAAGCAACAAATACCTCACAACGCGAGAGTGCATTATACTCTTCACTAGACACATCATCAGGAGCTCCATCTAGGACACTTTTAAGCAGGGTCCTAATAGCCACAGCTGTAATGGCAGAGGCACAAACCGGGCGGAGTGCCGTCCCCACACAGGAAAAGGCATGGGAAGCCAGCTGATCAATACGCCAGTCCTCACTATCCTTCAGGGTAGTAGAGTCAGTGGAATGCATGACAGAGGTGTTAGACAAACCCAGAATTGGGGCATCCACTTCGGAAGGGGATGACCAACGTTTAACCACAGCAGGAAAGGGATATCTCTTATCCCAACTCTTAGGGACTCCGGGGAGCCTGCTAGGATGCTCCCATTCTTTGAGCATGAGATTATTAAAATGAGATTGTTCAGGGAACTCTAAACCTGGCTTAGCAATATGAAACAATTCCCCCTGCTGCTTAGGAGCCGCGGCTGGGGGAGAGATAGAAAGCACTTCAAAGATCTGAGCCAAAAGCCTGTCAGTATTATCTGGGGCCCAGGGATCAGAGCCAGAATCAGCATAACCCTTGGGCCGTTCATCAGATGATTCTGAGTCAGAGAACAATTCCCCTTCTTCCAGGGGGGTATAACCAGACAGATCAAAGATCTCTTCAGCCCCCATAGGGAAAAGAGTGACATTAGGTGCCAAATGCCGCATCTTAGCAGAGGCCTTACGCGCCATAGTATTAGCAAGCAACTTTTCAACACTAGCCAGTCTAGTAGACACATCAGGCTGAGACTCCCCACTGGTATGCAGCTCACTGGGAGTCAAATGTAAGCTTGGGGGAGTAGGCGAAGCCATACGTGGCGCAGGCCCAGTTGCTGGTAAACCAGGCTGCAGCGCCAGCACCTGCTGGGCACAAGGTACACAAACCCGCACATTGTCAACACTTGTAGGGTACACCCCACACACAGCCGGGCTTGTCCCGAAGGAACCCCGAGCACATTATCCTGAGACGCCTCCATATGGTGATTATAGCGGCACAATAGTCCAATAGGGATTCACTCGGGATGCCCCAATAGCCCGCTAAGGAAGTGGGAGGAATTAGCACACTAGGCCTCTATAAGTTTAATAAAATAAATAGAGGGGGTAGGGCCGGGAGAAACCAATTGAGTTTGACCCGCCTGTAAGACATAAGGCAAAAACCCCGTAAGCGACATGCATACATAACATTAAAAATATGACCAAACAGCCTGAGAGGGCACTCACGGACCGTGGTAGGTAGGCGCCAGCCACGCAGCACGAAGCGAAGCAAAATGGCGCCGAGTATACCTCGAGGGGTGGGCCGCGGAGACAGTGATGCGGAACGCGCCATCCGCAGGGCCCGCTCCCCCCGAAGAGCGCGAAGCCGCACACGTGACAAAATCAACCAATGATGGCGCAGCAGCGCCTGAGGTAATGTCGCCGCTGGCCGCGGAACGCCATACAAGCACGCGCGGCGGCGGCGGCATATTCAAAAAAGCAACCAGTGCAACCAACTCTGTGCGGTGACAGATTAAAGGCAAACCAAGCACACCATACAAAAAGTGAATGTACAAAAAACACACACCCCCCTCCCCCCCCCCCCCCCAGAGAACTACAAGGGAGAGCGAGGGAGGGCAGCGGCCACGTAACATAGGGCCCACCGATAGGGGCAATAGTGCGGGAGGGGCATCCTATAAAGGCTCACCATGTGCCTCTACCGCCTACTCTTTGGTGGGGGATTGCAGTGGAGCAGCGCTCCTAAGCACCTGACAGCGGTGCTGCCTACCATCACCCGCTCCAGCGCAGCCAAGGCTGGGAGGCAAATTAACAATGGAACGGGTGGGAATAGTCCTACAGGGCCGCAGGCTAATAGCCCCGCTCACCTGCTAGTAGAGAGAGCCATCTTCTTGTCCTTCGCAGTACTGCAGAGAAGATCTGGGAATTTGTGGGAGGTCCCGGGTATTTGTGGGGCCGGGAGGAGCCAATTTCGCAGTCTCTGCAGTCCAGCACCATCTGGCGGAGTAATACCCAGACGTAAAGAATCTTATCTGGAGCAGGACGTACTGTATACTAAGAATATAATCCTACTCCCAAAAAAGGGGAACAATTCAAATAAGTGAACCAATTATAGGCAGATTTTCCTTATCAATTATGATCTAGAGATATACCCAAAATTAATAGTGATCAAGTTAGAACCCATCCTGGTGACTGTAATTTCTCTGCAACGAATTTATGAGGAATGGGCATGCCGCAAAACGTTGCTCTGGCTATGAGTGCAGTCAACAAACTATCTCATTATAAAGGAGAAAGGGTATTCGTTACCCTAGAGAAGTCATTTGACAGGATCTCATGGGGATTTTTGGAAGAAACCCTCTCAAACATTGTCCTTGGGCAAATATTTATCAACAAAATTATGGCATTATATCGCAACCAATCCAACCGTATAGAGATTAATAGAGGCAACTCTAACTGGATAAAAACATATTACGGCACTAGACAGGGATGTCCGCTTTCTCCACTGCTTTTTAAGCTACCCCTAGAAGCTCTCTTGCATCAGATCTCGCGAGTCCCCTGAGGTCAAGGGGATCAAACACTCTCAATTGGCAATCAAATTATTAGCCTATGCCAGTGATATAATGCTATGTCTTTCCCTGCATGTATTCAACTATTCCAACTATTTGATGAATTTTCAAACTTCAATCCACCCAAAACCTTTATTATGCCATTTGATACGAATGAAAACTACACAAATCTTCAGGTGGGATGAAAATGTCATATAATACTTTGGTGTTAAAATCACGTCAAAATTAGGTTCCGGCTGAACTACCTCCCTGGATGAAACAAGGCAGAAACGTGGCAAATAGAAGTCTTTCAAATTGAATATTAATGGTAGAATTTCACTAGTAAAAATGTCAGTCCTACCTAAATCTTATCTTGAAAGCAATTAAGGGTGTGACCAATCCTATAACACCTGCCATTATGCAATAGATTAATAAGATCAGGAGAACCAAGATCCCCAACAATAATCAGAATACATAGCCTTCTGTGACCACGGGGCCAATTTGAACCTCAAAAATTTAGTAGCGAATTCAGACTTCTTAAGGACAAAGACTTACCATTATATTAGTTACTTCAAAACAAATACCTTCCTACCCATACAACACTACTAGGTTTGAAAGTCTCTTCTGATCTAACCCCCTCACTGAACCTAACAATAATCTTTAAACACTGCTGGCAGCTGCCCACTTCCCACCCGAACCACAAGAAAATTGGTGGTATATCTAAAATGCACGTTAAATTATAACATGTATTTGGCAACAACACTCCCTAATCCGCTCAGCACAGCTCATAATATTCAATTGTAAGTTTTCTGTGAGAGGACCTAACTTCAGATTACAATGCGCGGATGCCCACATGGCATACTGGTGGTGTAAGGAGGGCTTTGCCCCTTTATCATTAGCTTTTGGAAAAAGGTGATATCCTATTTGAAGGTGAAGTGTGAGATGTAGAAATTACAAATTACTTTGCTTTGATTTATTGATTGGAGCTCTGCCTTAAAGTGATATAAAACCCTGTGCTGCCCCTCCCAGCCCTTGGGTAAGCTTTAAGTTTGCAGCATGGACATGGTGGAGGTGAGGTCTGCAGATTTCCTTTTACTATGTGTTTTATTCTCCTTTAGTGTATGTTCACATTGAAACATGACATCCTTAGTTTTGCAAATGGGATATCCAGAAAAAAATTGCTGAACATGCTGAAGTATTTTGTATCAATAAAATATGTGTTTCAGCTACCGTAATCTGTTCTCTTTTTGGACAGCACTCTGCTGGAGGACACTGCAGCATGGTCAGATGTTCTGCCCTCTCATTTCTACGAACACGGTAGTCTTCACAGCCTCTGTCATCTCACTCTTCTAAGGCATGCCTCAAAACACATCTGTTGTTTGTTTCAGCTGGCTGAATTTCATCAAATGCCTGCAAGGAACAGGAGACCAAAGTTTTGCCTTGCCTCAAGGCAATCAAATATGAATGCAAGCAACCACGATGTACAAGAGAAATGGTTACTAAAAAAAAAGAAATCCCTGATATAGTGCATTGCTGGGCTTTGTATGCAATTCAATAGAACATAACACTATTCCTGTTTATTATACACAGGTAATGGCATGCTTAGTTTGGGTCCCCAGAGTAGACATATCCCTTTGTACAATGAAGCTAAAAACATGCACCTCTAGGAAACCATTTCCCTATACCCAAGGATAGGCTGGGGCCTATCAATCGATTGAAAAAATCAGTCTGGGATTTTAGTGACCTTGGCCAGCCGATGACCAGGCCATGAAATTCTGATCACTGCCAATATGCTTTCGAGCCAGTCAATGGGCCCATTAATAGTATTAGCTAAAGCTAAAGAATTGCAGTGGCAGAACATCAAACTTGGGGGGGGGGGGGGGCAGATGTAGTTGGGCTAGGTTTATAAACTTGGGAGACAGATAGTTAAGAGGGGTTGTCTCGCGGGGGGTGGGGGTGCGTAGCATTAGAGTAAATTCTGGCACAGGCTCTGTATAAGGTGGGCTTTATGTTGGGTTCTACATCCAGTCCACTCAAACCCAAATACAGGAATTCTCCCTTTTGTTAGTGTTCAGCACCTACCTGCTCCCCAACGGCTTCTTATACACTCTGGATTCTATGCTTGGATCAGCAGTTCGCCACTCCCAGACCTCAGCAGCACTGATGGCTTTCCAGTTATGCAGGAACATGTGGTCATGCGCCCACACAGCCTCTCTATGCCCTCTGGGCCGGGTTTACATGGCCAATGAGTCTGTGAATAGCAGCTGAACTGTTGAGTCCTCTCGGGTCTGGGCCAATTAGTCAAATGGTTGTTAATGGCCCATGGAGTACTCAAAAACCAAGGCCAATGTTGCCCATTCCAGCCCTCATTTCCCAGATTGGATACACTCCCCTAATAGGTTACCTCTGCTCAGCCCTCAGTGCTCATAATATCTATTGTTACTTAGAGTGTGCTTCAGTATTGCTATTTTCCAGTTGCTTCGTTCTTGACTCCTCCAGTTTGCTGCCAGAACCGACCCTTGCCTGTTTAAATGAGCTCAAATGTCTTTGCCTAAACCCTTGGATACCGCAACTTGTTTGCTACTTCCCTGTTGACCTTGCCTTGATTTTGGACAGATTACTCGCTATGAAATTTGACCCTGCTCTCCTGTTTTGCTGTGGTGGTATGTCTTTACACACGCAAAAGGAAAAGGAGTGGCTACTTATAAAACCCCAAATGAAAAACAATCCTGCCAAGCCGGTGATTTTCATCTTTTGACAGGGATAAAATGCAGCGGTGACATGTTTTGGAGGATACCATTCCACTTTTTCAGGGACAGGCTCTATTCCTGTGCCTCCATAGCCATCCCCCATGGGAGGGGGGCAGCAAAAAAAACCCTCTAAATATCTGCCCAAAACATTTAATGATGGGTTAAAGCTTCTGTCCAAATCCGTAGAATCGCAACAGCAATAAGGCATAGATTGGCTCAAGGGACAGGCCATAAAGAGTCCTTGAATGGTATGTACAAATCCTGTCACCCCTTATACGTATTTCTTCCAGTAAAAGAAAGAAATAAAGTTACATGGATTTTTTCAATATAGGGTATATAAGTGACCCTTCCTTTTGCTATTTAGCATATTTATGTGAGTTTTTATCACTAGCCCATTTTTGGGATCAAGCACCTAATTTAAATGTGTAAGCAATAGTTTCTGTAGCCTGGCATCTTGGCAGCAGTCTATAGCCGTCTACTGTAACTTCTGTGACATCTCTTGAGGTCTCCTTTAACATAGCAGCAGGCTTTAACATGATGATGTGCAGTACTGTGTAAGCCCTCTCTGGCAGCAGAGTGTATTCATGGAATATGATAGTAGTAGACGGCTTGGGGAGTGTGTGTTGTCTGGCAATTTTATACGCCTCTTGCCCTCGTGCATAAAGCGTTCTCATTAGAACTATGATTTTTCCCCTTCACAGCTTCTTCCTTCATGCGTTCAGTGCACATAGAGGCGCTGCACCTGCAGGCACTTTAGCCAGAAATGGACTCTTCTCTTACTGCGCTTGTTTTCTCACCCCAATTTTTTTTTAAACAATGCTGTTTGAAAAAAGCATTGCAATGGAAACTAATACAAATATCTAAAACGTTAAAGAAGCTCTGTTAGGAAAAATGGTGTAATAAGAAAAATCTGCAAGACTTGCTTATACTGCCTGTTTTTCTTACACTGGAAGGAAGAAAAATCAGGAGAGACAGGCTGTTATATTTAAGCAACCCCCCCCTGTAAATGCAAAATGGTAGAATTTAAAGACCTGTCACCCGAGCCAGTTTATACTGAAATAATGACCTTGTGCAAGGGATTGTGCGTGTAGATTCTTTTGCCCATGCTTTAGAGGGGTAGTTATTGCTTTGGTTTTTAGTAGTTAGTGGCAAACAGTTCCCTGTTTAGGAACTTTTTAAAAACTGTATATTCTCAAAACAAAATCTTAAGAGGTTTTTCTTTTTCACATGCAGTGTATATGTAGACCATGTACCACCTTTTGCTCTCATCTTTCTATGGATTTGTAAATGTTTTTTTTCTCATGATAAAGCTATTATATTATATTATATTCTATGTATTATATTAGATTATATTCTAGGGCTGTCCCTCTTGCGTTTTGTTCCGCATTACGTCCGGTGGTACCCTGCTCTACAGCTAACAAGGGGATGTCTCGAGAAAGAGTCTAGCTGAAGTTAGACATTCTTCAGTCAACCCCCCCAAACACTATATTCACCTTAACCGTCCCCTGCAATCGCTGCTAGTCCGACGCTCACACACTTACCGGATTGTGGGGATGAAATGTGAGTAAAGCTTTTTTTTTTCTTTTTTTTACTGCAGAATGGCAGAACAGCACTTTTCAGCCATTGCGGTAAATATATAATTGTTTGCTGGTGAATACCCACATTTGTCGTCAATTAGCTGCCTCTAAAGGGCTGATTTATAAGTGGTCCTATAAAGACTTTATGTTCCATGCCTGTACATGTAATTTCTAATGGTGGCCTTGTTACCATGTCAAAGAGTGCATACCACTGCGCTGCAGGCACACATTGTACCCAAAGGTGGATATGGCTGCCTTTTAAAGCTGAACAAAATCTGGGATTTTGACTTTCCTGTCTTTATTCCATGTCCCGGGGTATCCCCAATATGGGTTGCCCTGCTGTGTGAGCCCCCCCAAAACGCCTAGAGAAACGTACTTCTTCCCGGTCCCACAGCGCATTTGCGTATTCTTTTCCAATCAGAGTCATTTGCTGTGTATATAAGCAAATTACCCTGTTTAAATGCAGGGCTTTGGATATTGGGAGGACAGCAGGCACATCCCCAGCCTGGGATGGGAGTGCACTCACAGCCCGAACATGCGAAGATGTGGCCTCCAGATGTTGATAGAAATAGGTGAGTTCTGTGGTACCCCGGTGGGGGGTTCACACAGCAGGGCATCCCGATTTGGGGTGGAAAGGCCAGCTGCTGACCATGGAATCTTTTAGCTTCCAGGGCTGACCAGAGTGTATTATTTTCCGCTTTAAAGCAATGACCTGAAGTTTTAGTTTTGGCGAGCCAGATAATGGTGTCCCCCAGACATTATCCTGAGACTATAGTATTGCCAGAGCAGAACATGGGCTGGGGGGAACAGTTGTACCAGCAATGGGGTGAGGCAGTGAATTTAAGGGGGTGATAAAAACTGCAGTACACTGACAGGAGGGAGAATATTTCGGCACAGGGTCTGGGTCAGGTGAGCTGCATCCAGCTGGCCCTAAAGATGTTCGGCCCAACAGGAATTCTCTATGGTCAGGATTTTTAAAGACTCGGCCACAATGAAATGAAGTGTTGACAAGCATACTGAAATGTTGGTTACTTGCTAATAAATTCAGCATTTCATCCGCACATATGCCATCCCATAGCACTACAATGCTACTTTTTATCACGCAGTGAGCTGTAAACACCAGTTTTTAATGGCAGGAGAAATATGTCCACTATGGGTTTAGTATAGTAGATGACTGATTTCACATTTTTGTCCGAAGTTGTTGTTTCGCTGAGCAGGTAGGTAGTAGCTTTGACGTTACTTCTCCAGATGATGGCTGGGCAATGCAGTAGGGGGAGCTTGACTACTGTTTTTATGGTAGCACAATGCATTTCTGGAGCGTTCAGTAATCACAGCAGGACTGCCATGGATTTGTGGAGGCCATCACATTAACTCTGCTCCCCGTAACTGTCAACTGCACTCTGCAGGGTGCAGGCGGCGGGCGTATAAAATGATGACAGATGATTCCGGTGATGGGGAAATAATTCTTAATTTTTCCTCCTCACAGGTTTGAGAGCATCAGAGCGTGTTCGGCAAGCAAGTCCCACCCTTTCGCTGCTCCTCTAACAGTCCTTTCTCTCTCTTCCACTCTTCAAACGTGCCTAGCACACAAACACGGCCATACACGCGGATCTGCAATGCAGACTCTTAACCCTGTCACTGCGAGTAACCCCCCGCTCCTCCTGCTTCATTCTACATACACACTGTACAATATCTGGAGCAGACAGCCCCCGGCCAGACCCAGCTTCACCCTCAGTAACAGACACAAATATGTAGTACATATATCCATACAGGTCTATCCTATGAATTACACATAGTTTAATAACGTTTTCAGGTCAGTACTTCCTACCTTAATAAACCACTGTATAGTTTTCTAAAAAGGGAAAAATATACAATACATAGGAAAAAAATACATTATATTGATAATGTGCAACAGTTAAGTGATAGGAGAATGATCACTTCTGTACTGACATTACGTGTAAATATATGGCTTGTTTTTATGACGCTCGCTACTTACAGTAAGAACTGCCATCATCTTCCATAATGCTGCACAAGGTCATTTAAAAAAAAAAGCATAGAATGGTACACGTGAGATACAACAGGTATGGCAGAATTGTAAACTTAGTGTCTGACTGGCCCACCAGCGCATCCTCCGGGGGGGCGCAGGCACTGACCTAGTGCCGCTATCAGGGCAATACAAGAGATTAAAGTGGACCAACACCCAGGATTTTGACTATCCTGGGTCTTGGTCCACTTCCCCGCTATGTGAAACCCCCCAGATCTCCTGATTCAACTCACCTCACCCCGCTCCTATGGCGGAGCCGCTGAGGTATGTGCGTCAATAAGACATCAAACCTCAGCGGCTCCGAGCACGTTGGCGGACGCATCTCGCGCTTCCCTCTAACGGAGCACGCCCGCGCCAGCCATTCACAAATGGTAGAGAGATGCATCACAAATGGCCCGCGCATGCACCGTTGGTCCGGGAGTCAGGTAGGGTTAGCGGGTGTCCTGGGGGGTTTCACACAGCGGGGCATCCTGATTTTGGATGCCCCGAGGGGAGGGATTGGATCGGTATGGGAATCTTATAGATTCCTGGGTGTTGAAAGTTTTCTCTTAGTTTGTTATTTTACTCAGTAGATTGATTTTGCTATTTGGTTAATTAACATCAAATCTGTGTGAAACCCCCCCTCGTAAACTCACCTCACCCCACTTCAATGACGCATGCACGGACTCTCGTCCAATTCAGGATGCCCCGAATGAACGGAACAAAACCCGGGAAAGTCAAGTTCCTGGGTTTCATTCTGCTTTAAAGTGGAACAAAACCTGTGATTTACACTATTCTGGGTTTTGGTTCTTGCATCTGGGGTATCCCAATTTCAGTTGCCCCACTATGTTAACATCGCCCCCCCGAATCCCCCCCAGGAGATGTACCTTTCCCTCAGTCCCTTGGCCCATGTGCATGATCTTGTCCAATCAGTGCTGCATGCTGTGCATATTAATGCCTGGTATATGGCTATAGTTAGACACAGAGCCCGGCAATAGGGAGTGACCGCATCCTCAGTTTCCCTTTAGTCTGGGGAGCGCTCCTGCCCTCTATGGCTGTGCGTGGGAGCACACCTCAGTCCAGAGATGCTGCCTGCATTGTACCACTGTAATCGGAAGGAATGGGCCTTTTACAAGCAATATGGTTTTCTTGAAAAACGAACATTTTCGAACAAAAAAACTCCAAAATTTAAAAAATAGCACTTTTTAACAATTTTCCCACATCTTTCACCCAAATTATTGAGAAAGCACTGACAAAATTACAAGCAAGACCCCAAGTGTACAGACAGATGGGAGCGTGCATAGTGCAGAGAGCGCGCTCCAGGGGGCATGAGTGGGCATAGCAAAAATGATTGTGCCCAGTGCTGGAATCGCCCGATGATCGGTGCTGGATTACGGACAAGATAAGTGTTTTCTTTATGTAACTCCCCCGTCCTGCCACCATTCCCTAGTGCTGAAGCAAGGCAGGAGGTTACATTAAAAAAAAAAAAAACATCTCAGCCGCAATCCAGCACCGATCATCGGGGCAATTTCAGCGCTGGGCACCACCATCTTTGCTTCAGCCACTCATGCCACTGAAAACGTGTTCCCACCCGTCTGTTCTCTCTGCTTTGTGTCAATAAACTTTTTTGAAATATGGGCAAAATGTTCAACCTTGGTCTCATCAGACCATAACACGGTTCCCCACATGCTTTTGGCAGACTTGATATAGGTTTTGGGAAAACATAGCCTGGTTTTGAGTTTTTTCTTTGTAACAAAAAGCTTCCATCTTGCCACGCTCCCCCCTGTCCCTGTCCAGGCCTGTACCCATCTTATTTCACTTGGGAACAAAGTAAAATAAGCCATTTCAAAGCAACAAAAATTGTGATTATATGTTAACATCCTATGTATTCTAAGTGAAGCCATTCTCCTTGCTTCAATTTCTCCCTATGGCTGAGCTGGGAAGGGCATGTCAAGGGTACCATGATCGGGGATGGCCGCTGTGTGAAACCCCCCAGGTCATCCAAACTAACTCACCTTTCCCCCGTCCTACAGCACATGTGTGGCCTCCTATCCAATCAGCACGCTTGACTGTGCTGACGCAAGTTCACAGGCAGCCACATCCCCACTTCCCTCTAACAGGGAGCGTGCCCACGCCAGCCATTCACAAATGCCTGAAGTGGGCATGCTGCCTGTTAGAGAGATAGCGGAGATTGGGCGCTGCTTGCGCATGCGCCATTGGACCAGGGTAGAAGGTGAGTATACTGGGTGACCTAGGGGGTTTCACACAGCGTGGCATCTAGAATTGGGATGCCCCGCTGTGTGAAGGGGGAGAGAATCAAGCGGCCCTGGAAGCTTATAGATAACCGGCCCGAAGGCCATGTGTTTTTGCCCACTTTAAGACTCATAATGCCATTATGAGTCTTAAAGTGGTGCATGGTGTTATTACCTCCCAATAAGCTTATGTCACTGATTGCCAGAGGGGGGCTTTAGGGGAGCAGTTTATTAAGTTGCTTTCAGAAGGTACCGTATATATAGCACTTTGATTTTCAATATTAGCTGTTTATATCTATGGATATATATATATATGGATATTTATGTAAAAAATGTTTTGTATACCATATATTGATATATTTATTAACATGTCTGTAGGGATTCTATTCATCTGTCATTATAATACCAGTAATACATGGTCTCCATTTTTTTAATTGTCCTGGGTTTTTTATTTATCAGGTTTTCTTGCTTAAAGATATTGCCTTGGCTAAATGTAAAAACAAATCATTGTTGGCTTAACCTACCATAGGTTTATAGACTGCTTAATAAAGTTGTTAAGATTCAGCTGTTTCCTGTAGCCCAGACCCTGGATTTTGAGCTGGCAGATAGGCAAACAATGATTTGTTTTGACACTTAGGCTGGGCAATCCCTCTATTTATTTGAGAGCACAACATGTAGAGAGGTGCAGCCTTAAATGGCTCACACTTAAACTGGACCTTCAGCATCATTTAATGAAAAGCCCAAACCCTTAAAAAACTGTTCCCCAGCATCTAAACATATATATGTTTTTATTATATATTATATATATATATCTTAAGATTTTAGTCACTTAATTATCAACCAGAGCAGAGCTGGGGTCAGGAGAAGGACAACAATCCCAGAATGCAGAGCGGCATATTCAGGAAAACGCTTCCTGTCTGCAGGCAGCCATTCCATGGATGTTAAAAGGTCTTTCATCTTGGATGTTAAAAGGATAAAAACACACAATAGGTGTCAGTAGGATGTGGGCAATCTGTACATAGAGGGAAATATACAAGATATACTCTTATTCAGGGTAAAAGTCCGCTTTAAGTGTTATCCAGGTGTAAGATTTGTACTATTGGAGGACCAGCTTAGGCAGTTATAAAGCATAGTACATCCTGTCTGGCTCATTCTTCTACAACAGCCTACATCTCTGATGCATAGGCGGTGGGGTCCTGCCAGGGCATGGGGGGGGCCTTTATATTAGACACAAGCTTTATCAAAATGGGTAAGCCATACTATACCCATATGTTAATCACTTCCTCATTCACCAGTGGCTGGCCATCATGTGACTGCCGCTGACCAATCTGGATTTCCCAGTTTCACCTGATTAACTGCCATTTGATCACCATGAAGAAGGAAGTGGTGATTTGAGTATGGTACCACTTTTACCCTAAGTCTGATCCACTGCAGCATTTTCTTCTATAACCTTCTTTCTTCAGTCAGAAAGCTCCCTCACTGATGGTAGGAAGGCACGTGCATCCAGGCCAGCCAAGCTGAATCTATATCAGATCGGCGTACTGAGCGTCCTTCATTTTTTTAGCATTCTGTGTGGCTGAAATTGAGGGCAGACCTAATGGATGAATATTTCTTACTTTATATGAATGCAGTGAAGGTTCTAGCTTCTATGCCCAAAGCAAACCATTGGCAATGCATACGCAGCTGGGGTCCTTAGAGGGCCACTATGTACAGATCCTGCTCTTCTATGATTACAGCAATGTGCAGAGTCCGACCCCTTCAGAAGCAACAGGAGAATGATGCTGGCAATAAGAGCACAAAAGAGGACTCGTGGCGCTTACAGCCACTTAGGCAGCAGACCTCATTCTGTCACTTAGTTATGTTCAATTTGTTGCTATATAGGCTGGTCAACATGCCAAGTAAGATTAATAGAGCTCACTAGTCTCTCCACCCATGCTTTTCTGACATGAACAATACTGACATATCATTTGCTGCGTTCATTTCTATTCATTGAAAGAAAACAACCTGCAAATCTGCATTGCTGAGCTGAGCCTTTCACCGATCTGGCCAGAGAATGAAGATTTAATCCTCTCTAGAAATTGGGGGTCGGAACATGTAAATGAATCCTCGGCTGTACTTGTAGACAGCTCCGTCCATCTGCATGTATTGGAACCTGAATGGAAATGTGGAGCTATTTATCCAGCTCACATACATTTACTTTGACAGTATCAGATCTCATTAGTGTGGGATACAGGGCGATGGCTTTTATGGAGCACGGGCTGAAGCAGTGTTTAGCGCAGCAGGCGATACTAAATCTGTGAAAAATGTGACCAGTATAAACCATTGTTACACACTGCAGCAGCCATCTATTAGGGCCTGGTCACCTTTCCAGCATGGCACCGCAATGCCCTGGCGATCTAGGGGGCTCTATATGCATGGTACATAGCATATACTGGTCTACATCATATGAGCTCCTTTAACTATGCATATTCATGAGGAAATTAGCATAGAATAACAAGCATATGTCTGGCCTGGCAATGTGTATTCAAATGGAAGCTTCACTATGCAATTACCTATATGGCTGCTTTAAAGGTGCTACAGTATATTACTTATACACCTCATGTGAGTGATAGGCGTAAAATTGCAAAGAGGGGGGCAGGTTTTTTGTGTGCCATTCCATTTTTAACATTTTAACTGCTAGCCTACCTAAATACTTTGTCATCCATTTTTCAGCATTTTGCACTATATATGTTTCACTGTGATTTTACTGGAATTTTTTCAGCAGAGTTTGGGCTGTAACATGAGTTGTCTTGTTTGTATTCGTTTCAGTGCCTTCTCAATATTTTTGAGTGGAATATGTGGAAACAAATCTATTTTTTAAATGTTGTTGCATTTTTACAATAAAGAATGTAAGTTCTTTAAGCAAATCATATTGCATGTAAGAGCCCTATTCCTCCCAATCACAACAGTACCATGTATGTATCAGTAGACACCGGTTCTTGCACAAGAGACCCCAAAACTGAACAGAGAGTAAAATATAACTACTATGTGCACTATCAAGGGTTAAGAAAGGCTGGGTGTTCCCTTCACCAGCACAAAGGGTGTATAAGTGACCAGTGTTAGACTGGCCCACCAGAGCACCAGCACATAGGGCTGCAGTGCTGTGGAGGTGCCACATTTACAGATGGATGGAAAGAAGTGTGTTTCCTTGTTAGATTAACAGATTTTTAGAGTTTAGGTCCAGTCTAATTTGATTCCAGACAGTCTGAATGTATACTTACCTAGGTGCTTTCTGTTTCTAATCCCAAACTTTGGAGGAATAGGCGAGTCATTAGCAGGCTCTTTCCAGCCTGTCTGCTCGAGTTGGTGCATTCTCCCCTTGGAGTTCTGTAAGGAGATGTTTCCCACTCATCAGCAGAACGTGCCTTCCTACAATACTGAATATTCTAGCTGTAAAAAGACTGGATCTGTTAGGCTTAGAGACACAGCCTCCCAAAGCATTGATCGCAGACATAGCGAGCTGGGAAGATGCAGTATTTATAAGATCTCTGGTTTCTTAAAGCATGAAAACCACAGATTACCTGAGCAGTCCATTTTCTTTAAAGCGGACCAACCACATCCTACGGAAGGTTAAATAAAAACAACCCATGTATCAACTACCCTTAGCGTCCTCAATAAAAATACAAATGATTTGGCTTCAAAGGAAATATTGGGGGGAAATGAAATCTTTTGGCTCTTTTCTTTCCAACACTATTTTCACTAGGCTATAACTGCTAGTCAGAAACCAATGGCATACCTGGAGGCAGGATAGGGCGGGGTTATAAGTCGAAATACTCCTTGACAGCAGTCCACCCACTTAGTGAGGGCGGATGTACAACCAGCAGACAGGCACAAAATGGAATATTCCGAATTTTATTAGGGGTTGTCAATTTAGGACACTATGCATAGGAGGTGCTCTCCTAGTGGGGATGTGATCAAACTTAGAGGTAGAGCTCGATATGGGGACAGTAAGAAAAGGCCCAGCGCCGGGTTACATGCCTGTGTGGTTAGGACCGGCGCACAAGATAGGAGGCGTTGACTGTGCCCGATGTTCTGCTTCGTGTGGGGGGGGGGGGGGAGGTGACGTCCGCTGTAATAGCGGACTGACTGTGCTAATCCATCTGCCACTATTTGGCATAGCGCAGTCATTGACTTGGCCGGGGGGGGCGTGGCGGTCGCGCGCACGCCTTTCTCATTTGTGCTCGGGTCTTTCCTCCCCCCCCCCCCCCTCCCCTCATAGCCCTCCCTTTGTGCCCGCCTGCCCCGTCTGGATTGTGTGACGGAGGCAGAGGCTTAATGCGCGCCTTCCGGCTATACCACGTGGTTATTCACGTACGGCGCAATGACGTCATAAGGGGCGGACCAGGAAGTTGATTATACATCTCCCGGCACCCAGCACGTGTCCCGATACGAGCAGGCGCAGGGACGCCATCGGGGGCAGTTGGGGAGTGTAGTGACGAACGGAGGGAGACACTGGCCCTGCGCTTAACGCCACTGTACCTCCTGAACCTGGAGGGCCAGTGCAGACTGACGGCGGACAGCGTCGGGGCGGCGGGCATACAGGGACGGGCAGCAGACGAGCAGCGTGTCCTCATGAACACAGCCCACCACACTTGCAAGTGAGTACACCCTTTTGAACTAAGCAGTATGAGGGGGCCATTGCGGGGCATATGGGACTGATTGTGTTATCTCATGTCCCCTGTCATAGGACCAGATCTTAGCCCAGAGCTGGGAACAGGAGGTTTTCCTGGGCAGAGGTGCTTTTAACTGCGGGTGGAGCCTTATGGTAGAGGGATCTTCCGGCTACTATCCAGGTATCCATTTATATCTTCATGTGCGCTGTAGTTAGCCATTACACTTGACACATCACAGTATTCATGGTGGTTTATGTTTTCTTTTTTTCTTGTGTGCATCAGTTTCTGATACAAGTCCTACTCACGGTATTTCAGATAGGAGGAACCAGCGTTATGGATTACAGAAATATAAGAAGTGGGAGGGTGCTGATGAAGCCCCGTTCAATGGGGAGAAACTAGTTCACCATCACCACACAGTGGCGTTACTATTTACACACAGTTATCAGATAAGAATGTTTCATCAAATGTAATGTTACTTACTACTGTCTGGGTGAATACCAGCTACAATGTCCGTCTTCTAACCATGTATATACTTATGTTGCTAGCCTCTGTACCCAGCACTATTTTGGATGTATGAGTCTGTTTATTCTCATCTATGGGGACATTCTCTACGGTAATACAGAGATGCCCCAACATGGGAATTTTAAATTGTGAATCAAATAAAGCAATTTGTATTTTTGTATATAAGCTTTGAATGTGTTATTTGGGGCGGGGTCACCCTGGAAGTTTTCCACTTAGTACCGGGACGGTTCATACCCGGTCTCTGTTTCTTTGTTCTAAATACCTGGAGAAAGCAAAAATTAAAAATCACCATAATAGGAATACCAAGCAGCATTGAGGGCAGAAAACATCCAAATGCTAACGTACCTCGGGGGGAGGGGGGGAGCAAAAGAGAAGTGGATTTTTACTGGAGTTACTCAGATGCACAGCTGATAGCCGTTTAGTTATGTTGCTGCATGGTAGACATCGGAGAATACAATTCTGGTAAAGGTGCTCGGAGAGACAGTTATAGGTTGCATCACATGCACTAAGGAAAATAGTAGGGGCGTCAGGGCAGTTATTGCTAATCAATTGGGTATTCCCTAAAAGGCTGGGGCAGTCCATATTCTTTTTTTGTATGTGCTCGAGTGCATATCAAAGCTCGTCTCGTCTCCATTTTGGACTACAGAATATAATATGGGAGATAAACTGTATTTTTAGATCCTTTAAACCAAAGGATATTTTTGTTGCCGCTTTTAATTTTAGGACTGATGTTCCTCATTGAATGGGGTGCTGTCAAGGCTTTTTTTTTTACTCAACTGGAGGCAACTAGACAACTAAAGGCAGAGAAAGGAAGCACCATTTATCTCTTTCCAAAATGATTACAAGTGAGCACAAATAAGGTAAACAAGGTGGAAAAGCAACAATGATAGGGCCCCATTGCGGTCCCACCTCCGACAGTGCGTTCTTCCGGTCCTAGAAGACTAATGCATCGCCCCTCAGAGAGCCGAGTGTATCTGTTAGGTCCACGTTTAGGTCCAGCTTAACACCAAGCTAAACTGTAGCTTTGATTGGTCAAACTGGTGTACCCCTTTTTTCCTTGACATTTATAATGACCAACTATTATCCCAGACCTTCTGAAAGCAACACATAAAATTAAACCATCCTTGTATTTGGGGGGGTGGGAGCTACAAAGAAAAAAAAAAACCTTACCTGACCCACAGACCCTCCCAACACTCTCTTAGGCACCGCCATCTTGCTTGCTGCAGGCTGGTATATGTTCTATTTATTTGCATGTTCTCATATGGGGTTATAATTGTGTATTTATTGCTGTTTTGCACTACCCAGCACATGGGTTTAGCACTTGTCACTTTATGTTGTTGCATTAGGGTGTTTTGATGGTGTAGATCTTAGTATTTTATGGTTAGCTTTGTGCTGGCACAAACTAGATTGAATAGATCCCCCCCCTTACTCTATATCTGTGGGACATTTGGGGGTGCTCCATTCCTAGAGAGGTGTTATGTTATTGAAAATTGGCACTATGTGGTTGCTTTTATGGATATGCAATGATTTATAATCTGGGGAAAATGTAGTTTTTAACTTTGTCTTGTATAGTCTGTTAATTTTCCTTTCCTGTTTAGCTTTATATTAAATTTATTGTTTGGTGCTCCTTTTGAGGTGGATGTGGCGTGGTAGTCCACAGTCCCTCTTGTTTTTCTGTAGTCTGTAGATTCGTAGTGAGCACATAGTTGCAAATAGTGGTGCACCCCCCATGTTTACTTTATCTTGCTTGGAAGACGGAGCTGCGTGAACAGGCGGCGGGAGCGCGTATGGGCCTGCGGAATGACGACTTGTGTATTTGCCAGCGGGAAGAAGGCACTGGCCTGTGGCTCCTGTAAGGGCTTTTTTTTCTTTGTAACCGCCCCCCCATTCTGCCTCAGCGCCAGGAGAGGGTGGTAGGGTGACTTTGCACTGGAATTCTAATTTAAACATGTAGGCAGCTGCTGACATAATCTGACTTGCAGCAAGCAGCAAAAGTATCCAGCTGGTAGGTAAAATGTAGCATTTAATAGATATGTATGATTAAGGGCTCAGTAGAGCTTGAAACGCGTCACGGTTTTTGGTGATTCTATGGGGTGAATACTATTGGATTGTGTCACTCTGCTTGGATTTTATCTGTTGGATTATTTTTAAGGACATATCTATTAAATGCTACGTTTTACCTACCAGCTGGATACTTTTGCTGCTTGCTGTATTGGAAACATTTTCAGGAGTTTTCCCTAATCCGTGCTGGAGGAACTGGCTTTCAGGGGTGAGCTGGTTATTTGTAAATATACAGATAATCTGACTTGCAGTCAAGAGAAGCTCTTGCATTTATAGGGTTGTGATCAAAACTATTAAAAATAAAAACATTGCGGGTTGCCCACCAAAAGGTACCAGGGGTCCGTTCTTGCCCAGATGGTGAATGCCGCTAGGGCCTGTGTCCCCTCGCTGTGGAAGAGTCCAACCGCCCCCCCCGCATCTCTATGTGGCTGACCAAGGTTGCAGAGATCGAGAGGTTTGAAGGTCTTATTGCAGCACAAAATGATGCCTCAGAAGATCACCGCCTTAAGTGGGCCGGCTGGGATGTGTTTACGACCTCTTGTGAATTTGAGGTGCTGGTGGCGGGGAATCGGTAGTGGCTGCCAGGTTCACAGTCCCCCTCTTCTCCTTCCCTCTCCTATTCCCACCCCCTTTTTTTTTTCTCTATCTGTGTATCCTTATATCCCCTCCTCCGTCTCCACGATCTTCAGTTTCGCAGCCAAAGAGCTGGTGTTAACACCCCCCCCCCCCCCCATGGAGGCGACAGGTGCTGTGGGCGCCCAGTTCTCCTTGTCTGAGGAGTATAGATCCGACCGGTGGTTGGATGCCAGAAACGTGCCCCAAAAGCCTCCTGCTGAAAGCTTTAGTTACTCGGGGGGTGTAGCTCTGGCTGTGGACATGTCTTCCAAACTTTTGTGTACTATCTGGTTTTGTATATGCTTGACGTTGCTGTAATTATGCAGGCCGTGGAACATCCATGTTTCCTTCTATGTTTGTTGTAAATCGCGAAAACCATAAATAAAGAATATATATATATAAAAAAAATAAAAGCATTGCAAAATAAAACTCACATGAAAAGATGTTTAATATGATGCAATACATACTCATGTGAAACAAATCTTTATTCCAACTCTGTGATTTCAGTACAAAACTACTAAGGTTCCAATGTAAAGTCAGGTATACTCCCCCAACAAGGCAGAGCTAAATTTGCATTTGGTGTAGACTCAGAATGCTCCTATAGTGGGTGTAACATGAATGTCACAACCCAAATATGAGCTCTTTAGTGAAGTGCTTTTAACACAGCACACAAGGCCTAACAAACAAAGATATGCAATGCTAAGATACACATTCGGACCCTATACCAGTTGTATCAAGAACTAATCTCAGATGTGAACAGAGATAATGTACTTGGATCTTACCCAATTTTATTATTTAAACATTGGACCTACACCCTCTATACTGCGTTTTTAAACAATTGCAAGATTTAAGGGTTTTTTCCCCTACAGGGTTTCAGTCAGTCAGTCCCTGGTACTTCTGATGCAAATCTGCCACATCATCTTGTGACACGCGTTCCCAGCCATCCTCCCGTACATGGTACAGATTTACTACTCCACCAGAGTAAGCATCACGGTATGTGGCCTGGTAAATGGAGCGGCGTGCCAATTCCCGAGCTTCTTCTACTTCCAGATCATAATCATATCCCCTATCTAGGACACCGTAGGCGTACATCGATCCGGAGCCCACAGAAAACACTGAGCCAGACACGCGATTTCCTTCACTGTCTACGTAGTACAGACCTGGGTGGAGAAAAGCATGGATTAAACACGAGAATTGATTTTAAATGCAACTTCTCCAATCAGTAACCTCCTGTCACTGGTCTGGTATATATCAGTTATGTAATTAAATATGGTGTATGGAGCTCACTTGAAGCCATTGCTAAGTGGAGAAATCTACATCCTCACACAATCTGATTCTAAGAAAGTCATCCCCCCTCCCACCATGCTGGAAAAAGTTCTGGATAGGTGAATGGGGGGGGGGGGGGGGGGGGGGGGGGGGATTGCAGGGCTGGAGAAAGAGGACTTAATGAACTGATGAAATAGTGCCAAACCATAATCAGCACTAGAGACAGGCTTATAAAATTGAACAGTTACATCACATCAACTATATGTCGGTTAGACTTCACACCAAGCAGATAGGCCTTAAAGTGGACCAACACCCAGGGGGGATCGGCCCGGAAATCTATAAGATTCCCGGACCCATCAGATCCCTCCCCGCGGGGCATCCGAAATCGGGATGTCCCGCGGGGAGGAACCCCCCAGGAGGCCCACAAACCTTACCTCAGCCCCGTTCCATCGGCGCATGCGCGAGCCGCGGTCGCGCCTCACGCTTCCCTCTAGCAGGGCGCGCACCCGCGCCGGCCGTTTGTGAATGGCCGGTGCAGGTGCGCTCCCTGTTAGAGGGAAGCGCGAGACGTGGCCTCCAGCGCTCAGAGCCAGCTGAGCTGGTATGCGCGTCCAGGCGGCCTTGGATGCGCATACCACAGCGGCTCTGAGCGCTGTGATTGGCTGGCGCGGTCACGTGGGAGCGGGGAGAGGTGAGTTTTTTGGGGCTTTCTGGGGGGTTTCAGACAGTGGGGCACCCCACCGAAGTGGACCAAAACCCAGGATAGTCAAAATCCTGGGTATATATATATATATATTATATATATATATATATAAATAAACTTTCCTTGCATTGTCCAACGCAGCACAAGTGGAAAGGTGTGAATAGAGCCTTAAAATGCTGCTCTGAAAGAATGCAATTCTGTTATTCTCACTTGAAGAATGGTTTTCCTTCTTCTTCCACTCCAGGCTGCCATCAGTTACGAATGGGTTAACGCTAGTCCGAAGGGCAGGACTGTAAGATAAAAAGGTGTGGCCACTCCCGGGCTACATATACTTCCGACTGCCTTGCCATATCCAGTAAATTAAAAAGCAGTATGACGCAGCCACCCGGGAGGAAGGAAGTTCTCAAGAAAACCATACCATCTTTTAACTAGGAAGTGACCGAAGTAGGTCAGCCTTCTTTATTACGACATATGTCATAATATATTTATTTGCCTGGAGTGGAAGGAGAGAAAATAATTCTACAGGTGAAAATCACAGAATTGCATTTTCTCTCATATTCCACTCCATGCCGTCACAAATTAGATATGAATGGGATGTCTCCAAGCAGTACCCGTTTCAGGGTGGGATTCCCAAGATAAATATTTCACCCTGGGCTGCAAGTGTAGCCATCCGAATTCAGGCATCAACTGAAGCATTCACCACAGTCTGCAATACCTTACGGTCAAAGGCAGCATCCGCAGAAGCCTTGACATCTACCTTGTGAAACTTGGTAAATGTATTTAGAGGTAACAAGCTGCAGCCTTGCAGACCTGTTCTGCTGAGGCCTGATGCTGAAAGGCCTAAGAAGAGCCGATAGCCCTTGTGAAATGGGCAGCAACATGGAAAGGAGCCAATCCTCTTTTTGGACCTGATGAATAACAAAAACAGAGAATCCATCCTACGGAAGGGCTGAGTAGCGGAGATATAATAGTGCCCTGACCACATCTAAGGAATGGAGAACTATTTCCTTATGATTGGAAGGACAGGGCACAAAGAAGGCAAAACCACTTCCTTATTGATGTGAAAGGAGGAGACAACCTTGAGCGGGAAATCCTGCTTGAACTGGAAGACTGCCTTGTCCCTGTGAAAAAAACAGGTAAGGTGAACTGATCGACAGGGCTGCTAACTCACTGAGGTGATAGCTACCAGAAAGATGACCTTAAGTGTCAGCAAGAACAGAGGTGTCCTTAAGGCTCTCAAAAGGAGGACCCTATAAGAACGTACCAAATTAACATCATATGGTGGCGAGAAAGGCTTCCTGGGAGGACGAACATGAGAGACTCCCTGCTTGAAATTCTTAATAAGCCTATCTTCTGTGATAGGTCTCTGATAAAAGATAAAGCTGAAACCTGTAAAAAACCTGAAAACTGTAGCCCGACGCCGAGACCCATCTGCAAGTATTCCAAGACTCAGGGAAGAGAGAATTTACGACAGGAGGAACCCTTGACTTCACACCAGGCCACAAATCCTCTCCAAATTCTGTAATATACGATAGCCAAGGTCTGCTTTCTTGCTTTTCATGGTTCTAATAACCCCCGATGACAGACCCCTTTTGGCCAGGATGCTGGTCTCAACAGCCAGGCTGTTGAGCTAGCACTTGAGAATTGGGGTGCCGAAGGGGGCCTTGTGCGAGTACATCCTGCAGATCGGGCAGATGCCAAGGATCGCCTTCTACCATTCTTATTATGTCTGCAAACCAATTCCTTTTTGGCCTAAAGAGGGCAACCAGAATAGTTGACACTACCTCAAAATAGATCTTCAAAAAGGGCCCCATAAGTGGCAGGAGGAAAAGCATAAACTAGCTTGAAATTTGACCAGGGGGACTTCAGTGCGTCCACCCCCAAGGCCAGAGGGTCCCTGGTGCTGGAGAATCTTGGAAATTTCCGATTGCACCAGGGGATAAATAGGTCCGCCTCCAGGGTCCCCACTCTCTTGGTGCCTCAGTCATGCATCCTACGGGATGGACCCCTACCTTAATATCAAACCTCCCTAATCGACCAAATCTGCATTAAAAGAGCTCCATTCTATCACTAAAGCAGGGGGTGTCACACTTAAAAGTGGACCAACACCCAGGATTTTCACTATCATGGGTTTTGGTCCACTTCTGCGGGGCACCCCGCTGTGTGAAACCCCCCCAGAACGGGCCAAAAAAACTAGCCCCGCTCCTACACGAGCGCTTGTCCAATCAGAGCGCTCCGAGCCGCTGTGGTATGGACGGACAAGCGACGGACAACCACAGCGGCTCTGAGCGCGCTGGAGGCCGCCTCTCGCGTTTCCTTCTAACAGGGAGCGCGCCCTGCTAGAGGGAAGCGCGAGAGGCGGCCGTGGCCCGCACATGCGCCGTTGGAACGGGGAGGAGGTAAGGTTTGTGGGCATCCTGGGGGGTTCACACGGCGGGGCTTCCCAATCCCGGATTCCCCGCGGGGAGGGAGCTGATCGGCCCGGGAATCTTATAGATTCCCGGGCCGATCAGCCATGGGTGTTGGTCCACTTTAAAGTAGCTCTAAGCTTCAATTTGTGGTCAGGAACAGAGGGGGGGGGGCACTGGAGGCAGAGGAAGAAGATTTTCCCCTTCCTTTGGTGACCAGAGCAAAGAGAAAGCGTGTTACTGACACTGCATCAGGTAAAATGGCAGGCAAATAGCTTTGGCTGGTCAATCTTTTTAATACTATTAGGTTTTGTCTTTCATTCAGGTCTATGCATTAGATTCCTTGATAACCCCTTAATGAACTCATCGTGCCGTGTCTTCTCAACAAATCACATTTGTTAGGGAGTCCTAGAGTATGCACAGTGAGATCAGCACAAGAGAGCTTGTTCAATAGGGCTTACCAGGAAATATAAAGCACCGATGAATGAAGTTCTGATTTTACAGGGGTGATGTGCTCCATTCCAATGCCTGTCCCCTGAGCCAGTCTTTGGGGAGCATCAGCACTGACCGGTCTTAAACCGGACCAACACCCGTTTCTACCTTAACGGATGTTGGTCCCGCTGTGTGGTGATCATAAGCCGTGAGGAGGGGCATCCAGAATGCTGGAGCCCCCCTCGCAGCAAACCGCATAAAAAGCTTGTATTACTCACCTTCATTACAGCAAGAACGGGGTCCCGCGATTGCCCATCAGGCTGTCACCTGGGCATAACGCGTCCTCTGCGATCTAGCATATACATGTGGACTGTTATTAGCCCATTGATTCACAATAGCAGACTGGTGGGCACTTCCTGTCCCAACAGTGTCCATGCAATTTTCAGGGGAGGCAATTCCGTACATAGATGAAAGAATTTAAATGGAAATTAGCTAGGAGAATTCGTAAGCTAAATATGCAGGGACTAATTAATTCTAATTAGCTACTTAATTATGCATAAGCCAGTTCCATTAGCTGCTCAAGGCTGCAGTCAGGCCAGGAGATGTTCCAACAAACTGTACTGGTGGGACAGCACAAAGTTTAAAAAAAATAAAAGCTTATGCAGGGAAAAGTGTAAAAACATTGTAATAGTTAAAATAACATGACATCTCACAGGCATCAACTGCAGATATAATGTAATAAGGTCATTACTGGAACTTACCAGGCCCCCTCTTGTCCCAGCCACAGATCATGGTCCCCATAGACAGCCCCATGCCTTTGTACTGATACACCATGTTAGCGAGGAGCTTGGAGGCGGCTGCCACAGATATGCGCTCCTTGTTTCGCAATTCGTAGATGCGGCACTGACGGGCGAGGAGACGTTCCCAGAAGCTGCAGTCAGCAGCACCGCCTGCCATGGTACCTAACAGGTAAGGGTTGATCTCAATAACCTTCTTGACTGTCTGTGAGGCAATGTAAGAACCAGCTGTGGCGCGGGAGTCAACTGCCACAATGACGCCATGGCGAAACTAACAGAAAAAAAGATAAAATATGTCACCAACAGAGCTCTAAAGACTCACCAAAATCTAACCTTACGTAAGAGTATGAGCATATAAACATTTATAAAACAGAAATAATAACTATAATAATTGAGCAGTCCTGTCACCATGGTAACAAATAAATTAGACATTCCGAGGATAGAGAGACACGTACCTGGGTTTTAGTGTTCTCCCTTCACCTGTTCTTACAGTAAACCTAAACTCTCCTAGGAAAAATATGGTCAGGTTTTGGTCCCTGCCCCCAGGACACCCCAATTCGGGATGCCCCGATATGTGAAACCCCCCAGGTTGCTTATAAAAACTTACCTCTCCCTGGTCCTATGGCACATGAGCCAATCAGCAATTTCGGCTAAGAATCAGCCCCACACCCCCACTAGCCTCTAACAGGGGGCGTGCCACAGCCGCCATCCAAAAAGGCCCAGGCCGGTCTAAAGGTACAGCCTGCACATGCACCGTTGGATCGGGGATCAGGTAAGGTCTCTTGCCACAGAGGGTTTAGGGTCCAATTCAAAACTCAAAATAAAGCTCCCCCTCCCAGACCTGCGGTAACTACAGCTGCATTTGTATTTTTTACCTGCAACACTGAGGTATAGACAGGGAATGAGGATCATAGGGAATAATGGCAAAAACATCTCAACCTGACATGTCTGTCTCCCTTGGAGCACCTTACAGTAGTTGGGATATGGACTTGTGAGCTGTTACAACTGAAGCACCTAGAGATCAAACCAGAACTACCATTGTAACCATCTCCTTGACAGGTTTTGCACTTCCAGCTTCATCAGACATCTGATGATTAGTATAATATACAACTGTGTCAAGGGGCCTCGACAGGTCCCACATTTCCAGCCTCATCGCAAATATGCAGATGAGTAAGAAACTAGGTCAAGGCACTAACAAAGAATAATGAACACCTTTGCCCTTGCTAATACTCCAACACAAATTCCCATTGAAACCAGAACCGTAGGAGCAGGAAAAGAGATGTCAGGTCTGATGGCCACAAGCACACAGGAGCCTGGCTGCCGACGGTTATTCTGGTCTGAGGCCTATAGTCCACCAAAGTGAATGTTTCCTTCTATTTTGGCCAGAGACCTTTTTCTACCATGAAAAGTGGATCCAATTCTGCTACCCGAGTAGCTGTTGTGCTACAGATTTAGTAGCGTGTCTTATGGAAAGGTAATACTTTCCTTACAGGCTGGCAGATCATGGTGCCCAGAGCATGGCCTGAAGAAGCTGTTTGGAAGAGATGCCAGCAAGGTATGTACAGTGGCCGACCAATAGGGGGGTCACACAGCAAGGCAACCCAAAATCGGAATGCCCCAGGGGGACGGACCAAAACCCGCAATAGTGAAAATCCCACATTTCGGGTCACTTTTAAGCGGAACAAAATCAGGAATTTTCACGGGTTTGGTTTCTTGCCCCCGGGGCATCCAGGCTTAGGATACCCTGCTGTATCCAATCAGAGCCATTTGCATATTAATGCTCGCCAATTGGGAGAGAAAGTAGCCACATCCCCAGATGCAGACATGCTCCCACAACCAGTCTATTAGAACGAGAGCTTGCTGAGGATGCGGCCGCTCTCCCTCTCGTTATTTACATCACTGAGGGAGCAGCCAGAAAAGGTGAGTTTTGCTGGGACCTGGGGGATTCACACAGAGGGGGCTTTCTGATTTGGGATGCCCCAGGGGGAAGGCCAGTGGCAGGACCTGGAAGCTTTTCAATTCCAGGGCCAGCCACCTTGGGGGTTTTGTTCCGCTTTACAGAGGGCTCAGAAATTGACCTTTCTTCAATGTTATTCCTCCAAGACCACCCAAACAAAGTGGTCCTACAGCCACCTCATGCTCTGAGTGGGCAGAGCAAGCCACAGTGGTCCTGCAACTGTCTCTGACCACAGCAGAGCAAGCTGCACCATGTCACACCCTTCCCAGCTCAGACATGAGCCAGAAACTGAAGCAAACTAAAATACATGAAATATTCATATACAATTGGAGATTTTAAGGTGCCTTGAAATGGCTCATTATTTACTGTTCCCAAGGCGGATTAGTGTCTGCCTGGAGAGAGACTTGGAGGAACCTGTATCTTGGAGATGGTGAGTATCTGCTGACCCGTCCCCCAGCTTATGAGCTCCAGTGCAAAGAGGAACATCCCGATTTGGGATACCCGCTCTGCTGCCTAATAGAGAGGAGGTGCACTCCGTTTTCACTGAACTCTTTAAAAGGAAAAGTCCACCAAATAACCCAGCGCTGGCCAGTCCAAGGGACAACTAGAAGATTGGCTTACAGCTGCTTGGTCTCCTGCAGCCCTGGTGTATTAAAGTGAACCAAAACCAAGCGAGTTCAGGCCGGGAATCTATAGGATTCCCGGGCCGATCAATTCCCTCCCCCCGGGATGCCCCATTGTGTGAACCCCCCAAGTCGCCCTGTTCACTGTTCACTTACCTTGGCTCCCGGGCCAACAGCGCATGTGCGAGCCATGGCAACATCCCGCTATCCTTTTAGCAGGGCGCGTACCTGCACCAGCCATTTATGAATGGCCGGAGCGGGCACACACCCTGTTTTATGGAAGCGGAGGATGTGCCCAGCGCGCTCGAAGCCGTGGCCTTAGACGCCGTCTTAGAAAGTGTGACGTCAGCAGCTCCAAGCACGCTGATTGGACAAGCGGCCACGCATGCGCCGTAAGACCAGGAAGAGTTGAATTAGATTGGGCAATCTGGGGGTGCCCCCAGGGAAAGGACCAAAACCAAAACTGACTTAAAGTGGACCAAAACCCACGATAGTCAATATCCTGGGTTTTGGTCCACTTTAAGTCAAGACCTGCGCTTTCCGGTGCATCTGTACGGCCGGCTCTCATTGAAGACAACGTACACAGACATTACAAAGGACACAACCAGCTCCCGGCTTCACAAACTAGGGCTGCAGGAGACTGATCAGCAGCAAGGTGAGCAGATCTTCAAATTACCCCTTGGACTACACAGTACTGGAATATAATAAGTGAACTTTTCATTTAAAAGAAAGATCCAAATAGGGCAAACCTACTTACTGATCCCCCGTATCATCACTGGCAGCAGCTGGACTGCTGGTCACCCCCACTCATGTGACAATCACACCTGTCAAACCCTATTGTGTGCCAGTGGGTATAGAAAATTAGTGATGCCCTATTTCTAGAGTCCACCTAAGGCTGGCAAGGTGGGGCATCCAAAATCAGTATGACCAGGGGGTGAGCAGCCCTCCAATAACTGCTCATTTGTGGCTGGAGGTCTGCTTTAAGGATGATAGGTCTATAATGCAGCCAGCATGCCCCAGGGGCAGGGGGTGAGCAGCCCTCCAATAACTGCTCATTTGTGGCTGGAGGTCTGCTTTAAGGATGATAGGTCTATAATGCAGCCAGCATGCCTCAGGGGCAGGGGGTGAGCAGCCCCTCCAATAACTGCTCATTTGTGGCTGGAGGTCTGCTTTAAGGATGAGAGTGCTATAATGCAGCCAGCATGCCCCAGGGGCAGGGGGTGAGCAGCCCCTCCATAACTGCTCATTTGTGGCTGGAGGTCTGCTTTAAGGATGAGAGTGCTATAATGCAGCCAGCATGCCTCAGGGGCAGGGGGTGAGCAGCCCCTCCATAACTGCTCATTTGTGGCTGGAGGTCTGCTTTAAGGATGATAGGTCTATAATGCAGCCAGCATGCCTCAGGGGCAGGGGGTGAGCAGCCCCTCCATAACTGCTCATTTGTGGCTGGAGGTCTGCTTTAAGGATGATAGGTCTATAATGCAGCCAGCATGCCTCAGGGGCAGGGGGTGAGCAGCCCCTCCATAACTGCTCATTTGTGGCTGGAGGTCTGCTTTAAGGATGAGAGGGCACAGGGCTTCCCGGGTAACACACAAGCCAATAATGGGAAGAATGGGCACCTTGAAGGCCAGCGTGGTGGTCCCGTGCAGGAACTCGATTCCGGGCTCCGCCGAGCATTGCCCCGCTCCCGGCACCACCTGGAAGCTCAGCCCGTCACTCTGCAGCCCGCAATAGAGAGGATCCTCCCGCCGCTGGCTCCACAAAAGCGCCTCCGACCCCACAACACTCGCCAACGCCATATTCACTCCTGGCACGCTACACCGGCCCGCTCCTGATTACTGGCTACAGCGGCCCCGGTATGTGACGTCATTGTGACAAAGCAGTATTGCGGCCATGTTTGAAAAGGGCATGACAAGGCTGTGGAACGCCTGTAACCTCCATATTGAGTAAGGGAACTTTTGCTGCAGAATCATTAAAGCGGAAGTTAAGTCAAATAGGAGCAGTAGCATAGCTTCCACCAACTTTACAGGGTGGGAAAGAGGGACGTTGTTAAATTGGGCCACACCCCCTCATTGAGGGATGGATATAAAACAATACAAACACTTTAAATAGGCAAATTAATAATTTATGGATGCAGATCTGCATGTTAAACTTCAAAGAGGGGGGGGGGGGACCAACCAGTTGCAGGGGGACACAGACAAAATGGGACAGTCCCTCCAAATGAGGGGAACTTGGGAGGTATTGGGTAGGGAGGGATAAATACTAACCATTGCTTACATAGTGTAGAGGGCCTAGTGGTACTAAGTGAGCTGCCTTCTCCATGTAAAGGTGTTGATATGTCATAAACAGGTTGGAAAAGAGGGACAATTGTCTAATTAAGCCACATCCCTTCATATAGGGATGGATAGGAGTTATTAAGAGGTTTTAACAGTTACAACCTTATAAACACTTTGAATGGACAAATTAATCATATATTGATGCATATCTGTGTGTTACGCCTCAAATATGGACAAACAACCAGGGACATGGACTCAAAAGAGGGACAGACCCTCCAAATCAGGGAGACTTGGGAGGTATGCATAAACACTGTAACATCGAGGTGCTCGTAGGGAAAAGGAAAATAGAAACCATGGGTAGGTGACCAGGGCTGGATTAAAAGAGGTGGAGACCCGGGTGCACAAAATCTAGTGGAGGCCCCAAATATAGAACTTTTTTTTTCTTTTAATAAAGTAGTCCAGCCAAGTAACTGATTGGTGGTTGTCTGGCACCCGCCTACTTACTGGAACATCAGATCGAGTCCCTTGTGCCATCCTGGCTGTATCACCAGTCACCAGGCAGCTTCCCTTTGTATCCCTGTGAACCGCCAACAAACTGACCTTCCGGCGATCCCAGCGCACAGACGCAAGCCGCCATTCAGCGCGCTCAGTCCCAATAGCCTCAGTGACACACTGCCAGCCACATCCATGCTCACCTCTAGCTGTGGGGAGCACCAGATCTCACTGGGGCCTGGGGAAGAGTTGTTTGGGTGTATGTAGGGAACCTTTCTGGCGATCCCATGGCACATACGCGGCAGCATTTGTTTGGACCACTCAGGTAGACCTGGTGCAGGGATGCACAGCTGGAGGCAAGGCACTCCATTTATTCAAAATATATTGCCAGGTGACGCAATATATTCTGATTGGCTGGAACCCTGTGCATGCACCGCGGGATTGACAGAAAGATATTTTTAATAGTCATTCCCCTGGTTTCATACTCGGGTATCCAGTATACTTACAGTGCTTGTGTTGCCATGGTGCATGTGCAGGCTGCCTCCCTGTGTACTCAGCTCAGCCATTCAGTCAGGGAAACCAGGGATCTGGCTTAAGCAATTCTATAGAGGTCACATGCCACAATGCTCAATATTGACTTTTTGTGATCCTTCCCCTTGGTCACCACCCCTCATCCTTTAGACCAGCCATACTCAACTGGCGGACCGGGGTCCGAATGTGGACCTCAGCGCCAGATTTCTGTACCCCTTCCCTGACAGCACTACACTCAGTTGCCTCTGTGTTGCCGTGCTTAGCACTCCCCCCTTTGCTTGATTTAGGGCCCTAGTCCACCTCTGTACAAGGACTACACACAATACACAGTGGGTTAAAATCAGTGTGCCGCAGGCCAGAGCTGTAGGTTCTGTGGAGCCAAAAAAGCTGTTTTTCCCCAGTGCCCAATAGCATTCTTCGGGTGGGGCAAACAGCCTTTTTTAGTTTTGCCTGTGTAATCTATAGCCCCCCCCCCCCCCCCCCCGCCACCATGCACTGATTTCTAACTATCCCCCCTCGCAACAGCCCCCTGCCCGGACCTTCACCTCTCACCAGATGCCTGTAAATGGACCTTTACAAGAAGTGGTTGAGTACACCTGCTTTAGACTATAAGCTCACCAGGGCAGGGATCTCTCCTATTGTATCTTGTATTCAGACTGCATCTGTAATAGTCTATGTACTGTATGTTTCTACCCTGTCTGTAATTACTACTTTGTACAGCGCTACAAAAGATGATGGCACTATATAAATAAACAATAATAATAATAATAATGCCAGATGCTTCACGATCTATATCTCAGGCACTTTTGGCATGCCTAGCATAAAATACTGATTGAACCAGAGCAGACATATGTGCCGTGGAAACACTGGTGAGGTGAGTATACTTCTGATCCCAGTGGGCTTCACACAGTGGAGCATGGACCAAAACCTGGGATGGTCAGAATCCTGGGTTTTGGTCCCCTTTAAGCAGGATGCAATTTTGACTGTGGAGGCTGTTTAATGCTTAATCTGGCTAAAATGTGCAGGGATGTTCTCAGGAATGCTTCCTAGATCAACAGAAACCACACAGCAGTTACATAAAACACAATCCCACTCCCTAAACCACTCACATGCTGACCATGCTGGATTCATCCATTGCGCTGCAGCATTTCATAGCAGGATCAATCTGATGACGTGTGAGGGGTTTAAGTTTTGAACAAAATGGCATCTCATGGAGCTGCAGACCACCTGCAAAGAGGAAGTGCTGCTGGGTTTCCTGATGCTTTGCATTCTGGGGTTATGTGAGTTGACCCCAGGCAGCAACACGGCTAGGATGCTGGAAAAAGAGGAGCTACACTGGTTAAGATAGAACTGAAGTCTACGTCTATTCCTCGGCCGACCGTCACATCTATCTGTTGGATTGCTGTAGCCGTGACATATATCTGTGGGGTTACTATAACCATGTCCTTGTTCTATGGATTACAATCAGGGGTGAGCTGAGGGTTGGTAGAGTGCCTTATACCATCTGCCCGGTACCCCTAAGGACATTTGGGGCCTTATTCATGAAGGTCTAGCACCAGGTAGTACAGTGGCAGGTAGCGCCAGGTAGTGGCAGGTGAACGCCGGACACAGCACGCAATTACACATTTATGAAGCTGAATCTGGAGAGCGACTGGAACAACGCCATGTAGCGTACGATTCATCATTATTCCAGGCTCAGCGTACCGCACCGGCGTTCAGCATTGCAGAGTGCCACGTATTACCTGTCGCTACCTGGCGCTCTCCCATACATTTCTATGGACGATCCTTAAACCGGACCTTCAGCGTGATTTAATGAAAAGCCCAAACTCTTAAAAAACGGTTCCCCGGCATCTAAAACTAATATATGTTACGTTTTTAGTCACTAACTTATTATTCTTTCCCCCACTGGGCTGCAACTCTGTTCAGGAATTTAGGATACGGGCGCCGCCATCTTGAATCAGAAGCATCACACTTACTGAGGAGAGGAGAGTGGGATAAGGTACAGGGGGGCGGGTTATAGCTGTGCTTTGCTCAGACAGAGCAGAGCTGGGGTCAGGTAAAGGTCAGCAGTCCCAGAATGCAGAGCAGCACAGTCAGGAGGCACTTCCTGTTTGCAGGCTGCCTGATAAGATGGCGGCTTCCATAAGCCGCCATCTTGGATGTTTAAAGGCTCATAACATGCAGTAGATGCAGGTAGGATGACTTTTAATGTGGCCAATCTGTATGTACAGGGTGTGGGAAACATATAAGATAGACTCTTATTCAGAGTGAAGGTCCGCTTTAAATCCCTTTCCTCATCCTAATTTAAAAATTTTTTTTTTTTATAAAATTTAAAACTTTCTGACACGTATCCTGGCGTAGAAAATGACATTTTTGAAATCTTTTTAGATTTTTTATATTTTTATGCAGAATTGTCCTCACAGGTCTTGTATTTAAGTTTTAATGTTACAATGTAATAACAATGTATTTCCATATGTTTTCACTTTGTTACTTGTGGATACATGTTAACAAAACAGCCTTTAAACACACAGCTTCTGGCGCTCTAGGCTACAACGACCCGATTTTGAGCACCGGCGATATTTGAGGCTGTTTTTTGGATGAATGTGGTGTGAGTCGGTCGCACAGTACTGCGACTCACACATCATATTCATCAATGCCGGCCAGTGACTGAGGCGCTCTGAGACAAAGATCCATGGCGAAGCACAGCGACTACTAGCGGTCGCTCTGAAATCCTCGCTTCAGACGCTCATCTGTCGCTACCTGGCGTTAGTAATGAATCAGCCTGCCCGTTGTACCCTGTCAACATCAGCCTACAAATCACTAGGGTTGGACTCTCCTAACCCGAGGCAATGCCATGGCCATACATGATAATATTTTGAGATCCACCTCCTAAAATTCTGAAGAAAAACAGCTATTCAAATGGTTATCAACAGCCTTATCCCCATCAATATAATTATTCTCACTATTTCTAATTTTCACATTTCCACAGTTTTCTTTCTTCCTGTCACTAATAGTATATATATATATATATATATATATATAGTAATGAATTGTATGGAGGACCTGAAAATGATTACCTGCACGTAGTACAATAAGGTGCTGTTTTTAAAGCATCATGAAGCTGCTTCTCCTCATTTATCATGTCACGCTTCCTTCGGAAAAGCTTGTTCTCGCGCTGCGTCCCCAGGTATCTTATGTCGAGAGAATTGAGGGTTATCTAAAAGAGGTGGATAAACCTCTCCAAGCTAAGCTTCCTAAATGTATCTCATATCTTACAGAACAGCTGAATGATACCTGATATGTGATCCTTTTTTACTTTCACATCAGTATATATGTGTCCATGACACCACACTCGGAATTCTGAACATACTGAGTAGTGGGAGATAAAGTGTATATCCGCCATCGCAATCTTGCAGAATAATGGCATTGCAGAGTGTTTGTGGCTGGGACATAGATTCATCAGATCAGCCATCAGGAAACAACCTTCATCCATTTCCACATTTCACTTCATCACAACCTCTGCGCCATGTTCAGAGTGTTCAGAATTTTTTCTCTTCCTTGCACCACCGCGGCAACGATCCACCGCCGCAGGCACATGGCACCACCACCCTCGCCTTTCTATATGCCGATGGTATTTCTGTCGCAACTGACACACGGTCCTCTGCTGGACATCTGGTCTGCAGCCCCGACAGTCGCAAAGCGTTTCTTATTCACAGTCATTTACTGGCCACAACTTCTGGAAGTTCTGCTGATTGCCAGTTCTTTGGACGAGCTTTGGCTAAAGAGTGCAGGCTCTACCGAATCCGCAATGGCTACATGCCCAGTGTCCGAGGAGCAGCTAGAATGCTTAGTGTCCTGATGATGCCGTTTCGTGGAACAGATATCTGTGCTGCCATTACATTAAGTGGATGGGACAAAAATGGACCCTGTATCTGTTATGTATACAATGATGGGACCCGTCTCAGTTCTGATGTCATCTCAGTTGGATCTGGGTCTCCATATGCATACAGCATTATAGATGAGGGGTACAGACCCGGAATGAAGGAAGAGGATGCTCGTCAACTAGCTAGAAGAGCAGTGTGCCATGCAGGCCGGAGAGATGCCTACTCAGGTGGATCGGTGGATGTATACTGGGTGAGGGAGAGCGGCGTTCAGATGGATCCTAGAGAGGACCTAGTGCAACTTTATGAGCAAATGGCAGAAAAGAAGAATGAGAAATGACTTCAAAATCTATAAATGGTCACTAATTAGAAAGTAGTAAAGTAGTAGGTTTTTTTTGGATCCCTCAATATAACCAGCTTATATTACCCACTCCTTGGGGCACTGCCCTGCTGTGTAAACCCCCCCAGTAGCCCCGTTTCACATACCCTGTAGAAACTCTCCCACTTGAAGAATTTAAAACATGCACCTGCTTAGAGGTTTCAAATTTTCTAAGTAATACTGTCTGCTCAATCTGCAACTCGGGGGCCACACGTGGCCCTCAGAGCCCTCTGGTATTGCCTCTGACCTGCTGTGGGGAAAGTGGGAGGCGTAAATAGAACTGACACGTAACGGTAGTTAAATAGGGGTACAGTAAGGATGAGAGGTTGCATGGAGAGTGATATAGGAGGGGTGCAATGGCAACTAGAGGTGGCAGTGGTGGCTTGGAGGAACGCAGTGTCATTAATTATACAACACCACCCCTGGGGTAATTATTTGGTTAAATTGTTTTTCTATACTGTTTGTATTCTTAGCATTGGTGGGAGCTTAGATGGATTGAGTATTGGAAACATAGGCCCTTATTTAACAAGGGATAGCGCCAGGTAGCGAATGGTGAGTGAACGGTAATGACGCTCACCGCCACGAGAACGCCGGCTCCCCTCCGCAATCACACATTTATCAAGCCGATCCTGCTTAGCGACTGACAGAGCGCCAGATAGCGAATCATTCATCATTATTCCAGCCTCACCCCACAGCGCCAGCGAGCGACCTTGAACAGCGACAGGTATGACCTCTCGCTACCTGGCGCTCTCCAATGCATTTCAATGGAGCAATCTTTAAATATTCATAATTAATTGATATTAATGTTTTTTTTTTTTTTTTTTAAATGCCAAAAATTCTGTGACCACTTCTGCAATGTTAGATATTTTTTTAAAGGTATAAAAAAAATTGATATTACAGGTCTGATATTAATGTATTCATATTACAAAATGTTTATAAAAACTTTTAACCCATCGCCCCCAGCGCTCTGGGGTTTAAACAAGCATTTCACAGCGCGAGAATTTTTTGAGCGTGATTTGTTAATGAATATGGTGGGAGCCGTTCGCTATGGCCATTCGCTGTCATGCGCTCCCATACAGCGCGGAACCTGTCAAACAGCGACTCCTAACCCCGTATTCAACATTACCGCACAACGACTGAGCCGCTGTCAACAACTGAACAACGGCCAAGCACAGCGAATACTAGCGGGCGCTGTGAAAATAACGCTACTGCCGCTCATCTGTCGCTACCTGGCGCTATTAATGAATCGGCCTCCCCGTTAAGATGTGGGACTGATGGGGAGGGCTATAAATAAGGGACTCATATATTCACAGAGGTAAGCCAATCAGCATATGTATTGTTAGCATGTGGGGATTGTTACATATGAATGTAGGGGGTGGTGGAAGGACATACACGAGGAGTTTGTGGGAAATCTTCATTATGCTATTCCAAATCAAACATTTCTGAACCTATTCATTGTGGCCCCCAACCCGGGTCCCAAATCATTTAAGTGGCACACACTCGTCACAAGGTTGCTCACCCCTGGACTACTGGATAACACTATTCCTGGCAATATTGAGCATAATCTGCTGCTAGATATTGATGGAATTGGATCGACTGGATTTTGATTAATTCATACAGTATTTATTTATAAATGTGACCAAGGGACTGATTATTTGTGCATTATACAGTCAGATGTTTTGGATGGGCAGCCTGTAAACTTTCTTTCTGTAATGAATAAGGACCTTTACTTGTGCCAAACGTCACATGCATATCATATTTTCACTGTATTGATAAACAGTATATATATATATATATATATATATATATATATATATATATATCAGAATTACAATGTGAAATTAGCAACATATTTCAAATTATCCTATACACCATAAAGGAAGTTTATGTCATCGCCTTCTATTGACAGCTTAGTTCCCCAAAACAGCCTGTGTTTCTTTCTTTAAATAATGCCTTTGCCCAATATATATAAAAACATGAATCGGATGTAGTATGATGTCAAACTGCCATATGCATGCCATATGCTAATTCATTCCATTCCAAGGTAAACTGCCACTTAAAGCGGACCTTCACTCTGAATAAGAGTCTAGCTTATATGTTTCCCACTCCCTGTACATACAGATTGTCCACATTAAAAATCATCCTACCTGCATCTACTGCATGTTATGAGCCTTTAAACATCCAAGATGGCGGCTTATGGAAGTCGCCATCTTATCAGGCAGCCTGCAAACAGGAAGTGCCTCCTGACTGTGCTGCTCTGCATTCTGGGACTGCTGACCTTTACCTGACCCCAGCTCTGCTCTGTCTGAGCAAAGCACAGCTATAACCCGCCCCCCTGTACTTTATTCCGCTCTCCTCTCCTCAGTAAGTGTGATGCTTCTGAGTCAAGATGGCGGCGCCCGTATCCTAAAGTCCTGAACATAGTTGCAGCCCAGTGGGGGAAAGAATAATAAGTAAGTGACTAAAAACGTAAAATATATTAGTTTTAGATGATGGGGAACCGTTTTTTAAGAGTTTGAGCTTTGCAACAAATCATGGTGAAGGTCCGGTTTAATGGCAGCTGAGCTTGTAGTGCTTTCAGATGTATTGCAGTTATAACTGATAATGCTGGGTTGTGTATAATTAAATATATCATCGATGGAAAGCACCACTGAGCAATATGGCTGAACATTCAGGCAGCAGACTACATCCAGTTCTTGCTTTTATGAATATTGGGCAAAGGTTTTAGTAAAACAAGAAACAAAGGCTGTTGGGGCACTGGGCTCGGGATGACATAAACTTCCATTTTGGGTATAGGATCAGTTTAATGATATGCTTTAAAGGGGCATTCCAGGCAAAAAGGTTACATTTGCCTGCTTTCTGCTTGCCCCATGTTGGCTGTCAGGGGCTGCATCGGGGAGGCCGATTCATCAATAGCGCCAGGTAGCGACAGATGAGCGACTGTAGCGTGATTTTTTCAGCGCCAGCCAGTATTCGCTGTGCTTGGCCGGCATTAGCATGATGACAGCGACTCAGTCGGTGTGCGGTAATGTTGAATACGGGCTGGGGGGTCGCTGTTTCACAGGTCCAGCGTTGTATGTGAGCGCCTGACAACGAATGGCCAGAGCGAACGGCTAGCTTCATATTCATCAACAAATCACGCTCCGAATGTGCTGTCGCTGTCCATTCCTTGTTTAAACCCCAGAGCGCTGGCGGCGATCTGTATTAACTAGTTTTTAACCCCTAAACAACCATATTTTTTGAATGTAACATTATACATGTTTTTAGAATCATTTTGTAATATGAATACATTAATCTCAGACCTGTTTGATCAATTCTGCACATATTTTTTTTTTTTTGACTTAAAAATAAATCCTAACATTGCAGAAGTGGTCTCCGATTTTTTGACATTAAAAAAATGTAAAAAAAAATTATTACCAATTAATCATGAATTATTATAGATTGCTCCATTGAAATGCATTGGACATCGCCAGGGAGCGACAGCTCATACCTGGCGCTGTGAGGGAATTTGCAGCGGCGCTGTTCGGTCCAGGCGGCTTCATGATGAATGCCGCGCTAGCCGTCGCTCTCGCCGGCGCTAGCCTCATTTTGCTTGATAAATGCGTCATTGTGACCGCCGCCGGGCGTACTTGAGTCGGTAGTCGCCGTTAGCTGCCGCTACCTGGCGCTCGTCGGACACTACCTGGCGCTATCGCTTGATGAATAAGGGCATTATTTTAGAGACTGGACGTCTGCTTTAATGCATTACAGTTGATACCGTTAAGTTGTTACTTTATATTTTTCTGATAATGTATCAGTGTATTGGGGGTCATGTAAATGCTATCTTCTTGTGTATGGTCTTTTAAGGTATAGTAGTAATAAAGTTATGTGCATATACATCATGGGACCTTCATAGCTGACCTTCTGAGATGCAGGTTGCCTGGCTGACACAATTCTACTACTACTGCTAGTGTAACTGATGACAGGCTCAGTGGAGATGAATACACATGCTGCCAGCTGAGTTAGAAAACTGTTTGCTTGAAATCTGTCAGAAATGACAGATAATTCCATTGCAGGTCGGAAAGCAGTATGGGAAAAAGATTAAAAACATATACTTACCAAATTCAGGTAATCAGACATCTTTTCTAGTGCAGCATTTTTTGGGAAACCTTCCTGTCTGTGTCGACCAAATAGATTGTCTAACAGAAAGAAACATGGTTATCCGTGGCGGCCCAGAGGTCACGACAGTGATGTAACCGGCAGGCTGATTCATTACTAACGTCAGGTAGCGACAGATGAGCGTCTGTAGCAGGCATTTCAGAGCGCCCGCTAGTAGTCGCTGTGCTCGGCCGTGGGTCGTTAGTTCATAGCGACTCAGTCGCTGTGCAGCAATGATGAATACATTGTGAGGAGTCACTATTTGACCAGTACAGCGCTGTATGGGAGCGCATGTTAGCGACTGGTCAGTGCGACCAACTCACAACATATTCATTAAAACAACATCCTCACAAAACTCCGGCGCTGAAAAATGCTTCTCTGAAGCCCAGAGCGCCGGAGGCAGTATCCACTAGTAACAAAGCGAAAACATATGGAATTACATTGTAATAACATTGTAACATGAACACTTTAATGCCAGACCTGTAATCTCATTTCTGCAGAAATATATAAAAATGAAAATTTTTTGAAAAAATGGCTTTTTCTATGCGGTCACAGAATTATTTGAGATTTAAAAAAACAAAAAAACAAAACAAAAACCCTGTTTAAAGAGAAGAAAATGATCGTCCATTGAAATGTATGGGAGAGCGACAGGTAGCGAGAGGTCATACCTGGTGCTGTGCAAGGCTGAACGCTGGCGCTGTTCGCTGAGGCTGGGATAATGATGAATCGGACGCTACATGGCGCTATCCCAGTCGCTCAACAGATTCTGCTTGATAAATGTGTAATTGCGTGCCGTGTCCGGTGTTAACCTGTCGCTACCTCTCATTTACAAGGCACTACCTGACGCTATCCCTTCATGAATAAGGGCCTAAATGTGATGGGCCCCTTGTGCGGACATTAAATGGGGCCCTGGTGTGAACATTAAACCGGTCATTCTCAATGCAGCTAGACAGCTAAAGATTGAAACAGCAAAGGGAAATGCTGCTTACATTGAAGCTGAATCACTACTAATGCCAGGTATTGCCAGATGAGCGTCTGTATAGTGGCGCTTAGAGCGACTGCTAGTAGACTATGTAAGCAGTTATCGGCCGCTGTAACAGAGTGTCTCGGTCGCTCTAGTAACCTGGCCATCATTGATGAATGTGATGTGTGTTGGGCGCTCTAACAACAGTATAGCGCTGCAGTGAGCGATAGGTAGCGCCAGCTCAGTGCGTCCGGCACTCGGCGCTCCACACCATATTTAACAAAACACTAGACACACACACAGTGTTGGCGCTCTGTCATAGAGCGCCAGACGCTGTGTGATTAAAGTCTGTTTTTAAACACATATCTACCAGTAACAAAGTGAAAACACATGGAATAACACTGGGAAAATAACACTTTAGTGCCAGACCTGTAAATACAATTCTGCATAAAAATATAAAAAGTCCCAAAGTGTTTGTTTGCAGCCAGGAGAGGTCACACAATGATTTTAGTTGTGTATAAATTCCAAACACGCTATTTATACACAACTAATGGAGCCCCATTGAAATGTATGGGAGAGCGACACTGAGCGACAGGTCATCCGAAATCGGGATGTCCCGCGGGGTGAAACCCCCCAGGAAGCCCACCATTCTACCTTTTCCACGTCCCACGCGTCCCTCTAGAAGGGCGCGCTCCTGCGCTGGCCGTTTCTGAATGGCCGGCGCGGGTGCGCTCCCTGTAAGAGGGACGCGCGGGAGGCGGCGGCGGACGCGCTCTGCTTGTCTGTCGCTGCCTCTCGCTTGTCCGTCGCCGGTGATTGCACGAGCGAGTCACGTGGGAGCGGGGTGAGGTGAGTTTTCGGGGCTTTCTGGGGGGTTTCACACAGCGGGGCACCCCCGATCGGGGTGCCCCACCGAAGTGGATCAAAACCCAGGATAGTCAAAATCCTAGGTGTTCGTCCACTTTAATAATAACAATGAGGCAATACTTTTGTGATAGTTTGGAAACAACAGCAACCTATGGGGCTAAATATTGATTTTCTTATGCATAGCCCATAGGGTGCTGTTGTTTCCTAACTTTTAAACTATTCTTACCTCACCTGTAAAAATGCCCCATCATATGTGAAGGTGACTTTTTAAGGAAAAATTAGAACAATTATTTTTATTTCATGTTTTTGTGTGTTCATATTAAAAAGAGATGCAGGTGGCAATTCACCCAAATGTGCACCCAGAGTTAAACTTGCTTCACTAAATATTTAGCATGACCCCCATTGGTACTCAATTTGGGGGAGCAGAAGCTGGCTGGAGCCCTGCTTTGTTTGAGAAGCCATTTGCTGTGAGGAATCAAGGCTGCAGGTGGTTAGGTGAGTGATATTTATTTTAATTTTTGAGCACAGATACCCTTTAATATTTCACTTTTAGTGTTGCTAGGTATAATAATGAGGCAGTGGAGGCTGGGTGGTGCTGGTCTGCGCTTCTTCAATATCGCAGTCAGACGTGTTCCCTGCAGGGATATTAAATTCTTTTGGCTAACATGTTTACTGATTTAGATGCAGAAAGAGAAAGGCGGCAAGCTATGTTGGATTGCTGAGCAAAGTGCAATATCTGTATGCATTATGTATACACTTGTATTATTCCATGATATTTTCACACTATGCTTCTCAACCTTTTAGGAGACAGAGGCCGCTTAGGCTTTATTGAACCCCCACGATTAATATGCTGCCGGTGATAAATAAAATATATATTTACAGTAAATTGAGTCATTAGAAAATGTTCTGACTTTTTCTAAGCTCTCATTGGAAATAGTAATGTGGCTTCCACTCTTGCCTGCGTACTCCTTCCTTCCCTAAGAGCTAAGATATTTTGCCATTAATGTTACATTTCATTAACTTAAAGCGGATGGAAACCCAATTTTTATTCCGCTGCTCAGTGTCTGAGCCCCCCCACACGAGCTGTGGGGCAATGCTGTTGCCTCGGCGGTGCCCATTTTTCAAAGAAAACTTTACAGTTCTTCACAACTTCACATCATTCAGAAATAAAATTATTCTAAATACCGAATGCATCAGAGATTTTGTTTTGACCACAAAAAAACATTCAACATTGTTTTAGACAAAAACTGTATAATAAGTAATGCTATGTGTATATAATATGCAGTTAATACTATTCTCATTAAATAGTGTGATTCTTTATTTTACATTGAAATACATTACCAGTTATGTAAGAGTGAAGCTTAACTCTTTCAATGTGTGAGACACCATCGGAAAACTAGTACATCTGTCACACAGCAAATCAAATATTATAGAACTCTGCAGTGTTATTAAAATGTTTTTATTCATGTTGCTTCAGGGGCACCGGGAGCCACTATACACGCTTTTCATCCTGAAGTGTGTGCTGCATTTCTTGTCTGCAGACAAAAAAGACAATCCGAGTAGGCAATCTCAGGCTACATTTAATTTTAGGGCTTAAGTTAATATTATTTGCACTCTTTTCTCATAGACTCCATTTAAACCCTGGTATGCCTTTCACTTCCTGCACAGTGGGGGTGGTGGTGGGGGGGGGGCGGGGCTGCACCCTAATTACTAGTGGAACTGCATTGAAGGATCCTCCATCATATTGAAAGTATTTCTTTGCTTTGGAGTTTTCTAGTGGTAGGAAGAGATGGGTGAGGCAGCCACATATTTGGACCCTTCCTTCCACAGGAGGGTTTAGACACACCTTAAGGCTATACATGTGCTCAATGTGTTATCCAGCTACTGAGCTATTATTCGTCTGCTTTCATTTATATATTTGATTTTTGTGCTAGTTCAGGGGTCAACATTACCTGTCTCTCAATGTGGGAGTGGGTTGGTTGCTGGACACAGGGGACCTATTCTCAGAAATTGTAAGCTGCTGGACATCAGACAGGGAGAAAACAGCTGCAAGGGAAAAAAGTGTGACATCTTGGGCCCATTCTTTGGACCGTTATCTGGATCCAAGTGCTGTATTTTCTCTATTCTGTCATCTGGTTCAGGCATGTCCATCTTCTGGTCTGTCATCCTGCATGTGGGCTACGAAACCAATGGTCTGCAATACAGTGTGAGAGACAGCCCAGATGCTATAATATACTGCACACAGAGTTGTCTTCAATGATCTGGTGCATATAGAGATGCCTATTTGTTGGCCTATGGCCTTTGCTGCTGAGGGAATGCATTAATTACTCAATGCTTTGGCTCGGAATCATGTTTGCTGTACTCCTGGTATATATAATTCATGGATCTCTCTATCCATCTGTCAGTCTACCCCTAATTTTTAGTCTATCATCTGGCTTTTGAGACTGTTCCTTTGTTTTATTATTTGACTCCAGGCTGGAGCATCTTGGGCCCCACCAGGGGAAAGCATTCTTGGGGTCCACCCAATTCAATTCAATTAAATTTATTGTTCGCCAAGTACATCGTGAGATGAACAAGGAATTCTTTTCGGCATATACACAGTGCAAAAAGAAAACAGTACAGATAACTACAGTTAAAGTTACAAAGGAAGGGGAACATGGAAGACAGAGATACGGAAGCAGATAATCTCTTATAAAGTCAGAGTATGAGGACCCATCGATTCCAGCTTGATCCTGAGCCTATGATGCCTGGATATTGTTAAGGATGCGGACGGCGGACGGACCCTTCTGTTTATTGACCAAATAGCAAACTTACTGAGGGGATAACAAACTCAGAGAACACCCCAGACAACCCAGAAACACGGGGAGGCCGATTCATTAATAGCGCCAGGTAGCGACAGATGAGCGACAGTAGCGTTATTTTCACAGCGCACGCTAGTATTTGCTGTGCTTGGCCGTTGTTCGGCTGTTGACAGCGACTCAGTCGGTGTGCGGTAATGTTGAATACGGGGTTAGGAGTCGCTGTTTGACAGGTTCCGCGCTGTATGGGAGCGCATGACAGCGAATGGCCATAGCGAACGGCTCCCAGCATATTCATTAACAAATCACGCTCAAAAAATTCTCGCGCTGTGAAATGCTTGTTTAAACCCCAGAGCGCTGGCGGCGATGGGTTAAAAGTAGTTTTTTAGCCCCCAAACAACCATATTTTTTGAAAAAAAAAAAAAAACATGTTTTTCAAAACATTTTGTAATATGAATACATTAATATCAGACCTGTAATATCAATTCTGCACAATTTTTTTTTTTTTTTTTTAACCTTAAAAAAATATCTAACATTGCAGAAGTGGTCACAGAATTTTTGACATTAAAAAAAAACAAAAAACATTAATAGCAATTAATTATGAATATTTAAAGATTGTTCTATTGAAATGCATTGGAGAGCGCCAGGTAGCGAGAGCTCATACCTGTCGCTGTTCAAGGTCGGTCGCTGGCGCTGTGGGGTGAGGCTGGAATAATGATGAATGATTCGCTATCTGGCGCTCTGTCAGTCGCTAAGCAGGATCGGCTTGATAAATGTGTGATTGCGGAGGGGAGCCGGCATACTCGTGGCGGTGACCGTCATTACCGTTCGCTCACCATTCGCTACCTGGCGCTATCCCTTGTTAAATAAGGGCCAGTGTCATTAACTTACCTCCTTGCCCAATCCCTCCGCCGCGTCTTCTCTTCACCAGGGGGGGGTCCGATCCCCCCCCCCTGGGCTCCGCAGGTTTCAGGTGAGGACCCTCTTCCGGGTCCTCACCTCTTCTAATGGCGGCGGCCAGCCACCCTAGCCCCGCCCTTTGTGGGAGGAGCGGGATGACGTCATCCCGCTTCTCCTATACCCCCTCCGAGCTAGCTGCGGCTAGCGGGTGACTTGCCATTAACTCCCGGCACCCCCATTACCTGCCTCCCCAAAGCCCAGGGGGGCAGAAGAGCCCGTGGCCACGGGCTATGCGGGCTTGTAGCCTGCAGGGCCAGGGGCCCCAAAAGCTGGCCCCTGCGCCCTGTTTCTGCAAGCCCTGCATAGCTGGTCCGGGCTGGTTACTTTCGGTAAGGGGAACCCCATGTCAATTTTTTTTTTATTTTTAAGGATTTTTAACCCTTAAAAATCCCCCCCAAAAATGGTGTCCCCCCCCCCCGTGAGGGGGGACCCTATGGCGTTTTTTTTTCATTAACCCTTTATGTTCTGTCACCCAGCAGCTGTAAAAGGCTTCCAGCAGGTGAGCAGAAGCCAGTGATTGCTGAGGGACACAGTGCTCCAAGATGGATGGGAGGTAAGAAAAAAAAAAATAATAAAATATTTTTTTCTCTTTGTGTGTGGTGTCTTTTTTATTTACATTTAACCCCTTGTGAACTGGTAAGGGGTCCATGAGACCCCTATACCAGTTCACAAGGCTGGAGGCTGGCAAGTCACCTGCGGCTAGCGGGTGACTTGGCATTAACCCCCGGCACCCCCATTACCTGCCTCCCCAAAGCCGGGGGGGGGGGCAGAAGAGCCCGTGGCCACAGGCTATGTGGGCTTGTAGCCTGCAGGGCCAGGGGCCACAAAAGCTGGCCCCTGCGCCCTGTTTCTACAAGCCCTGCATAGCTGGTCCCGGGCTGGTTACTTTGGGTATTGTCAGGGTATGTCAATTTATTTTTTATTTTTAAGGGTTTTAAACTCTTAAAAATCCCCCCAAAAAATGGGGTCCCCCCCGGGAGGTGTGGATGGTAGTTGTATTTTATTTGTAAATGTTATAAAGTACTTGTTTCAGTTAGGGGGGTCTCCTGGGCAGGAACGGGGGGCTACCGATAAATATGTGGTATCGTTCTAATCGGTAGAAATGGGGATTTCGCATGCAATATGGTTTTCTTTAGTAAAATACATTTTTTTTTTAAATAAAGGAGTACATTTTCTAAAAAAAAATGTTATTTATTTATTTATTTATTTTTTTTACTTAATAATATTGTAAAAAACTAAATAAAATTTACAAACAAGACATTTCATGTTAAAGCCTAAACTCTGCTGCAAAAAAAATATATATATAATTTTCCTGAAAATTCCAGCAAAAATGGCGCAAAACATGGGGAAAAATGACCTGTCAACAGAGGGTGACAAAATCTCAAGTAGGCTGGCAATTAAAAGGGTTAAAAGGGTTAAAAGTAGCATGTTGGGTATTGTTCTGTTCGGGGACCTTGCTCTTTCAGACTTAGCTTGTTGTTTCTGGATTGCATATTTATATTTTAGAAAAAGGTGTTTTTTATTCTGCTTTTTTATACATTTTTTAGGGAAACCCAGCGCAACCAAAGAGTTCTTTGAGGGATTAATTCCAGAAAGATGAGCCCACTACAACAAGCTGGGTACGCTTAGAAAGCTTAACATGTGTACTTTCAGGGAATATATGGTTTATGGGGGATATCCCAAATGTAAAGGGTTGTTTTGGTTGAAAAATCGCAAGGTGTGCACTTTGTCTGCAGAGCTGAAATTTACTGAAATTACCGTTACGCACATGCTTTACTTTGGGGTGTTTGGCAACTCTTCCCTTGACAGAACCTATGCATGTTGGGTATCGTTCTGTTCGGGGCATGTTGCTTTTTCAGATTGAAATTGTTTTTTTCTTGTTTGTATATAGTATATATAGTAGGAAAATGTGGCTTTGATTCTGCTTTTTTATCCTTTTTTTAAGGAAACTCTTTGCAACCAAAGAATACATTGAGGGATTACTTCCAGAAAACTATGGTCACATCAACAAGCCTGGTACACCTAGAAAGCCTGAGGTGTGTACTTCCAGAGAATATAAAGTTTGTTGGGGGTATTTCAAATGTAAAGGGTTGTTTTTCTGGAAAAACTGCAAGGTGCGCATAGCGCATAGCATAGTTGTATTTTATCTGAAAATCCCCTAAAGCGCTGGGCAGGAAAGGGTGTCTACCTATACATATGTGGTATCGCTGTGACCGGGAGAAATTGAGATTTCACACGCAATAAGATTTTATTGACAAACTTACATTTTTTATTACAAAAAAAACACTACAAATTGTAAAAAATAGATTTTTTTTAATTTTTTTGCACATATTTCACCCAAAAATATTGAGAATACACCTAAAAAATGACAAACAAGACATTTCATGTTAAAGCCCAGACTCTGCTGAAAAAAACAATATATAATTTTCCTGGGAAATCCCTGGAAATCCCTTCAAAAAGGTGAGGTGCCACTGACTACCCATAAAGTTGTAACCAAATAACAAGTCCATTAATTGGACTAGGACAGGGGTTCCCAACCAATGGCATTTGTGCCCCCTTTGGGTGTTACTCAGAAGTTGCAGACTAACCTGCTCCCCAACCTCATCTGCTGCCATCTCTGCTTTACTTAAACCTGATTTGCGCAATAACATAACTGCTCCAAATGGGAATGCAAACTACAGTATTTATGTGCATTTTTGTGTACTTTAAATGGCTGTTTTGTGTGACCAACAGACCTTGCGTACCACCCATGTGTTACTTGAGATGATTGGAAAATGGAAAGTGGTGCTTAATGACAAAAAGTTTGTGAGCCCCTGGACTAGAACATAAACATTTGAGCATTTAAGTCCAGGGTCTGGACAAATCCTAAACTTTAGGCCCATCAGGTCTAGGGGTTAAATGAAAACCATCAACTGTGTCCAGTCAGAGCAGAGCCTACGGTTTATGTTGCCATGTAAGTGGACATGCATGTGCACCTCTCCTTCATTTTGTCTTTTATTAAAGGGGCCATAAATCCAATAGCAATGATAAGGCTGCAAGTAGCTCACCCGCAGCAGTAGGCACTGGTGCCAAAGCAGCAAGCGGCCTGTCTCTGGGCCCTGGTCAATCGTAAGCAGGTGCCAACAGCATGCTGCCTATCAGGGGCCCTGGCCCAGCAGCAGCAGGTGCCAACCTAACGGAAGTGAGAAGCCTGATGGGAGCTCAGGCCCAGCAGAAGCAGGCGGCGACCCCAAGGAAGCAAGCTGACTGCCTTGCGCGTCTGGTCAAGCAGTATCAGGTGCCAAAAGTGGGCAGCTTGTCAGGGGCCCAGGCCCAGTAGCAGCAGGTGCCGACCTTGCGGCAGAGCAGTTTTTTGGGGGGCCCTGGTCCAGCAGCAGCAGCAGGTGCCGACCCTGCCACAGTGCTCATCCTGTTGGGGGCCCTGGCCCAGTAGCTGCATGTGCAGACCCTGCCATACAGAGCTGCATGATATGGTTCTGGCTCAGCAGCAGCAGGTGCCGACTCCATGGCAGAGCTGTTTTTTTGGGGCCCTCAAACCGCTGTAGCAGGTGCCGACTCCGCAGCAGTGAGCAGCCTGATGGGAGCTCTGGCCCAGCAGCAGCAAGTGCCGACCTCAATTCAGCAAGCAGCCTGTCTCTGAGCCGTGGTCAAGCAAAAGCAGGTACTGACCCAGCCACATCGCACAGCATGTTGGGGGCCCTGGCCCAGCAGGTGCCGACCCCACAGCAACGCACAGATTTTTTGGGGCCCTGGACCAGCAGTAGCAGGTAACAACCCTGCAGCAGCGAGCAGCCTGATGGGAGCTCTGGCCCAGCAGGTGACGACCCAAAGGCAGCAAACAGCCTGTCTCAGTTGCCTGGTCAAGCAGTAGCAGGTGCTGACAGCGTGCAACCTGTCGAGAGCCCTGGCCCAGCAGCAGCAACTGCTGACCCCGCTGCAGCACACAGCCTGTTGGGGGCCCTGGACCAGCATTAGCAGGTGCTGACCCCTCTGCAGCGCAGTCTTTTTTAGGGCCTTGGACCAGCAGTAGCAGATGATGACTTTGCAGCAGCGAGCAGCCTGATGGGAGCTCTGGCCCAGCAGCAGGTGTCAACCCCAGGGAAGCAAGCAGCCTATTCCATCCACCTCTCCATATCCTGCAGCACTGGAAAGAAGAACACGGAGCAGGGCTCCAAAGTTTGCCACCCTTACTATTTCACTCCTCCAAAACCACGCAAAACAATCCAACAGCCAGTCTGTCTATTGGTGTTCTCAGTGTAAGCACGACAAGCCACAGTGGCCCTGCAGCTGTCTCTGACCACAGAAGAGCATGCTCAAGACTCATAAAGCTGCCCTGTGGCATGTCACATCTTTGCTTAGAATACATAAGCTATTTATATATTTTTGGAGATTTTGGGATTCCTAAATTATTTTACACTGTTCCCAAGGCAGATAATGTGGGAGAAAATGTGTGTGCCTGACCAGGCATTTTAAGCTCTCAGTCTATCTGTGCTATGCTCTGCCATAAATCCAAGTCCACCCATAAATCAGTTCTTATTTTGTATGTGGACTATCTACTACTGTGCTGCTCACATGGTTGTCAACTGTAATTTTACCCATGGTGCATACATCTTCTGGTGTGTTATCTGGCTTTTCAGGACCCGTTATGCCCTGGTTTGTCATCTGGATTGTTATGCTATCTGTCATCTGTCTTTTGGTGCTCACAGCCATTCTGCTTACTGAACACTTCATATTCTGGCATTTTATACTATATATAACTCATATGGTCATCTGTCATATTTTTTCCTAGCTGTCCATCCTCTGATATTTTATCTAGCTCCCAGAGGTTTTGTCACCTTGCCTCCCTCTGTTTTGTCATCTTGCTTCTGTGGCTCTCCATCCCTTGGCCTTTCATCCTGCTTGATTGACAGGTTGTTAGCCAGCCTTTCCCACTGCTTGATGCGTAGCTCATCCAGTGGTCTTACATCCTATTGCTGGGCTGTTCATCTGGCACATTATTATTATTATTGTTTATTTATATAGCGCCATCATCTTCCGTAGCGCTTTACAAAGTAGTAATTACAGACAGGGTAGAAACATACAGTACATAGACTATTTCAAATGCAGTTTTACAGAGTTGACAATGGATATTCTGAATACAAGATACAATAGGAGAGAGAGCCCTGCCCTTGCGAGCTTACAGTCTAAAGGAAGAGGGGTGAAGACGAGGGGGAAGGATCACAAACAGTCAGTATTGAGCTTTGTGGCATGTGTCCTTTAGAAGATTTAGTTAAGCCAGATTATATGCTTGTCTGAATAAGTGAGTTTTAAGGGCGCCTTTGAAGGTTTTGAGGGTTGTGGAATGGCGGATTGTGTGGGGGAGGGCATTCCAGAAGATTGGAGTTGCACGTGAGAAGTCCTGGAGGCGGGCGTGAGAGGAGGTGACCAGGGTGGAGGACAGGAGAAGGTCGGTAGCAGAGCGGAGGCTGCGTCTAGGTTGATACTGTTGGATTATAGATGAGATGTAGGGAGGGGCCTGGTTGGAGAGAGCTTTGTATGTGAGAGTTAAGAGTTTTGAACAGGATTCACTGTGGGACTGGCAGCCAGTGTAGGGATTGGCAGAGAGGCGCAGAACTGGAGGAGCGAGAGGAGAGATGGATGAGGCGAGCAGCAGAGTTCAGGATAGATTGGAGGGGTGCCAGTCTGTTAGTTAGTAAGCCACAAAGAAGGATGTTGCAGTAATCCAGACGAGATATGACCAGGGCATGCACTAGCATTTTAGTGGTGTCAGGTGAGAGGAAAGGACGGATGCGGGAGATGTTTTTAAGTTGGAGGCGACAGGAGGTGGCCAGGGAGTGAATATGTGGTTTGAAAGAGAGGGCAGAGTCCAGAGTGACTCCCAGGCACCGAGCTTGGGGAGTTGCTGTTATTGTGTAATTGTTGACAGAAATAGACGTGTTAGAGAGGGGAGGGGAGTTAGATGGTGGGAAAATGACCAGTTCTGTCTTGTCCATGTTTAGCTTGAGGTAGCGAGATGACATGAATGAAGAAATAGCTGCAAGGCAGTTGGGGAGGCGAGATAGGCGAAAGGAGAGATTGGGGCCAGAGAGATATATCTGAGTGTCATCCGCATAGAAGTGGTATTGGAAGCCTAGTGACGTTATACATTTGCCAAGGCCATAGGTATAAACTGAGAAAAGTAGGGGGCCTAGGACAGAACCTTGCGGCACATCGACAGAAAGGGAACATAAGGATGAGACCGTGTTAGAATAGGATACACTGAATGATCTGTCAGAGAGGTAAGAGGTGAGCCAAGAGAGTGCAAGATCTTGAACCCCAAGAGAGGAGAGAATATCAAGGAGCAGGGAGTGGTCAACAGTGTCAAAGGCTGAGGAGAGGTCAAGAAGGATGAGGATGCAGTAGTGACCTTTGTAAGTATCCCCGAGGATCAAGAGCAAGATTATGATGCTTTATAACAAGCCATTGTGAAACGCTACTGTCTCACACCTGAGGTTTATCGCAAACGTTTCCGGACCCTACAGCGTGGCCTTGCTGACAGCTACATGGACCTTGTTTTCAATCTGCGTGCTGCGTTTCAGCAGTGGCTCAAAGGATTGTCCGTGGACACTTTTGTCACCTTACAAGAGCTCATGATTAAGGACCAGTTTCTCCACACATGTCCTGTGGATGTCAGTTTGTTTTGGATCGAGCCCCCAAGACAGCGGCAGAAGCAGCCGAGATTGCAGATTCCTATGCTGCCAACAGGATCCCTCTGACCAGCAGGACTGCTCCCCCCAGCTGGAAAGAGGGAAAAGCCGCTAGACCCTCTGCCCCTGCCCACCAAAGGAGCCAGGTATCCAGGTCTTCAGGAGACCCACCATCAGCTGTAATCCCCCGGAGATGTTATATTTGCAACCAGGTGGGTCATGTCAGCATGACATGCCAGGGGATTGCTTCCAATAAGTTAGCTGTTATTATTGCTTTCCGTGTGCCCCCTCACAACAAGACATTATCTTCAAAAAAGGTAACGATCTCTGTTTATTTCTCCCTTTTATTTTATAAGCATCTTGCCGTATATTGTATGTCTGTTATTTTTATTGTACATCTTTGTTTTACATGCACTGCCCCTTATGGGTGAATTAAATCCTAAAGAGTGGTCTTCTGTGTGCTAACCCGCTAAACTTCAGGAGGGACATTGTATGTGTGCTAAATCTTGTGCCCTGTGTGCTTGCCTATCGCTACCCGTGCCGGTCTGGGGGTGACTTTATTGCTGTATAGTCGGGCCTAGGACCTTATCGTGTGATTGGGTATATTAACTGCATAAGGTGAGATCTTAGCTTAAAGATCTGTGTGTGTATGTAGTGTCTGGCTATTAGGGCCAGGTCCTAAAGACCGTGTGTGTGTAAACGATTGTTTGCAGTACGATCTAAATCCGGTCTGGATCAAAGCATAAAACGACCTTGATTCATGACAAATTGGCACATGTCCAATTCATCCACTAATGTGTCTTCTTCCTTACAGTGCCATCCATTAGTTAGTCTTTCCTCCAGCTTGCGGGGTTGTTCCACCCTGCAGGGCCATCCAGCACAACATTGTATTAATTCTATGTCTTGTGTTTGAAATTCAAGGTTTACCTTTTCATTTGTGAATACTAACTAATCAAGCCTCTCCTGTAAACTCTAAATACATATATAGAGAAAGCCAGAGAGGAGTGTGTGTCTCGCAGGGATGGGGGCCCCGAAGCCAGGGGGGGGCCTGTGATCGCAGGGCGATCATCGGCGTTTCAGCGGGGGCGATCTCGTGCACCACTCCCTGCCTTTCATCTCCTTCCTGTAACAGGTGGAGCAGAGGCTCTTTAAACCAGCGAGAGAAAGGGGGCGTGGTCCCGCCGGCTGGAGCGACACACAAGGCAGGTACAAGATCAGCGCCCCGGATGCAAGTATGGCCGCTCGAGGAATACACGCTGCGCTGGGGATTGAGGTGAGCTGAATGCCTGTGCCTGAGATCGGCTGCCTTAGTCCCTGCTGTAAATTATCTCTTTCTCTGTCTCTCTCTCTATATATATTTCTCAATCTTTCTCTCTCTTTCTTTCACTCTCTCTCTCCTTTTTCATTTTCTTGGGCTCTCTTCCTTTTTTTTTCTCCATTTGCTTCTTTTTCCCTCCCTCCTTTCTCTCTCTCTTTCCTTAATTTCTTTCTCCATCTTTCTCCCTTACTCCCCCACCTCTATCTGTGTCCTTATCTTTCTTTTTTTTCACCCTCACTGCCTTGCTCTCTCTCTCCCACACTCTTCTCAACTTTTCTTTCTTTCTTTCTTTCTTTCTTTCTTTCTCCCCTCCCTCCTCTTTCTATTTTGTCCACCTTCCTCCTTCCCTTCCCTCTCTACTTCTTTTGTCCATTTCTCCTTTCTATCTCTTTTTCCCCTCCCCTTCCCTACTCCTTCCTTCCTTCCATTGTCAACTTGTCTTCCTTCCTTACATTGCTTTATCACGCCTTTCTCTCTGTCTCTCCTCCCTTACTCTTCTACTGCCTCCTTCCTTCCTTTCTTTCGCTCCCTTGTATTTTCTTATCCACTATGCTTCCTTCCTTTCTTTCCTTCTTTTATTTCTCCTTCTTTTTCTTTCTTTCTTACATTCTTTCTTGCTTTCCTTCTTTCTCATCATTTCCTTCCTTTCTTTCTTTCCTTTTTTTCTTTCTCTCCTTCCCTCCTTTTTCTCTTTCTACCCTGCTTTCTGCCTTTTTTTCTTTTTGTCTCTTTTTCTTTTTCTTCTTTCTTTTCTTTCTCCCTCATTCTATTTCTCTTGCCCTTTTTACTTTTCTTTTTCATTTCGGGACATGTGATGTGACACAAGGGGCCCACTAAGACTCAGTTGTCCAGGGGCACACAAAAGCCTGGAGCCGACCCTGGTGTCTCGTTACCCATATAGGTACTTAGAATTGCTCCCTTTATGGTTTTATGAGTCCTTCAGATAGGCCCTGCTAAGAACTACAACTCATATGATATTAGTACTCAATGACTTGGGATTACCCCCTGGGGCAGGTCCTGTCTAATGCCTTTCTTCCATGGACTGTGTGTCTGTTTGTCACTTAACGAAAATAAATTCCATGAATAGTTTGTGTGTGCATCTAAAAAATGGCACAATGTAGTGCAGCAAGTGAGCGAATGTTGGGTTTGGGCCTAAAGTGGACCAGAACCCAGGATCTTGACTATCCTGGGTTTTGGTCCTTTCCCCCGGGGCACCCCATTCGGGGTTGCCCCGCTGTGTGAAACCCCCCAGATCGCCGATGCCAACTCACCTCTTCCTGGTCCTACGGTGCATGCGCGGCCGCTCGTCCAATCAAGCGCGATTGAAGCCACTGATGTCACGCCGTGTAAGCCTTCGTTTTAAGGCTCCGAACTTGCTGGTGGCCGCATCCCACACTTCCCTCTAACAGGGAGCATGCCCGTGTCCGCCGTTCACAAATGCCTGGCGTGGGCACGCTCCCTGCTAGAGGGATAACGGGTATGCGGCCGCGGCTTGGGCATTCGCCATTGAACCAGGACACAAGGTAAGTGAATGGGGCGACCTGGGGGGTTTCACACAGTGGAGCATCCCGATTTTGGATGCCCCGGGGAAGGCAATCAATATCTTATAGATTCCCGGGCCAGTTGCCATGGGTTTTGGTCCACTTTAAGTTACAGGACAAGTACTTAGTGTTCCGACTCGCACTGACACAGCCATAGTTAGCGCTGCCTGTCTGCAGCATTCCTATGAACTTTGCAATGTCAACACCCAAAACCGTCCCTGGAGTCTAGGGCCCGCTGATTTCCTCCCCCCCAGACCATCATGAACTTTGCTCTGTGAAACCCCCCCGAATCACCTGATATCCTTACCGGTCTGAGGAGCCCATGGTGCATGCGCAGCGGAATCCCTTGCATCCCTTTTCTGCTGCACCCCCCCCCTCGCAATTTAATGGCTGTGCATAGCCAAAGGACATGAGTGATGCTGCATGCTGTCTATGTGTGTGGCTATGATTCCAGCCCCTGGGAGACTGAGCAAAATCAGGGATAGTAAAAATCCTGGGTTTTGGTCCACCTCAACCTGGCGAGTCCCCCCCCCCCCCCCTCCCAGTTCATTCTGTGCCACACTGTATACCTTCGTTTTAATCTCTTTTCTCTAAAGTATCCATTCTGCAGGGCTGAATTATTGGGAGGACTTTTTGGGCACAAGCCCTGGGGCCTCCACCACTTGTTCCCCCTGGGCCCCTGACTGGTGTGGTATGGTCAGGTGTGTCTAGGGTGCAGTGGTGTGGTTTGCTGTGGAATGGCAGGTGTGATGCTGCTGGGGGTCCCCATAAAAAAGCTGTAGAGTATATTAAACACCCTTAAAGTGGACCAAAACCCACAGTCCGACAGCCCTGGAGTCCGCTTGTTTCCCCTCCACCGTGCCAATGGTACATGTGCGAGCAGCAACCGCATCCCTGCTATCCCTTTAGCAGAGTATGTGCACACGCCGGCTTTCACAAATGTCTGGCGCAGGCACGTTAGAGGGAAGTCGGAGAAGCAGCCGCGAGTGCGCTCAGGTCCGCTCCCTTAGACAATAGCTTAGACGAAGGGGGACAGAGTGCGCTGATTGGAAGAGAGGCAGCGCAGGCACCGTAGGACCGGGAAAGGTAAGTCAGATCGGGTGATCTGCGACACAGCGGGGCACCCCCAATCAGAGTGCACAGGGTGCAAGGACCAAAACCTATTATCCTATTATCTGGCCCTATTATTATACAAGTCTAACTTTAAATGTATTTTTTTAGGTGTACGTGATTTCTGCAAAGATTGAATTGATAGAGGAATTCCAGTGTGTACAACCATTTGGCAATGCTTGTTGGGAAATGTAACATGTGAGGGAATACATTAGGCCTTTTTATTATTGTTTTCTGCCGCTATAAAGTTATCCTCCTCATCCCACAGGGGACGATGATCTAAAGCTATAAAACTCAGTAAGGATCAGCAATAATGTTGCCAGAATAGAGAAAACATGTTTATGATGAGTTCCTGCTTAGCAGTGGTCTATCAGCATAGTCAAGCCTTATACACGCTCTCTGCATGCAGAAATAACAAACACGCTAGGAGTTGGACTTTGCTTCCAAATACATCTTTTTCAGCATGTGTTAGTCTTTTAAATCAAACTCTAACAGTTTAACAATCCAGAGGACTATGCTGCAAAAACAATAATATTACAAGATTTTGCTTTCAGCCTAATATAGAGAAAGGGCAGTGTGCAGTAATGTTGGATGAAAGCAGGGACTTAAATACCTTACAGGCAGTGCAGGCATGTGCCCCCAGGCCCGTGGAATAAGGGGGCCCAGTGCATGCTGCCTCCACTTCCTCTGTAGTACTCACCTTCCTTCTCTCTGGCTGCTGTGCACGGGCCCGCATCTCCATTACTGCACGTGTACCTCTCCTCCCTGCCAAATGTCTCTCTGTCGCACTCTTACCCTTTTTGTTAAGATTTGGGTGCAGCGGTTCGCGGTGATGCCGCAAGTCCAAGTGTTTGTAAAGAACCAGCACTCCACTAGATGATCCAGGCATTCAAATATATTCAAAGTAATCCAAATCATTGGTCGTCGGTAGTCAGTCAACATTTCGGGGTCCTACAGGCTCCTTCATCAGGACCATCATACATAACAGGAGGACTAGTTCTGTGAGCGGGTAAGTAAGTAATCTGGCCAATCAGAAATGTTCAAATTTCGCCCCTGACTTCATCGCTGACATCATCAGTGCTGTAGGAATAGATCATTACAAGCAGCATAATCACAAGAAAGGCATAACCAATTAGAAAAAACTCTCCTCCCTGCCGGCACCTCCTGTGCCCTGTCACTGCCATACGTGCAGCTCCATCGCCCTTCCCTCACTGCCACGCACCTGGTGCTGGTGAGTGTCTGTTGGGGGAGAGGGTGCTGCTGGGGCCCCCTGGATAAATGTATGCAAAGCTTTGCCAATAAACATTTGTTGTGCATTGCTGCAAGAAACATCACTAAATGTGCCTATGGCAACCTGAGCAACATATACACGAAGGTGCCCTGTGCAAGAATGTAGGATTGTGTCCCCCAGAACCAAAAAATAAATTTGTAAATAAGTAAATAAGATGCTCAGGTGGCAACCCGGCCCCTCCCTAAAAAAACATTTATGCCCAAAAGGAAATCTCTCAGAGCCTGAGCTAAGCAGGTGGCACCCTCTTCGCACTTGGTCCGGCACAGGAACAGCAACCAAACAGCACTGGTCCTGTTAAAAAAAACCTTGCCAAAAAAAAAAGTCTGGCACCCCATAGGCGCCCCTAGAATAATGGCGCCCTGTGCAGCTTCTTCATATTCTAAGCATACAGCATGTCCTGCTCCATCTAATAATAATTACACATGGGTAATCCTCCACCAGAGGGCTCTGTTCACTGCAGACATGCAAAAACAGGCTCCTCCCGGCCCTTCATATACCCAGGGACCTCCCACAAATCCCCAGATTTCTCTGCAGTGCTCGACTGCGAAGACATGAAGTATCACTCTCTCGCAGGTGAGCGGGGCTATTACAGCCTGCGGCCCTGCAGGACTATTACCACTCGTCCTCTTCGATAAAGATGTGCCTCCCAGCCTGGGCTGCGTTGGTCGGTGAAGGTAGGCAGCACCTCATGTGCTCACGGAGCCACGCTCTACCGCAATCCCCCACCATAGGGTAAGCGGTTTAGGCCGATGGTGAGCCTCCAATAGATGCCCCTCCCGCATTATTGCCCCGTGCCCCTCATAGCGATGATCCCTGGGTGCAGGTCCGCTTCTCCCTCGCTTCCTCCCGTAGCTCGGGGGAAAAGAAAGGGGGGGGGGTATGTGTGTGGCGGTCCCAGCGTAATGTTAACACGTTATGGCCGTTGACCTTTGATTTAAACTTGGGTGTCAGTGCCACGCTCCTTGCCCCACATAAACCTTGTCTGGTTGTGCGCGTGTGTGTCCTTTCATTACAGGAAGTGTGTAGCCCGGGCGGCAGCATCATTTCCAGCAGACTGCATGGCTCATCAGGTAGAGCATTTAGATATGGTATAGAGGGTCTAAGGCCTAAGGTCTAAGGTCTAAGAATTGTATTTTTAGTGTTGAGAGCAATCTCCTCATTTACACTCTCTATGTGTGTCCTATCCACTACTGTCATGGACGTTGCGCTGGTTAGAGCTTCGCGCTCTTTGGGGGAGGCGGGGACTTGGCATGATGCGCCCCGCGTCACGGCCAGATCAGACCCGCCCCTTGAGGTTCGCTTGGCGCCTTTTTGACGGTCTTCGCGCGCGCGTGGTTGCGATCCGCCTCCTCCCTTGGTCATGTAAGTGCCCTCCGGGGCGGTATTTGTTCCTATGAGCTGCGCATGGCACTGACACCCCCCTCTTATCCCCTTTATGTCTTTCAGACGCTAAGATTTCGGTGGCCTCTCCCGGCCTGACATATGTTGTAGCGGGTTCACATATAAAATTCTCCCACATTCCTAGCGGGTCTTGGGGCATCCAGGGTTGCCTATTGCGTAAATCCCTGCGGGCATACTGCTCAGATAATCACCATATGGAGGCATCTCAAGAATTATGTACCCGGGGTCCCTCAGGGACATGACCGGCTGTGTACAGTGTGTGGTCAGCCCCATGCTGATGCTGACAGAGCACGGGTCTGCGGACTGTGTGCTAAACAGGCACTGACTCTGCAATCAGGTTTGCTAGTGGCTGCACCTCCCTTCAATACAACTGTCTCCCCGGACCTAAATCTCACCCCTGATGAGTCTCACTCGAGCGGGGATGACCAGCTAGTCGTGCCGCGCAGGCTGCCTACGGCTGAGCAGGTGCTGTCTAGTTTGGCGGAGCGTATGGGCCCTGGAAAGAAGTGGTCCCTGACGCCTCCTGGCTCTCCGGTGCCGACGAAACCGATGAATCTGCTGCTATGCAGGACCTTGATCCTTCGGATGAAGGTGAGCTATTCTCCTATTCGGGCTCCTCAAATGGGATGCCCTGGAGCTGTGATGATTCTGGCCCTGGTTCTTGGGGCCTGTGTGACTGATGAACTACTTATAAAGATCCTTGAGGTTTTGTCAATTTCTCCTCCCGGAGAGGCTCCCAAGCCTAAGAGGGAGAGTTTCCACACAGCGACACCGCGCTTGGAATTTCTGGAACAGGAGCATTTCCAGGCTCTTATATCCAAAGAATGGGATTCGCCTTGTAACTTATAGGGGTTCCAGGGGTCTGGGATTGGAAGTACCCTTTTCCCCCTGATGTGGTTTACTTTTGGTCAGCACCTCCCGTGGTGGATGCACCAATTATAGGGGTTACTAACTCCCCCTTCATGACTGCCCCTCATTATCGTACCCTTCGGGATGCTGAGGACCGGCGCATTGACAGACTGGCTTTCCATGCCTTTTCGTGTACACCTCCCCTGGGAGGTATTTAATGCGCTCTCAGACTGTGATGTGTTTGTAAATTTTATCCTCTCAGCGCTGGATGACACCATTAAGATGTGTGCTAGAACCTCTGCCCTTGTGGCAGCTATCCGCCGCCTGGTCCGGCTGCGACAGTGGGGTGCTGACGATGATACGAAAAAGGCTGTCACTGGCCTTCCTTTCAGAGGACGGCGTCTATTTGGGGCCCGTTTGGACCTTTTTGGAAAAAAGGGTAAGGCACCCCTACGCTGAAGGCCGTCCTCCTCGGGGCAGGGACACCCCTCCCCCTCCCTACGTTAGTGTCAAACACGAACCTGAGGTGTGCTTCTCCTTCTGGTGGATCCAGGAGGTAGTTCCCCTGGACACAGGATAGAATTGGCTGGGCGGTCCCTCTCTGAGGTTGTCAGGGTGCTTCGAGCCCCTGTTTTCCCCTCTGGAGTTGTTGCAGGCCGTACTCGGCCTGCAGGGTCTGGGCTTACTTGCAGGTTGCCCTTAACAGAATGGGGCGATGGCCTCTATGTTGACCTTTCTCTTTCCCTCAAAATGATGAGGCAATCTGGGCCATGCTGGCCTATGGTAGGCTTGGCAATTCTACACTCACAGGTAGTCCCTGTATGATATCTCTGTCTTGGGACACAGGCGCCCTGTGTAAGGGGGGCTTCCGGCCTCCTGTGGCGTTCTAGATCCTTTTAGTTTCCCCTGTGTCTTCTGGACACCAAGACCATTACTAGTCAGTGTTGCAGGACCAACCCTGCGGATTGGGGCCTTGTTTTTGGCCTCTCTTCCGCCCCCAGGCTACTCGCCATGGCGCGGATGGGGATGATGTCTCGGACATGCCTGTGGGGCGTCCGCACTAGGACCTACTGGGTCGTCTTTCCTTACTCCCCAATTTCTACGTCAGGCCGAGTGGGTTAGTCGGCCGGCGATGTCCCCTGGGAGTTACTGGATGGGTTCTCAGTCACCCTCACGGTCCCTTATCCGCTATCTCCTTTCCTTGGATTCGGTTCAGGCTTGAGCCTTCTTCCTTGGCAACAAGTGGACTCCTGGTTACGGGGGCTCCGTCCCCCTTTTGCTGACATCTTACTTTCACCAGGCAGGATTGCAGATGGTGGGCCCGTTGGTGGCGTATCAGATGATGTCCCTTATATACAGAGCCTTTGGGCTCTTCAGCACAGTAGGTTATTGATCCTAGATGGGGTTCCAGCACCCCGGGAGCTAGGTCTGTGCTCATTCCCCCTTGGTACGGGGGTTCCTCTTGAGCTGGTTATATTCAAGGACCCCCTTCTTTGCTTGCATCTTCCTGTGAATGGTCACCTTGGGTACCAAGTCTCGCAGGTTGGCGGGGGGGGGGATTACTTACAAAACCCCCCGCGGTTCCCAGGTAGGGTCCTTTAGAGGGTCCATCTTACCTACTGGCTTTGTTAAAACAATTAGCCTTCAGTTGACTCTATACTGCTGGACTTCTCCTCTTCAGGACCTGTCTATTTGGGGACTCTTGGCCTGTTGGAAGACAATGGCCTGCTTTATTATTGGTCTGGAGCTTGAAGTAGGGTGATTCTCCTGGAAGGTTCCTGATCCTGATCTGGGTGGGGGTCTACGTCCCCTGTTCCTCAGTGGTATTCGCTCCAATGGATGTTTTTCAGTGGCAGGTTGTGCTATCCTGGTGTCCCTCTGAGAGCCAACTAGGGTGACTCTGTTGGGTCTCGCTAATATCACAGGGGCTCTGCCCTTGTTTTTACTGCCCCAGTATATTCTGACTCTGGTCATGGGGGCTTAGTATATTTATGTATAGACTTTCTATTTTATATGTCTTCTCTTCATTCACCCTACTATGTGGAGTTCTGCGCACGATCGTGCTGAGAAAGAGACCCGTGAGATTGATGGCCCCTGGGTGGCCTAGTGAACTGTGGTTCGCAGATGCTTCTGCTGAGGTCAGCTGACCTGTATGCTCTCTCAGGAGTGCGGTTCTGCCCTTGTCCGGCTCCTTCTTATGTCGTCCCAATCTACAGACTCTAGTCTGAGGGCTTGACAGCTGATTCATTCACCCCTTTGGAGACGGTTTTATCTTCTGGGTGGCTTGGTCTGTGGGGGGCTAGGAACAAGCTTCCTTGGTTTCTTCTTCCTCCGTCTATTGTGGGTTATGGTGTACCCATATTGATTGGCGTGAGTCTTGGTCTCTTCCCTGTCGGACTTTCTCGGTTCCCAGGGTTCTAGAGTTGTTACAGCATAGGTTGGTGTTGGCTCCCCCATCTAGGTACTCTAAGGTTCAGGTTCTGTCCTGTCTGCCTTCCTGTAGAAGTCTGGTTCAGCCTTCCTTGTTAGGAGTTCTTTTGGGAATTGCTCAGGGGCATCTCCCAAGTAGTTCTATGGTCCCGGTTGGGATCAATTTTCATTCTCTTTGCCCTGTGGATTGTTCCCTTGGGACTTATTCTGGATGCTGTCTGAGCTGTTTTGGAGTTCAAGTCGCCCCTCCGGGGGCTGTTGCTTCAGTCAGACGTGTACCTGAGAAGATGGCTCTGATTACTTAGCCCTCGTTCATTATATATATATATATATATATATATATATATATATACACCATGATGTGGTGGTATTCCGCCTTACGCCGGACCCTTTTGTCCAAGGTGGTGTTTTTATGGTCATTATTTAATTACTTTTAGTCTGCCTATGGGCCTTATTCTTAGTAATGCTGAAGTAAGGGGTCTACATTCCCTCATCAGGTGTTGAAATTTTCCTGGTGGTTTCTTGTCCCTTAGGGGGACTGATGCCCTTTGGGGTCTGCGGGCGCCTCCATATGTATGTGCCTGATCTCGTTTGCTTCCAGGGCCTATGCGCCCTTTGGACTGATCTTACTTGGATGGTTTGCCTTCCTGGTCCTGAGTAAAGGTTTCGGCTTCTTGCTGATCCTTGTTAGTGAAGGGGTCAGTATCCCCGCCTGTCTTGCGGGAGACCAGTTTTCAATTCCCCGTTGGGGAGAGTTCTGAGTTTTACCGAGGCTCCTGTTGCATTTGGGCTGGTTAGGCAGTTACTCTGGCCTATTCCTTTAAGGGGGAAGAACCTCCCTCTCTTTCTATTCTGTTCTACTTGTGCTTGGGTACCTTTGGCCCTTCAGCACCAGGTTCTGTTAAGCAGGTTTGCTAGACCGCTGCTTGTTTTCTGTTCATACCTTTTCAAAGGTTTTGTTATGAGATTGACGTTAGAGCCTTTGCTCATGTCGTACTTGGTAGGAAGGTTTGCAGGTGACAGCGTCTTTACTGTCTGCTGTGCCTTTTTTGTTGGGGATCCCACCCTACCTTATGGACACTGCTATTGGATGTCCCATGTGTAATTATTATTAGATGGAGCAGGACGTGCTGTATGCTTAGAATAATACAATTCTGTGAAGTACTCACCTGTAGAATTGGTATTATACGCATACAGCACGTCCTGCTCCACCCCACCCTGGTTTCACTTTGTTCTGGATCCCCTGTATGGTGATTGTTATCATTGTTATTATTACCAGTTGGTGGTTGGTTTCTCCCGGCTTTTTTTTTCTCACTGCTTTTCAATGCTGGGGATTTGTGGGAGGTCCCTCGGTATATGAAGGGCCGGGAGGAGCCTGTTTTTGCATGTCTGCAGTGAACAGTGCCCTCTGGCGGAGGATTACCCATGTGTAATTATCATTAGATGGAGCAGGACGTGCTGTATGCGTATAATACCAATTCTACAGGTGAGTATTTCACAGAATTGTATTTTTACCACCTCAAAGGCCAGGTATTTGTGTAGGATATAGAAAACATTACGCATACTCTAGTGGGGGAGCTGAATAGTTTATATTAAAATCAAGTTGTCAAACTGCTCAGGAGAAGTGTGTGGCCAGGAGGGATCAGCTTTAGCATGTGGAAAATGAGGTCTCAATCTGGATAAAGTGCTGCCACCTCCTTATGTTCAGCTTGTGTTGACTCTCCTTGTGTGTTGCATTGGGGTGTGTTGTGGCTGCACCTACATCCACAAAACAAAACTCTTATAAACTGTCTTGGCGGTATAGTGCTGTATGTACTAAATGTTTCTTTATCCCTTTTGCAGAAAGATATTTTATTCTAGTTAAGCTGGTGCTGGAACAGACAGAGTTCTAGATGGATGAGACATGTGAGTTGCAAATGCAAATAGTTAGGTATTGTACCTTGGGACAGAGGAGATATAATTTATTTAAAGCGGGAAGGCAACTCCATGGAGGGAACTGGGGTGTTCGGATAATCACCGCCGTGGCCAAGGCGTCATGTTAAGGCGGACCAAAATCCTTGATATGCCGGACCTTAATATTTACTGCAACCTATTCTGAATGGCTGGAAGCCCAGGCATGTGCCGTGAGAGCATGGAGAGCGGTAAAGAGATCCGGCAATTCTGGGGGCTTAAGCTACAGATTTGGCATGCCCCGTTAAGCAGACCAAAAACCAGGGAGGCACACGAGTACCACAACATAGTATTTGTGTAACTCCTTGTGTGTGGCATTGGAGTGTGTTGTGACTGTACCCCACGAGACACCCCAAAGCCTAAAAGAACTCATCACCCATTCGTTATTCACTACCCCCTAGGTCATGTTTGTAAGAGATTTACCCTTTTTGAAATGTCATGGCTGCTTGGGTGAGTATATTCATTTTCAGTCTATAGGGCTGAACAAGCACGTTTGTTGTTAACATTGTATATAGTAACATAGAGCTTTTTCTATCTTTTCTGGAACAACAGAATATTTTTTTTTAATTAGCCTTAGATGAAAGTTGCTGTAAAACTGGGGCAACTGATAGCAACCTATTTTTAAACAATACTATTATACTGATGCACTTCTGACCATGAAGCAATGACCGCATCAGATGAAGGAGTCATGCTAAATATTTGGTGAAGCCAGTGTGACTTCCGCGTTACAGTGTGGATCGGAACCTGCACCTTGCACTTGCACCAGCTTTTTAGTGATAGCATAAAAAAAGTGCAAAAAAAGTCTTTGTCCTATATTTTCTCCCAAAAATCATCTGTACATGTGATGGTGCATTTTTACAGTTTAGGTAAATTATTTTTTTCAGTGATAACAGCATACATATTGCAGAAATAACAGCACCCTATGGGCTATGCTATGCTAAAGATTTCACCAATTTATTCTGCATAGCCCATAGGGTTCTGTTGTTTCCAGACAAATCTTCTTACCTCAGAAAAAGTGATGTGCCTAACCTGTAAAAATGCCCTGTCACAGGTACATATACATTTTTTACCACTTTTTTGTGTCTAAACGCTAAAAGCTCACCATGATGCAGGCTGCAATCCACACTGCAATTAGCATGATCCCATTAGTATCTATATAGGCTTTAACTGTAAAAAGTGAATCTGGATAATCCGTGTGATATCAGCAATTGCTAAAGCAATTGGAAAAAGGCAACCCCAGCCCAGAAGTCCAAAAACTTCTTTCCATCTTCCTTATTAAACTCCACATCTATATAATAGAGTCCTTTACCTGACTTCTAGATCTACATAAGGAAATGGAGTACATCAGTGGCACTGACACAGTGTAGTACAGAGTTAACTGACTGCATTAGAAATGGCCGCTCACTTTTCATCTGAAAAAATCACTGCAGCTAGCCATGCTTCGTGCTTCATGCTTTATACGGGTGATCTAAATGTACCTGTTTATGTCATGCACTGCTGGCTTCACAAAATAAAGTGCCCATGTTGCACAGTCTTGCTTAGTTACTAAAGCAGTACCTGCGGTGTTGATATACAGCTATCTATACCACCTGTCTCCAAGCTTTCTTTCCCGAAAAGCCACAATCAGCGCCGTCTGGAGGGGGGATTTTCCACCCTGACCAGCAGCACTTAATACTTTTAGATCAGCACTGTCAGGTCAGAGACTAGACTAGAGAAAGAATATCGCAGAAGAAAACGTAACTTACAGTTTACAGATAACACTGTTCCAGGGCCATATGTCCCATAGGAAAACCCAGGGCAGCCACCTGCAGGGGGCGCTGGCATTACTGCTATAATTTAAAGCGGACCAACACCCAGGGGGGATCGGCCCGGACATCTATAAGATTCCTGGGCCCATCAGATCCCTCCCCGTGGGGCATCTGAAATCGGAATGTCCCGTGGGGTGAAACCCCCCCCCCCGAAAAAGCCCACAATCCTACCTTTTCCACGATCGGGGTGCCCCACCGAAGTGTACCAAAACCCAGGATAGTCAAAATCCTGGGTGTTGGTCCACTTTAAAGTCCTTTTGCTGGTGCTTCATTGCCTCCCCCAGACAGAGGAGGGAGAGGGCACAATGGGTTAAACACAATCCACAACTGAAGTGTCTCCCTTCCACTGCAGTGTTAATGTGCTGCATTTACCCCTTGTGCCCCTCTGCACTGTCTGCATTTACCCCTTGTGCCCTCTGCCCATGCACTGATAAGGGTCTTTCTGTGGCTTGGGGGGCACCTGTGGAGGGGTCAGTCTATGTTTGAGGGCTGAGGAGTGATATGCCTGCACTCTGCCATACCTCCCAAGTGTCCCTGATTTGTAGGGACTGTCCCTCTTTTGAGTCCATGTCCCCCTGCCCCTCTTTGTTCTCATTTGTCCCTCTTTGAGGTGTAACATGGAAATCTGCAGAAATAAATGATTCATTTGCCTGTTCGATGCGTTTATATTGTTGTAACTGTTACGCCCTATCTCCTATCTATCCCTCAATGAGGGAGTGTGGCTCAATTTAACAAATGTCCCTCTTTCCCAGCCTGAAAAGTTGGGAGGTATGCTATGCATATCAACGCCAGAGAAATGTGTAAGGGCCTATTTACATTTATGGTCAGCTTTTTCTCCCAACTTGTGAGTTAGGGTTTTTTTCTACACACACAGGAAGATGTGAAGGGGCCTTTGGGAACCCTAAATGCATATTTATGTTATGGGCGGGCGGGAGAGCAGTCTGTGTGCACACTGCGGGGGCATTGGGGATTGTGAGGTTTTTATTTTTATACTCATGAACCACAACCTACTGTGACTCAAAAAAGAGGGTAAAAGCACTAAAAGTGGCTAAGGTAGCATAAACGCCAAAGACACGCTGCACTGTTGAGTATACATAAACTGTATACATATCTTTTACAGCCTTCAACATTAATTCTTTTCTACAAAAAACAGGTGGTTCAATGAGAACCACGACTTAGATGTTCATTGAAGGTTTCTTTGTTCCTTTAGTCAAAGCCTGTGCTTCTTATTCTTTGAGGAACGCAAATCTGAGGTCTCATGGCTTATTCATCCAAGGTAGCCGGGATTGACTGCGTGAAGATCATATCAGACACATTTATTTGATTTCCCTGACTGTAACTAAAATGACATTGCACCGGGGAGCACAGACTACTGCTTGAGGAAAGGAAAGGTTTAGAATTGAAATCAGTTATGTCTTTGCGCATGTTGTATTGGTGAAAACAGACTCTACGTATCAAATGGCATCAGGAGGAAAACAAGCTGTCCATGCTCAGACAGCTACCAAACATGACATGGAGGCATCATAAATACTCAATAAGAGTCATCTTCCAATTAGTTATGTCACTTTTCCAATATCTGTCAGTGTAAGTGGGTTAAAGGGGTAAAGCATCAAATAATAATACTTACCTGATCTGTCACTGTTCTTATTGTTGTGATTGTAGTCAGAGTTAATTTCCAATGTATGACAGACATATTGCTTTAACTAAAAGTGCTGAAGGTTTGACTTTGTAAGATATATTGCTGGCTAAATAAATCCAAGTACAGCCAAAAAAGCAGCACAAAGCCATTTATCATTATTTCTGCAGCCTTAGAAAGATGTGTCTTATATTTTCCTCTCTGTCCAGCATTAGCAGATTTCTCAAGCAATTAAGGGTGCTGTCGGGACTCTGCACCATCATGGTCATGCTAAAGATCTGGTGAAGCAAGTTTACTTTTGGGTGTAAACTAAAGCTTATATCTGGGTGAGCTTTTTTACATGAACACACGAAAAAAATCTATAAAACATTTCTGTTATTTCCCCAAAAATGTCCAATGAGGTAACAGGATTTTGGAAACCCCAGCATCCTATGGACTATGCAGAATGCTTTGGCATATTCTTTGGAATAGCATAGACATGGATAGAAATAGTTTGATTCCTCACCCCATTGGCCCCTACTTACCTTCCGGATGTCGCCGCTGCCTGCTGTGGCAACATCCAGCTGCTTCAGGTTCCAATCCTCACCCCGCCATCTGCTGAGCCATCTGTTAGCGGCCTTAGCCATGATCGTCAATGTCCCACAGCGATCTCACAGCTCTGAAAAGTCTTGTGGGATTTTGGGTGGCTCCATTGCATCCATTCATGGGCACTGCGCAGGCGTGAGATCGGGGATTGCGCGCAGTGCCTCCAGGATCATGGCGCTGCCCGTCAGGAGGTTGCCCGGAATCCGAAGGGGCCCAGAAGATGCATGCCCTGGCGAAGTTAGTAAAAATTGTAAAGCGCGATATTTCCTGTTTCAAGTGGACCAAAACCCAGGATTTTGCCTATCCTGGGTTTTGGTCCTTGCCCCTGGGGCACCCCGATGGGGTGTACCCCACTGTGTAAGCCCCCCCAGGTCACCCAAACAAACGCACCTCTTTCCGGCCCTACGGCGCATGTGTGCCGATTGGACAAGCGGCTTGCATGCGGCGTAGGTCCGGGAAGAGGTGAATTTGTTCGGGCAACCTGGGGGGGGCTCACAAAGCAGGTTACCCTCGATCGGATTGGATCCGCTTAAGCCCCTTCGTCCAATGCGAGTGGGGTTGAAAAAGATTCTCATGGTAATAAAAAATTCAATTCATGAGAAAAAGCCAGAGGATTTCTCTTTTAGTGAATCACCAGATTGGAAGACAATGAAAGTCAATGGAACTTTTTGCTTGTGTTGGACTTCAAGGTACTTAGCAATACTTTTGTGAGTACCTCTGTATTATCTATTTGGTATAGTTCACAACACACAATATTTATTGTGGACCCCTTTTTGTGTATGTTTTTGTCTGTTAGCTGTAAACTTATATTTGTACTGTACTATAGTTGAATTTTTCCAGTCTTTTCTTTCAGAAGTGAATTGCTGGGATGATTTCTTATCCATTTGTGTGGGCTATTTGAGGACTGGCCTGAAAACTGCTTTGTTTAGTGATGGATTTAAAGGCTATATTTTATGCAACACGTGAAGGTGCTGAGTTTCATCTACTTCACATCTCTTAGGACTGCCTATTCCGGGTGTGTGGGGGGTGAGCCCTTCTATATTATTTTGCGACCATATTATGGTACTGGATGTGGGTTGGGGACCCCTGCTTTATAGAATTACCTCTCATGATCAATAAAGGAAACTTAATAACAAATGGAAAACAGCACAAGCATAAGAATTCATAACTAGTGTTGAGCAAACCCCACTCTCAAAGTTTGTGTCGCACTTTGCAACTTTGCAACTTCAGTTTCCTGACCCCGAACATGGACAGTCAGTAGTTTGTGTCGGGGTTCAGCATTCGGCCCAACACTGAAGCTGGTTAATGGTTGCGCAGGGCAATCTCCCTGGTGTTTCCCCCCCAGTTTTCCCCCGACACCCATACAAAAATTTATTTATTTTTTATTTATTTTTTGTTTTCTGTTATTATTTTGATTTTATTTTCCCTGTCTTGTGCAGAACAATCATCCTGGTGTCCCCCCCCGATTTTCAGGCCTTTAGCCCTTGCTACCCCCACTTTACAGCCATTTTCTGGGCATCCAAGTTCTTGTCCCCATTGACTTCAATGGGATTTGGGTTTGGGTTAAGTCCGGGTACCCAAACCGAAATTTGTCGGTAAGTTCTGCTGTACTTGACGAGCCCGAACGCCTACAGGCTCATCACTATTCATATTTTGTATGCATACATACACATGTACATACATATTGGACACAATACAATTCTATTTTTAGATTTTTTTATTTTGAAAATAAAATGTTTTCTTTCCACAAATGGCACACGTCAGACTGTATTTGAAATACCCGCCGGAAGCGGTGGGAAGACTGGAAGAACTGAATGTGATCTTGTCACACCCCTAGTGACTTCTCAGGTGGGCTCTGAGATGGAGGTGGTTAACCAATGCTCCACCTATCTTTGTTTGCAAGTCCGTGAAAGTAGTAGGAGTAGGGGCCCTGTCACAGATTTTATGTCTCGGTTTATGGCAAAGGGAATGATGATCAATCTGCAAGTCATTCACAAAAAACTGGTTAACAATCACTCAGCGGGTTTTTAACAGACATTTAAGCCTCTGAAGTTGAATTGATTTGTTTTCCATAGATCTCTGCCAGTGTCCTGAAATGAGGTCCCCATTCCCATATGTCATCGCCAATGGTTTCATCTTCTCCAACTCCTCCGGAACTGCTGGTTAATGAGCTTAGAGACCCAGCTGAGGATCCACCACCCTCAAACCCATACACTTGGATGGAATCATAAGGGGGAGCTATTGGGTCATGTTCTGCTTCTCTTAGCCTGAGGGCCAGAAATCGTTGTACATCAACAGGGGCTGACTGAGGTGAACGGTGAACTGGTTGGTGATGAACTCTGGGGAGAACATCCATTCGAGGAGGATGAAAGAAGCCTCCAGAGAGGCCTGACTGTGGGGGCTGTAATGCTGACATGTCAAAAGCTTGAGTGTCTTGCTCTCCTCCACCTTCATCATCATAAGTAATTATGTTTTCTCTGATATCTTCATCCTCACACAGAGACAGGGGAGATGGCTTGTGCCTGCGCTGTAAGTAAAAGAGGGACACTAGGGCTAAGGTGAAGGAGTATGAGGTGCAGTAATGGTGTACAAAAAGAAATGGATTGCAATGGAAAGAATGTGTTTAAGGAATAAAATGATGGTGTGATAAAGACAAAATAGAAAGCTTGTCATTATTATTGCGCATAATGAAAAGGAACAGTATACATTGATGTCATAAATTGTCTAATATGACTAACCGAGAACATATAGGCCCATCTGAGCAGCCCTATTTATTCTTTGGAATACAAAACTCTTGTAGAGTGTTTTAATCTGATTCAGTTGAATAAATCACTCACTTTTTTGGAGCCTTCAGCTGCACATCTAATAAGCACCTCATTGCACCATGTCGGAAGGCTAGGTGGTCACATGTGTCTGCCATATCTCTCAGAATGTTTAAAGTGGACCAAAACCCAGGATTTTGACTATCCTGGGTTTTGGTCCTTTCCCCCAGGGCATCCCGATCAGGGGTGCCCCACTGTGTGAAAGCCCCCCCCCCAGATTGCCGAGCGCAACTCACCTCTTCCCTGTCCTACAGCGCATGTGCGGCCGCTTATCCAATCAGCGTGCTCGGAGCCGCTGACGTCAGGCTGTCTTAGCCAGAGTCTAAGGCCAGTGGCTCAGAGCGTGCTGCCGACCACATCCCCGCTATCACTCTAGCATGGCACGTGCCAGTGCCAGGCACTTGTGAATGGCCCGCGTGGGCACGTGCCTTGCTAGAGGGATAGCGGGGATTTGGCCGTGGCGCTGTTGGACCATAAACCAAGATACATGAACGAGGCGACCTGGGGGGTTTCACACAGTGGGGCATCCCGATTTTGGATGCCCTGGCGGGAGGGAATCGATTGGCCCGGAAATCTTATAAATTCGCAGGGCCGATCACATTAGGTTTTGGTCCACTTTATACTAAAGGTCCACATATCTAAAGATGTAGCAAAACAGCCTCATTTGCCTTGTGTCCAGCATACAGTCAGACTCCCTGCTGGTACATTGTAACAAGCCAACAATGTCCTGCCTGCCAGTTCAGTGCAAGTTGTTATAGATGGTTTGCCAGGGGAGTTCTATAACAAATCTGCATGTCCAGAGCTTGCACAACAGACACATGTGCCTGGGCACCATTCTTAGAGGATCTTTAAAGGGTAAGTCCATTTTCGATTGATTATTTGGAACTGTATGGGCGGGGAGGGGCATGCCACGGCTGAAATGTGTGCGGGGGATGTGGCCAAAATGAGCTGGTCTAGTATTTTTTAATGTTTTCTAATGTTATCAAATGCGTGTTTAATGGAAACAGGTTTCATCTATTGCTATTGCAACGTGCACCAAGAAGACTTGGGGCCTTATTCATGAATGGATAGCGCCAGGTAGTGGCTGTTTAGCGACAGGTAGCGAGAGGTATTGGCAAGAGAACGCCTGCACGCAATTACACATTTATGAAGCCGATCCTGTTTAGCGACTGGGATAAAGCCATGTAGCGTACGATTCATCATTATGCCAGCCTCAGCGTACAGCGCCGGCGTTCACACTTTCACAGCGCCACCTCTCGCTACCTGACGCTCTCCCATATATTTCAATAGATGGGCCACAAATCCCATTTCTCATCCCAATTTTTTTTTTTAACCAAAAGCTTACAAGTGTTTAATACATTTCCTGAATTGTATGTATGTTTTTTTTTTTTTTAGTAAACCATTTAAGAGTCTGACATTAAAGTGTAAAGTCACACTCCTTCAACAATGTCATTCCAGTGTGTTGTGTTTGCCTAATGTTGTTCCCGACTTGTAAAAATCATTGTAATCACACAACTGGCGCTATGTCCTCCATCCACACAATCTAGACCAGACCGACTGCGTTCGGTTACTGTGAATTTGTGTTGAATACGGTAGGATTCGCAGAGTTTCGGTCGCACTGAGCAGTCGCTGTCATTCGCAGCACGCTGCTCTCCACAGTTCTTAAATATTGATTTTGCGTGTGTTTCTAGTGGCGAACATTGTTATGTGTATGCATTCTAACCTTTGCGTTTCAGAGCAGTATCATTGCCGTGTGTTAGCGTATTTTTAGTGCGAGGAGTGTCCAAATTTTTGCTTTCACTTTCGTTTTTGGAACTTCCGGTTTGTCACCTACGAGGATCCACAATGCGGCCCAGACGTCCAGCCAGACCTCTCCCCAGCTATTCCTCTGATTCTGACCCCCCCCCCCCTCCCCCCCTGTCCCCCCTGGCCCTTCAGCATTCCCTGCTTCCCCCCAAAGCCAGAAGAAGAAGAGAAAGAGGGTGGATCCTAGTGTGAATGGGCAAGTTGTTAAAGTGAGTTTTTTTTTTCTCTATTTCATAATGTTAGATTTTGTGTTGTTTCAATCAAATATGTACTGTATTTTATGGAATTGGTTATTAACTTATGACTTTTTCTTATATGGTTATTTAGCGTAAAAACAAGGATTGACATTTTTTTATGCTGTCTAAAGGCCTTGTTTAGACTAAACCCTGAAATGCAATGTTAGATTTACATATTGCTTTGGTTTTTTGGGGGTTTTGTTTTTTTGGGCTAATGATTTTTTATTTAATTTATGTTTTTATAGGATTTCTGAATCAGAGAGTACGACTATGCCCTGAGTGCAAAAAGCAGCATAGTGATGGAGGTGCAAGCCAGAGTGTCCCGGCGCTTTAACACGAAGTTGTCCAAAAGGTCTATTACACAAAATTGGTCTGATTTAAAGCGCCGGGACAATGAGGGCGTTTACCGTCTCTATGATGCCTACGCATCAGGTAAGTGATACATCACTACATGCTTGTATTTAATATAATGTTGGATGAGTAAGGTATTTTTGTGTGATGTGTCCTTTTTTTACTTTAGTTTTCTCTCCGCAGATAAGAGTGTTGGACTCGGATGAGTCTGTGGGGGAGGGTCCCTCTCGTTGTTCCCATCTTGAGGACCCAGAGGGAGGAAGGGGAGGACGCCCCAGAGGAGCGTGCTGCTGGGGTGAGGGCAGTATGGCGCCTCAGCTCATCACAGTCGGACTCAGCTTAGTCCCAAACCCCTTGTGGCCACTCTCAAGTGGGGAGTCCCAGTCGGATGGAGATGAGGGACTCGCCAACACTCCCTCGAGGATCAGGGAGTGAGAGGGAGGAGGGTGGCCCATCGGGTTTGGGATCTGCTGGGCCTATTGTGAGGAGTAGAGGCTCCATGCCTCCACCTCATAGCCCTCCCTGGGATACCAGCAGCAGCTCATCCCCCTGGTGAGTGGACTTCTTATTGTTGTTTGTATGTTCCATGGTGATTCTGTACTTTATTAAATATACCTTGCCCACATTCACTGTTTTACAGGGCATCATAGAGCTGGCATCTCTACCAGCTATGCAGCAGAGCTTGCACTCGAGCATAGTCGTGGTAAGTGTATTTGTAATCTGATTCACATGGTGTATTGTAGTTGGAAAACACATACACATGTTTTATGCTACACAGCATTATATGTTTTTTTTCAGGATTTTTCAGGCACTTCTGTCATACAACGCCATTTCATTGCAAATTACTGTAGGCCAAAATAGGATTTATATTTATTAAACCATGCTTCTTGTAGTGCTGCCACATGCGCAAGTGTTAAATAACAATATGTTAAGTGAGTTTGTACTACTGTAATTCGCACTGCTGTGGCAATGTCTTGCAAAAATGCCTAAAAAATCAGGACAATGGTATTGAGCGGACCATGTGGACTACTTCAATCATACAGCTGAACTCATGAACCAATAAATACAATGCTAATGTCTTAAAACCATGTGTTAAACCTTGTTAGAATAATGAAAGAAAAGTCTGTGTAAATATTTGCAAACAAACAAACAGGTGGATGTGGAATAATAATATTCTGGGAAAAAACTTATGAAGTTTTTTGTTGTGTTTTTGTCTAAACAGATATTTCCACGCAGACGGCCCCGGTCACCATACTCCCCACCCCAGCTCCAGGAACCCTCAGCAGCATAGTCCCTAGCCACAGCTGCGATGGTGAGTACAATGACATGTTAGCAAAACATAAATTTAAACCATATGTCTAGAGAGATGACCACGCATAAAGGTTAATGTCATTATGGGTTTAAGTAGGAGGCATGTAGATGACATTTTGGCTAGCCACAGTCATAACTGCATGTATGCATGCTAGATTGGTGGCTCCCCTTTGTTTACATTTAAACACATAATACATTCAGCCTGTGATTGTGTTTGGTCATTAACAAAATCCTTTAATAGTAAATTGAATAGCTCTAATTGTAATAGCTGAACGATTTGTTTAGTACTATGAACATGAGTACTTATGCAAAACAGGAAGTACACTCTTCAAAAGCTTAAGTAGCCCTTATATGATTATTTCAGTTTATGTAAAAATATTGGATAGGGAGGAAAATAGCAAATGGTAGGCCACAAACTAAATTAATGAACCAAAATATTTGACCATACTAGCTTCATGTCAAATATCCTTGAAATTTAGAAACAACAATCTTTAAGACCTAAAATTCCAGACCTATCATAGTTTGCTTTATTTTTTTTTGGATGTCCAAATAATAATGACCTTTCTTTCTCCCTACAGCTTGCAATAATGAGCATCGCAGACTGTGGCAGTACGTCTGACGGACAAGATTTATGCTGCTGGGGAAGAAGAAAAAGCCGTAGGGTGGGGGGTATGGGGTTTGCCGCTATGTGGCTTTGACTTTTGACCATGTTGGCCTATTTTTTAAATTTTTATAAATATTTAAATATTTAAACTAACATTTGTTGTCGGGACTTTATTTCATTTCAAACACACCAAATAACACAAAACAATTGGCAAAATAAGCTTATATTGCCTGTGTGAGCATAGACAATATAAAACTATTCTAAAATTAAACATAAGAAAAACATTAAAAAGCCCAGACAATATTAGCTTTGGGTGAGTAATTGTACAGTGGCTTAATAGCGACTGCGACACAACATATTCTCCATTAGAGGCCAGGTTAATATAGCGACTGAGGAGCCCTGAAATAGCGACTGACGGCTGATCAGGGCGGCCACTAGCGGTCGTTCATAGCGCTGCAATACAGACGCTCATCTGTCGCTACCTGCCGCTATTAGTGAATCAGCCTGTTGGTGACCATTGCCAATAGCAACAGATTGCAGATAGTTGCACAGAACAGTGCTGCTGGGCACGTGTAAGTGTGAATGAGCTCCCTTGCCTCAGAAGCGGCTGTAGAAGCAGTGTTCTGTGTGTACAGGACTCACTTCTCTCTTCTTGGTGGACGTTGCCAATAGCAACAGATTGCAGGTAGTGAAAACTGCTTCCACAAAATACACATTTGCTAACACAAAAATTTAAAAATACTAGATTAGCTCAGCACCCGCTAGCATCAGCTGGCACAAAAAATATTCACTTTCAAAAATTCCATCGAAAGTGGACTTAAAATTTAAATCCAGGTAACTTTGCATTTTTGGGAGTGTTACAAACACAGATCGTGCAAACTAATCTTTGTGGATGGACAAGTCACTGTTTTTTATGTACAAAAATTCTGCATATCTTCAAAAACTGAGTAAGTAAGTAATAAACACAACTTTCAATATGCAATTTTGGTTGAGTTCAAACTGTCTGAGAAGACTTTGTAATTAGCATTACAGGTCCATATCAGAGAAAGGAGCGAGAAATCCTTTGAGGCATGCCATTTACTACTGAGTGATAGAAGGTATGCACAGATGACTAATGGGAATGTCACAGGCTGGTGGCTTATGTGTGTAACTAAAGACCCTAAGCATGATGGGCATTGCCCATTGGACCCTAAAATGCCTACATGGTACCCGCTGTGGTTCACTTAATTGAAGTAATTGTGGTTCACAGTAATTGAGTAACATTGCTGGCACTCAAGATCTCTAGTAGCCGTGAAGCCAGGACTGCAGTGCCGGGCTCCTGCAGATGAAATCTAGGACCAGGTTACTAGATTTTTTTTATTGGGAGCAAGGAAGGGGGGATTTATCACTGACGCACATGAGCATATACTGTAGGTGCCTGATTTCTACAGTTGTCCACAGATTGTCTTATCAATCACAGATGATAAAATGTATCTTGTTCTGCATGTGTTATGTCTTTTCTAGACATTGGCAGCTTTCAAGTGCGTTATTAGCAATAACATAGTATCATTAGAAGTATAATTACCCAGAAGACTGAATGCACAAGCCAGTATGGCTAGCAGGGCAGGAGTGCTTAGTCCAGCAGCAGACCCCGTGGTCATATGACAGGTTAGAACTGCTCCACCTGCCTCACAGTGACACAGAGAGACTGTCAGGGTGTCAGTGCTGGTTAGAGGGGGATCTCCATTGTCGGTAATCTCTATAGGCACTAGAAAGATGTCCCTCTGAGACTTCCAGAAGCCACTGCTCTTCACCAGCAGAGAGGCACTTCCATCTAGAGAAGAAAGGTCAGAAATGAAAAAGTGTAGTTGGGGATTATATATATATATATATATATATATATATATATATATATATTGACAGGCAGACAGACAGACAGACAGACAGATAAGGATGGTAGATGGATAGATAGATAGATAGATAGATAGATAGATAGATAGATAGATACGTAGATAGATAGATAGAAGTATTTATACACCACATTTTTAAAGGTTACAGACACTTCCATGTATTGTACTGAGATTTTATATGACAGAGCAACGTTAATAGGAAGTATTTTTCCAATGCTTTTTCAATTTTTTTAAAAACATATAAAAAGTGTGGCATGCATATGTATACATCCCCTCAGAGAAATGGGGGTTCATGCTAAAGATTTAGTGACATAAGTTCATCTTCTGATGCACATTTGGGTGGGAATTATAACCTTCCTCTGGGTGAGCTTTTTAATTTTAACACACAAAAAAGTACATTACAAAAGTATTTGTTCTCACCTGTAAAAAAAGCCCATCACATGTGCAGGTGATCTGTTTTCGGAAAAAATCTGAACAAATATTTTTCATTGCACTTTTTGTGTGTTAAAATTAAAGCAGAGCAAATCCTATTTCTGGGTGCTCCGATTCTCCTGTCTCTGCGTTTTCCACCTTCTGAGCCCACCTAGCCCTTTTGAGAATGCCGATTGGCTGATCTCAGAGGTGCCAGGTGACACACAAACACACTCCCACTCCCACACCCAGCCTTTCAGATAGGATCTTCACAGCTAGAGGGAAGCTGGGGTTTGCAGTGCTGTGGGGAAAGGTGAGTTAACCAGTGAGCCTGGGGGTTTCATACATCCTGCTACAGGATGCCCCGGGAGCAGGCTAGCGGCTGGCCATGGAATCTTTTGTATCCCAGTGCTGAGCCATGATAGTTTTGTTTCGTTTTAAAAAGCTAAGGTGAAAAATCACTCCCAACTGTGCACCCAGAGTTGAACTTGCTTAAAGAGAAACAACATACAAGTATTTCATTTTCCTGTGTGTTGTTCCTCCGAATTGGGATGCCCTGCTGTGTGTACTCACCTTCCTTCAGCTCCAACGGCGCAGACTCGGGCGAGAGCTGCGCTCAGCCAATCAGCTCGCTCGCTGTCACCGAAGGGATCAGAGAGGCGCCACTAGCTCAGTCTCAAGAGTTTGCAGCCTCTTACAGGTTTTCCTCTGGGAGTGCCCTGGATTTAGTGCTATCTATCTCCCCATCAACTCTGCTCACCTCCCCAGGCCCTGCTGAAGAAAAGCATACCTACAGTATGATTCTGCCACCACCATGCTTCATGGAAGGTAGATAGATAGATAGATAGATAGACTGGCAGAGGGATAGATAGATAGATAGATAGATAGATAGATAGATAGATAATGCAAGGTAGATAGAAAGATTGATAAGGTTGATAAATAAATAGAGGATGGAGGGTAGATAGATAGATAGATAGATAGATAGATAGATAGATAGATAGTTCAGATAGATGTAAGGTTAGTAGATAAATAGAGGACGGACGATAGATAGAATAGAAAAAAGATACAATACTGAACATTGCTACTAATATGGCACCTTTGTTGTCTTGAATAGTGACGTTCCCATTAGATGCAGAGACTGGGCTCTGGATAGAGAATACACCATTCTCAGCATCCGCATCGTTCACTCTGATTGTCTGAATAAGCTTCATTAACAAAGAGAGAATACTAATTAAAACTAGTTAATGAATAAAACATAAATACAAATAATAATTATAAAGAATTGGGTAATCTAGAAGCCATACTGGATGGGCAACAATAGCAGAGGGAGTGAATAAGACAACCACCTTTTGCTAAGTATATCACCCTTATTCTAGTTTATGTTGCATGCCTGTATCCATTGATTTTAGAGAGACAGCCTGGCCAAAGTCACTAAAATCCCTCTGAACTTGTAAAATGCGTTTGTCCAAAGCCACCAACGACACTCCCTTCTTAGGGTGTAGAACTAGAAATGGACATTTTTGCTTTTCAGTTTTTCTTGGAACATGTTTTCTTTTTTGCTATCCCTCTCTGTAATATTGCATTGGATCAGTCATTGCATACATATGGCAATGACATCATTGCCACACATAACAGTGGCAATGAATGGAGGAGGCGGAGCTTTACAGCTAAAACAGGCGTCATTATCTGGGATTAGAGTGATGCAGGAGCAATGAAAATCAGCAGAAGTTACTCCTCTTGGGGGGAGCAATTCAGAGGATGCTAGTTAAAAATGTGGGTTTTGGTCTGCTTTAAGTGTGGCCCCATCATGGCTTGTATAGTAATACTTAGTGATAGTAAAGTATAGGGCATAAAATTTTAGAAACAATAAAAAAATACATTTGTAAATAAATATATATATATATATATACATACCTGTCCTGGTTGAGCATTATCACACACATGTGGTTTGTATGACTCAGCCAGTGCTGGAGGATTGTCATTGACATCTAAGACCTGGATCACAACACCCACTTGTGACACCTGGGAAAGGCTGTCTGAAACAAAAACACAACACAGAGACACAACAAAGAAACACGACAGAAAGGAAAAAGAAAACACCATGGCAAAACAAAAACCCACAACAAAAATGTAAAAATAACACACAATACACCATACAAAACAAATGACACAAAAAAGAGAAATGTGTGAGTTTTCAAGGTACAAAGATCAAATAACAAAATAATAAGCTATGGTCACATTAGCTTTTATTTTATCTTTTAAATTGTTCCAATAGAGCAGTTCAGTTGCCCCCCTTGTGATTACTGTAACATGAGATACGTGTATACATTATAACAGATGGGAAAAGAGAGGCTACATAAATGTTTGGAAAATATCTGTAAGTGATATCCGCCCCTAGCATAAATATGCAATGTACATGCACCCACCTCTGAAGAATAAATGCCTCCCTAAGTCTACACACATGAAATAGCTGCACCCCACAAGCAAATCCCCCTCAGCCTCCCAAAATTCAAAATGAAGCATACGTATAGATACCCTCATCAGCCCCCTAGTATGAATATAGAGAGTGCACTGCCCTCCCAAATTAATCTGCATGTGTATAAATCCCCAGCCCCCAAATTGAATATGCAAAGTGCACATGGATTTTCCAATTAGCATACAAAAATATATTATGCATGGTGCAATCATATAACTCCTCCCCCCCTCCCCAATTGACTGACCCACCCCAAACCACAGAAAGAACTGTAGCGGTGCAGGAGGAGAAGGCACAAGTAGTTAAATGCTGAGTGCACATGGGGGATGCAAGGGGTCAAATGCATACTCTGGGGGTGTAAGGGGTTAAATGCATAGAGTGCAGAGACTGAGAAAGAGAATATAAAGTGGATGTCCAGTCTGTAAATAACCTCTCCGCCCACCTTCCTCTGCGCTGAGAAGCACACAGATGCTGCACTGAGAATGGACGCACAGGCGTGCACAATGGATTGCGGGCAAGGTAAGCTGGGGTTACCTACAGACTGGACTTCCGACTGCAGAGAACATGTGTGTGGAGGTGGAAGAGGGTGTAAGGGGTAAATGCCGAGAGTGTGTATGGGAAGGGGGCACAAGAGGTTCAATGCAAATGTAGAGGCATTAGGGTGCATCAAAGCACCGGCAATGGGTCTCTTTTCTTTTACTGTAGCAATAAAATGGGTACCCCCTACAGGTGGCCAAACGTGGCACAGGCCTAGGGTTGCCTAATGGGAAAAAATGGCCCTGGCTTGTCTTCAGCCAAGGTCAACTAACTGATCAATTGCACAAACCTTTGTGTCGATGATTAAAATGATCTCCCATCCAAAGCTGTATTGTTTAATAGAGTTAGATATTTGATCCCACTCACCGTCCTCAATAGCTCTTATGGCGACACTGTGCTCTTTCTTCAACTCTCGGTCCAAGAAAACGCTTGTTCTGATGATCCCATCTTCAGGGTTAATGGAGAACAAAGCCTCAGGATCGGATAGCGGGTCAATAGAGTAACTAGAGGAAAGATAAAAACTTTTTTGTAGCACTGTCTGACTTCAAAGCAGTCATGATTCTTACTAAGATTACTGGTATTTAAAAGCAGAACCTTAAATGGTGCTAACCAAATTTGGGCTGCTTTTATAAAGCTACTGATGAAGGCCCCGATTCAATAAGAGTTAAACAAATTCTCATGGTAGCAATAATGGTCTGGTCTGATATTAATATATTCATATTACAAAATGTTTTGAAAAACGTTTTTTTCCAAAAATATGGTGGTTTGGGGGTTAGAAAACTACTTTTAACCCATCGCCGCCAGCGCTCTGGGGTTTAAACAAGCATTTCACAGCGCGAGAATTTTTGGAGCGTGATTTGTTAATGAATATGCTGGGAGCCATTCGCTGTCATGCGCTCCCATACAGCGTGGAACCTGTCAAACAGCGACTCCTAACCCCGTATTCAACATTACCGCACACCGACTGAGTCGCTGTCAACAGCCGAACAACGGCCAAGCACAGCGAATACTAGCGGGCGCTGTGAAAATAACGCTACTGGCGCTCATCTGTCGCTACCTGGCGCTATTAATGAATTGGCCTCTAAGTCTTACCATGATTCTTAAAAAAATCCTTTATTAAATTATTTTCCCATCATCAACTGTCGAGGCACTCCCAACAGAGCACCAAATCTATTCTGAAGGTATAAGGGCTGGTATCCAGCATGGTTAGAGCCTGGCTGTGTGGCTTCTGAGCCATGGGGATACGAATGATAATGCTGGGCTGGTAGACTCAGGACGGGCAGAAACATGCATGTTATTTTACTGTTATTTGCAGAGAGTATTTACAGGTTTATGCTGCATTTGCCACATTTACCAAACAAAATGTGTCATGTTCACCTGACTACAACATCTGTGATGTAGTCACTTCTAGGTCAGCGTAGTTGGGCAAATGCTGGCCAACACTTGAGCAGTTCTCCAGCATTTAGCAGTCAAACCGTTTTTCAAGGTAAAATATCAGCAAATAGTCACTTTTCCTTGCATTCGCTGCTACAAATATAGTTCTGTTTGCCACCGTTATGGCTCAGTTCACCACTATGTTCTCAATTGCAGCGCACATGGCAAACTAAAGATGAGTTCACGAAAACCTGCAAATGTCGTAACTCAGGCCCTGTATATATATTTTTCATGGGAATCTGAAGAAATATATATTTTTTACAAACAGTGTATGTGATTTAAAGTCATTCAGCAGCCAAATTAAACCCCAAATGTTACTTATCTTTTGTCCCCTGCAGTTGATCTGTGTTAGTCCAGCGATCAGCAACTCACATGATTGCTTAATCCGAGCCCGCGTCACCGCCCTCACTTTCCACATTGCCATAGGCCTGACCTTTAGTTTGCTTGATCCGAGCCTGTGTCACGGCCCTCACTTTCCACATTGCCATAGGCCTGACCTTTAGTTTCCTTGATCCGAGCCTGCGTCACCGCCCTCACTTTCCACATTGCCATAGGCCTGACCTTTAGTTTGCTTGATCCGAGCCTGTGTCGCCGCCCTCACTTTCCACATTGCCATAGGCCTGACCTTTAGTTTGCTTGATCCGAGCCCGCGTCACCGCCCTCACTTTCCACATTGCCATAGGCCTGACCTTTAGTTTGCTTGATCCGAGCCTGTGTCACCGCCCTCACTTTCCACATTGCCATAGGCCTGACCTTTAGTTTGCTTGATCCGAGCCTGTGTCACCGCCCTCACTTTCCACATTGCCATAGGCCTGACCTTTAGTTTGCTTGATCCGAGCCCGCGTCACCGCCCTCACTTTCCACATTGCCATAGGCCTGACCTTTAGTTTGCTTGATCCGAGCCTGCGTCACCGCCCTCACTTTCCACATTGCCATAGGCCTGACCTTTAGTTTGCTTGATCCGAGCCTGCGTCACCGCCCTCACTTTCCACATTGCCATAGGCCTGACCTTTAGTTTGCTTGATCCGAGCCCGCGTCACCGCCCTCACTTTCCACATTGCCATAGGCCTGACCTTTAGTTTGCTTGATCCGAGCCCGCGTCACCGCCCTCACTTTCCACATTGCCATAGGCCTGACCTTTAGTTTGCTTGATCCGAGCCCGCGTCACCGCCCTCACTTTCCACATTGCCATAGGCCTGACCTTTAGTTTGCTTGATCCGAACCCGCGTCACCGCCCTCACTTTCCACATTGCCATAGGCCTGACCTTTAGTTTGCTTGATCCGAGCCCGCGTCACCGCCCTCACTTTCCACATTGCCATAGGCCTGACCTTTAGTTTGCTTGATCCGAGCCCGCGTCACCGCCCTCACTTTCCACATTGCCATAGGCCTGACCTTTAGTTCTAAGTCCTCTCCACACTACAATGGAGGGGGGGGGGGGCATGTCAGGCCTTGGCACACTACCTCCATTGCAATAAATGGAGAGGGCTTGGCAGCACCCCAATAACTGATGGCTAGTCGCAGGATCGTGGGCTGTGGTGTGGGCTCAGATCCAGAGATCACCTATTCGCTGGACTAACACTGATTAGCGGCGGAGGACAAAAGGATTGCCGAATCACTTTAGGCCAAGAATAAAAATACTTACAGTACATAAGTACAGTACAGATATCATTGTGCTCCAGCAGGAGAATTGATAATTATATCTAGAACTCATATATTCTTTTTTATACCATACAAAAGTATAGGCATAAAATAGTTGTTTGCCAGGCATACCGTATAGAGCTGCTCCGTAAATCAGGATCCCTGGCCTCTACTACTCCAACAAATGCACCAGGAGAAAGGTTTTCTTGAACACTAAGGATATAAGGATCCTGGGAAAAAACAGGGGGCTCATTCACATCTCCAACCGTCACCCTCACTGTGGTGACATCCTTAAAAGGTCCACGGCGAATATATTGAGGATCAATTACAGTGTTCATTACTTCAACACGGAATGTAAAAGAGCGACGAGATTCAAAATCCAGAGGCTAGAGAGATTAAAGGATAAGGGGTTAGTATATAGGTTGGGTGGCATTGAAAATATAGCTTAAAGATCGTACAAATTATAATCTATCCAGCTGTAGGAAAATATGTTTTAACCATTTTACCTGAACATGTAGCAGGTATACTGTCCAGTGATCGGGTTGTTTTTTGCCCCATCTCACTTACTCTGGAGTGGATTTTTCTGACCTTCCTACATTCCTGTTTTGTAGCCATTTATATCAGCTATAATGTTAGTTACAGCATGCAAGTGGTTCCTTCTATCAAAGGAAGTTATGCCACGCTATTGCTGCAGGGCTTAAATACAGAGGTGGCTGCAGGTGAGGCCTGCAGGAAATCACCCCCTGTGGGGTTTGTCTACCCACCTCATACCTACCACATACAGTAGGTTCTGGGCAGCAGAACATCCATAGAAAAAAAAATGACAGAAAACTTGTATTTGCCAATAGATGATGAAAAATGTACAGGAATTTATTTTGACAATTTCTAAGGCCCTTAGAAATGCTAAGGGTGCAATGCCAAGTATTAGCCTAACATGGGACCCTCCACATACTGGCTTGCGACTATGTGTGGTACTCATCAAGTCTCACCCCCCATACAGCCAGAAGCATCCGTCCTAGTGCTGATCAGAGCCTAAAGCTCGAAACACGTGTCCACTAGTTGGTTGTGTATGGCTGTGTAAATTTAACGCTAATCCTTGGCATTAGCGTTTCTAAGGGCCTTGGATGGCACAGAGACATAAAGAGATGATTTGCATAGCTTTGCCTGCTGTAAGGATAGATGGGTAATGCTATCTGTCCCTGTATTGGGTACTGTGCAAATACTTTCCGTTCTAAGAAAGCTCCTCTCTTCCTATAAATTCAAGTGAAAGACAGACAGAATGTTATTCAAGCATGTGGCTAATAATCAAGTAGGACAAAGATTCACAGTCTTGACCCCTGCACCCTCTCTACTGTAGTTAGGCCTACCTGCTGAATTGCCTGACTGTAAGACTTATATTTCGATAGATTCTAAATGTTTTGCTCCTCTATAGTTACCTTTTGTACTCTGAAAATGCCATCTTGACCCGCAGCATCAGCCATCACAGTAAAGGTATCCCCTGCATCGCCATCCAGAATGCTATATGACATTTCTGCATTCGCACCAATGTCCGGGTCATGTGCTCTCAGTCGACCAATCAAAGATCCAGGGGCAGTATCTTCTGACACAGTGAACTGGTAAAGGCCTGTAACAGATTTTGCAAAGTCCACTTTTACTGAAAATCTTGCTAGTACTCGCCTACTCACCTACAAAGTAATAATGCGATCACACTGTGAATTTGAAGAACATATTTTCCATCATGCTGCTTAAACCTAGGCATAAATACCAGCTAGCTTTATATTGTTGTTTCACATTCTCTCTATTAATTGGAGGGACCTGACCCTCAAGCAGACAAGCTGATAAAAGAGCTGATGTAAATAACAGCACCACATATGCTGTATCCAGAAAAGCTCAGAGAGGTTTGTGCTTGAAGGGGCTGGCTCTCCATCTTTGAATGCAGAGCCCAAAGGACATACCTCATCTGTCAATCCCAATCAGGTGAAGTAGATTTTTTGTTGATTGTCTGTTGAGTGAGAAAGGCTCTCTCAAAGTGCCCCACCAAATCCTTTGAGGGGGGGGGCATCATAAACTAATAGGTTACAATCATATCACATTCGGAACAGAGCCATTATGCCCCCCATTTCTGACCACAGAAATGTCAGAGAGACAGAAAATATATACACATTGTCCAGGCTGGCTTGTGGCCACCTTGAATGCTTGCCCAGTAAAATCCATGTGCCATCACATACATGGGCCATTGGTGTGCTATGGGTATGCAACGGACATGAGTATATTACAGAAGATGAGGAGTCATATTGTGTATGTGACCAATAAACCAATAATTTGATGTTTTGGGGCAGCAATATTAATAGCTTGCTGAATGCAAAAATAGAAAGACGACCAAATTAATTAAACTATGATTTGATTAATGAAGTTTGTTGTGTCTGGTTCTTCCATTGAAATTAGTTGTCGTCTCTCACCCAAGATACTAAGGATTTTAATGTAATAAGACTGATTGCTTACATAAAAACTCCACTGGGGGCCCACTCTTTTTTTGGCTTCCCAACCCACTTTTTCTTTCTTATAGATAATTGTAGGTCCTGAAGAAAGGTTTTATTTTGTTACACAATCCAAAAAACGCGTGTGGGCATCTTTAGTTGCCAACAAGCTGTGAATCCTATGCCATGAAGGTGGACAGCATGGGGCCAGATTCCCACCCCATTGTTCAGCCTCTATGCACCTCCCTTCTTAATGCAGTAATGCTGATTTAGGTCCACCAAGTTAAAGGCCAAATCCAGGCATTTTATTATGAATAGAAAAGTAAAGCTTTAACTGACGCAACAGTAGCAAATATCTCCCCTTCCCGAATGTGCTGACAAACTAGAGAGTTTAATCTTCAGAAAAGCCACTGAATTATAGATTTTTGAGTGGCAGTGGAACAACATGTTTTTTTCTGTCCAACACATGCTGGTCCCTGTCCCCTGGCATGTTTTTCTTCATTCTATTGAACAGGTTGCTCGCATAAGGATTGATTCAGCACCGTATTTTTTTTACCCCTTTTTCTCATGATTGTGTTTCTCTGTAATATTCAGCATCATATTTAGCTGTTCAGTTTTTCAAAAAACGTTTGCACTGCTAAATATGGTGCTTAATTGCAAAAAATCACGGCAAAAATCATACGAAAAGCGTCTTCTCTCAAAAACACGTGCAGAAAAAATACTCCCAATGTAGAATCAATCCTATAGTGCAGATTAGTTGCATGTCCTGTTCTGCTTCCATCGCCTAGCCCTGGTGAAGGCAGGGTAGTGCCTTACGTTTTTACTTATTTAGCCAACACATTTTTTACCTGCAATACAAGATTTCTGAACCTTCCTACCTGTCACTTCAGCCAATTTTAGAATACCTGACAGTTATTTGGAGTAAGACTTGATTTACCAAATCTTTAGCATGGCCCCCTATAAAACTGTCTACCCTACCCCCAAAGCTTACTGCCTTTTGATGAAGTTAAAATAATCCCAATGACACCCTCTGGTCTAATAGTTATACATTTACATAGTTAATATAGTTGAAAAAATACATATATTCATCAAGTTCCACCAACGGATGGGTTGAGGAAAATTATTATTTATTAAATTGCAGATAAAGCAAAACAACCAATAAGCCTCTCCTCCTGATTGCTATTAAAAGCACATCAACAACTCTTACTTTGAGGAAATTTTGGTGGATTGTCATTGACATCTGTTAGGGTGATCGTAACTGTTGTGGAGCCTGAAAGACCTCCAACATGGCCTCCCATATCCTTGGCTTGAATGACAACAAGAAACTCATCTTGGGTCTCACGGTCCATGTTTGGGATGGCAGTGCGGATCACACCTGGAAAGACAGAGGGGCATGTCATCAGGCTTGAAAAGGTTTTTTTTTTATATGGCTTCCTGTGCCACCACCTAGTTAAACCCCTAACAATCTAGACATTTCTTGTTATTTACTTCAAAGTAAATTTCTCTTTGTATTGCCTTCATTGTTGAAGCATAGATGTCTCCAGTAATTGTTGTCTTGTGTGGCATGCATTCTAGTATCCCAAAATTCCACTGCCATGACCTTATCAGCTAACTACTGCACACAGAATTTCTTTGGAGTTGGTGATCCCTGGTGCTTCCATTGCAGGTTGGCTCTTGTTTTGTCTCTGGATCGCGGTGATGGAACCGTGTTTCATCAACTGTAACAATTTGAGCATAGAAGTCTCCCGGATATTTTCTAAGTATGTCTTAGTTCTGTTGTCTAAATTGCTGGCAACATGTTGTTTGCTTAATACTGGAAACTAACTAAAATGCCTAATTTATTAGCTGACTTGGACTCACAATCTTTCAAAATTATAGCCTTTACTTTATGGCACATTTTTCTTCAACAGGTCGCCCTGAACAGGGGTCATCTTCAAATGATCCCCTACCCCATTTAAATTGCTTGGCCCAACCCTTCCTTGGTAGTGAGAAGGTGCATCATCACCATATACAGCAATCATACTTTCAAACATTTGTTCAGGATGATTTTCTTTTTGTGTAAGCAATGTAATCATGGAACAATGCTCCAGTGCTTTCATTAGAACATGTTCACCTTCCTGCACCCCCTGTTGCTGGCTTATCTTCCCATGACTGTCTAGAAATCACATGGGGTCTAGAAGGTCTGGATGTGAGAGTGCTACTGCCAGTCGCTGCAGTAATCCTCCAATAGGAAACACTGTGTGCGGATGATCCTGGTAGAAGCGCTCCCACAGTGACCTGCAATTTGGGGTAAAAGTTACACTCGTTCCAGTAACACCTGAAGGTGGCCATTGAGGAAAAAAAAAGACATCTGAACTGTCTAAGATAATTGCCCATGTTATCGTAGCAGGAGTCGACAGGCTTCTTAATTGTATGCTTAATAAGCATTACTTTAGCTTTGTTCACAGAATTAGACACTTTAATTATCACCTATTATCTGAAGCTGTCTTTTCACTATTCATCAAAAGTTACTAAAATTCTACCAAGTTCAGCAACAAAATATTTATTATGAGCTGCTCTGTGAGGGTTATGTGGGCGAGCTTCTTGCTGCAGTTTTCTCGCTGCTACTAAATTGCTACAGAAAGCGATTTTGTTGCTGGATAAATGAATTGTAGTCATTAGAGGGGCTGTGTTACAGCAATCCCAGCCATTTGCAGCTCCTGTCGCTGAGCGATCGCCTTTCAGCAGCATCTTGAGCTAGCTACAAATCGCCAGCTATCAATCACTACTGATAACTACTGATGTTATTCAATGGAGCCGCTTGATGTTTTTCAGTGGAGCTGCTAATGTTTGACAGAGCAGCCGTTTGTAGCTGCATAGGCTTCAATTATAACAAGCTACAGCAGCCACCTGAAGCTAGCTCCAAATCGCTAGAGTTAGAGCCTCTAATCTGCTACAAATCTCTGGGGTAGCATGAGCCCAAGGAAATGGCCAAAGAAAATGTATTCGATTTAGGAGCAGAAAGCTGACAGCGGTATGCTAGTAGTGCAGTATGTTTCAAAAGTATGTTACAAAAACATTAAAGCGAACCTCCTAAGAAAAAAAAATAGGCAGTTTGCCAACCCCCTGCAGCCCCAGTACATCCTGATTTGGGATGTCCCATTATATAGCAAGAACAAGCAAGCCCTCCTGTCCCATCCTTCGGCCTACTTTTGGTGGGCAAACGGGTTTACAAGGGGAGGTGCTTATCATAGGTTCTCATCTGTCCGGCCAACCTGATTGATCACATAGGAGAGCAGAAATGCCTTAGGCAAGAATCTTTGCTCTATATTGGGATTGCTTATTTTTGCTATGTAGAAGGGCATCCAAAATCTGCAGTGAGGAGTGTCATCGACCGGAGGTCTACTTTAAGCACAAAAAAAATACAGACAGGCTATTGCAAGGGAAAGAGTGAACTTAGTAGTAGTTAAAGCCAAGCAATCAGTTAAAGCCATCTTAAAAGAATTTTGGACCACTAAATAATGCTTTGGGGTGTTGTGCAGTGTTAAAGTAAATAGCAAGACTAAGAACAGTGATCATCATCCTCTAACCTCTTAACTTGGCTCTGGGATAATCTCACTAAACCTGAGCGAATCTTAAACATAACCTTTGATAAATCACATATTCTGCCAAAAAATACTAACTTTAAACCTTTACCTGTTTGTGGATCCACAGAGAAATATGGCTGACCTTCCAGCACAGTGTACACTAGTCTGGCGCTGTTGCCATATGTTGGGTCATCAGCATCGCTGGCTGTCACTTGGATCACAGAGGTTCCTGTAAGGTTTGATTTGATACATTTTCACCAAGCAGTGGCCATCACATTCATATACTGTACTACATAACCTATATTCCAGTGTTAGCCTATGTGCTTGCTGCCTTGATCCATCACAGCCAGGACACACTCAAGAGAGACCCTTTTTGCTGGAATCTGGGGTGTACATCAAAGACAGACATTTCTGAGAACTAGAGCAGACTGTACAAGCATTAAGAGAAGGGAAAATAGCTGTGATGGATTAAGCCAGTGGGAGGACAGGTAAGTATCCAGGCAGCCCAAATCCAGCCTCTGTAGATACAGGGAGGAATGGTAATATGGCGAACTAGGTGCACTTTGGGTAAACCTTGCTGTGTGTGAATGGCAACCTGTATCTCAGTGAATTTTGTAATTTGAACACAGTAAATTTGAACAATAAAACATGTTCCAGTTTCTTCCCAAAAATCACCTGCCCATAGGGAATCTTTAAAGATCTATCTGTAATGGTGGGCCCATCATACTTCCAATGAGGTATGGATATTTTTTAGTAATATGGGAATAACAACACCCTATGGGATATGCAGGATTATGCATTTTTCTGCATAGTTCACCTGTTGTTGTCATATCCAAGCAAATACATTGGAAAGTTAGTCGTTGGGCAGTGACCTATAGTAACAGCCTAAAACAGGGGTCCCCAACCTGTAGCTCAGGGGGCCACATGTTGCTCAGTGACCCCTGCTGTAGAGCTTGCAGACTGTATCCTGGGCTGAACACTTGCGGAGGTCTAGCACACTATTGAGGCTAGGGGGGTATAGGGCCCCTTGGGTTAAGCTCCCTGGGTGAGCCACTTAGAGGTTAATGTTGACTTAACCAGTGGAGAGGTATGCGAAGGTACATCCCGTGCCATACTGCTTTCCATCCCGCCACCTTCTTTGGACGTGAAGAAGCTGGAAATTAGAGTGCAGTAAGCCAGCATGACTCTCCTGCCCATATCTGCCATTAATCACCTTTTGGCTGGGGGATCCACTTCTGTGTATTAAGTATTTTATGTGCAGGGAAGATTGTAGGTCTATCTGTTTATTCTTTTTTGGGAAGGTTCCATGTTGAATAAACCATAATTTTTATACCTTCGAGTACTTCAAGTACTGTATTTTGAATTGTTTACTTTCCTATAAGAATTATATGACTCTTATATGATGTGATCTATTCGCATCAAAAGTGGCTTCTGACCATCTCTCGATAAATGTGGCTGTCATGGTATAAAGAGTTGGGGTCCCTGATCCAAAATATATTAAGAATGAAGGAGAAAGAAATCAAACAACATCCATTCCTTGACTATTGTTTTGCCCCACATTTTTAGCCATCTGTGGGGCAAAAAAACACACACATAACTTAACTGCGTTCATTATCCTGCAGTCTTGATTCCATGTAATTCCAACTGCTAAAATGCTGTGCATCCTCAGGCTGCCAGTACAACCCCCAACTGGGTTCACCTACTAGGCCAGACTGTCATGGCATGCACCCCTCCCTGCAATCAGCAAGGGGGACCTGCTGCTCTGTGATGGGAGACAGGGTCACACCCCCTGAGCTGGTTGTGGAGTTAAGGCAAGGCTACAGGAGGTTAGATAGAATATATGGTAGTGCTTGTATAGCCTTTCCAGTTTCTATTTTTCTGCATATATTTGATCTAAAAAACACACAATTTTCACACAAGTCCTTAAAGTGGACCAACACCCAGGGGGGATCGGCCGATCAGATCCCTCCCCGTGGGGCATCTGAAATCGGGATGTCCCGCGGGGTGAAACCCCCCAGGAAGCCCACAATCCTACCTTTTCCACATTCCAGCGGCGCATGCGCGTCCGCCACCGCCGCCTCCCGCGCGTCCCTCTAGCAGGGCGCGCTCCTGCGCCGGCCGTTTGGGGTGCCCCACCAAAGTAGACCAAAACCCAGGATAGTCAAAATCCTGGGTGCTGGTCCACTTTAAAGTAGATAAAGAGAACCAAATCCAACTATTGAGTTAAATGTGTGTATTAGAATTAGAGGCAATTTATTTATTGAGGAAAATGATCCAATTCCACACATCAGATGTGGAAGTAAAAAGTAATGTTTAGGAAAAGGATAAACACTGCATTCCAGCATAAAATCCTCATCCTATCTGTGAAACATGGTGATGGTAGTATCATGGTGTTTTGCTGCATATGGGCCAGGACAGATATTATTGATACACCAATTTATTCTGATTTGTACCAGCAAATCCTAAAGCAAAGTTCATCTGTACATGAGATGAAACTCAAGAGAATGTGTGACATGTAACAAGACAACCTCCCCAAGCACACAAATCACAAAGTCAAAAGTTTGACCTTAAATTGGAACTATAGGCAAGTCACCACTTCCTCATTCATGGTGTATGGCACAAAATAGCAGTTAATCACATGACTGCTGGTGGCCAATATGAATTTCCTAGTGTGCTTGCACATCCAACCTGAAGACTTTCCGTTGGTCACGTGTTTAATCGCCATTTTTTGCCATACACCATGAATAAGGAAGTGGTGACTTCCCTATAGTTGCTCCTCAATCCAGTAAAAGGACCTGAAGCCACAAATTCACCATCATAATGGTTAAGTTGAAGGTTTTTAGCATGGAGGAACTAAGATGAGCAGGACAAATCAGCAACTAGTGGAAACATTTAGATGCAGTTATTACAGGAGTAATACCAGATACTGAATACAAAGGTTTGCATACATTTACACTCAAGGATAAGCAACATTGGATCATTGTCCTCAATAATGACCGAGTCTAATATTATTGACTTCTATGTTTTTCTTTAGTTCTTCATCAAACGTAAGGCCTTGTGTGAAAATCTAATCTGGTTTTTGGGACAATTTATGCAGAAATATAGTCAGCCAGGTTTGCAAACTTCTAAGCACAGTTGTATATTTTGCCCACATGTGGCATATAACTACTTTCTCCAGTCCAGCCGAATTTTTTAACTTTTACCCATGGAAAAAGGATTTTAAAGAATACATTCAAGATGACTAAAACCAGGATTTTCACTATCCTGGGTTTGTTCCACGTTACAGGGGCATCCTGATTTGGGATGTCCCTATGTGTGAAACCCCTGGGATCGGCCAAAATCTTACATCGATCCCCATTGCCACTGTGCATTCACAAGCTCTCCTTCATAATAATGCCTTGCAATGAATACTAACTGAATGGAATTGCCAGGTGCCTGGTATGGGGACTGAGATAAGATTACAGGCCATTCTGGGGGTTTCCCACAGTATCAAATCCCAAATTGGTCTCCCCCTGGGGAGGATCTTTACCTGGTCCCGGAGTCTTTTAGATTGTAGGACCAGGTGTCATAGCTTTTGGACCACTATATTTTGATGATAAAACTTGAAACATTGTTAGTATTCGATTTAAGCAGAAAAGTCCTGCTTCTGTCTAAAGAAACCCTAAAGACTAAACAATGAAGTGTAAAATCAATGCATACTTGCTTTACCTCCCAGGAGGTTGATTTCTGATAGCTTGCGATCTCAGTAGGGTGTGGTTTTTTGCTATTGCCTGTTCTAAGAACTCCAATTTTTCCAGTACTCTGTGAATTCCGGACTGGGATTGATACGTTCCATCTGTGAATATCTGCTCTTTTCAGTATGTTGTCCAGCATACGCCCAGTATTTAAGTGAATAGTGGTGTCCAGTGGCATTTCACCCTTTCACGGCTCATACAGTACTTTTTTCTGTCGTTTTACTCATTGGACTCAGCTAGACAACTAAAGACTGAAGCAGCAAAGACAGAGACAAATGGTGCTTTTTTTCTGTAAATAACAATTAGGGGAATCCCACTATTCCCCAACAATTTATCCTCAAAGAATGGCACCACTGTGAAGGTTAATAAATCATTTTATTTATCCCCAAAAATCCTTATATATGATTACATATAGAGCAGACACTTTAAAAACCTCATAAAAACACAAAACACAAGACCTAGGAAGGGGAAAGGGCAGGAGGGAGGGGAGAGGGGGAGAGGAAACAAAGCACAATCCCCCCAAGAGCAGGATATGATGGCTATTGCTACATTAAATAGTATCTAATAAATAATAAACCTGTAAATAATGGTCCGGCTAAAACAATAATTCATAGTGCTATTTAGGTAAAACTCTCAATATCTAATATCTGTGGCAAAATTATTATAAAGTGCTAAGTGCAAATGTGCTAATATAAGAGGACCACCAGGAGCCAAAAACAGGTATCAATAACAAAGAGGTAACTCACATGTCCAAAGTAGCCATCAAATCATCCCCCCACACACTCCCGCACGTCCACTGTCGCCGCGTTGCGTGACGACGCGCGTCACTTCTCCAGGACAAATGGAGCACATGCCTAACCCCCACCCTCCTCCTTAAATACTCACAACCGCATCCGTTCCCCTGCCGCGCGCCGAATCTCCGTGGCGAGACGGAGGACGCGCAGCCTGAAGCCTTAGCCGGACCATTAGATACTATTTAATGTAGCAATAGCCATCCTGCTCTTGGGGGGATTGCGCTTTGTTTCCTCTCCCCCTCTCCCCTCCCTCCTGCCCTTTCCCCTTCCTAGGTCTTGTGTTTTGTGTTTTTATGAGGTTTTTAAAGTGTCTGCTCTATATGTAATCATATATAAGGATTTTTTTGGATAAATAAAATGATTTATTAACCTTCACAGTGGTGCCATTCTTTGAGGATAAATTGTTGGGGAATAGTGGGATTCCCCTAATTGTTGTCTGTATTAGAAGGGTGCATTACAGCACACCTATCCTCTATTTGAGCACACTGGATTTATAGATCAGCTGGTGCAGGTTTACCCCTTTCTGTTCTTTCTGTAAATGATGAGCACATATATATTAGATAAGGTGGAGGAGCAACAATGATGGGGCCCCCCTGGCCTTCTGCCCCCCAGTGTGGTAGCACCCCCCCAAGTTACGCCCCTGGTGATTGCTCACACAGTGTGATGCAGGAGGGTTGCATCTACCTCTTGGCCTCGAAATAGGTGGTCTTGCTAGAAAAAAGCTGGCTATAAAAAAGGGGCTGCAAAACAATGTTACGCAGCTGCACAGTTAGATAGATCAGTTTCATGGGAAGTAATCAAATGCTTTGATTTTACACTATTTTTTAATCCTTTGCTCCTGGTCTCATGTAAGCGTAGCCCTTAAAACAGCTGGTAGATGAGTTGCATGATTTAAAATGTCTGCCCAGGATGTTACATCATGTCATTACCCTCCTCTCTGGCAGCCTGTCACTTTCATAGGATGACTCATTATGTCTGGCACATCTGCGTTATGAGGACATCAATCTCTGGCCTCTAATATCCCTGTCGCTTAAGTATGTCTAAATACAAAGACCTCAGGTCCCCCCTCACCTACGTTGGACATCTCTGGCACAGAGGCCCGGTAGGGAGGGTGCAGGAAAACAGGGGGGTTGTCATTAATGTCTTGCACCTTGATGATAAATTGAGAGGGGGGTTCAAGTGGTCGAAGGGTGATTTTATCCACAGCCTGTGCTAGCAGCACATATTCCTCCTTTTCTTCTCGATCCAGAGACTTTGTTACATGAATGTTGCCCGTTTTCTCATCAATGACAAAGACAGAACCGGCCCCTTCTCCAGTCAGGATATATTTGGCTCGTCCTTCTCCTCGATCTGCGTCAGTGTGCAGCTGTAAGACCATAACGCAAGTTACATCAAAAATACCATGAGTAATGCTCTTCACAAGCTGCTATTTAAAGCTGATCTATCCTAAAAAAACATGCTAGATGACAGGAGGAAGGGTTACTTATATATGTCAAAACAAAATCCCACCAAGCTGGAAGGAAAGAAATCAAGGGGTGACAGATTTTGGAACATGTACTTTTATTCATACAAGGAGATCCTTTTATTATATTTTGACTTAACAGTCCTTATTGTTTTTTGACTTATCAGTCCTTATATGTATATGTATGCTGAAGAGCCACCCACTGCACTAGGAACATCCCTATGGCTTTTTCATAGCATAGCTGTACAGGAAGCCACAGGACATAGTTAAAATGACATAGATATGATTGTTTGAACTTTGTGATGTCTAGGGACATATTTACATGTTATTTTGAGAGGAAAAATTCTTATGGTTTAATGAACACACGTGGCCTAGTTTACTATATTTAGCAAAAGAATAATGGAAAAATAAGTGGATACCTTTTGTATGAGTTTAGCATTCAGTAAACCTTCTCTAAAAAACATTCATCCCCTGTAGCTGGACTGGAATCAAAAAGATTCCAGGTCTGGTCACTAACCTGCCCCCGGGGCATCATATATCGAGTGCCCCGCTGTGTGAAACCCCCCAGAGCGCTTGTAATCTTACCCGATCCCAGAAGGTCCAACGATGCTGTCTTTGCGGTTCCCTGTACCCAGCCATTCAGGCCAGGCATGAGGATGCATGCACTCCACAGGGGCACCGGGGATGCGACCACCGACCCGCCTATGCCAATGCGAAGTTCAAAACAGTTGCTCTATGCCACGCATTATTATGCCCTGTGGGAATGGTGGAAAAGTGAGTGATCTGGGGGGTTTCACACAGGGGGGCATCCTACATAGGGATGCCCAGTGGCAGGGACCTGTTACTAGGGTAGTAAAAATCCTGGTGATTGGTCCATTTTAAAGGATATCTATCATTTGCCATCTGGTCTTGCAACTGTCTTTATGTATATCAACTTCTCAGTTGATAAATCCGTTACTTTCTCCTGCTGCAGGGTGAACTTGTTACTTTGAGATATACTGGCCCCCCTATGGGAAACCCCCCAGATCTCCTGAAGAAACTCACCTCTTCCCGGTCCTACGGCGCATGCAGGGCCGTTCGTCCAATCAGCGCACTGAGAGCCGCTGACATCACGTTGTCTAAGCCAGCGCCTAAGGCCAGCGGTTCTGAGCACACTGGCGACATCCCCCGCTTCCCTCTAATAGGGATCATGGCCACGCCGGCCATCCACAAATGCCCTGGTAGAGGGATAGTGGGGATGCGGCCACGGCTCGCGCATGCGCTATTGGACTTGGAAGCAAGGAAAGTGTACGAGACAACCTAGCGGGGTTTCACACAGCGGGGCATCCCGATTTTGGGTGACCCGGGGGGAGGGAATCAATTGGTCCGCTTTAAAATATCTCATGAAAATAGAGGATATTTTATGCAATATTTGAGAATAAAGCAGGAGGGGTAATGATTCATATAAGATAGAATGTTACTGTAGTTTATAAATACTTAAAGAGGCACAAAAGCCTCTTCAATAATCCCTGAGGCTGATTCCCTATCCTTGGAGCATCCCGATTTGGCATGCCCTGCTGTGTGAAATCCCCCCGATGACCTTGTTTGCTCACCTCGCAGGCAATCATACGGCTCAAGATGCAACATCACCCAAATCGGAATGCCCCAGGCATAGTGAAAAATCACAGGTTTCATTCCACTTTAATGCTGCACCATGACACGTCCTTTTACAACACCAAAATGGCAGAGAAGAAAGTTGCTTTGCTTGGAATACATAATATAAATCTAATCAGCTGTATGATTGGAGGTGGTCTACTCTGCGTCTGCTAAGCTCACACTACTAACCAGACACGTGTGAAAATGTATACAGTATAATGGAAAAAAATGGAAAAATGTGTCTGGGGTGGCAGCACAATTGGTTACAGCAAGGCCAAAAACCTATACCCACTGCACTGCACCACAGTTTCTTATATGTCACTGAAATCTTAAATAAATAAATAATTAAATAACTGGTGCTCGCAGTATAAAGACCTGTTAAAAACAGGTAGAAACATAAATACGTCATAGCACTCTATAACAGTCTATTTAAAAGGAAAGTCCACTTTTAATGGCATTTTTGAAAGTGTATATATTTTTTTGTGTCAAATGATGTTCTCCAGGTGCTGAGCTGATCTAGTATTTTTTTTATTTTTTCTCATTTTAGCAAATGTGTGTTCTAGCAGTTTGCAATGCTAGCAATCCATTGGTCTTGGCATCTGTGCACCAGGTCTGTACACCAAGATCTACAAGAAGAGAGAAGTGAGCCATCTATTCAAAGAACACTTAAAGTGGACCAAAACCCAGGATTTTGACTATCCCTGGTTTTGGTCCTTGTCCCTGGGGCACCCCGATGTGAAATTCCCAAGATCGCCGAAACCAACTCACCTCTTCCCGGTCCTACGGCGCATGCGTGTCCTCTGGCAAGTGACTTTGAGTGCACTGACGACTGCATCCCCTGCTACCCTCTAACAAGGATCGTGCCCGAGCCGGGCATTTATAAATGGCACGAGCACGCGCCCTGTTAGAGGGATAGTGGGGATGTGACTCGCTCATGCGGCACTGGACCGGGAAAGAAGTATATGGGCAACCTGGGAGGTTGCTAATTTTATAGACTTCCGTGATGATCGAATCTGTTGTAGGTAGCATCCAAGTCTGCAAGCATCCCAGTCACATACTAGCGTTGCTTGTGATCCCAAAATACAGAAGAAACTCGCCTCGTCCTCATGAAGCTCTATATGACGGGGGGCAGGAAACAGCTGTCAGATAGAGGTGTGCTGGGAAATGGTGAGTATCTCTCTAATGCAGGGCTGACTAGTTGTGAAGGAGGGATAGGTTAGTTTAGAGTCCTTGTGTTCCCGGACCCTCCCTTTTTTATAGTTGTGATCTGGTGCAGAGAGGCTCTCCATTAATGTGGAGAGCTTCTGAATCTTTTATCATAGATGGCCCTCAAGATGACTGCCTTACCTATTTTTATAAAGCTTTAATTTTCTTATTAGCGTGGCTCTCAGTATTATGATGACATGACATAGGGTGAATTTGTTTCTCTGTTTAGGAGGGCAGAATATATTCGCTCTGTATAAATAAATAATTGTAAATGGCTACTTTGTGCTATTGCCTGCCGAGTTATTAAATAAGGCCCTTTAATGTAATCCCTTCTGATGATCTCTTATCTAGCGATGGAGAACACATTTTACAGCTGTTTGCAATCACGATTTTTCGCATTACGAAAGCGTCGACAAGCCGCGAGTTTGATTTAGACATATTCCTACCCCACTGGAGCTTATAATCTAATTTTCCTGCCACATACACACAAAGACACAGCCTGATGCCCATTTAGGCAGAAAGCAATTAACCTACCAGTATGTCTCTGGCTTATGGGAAAAAGCCGGAGTACAGGAATAAAGCTCAGGCCGGCATGGGAAGAACATGGGCGCCTTGCTTGCTTCAGTTCCGACTCCAGGATGTCATGATCAATCTTGGCCATTCCTCATGTGCCATTGTCACTATTACATGCAATAATGCAGATAATGCAGCGTGTAATGTCATCAACCGATAAAATAGGATATAGCGCTTTCATTTCCTTGCTGACATTCAGTTATTTATTTCCATCTGTTTCTATGGCTGCCAATATAACGCCAATATGAGCAGCCATAAATCCAAGCCATACATGCTAGAGGTAACCTGGCTCCACAGACCACTTTCTATAGTGCTTTCCAAGTAGGCCACTCAACAAATACAGGCAACCATTACTGAATTGCTTCACCACAATACGCCCACCTCACCTCACTGACTGCTTCCTGAAGTCTTCCCTAGTTACACTACAACAACATGACAGCACTGTCTCAGATTCTTCTTAACATATATAAATAGGAAGGAGCTGGATGCCTATAACAAACGATTCAAATAATAGTAGGTCCCCTTTAAAGTGGATCAAAACCCAGCACAATCAGCCTGGGAATATTTAAGATTCCCGGGCCGATCGATTCCCTCCCCCCAGGACATCCAAAATTGGGATGCCCCGCTGTGTAAAACCCCTGTTCACTTACCTTGCTTCCCAGTCCAACAGTGCATGTGCGAGCTACATCCCTGCTATCCATCTAGCAAGGCGCGTGCCTGCGCCAGCCATTTGTGAATGGCCGGCGCAGGCACGCTCCCTGTTAGAGGGAAGCGGGGGCTGCGGCCGGCAGTGCTGATTGGACGAGCGGGCGTGCATGCGCCGTAGGACCGGGAAGAAGTGAGTGAGTTTGGCCGACCTTCGGAGTTTCACACAGCGGGGCACCCCTGATCGGGGTGTCCCGGGGGAAAGGACCAAAACCCAGGATAGTCAAAATCCTGGTCCACTTTGACAATATCCCTCTGGATATCCATATGTGTAGGAAATCAAGGCAACTGGACTTGCTGTTTTATTCTCTTGAGGACACGCTAGTCACCCATCAGACTAGCAAAATGCCTTGAAGAGACTAAAACAGCAAAACCATCTGCCTTGATTTTTTCTACAGATACGCCGTGACCTGGATGAATGAGGCCCTTTATCGGTGACGTACTAGGATGCCTGGGGCCCATCAGTAGAACTGACCTTTGGGGGCCACCCCACACATAGATGCAAGTATTACCACCTTACTTTCTGGGCTCATGCACAGAAACATTATGCCATGCTGTATTGTCTCCAGATAACAGTATGGCTGGGATAACCCCCCCCGTATACATAATGGGAGTGGCAACACATTCCCTCTATTGCAGAAAATGTAGGGGGCATGTCAGCATCACTGTGACTGGTGGTGGGCATGGCTTGGCGTCATGAAGGCAGATGTGACAGATGATCATATATCATAAGGGACACGATCTGGATAAGATACAGAGCACTGGACTAGAAGCGATCATCTGTGGGAGCCAAAATATTAGTACTGTATAGCGTTTTTTTTGTAGCCTAGACAATTACTTTATAGAGGAATCTTAAAAATGTATAGAGAAACCTTAGAAATTCACATTCTAGGGTATTGTTTCTCCATGGCAGGGCATCCTAATTTGCGATGCCCAGCTGTGTGAATCCTCTGAGACCACTGAAATAATCAACGCTTCCTGGTTCTCTTGTGGGCCGCTTTGGGTATGTCCTGGTGCGGGTAAACGTCTCAGGTAGAGGTATGCCAGGGCATTGCCTAGATGCAGTGAGGGCTCCAACAGGAGGTAAATCGAATAAATTGAGCAATCCGGGGGGGGTTTACACAGCGGGGCGTCCCAATTCAGGATGCTTTATTAAGAGGAAAACTTCTGTCTTGAGGGAATGGTTGCTCCTCTTTAAGGGGTAGGGCACTTGCAATATATGCACACTGGTGACGCCCGCCCTTAGTGTTTGCTAATTTGTTTGCGGTAAGCTGGAAATCAGACCAATCTGAGCCAATGCTGTTCTGCCCTGCTACCAGTCACTAAGACCCCCTCATCGATTGGTTGCAGGGGTGTGCAGACCATGGCTTAGGCCCTTATTTATCACGGGCTAGCGCCAGGTAGTGTCTGACGAGCGCCAGGTAGCGGCAGCTAACGGCGACTACCGACTCAAGTACGCCCGGCGGCGGTCACAATGACGCATTTATCAAGCAAAATGAGGCTAGCGCCGGCTAGCGCGGCATTCATCATGAAGCCACCTGGACCGAACAGCGCCGCTGCAAATTCCCTCACAGCGCCAGGTATGAGCTGTCGCTCCCTGGCGATGTCCAATGCATTTCAATGGAGCAATCTATAATTAATCATAATTAATTGGTAATAATTTTTTTTTTTTAATGTCAAAAATTCGGAGACCACTTCTGCAATGTTAGGATTTATTTTTAAGTAAAAAAAAAAATTAAAAAAAATTTGTGCAGAATTGATCTAACAGGTCTGAGATTAATGTATTCATATTACAAAATGAATCTAAAAACATGTATAATGTTACATTCAAAAAATATGGTTGTTTAGGGGTTAAAAACTAGTTAATACCCATCGCCGCCAGCGCTCTGGGGTTTAAACAAGGAATGGACAGCGACAGCACATTCGGAGCGTGATTTGTTAATGAATATGAAGCTAGCCGTTCGCTCTGGCCATTCGTTGTCAGGCGCTCACATACAACGCTGAACCTGTGAAACAGCGACCCCCCAGCCCGTATTCAACATTACCGCACACCGACTGAGTCGCTGTCATCAAGCTAACGCCGGCCAAGCACAGCGAATACTGGCTGGCGCTGAAAAAATCACGCTACAGTCGCTCATCTGACGCTACCTGGCGCTATTAATGAATCGGCCTCCCCGTTCGGTCTGGCCTCCAGCACATCAACGGCCAGGCCTGAAGCATGAATCAGCACCAGAGCTGGTGGTAATGGAACAGTCCAGCTATAACACCTCAGACTATGGTGGCTTTAGAGGAACAAATTAAAACAGCTCTGGCTGCTGTTGCCATTTAGAGAACCATAAGGAAGCCTGTGAATTGCGTATGTGTTCAGAATAGAATAGTGCTGAAGGGCTCTCTACACAGGTTAAATGAAAAAAGCCAGAACCGTTAAGGTAAGCCTTGTTATTCTAAGTATGTCACACACCCCGCTTCAGAATATTCATAACACGTGGGTAATACCGACCTGAAGGGGCGTTCCTGCAGAGATGATAGTAAAAAGAAAGCCCCTCCCTGATCCATAAATACCTGGGACCTCCCACTCATCACCCAGTTTTCCATCTCTGCAGACGGCGAGCAAGTCAGAAGATGATGTCTCCTCCTTGCACAGGGGGATTTAAGGTAGCCGGGATGATTCCCGGCCCGTTACTTATTATTTCCGTTTGGACCCCTTTTTTCTCTTGAACATATATGCCTCCCAGCCGTGGCTGCAGGTCCAGGCGAGGGTAGATTGGCACCTCTGGTGCTCAGGAGCAACGCTCCGCCGTGAGACCCTATACAAGAGGGTAGGCGGCTTCACCGGGTTGGTGACCCCGGTTTGGGATGCCCTGTCCCTTAGCCTTAACATGGGAATGGCCCTCCCAGGATCCCTTTCCACTGTGGGGATGGGGGGTGTGGGTCCTCTTTTTATTACACTCTTTCTTGGCTCTGTCTTTTAACAAACTGCCTTGGATGATACATTGTTTTTATGTGTGTGTGTATCTTTAATTTATGTCAGCACCGCGGCCGTTTGTAATGGAGGCCTCCGTGCTGTGCTGGGTTTTTCTTTGCCATAATGGCGGCGGTAGTTTACCTCAGGGACACTTGTATATGCAATGTATTAGAGGGGGCGGGGCCGGACCTTCGGCGCGGGGCCGGGGTCCGTCCCTCCCTGTTTTTTTTGTGCTGCTGTGTTGTTGTCAGGCAGGGTCTGTAGACGTGCGGTTGGAGTGTATGCTTTCTTTCTTTTCTTTCAGAACGGAGGCTTACCAGGAGGATCTTCTATAGTATTAGAGGGTTTCTCCCGGTCCTAATCCCTGGGTTCATTTTATTGTTCACAAATCCTCCCACTCGGGACATTAAAGGGGCATCCCGGGTTGTCTAATTGGCGTAATTCCCTGGGTCTTAGCGACTATTCAAAGTTCACCTTATGGAGGCATCCCCGGATACTGGGCTCGGGACCCCTTCGGGGCATCCCCGGAAGTGTATGTTGTGTGGGGTATCCATTACTGGGGATGATGTGTTACTATGTATACCATGTGCACAACAAACTATTACGCGGCAGTCCGAACCCCAGGCGTCGGGGTCAGCACAGCCGGTCGCTTCATCTCCCCCTCCCGCCTTGACGCGCGCCCCGTGTGACGTTGTCATGGGTAGGGATCTGCAATCTGAGATGTGCGTCAGATTGGCCAACCTTGAGAAAATCGTCTCCAGCTCGGTCGCCCGTAAGGCTCCGATTAAAAGAAAACATTTGTCGCCGGCTCCGCCGGTGGATGACCATGATGACGTTGATAATCTGGATTGGTCTGATTATTCCCCGCTAGAGGAAGGGGAGGTTTATGAGCCGTCAGATGTCTCGGACGATGAGCAGTCTTTTGGCGCTGAGACCGAGCCTGCTGACCTGGGGAGATCCTTGGATACTCCTCACGCTCTGGCTCTCATGTTGGAAGTTCTGAATATTTCTCCTCCCGAGGAGGCGTCACGGCAGAAGGGTGAATTATTTGAGGAATCCAGGCCGCGCCTGGAGTTCCCTACACAACGGCATTTTGACAAAATCATTGATAAGGAATGGGACAGGCCGGCTCGGCTCCCGGGCATCCCTCGGGATGGGATAGGAAATATCCCTTTCCTTCGGAGGCAGTTAAGCGCTGGGCATCTCCCCCCGAGGTGGATTCGCCGGTTTTGGGGTTGTCCAACTCCTCGGTTTTAAATAGGCCTGATTGTTCCACCCTCAAGGATGGAGAGGATAAACGTATTGACCAGATGGCTTGTCATGGTTTTACTAGCGTTGGCTCAGCCATACGTCCTGTGTGTGCTTCGGAACTAATGGTGTTGGCTGCCAGGTCTGTGGTCAGGGACCTGTTGAATTCTTCCGGGCTTCGTCCTGGTAGTAACGAGTTCCTTAGCCTTAAACGGTGTGAGTTGTTTTTATCCTTTGTGTTAACTGCCTTGGATGATACCTTGATGATGTGTGGAAGGACGTCGGCCCTACTGGTGACTATTCGGCGGTCGGTGTGGCTGCGCCAGTGGGCGGCCGATTTTATGTCCAAAAAGTCGCTGACGGCTCTTCCTTTCGTCGGACTACGGCTCTTCGGAGAGACTTTGGACTCTGTCACCAAGGGTGGTCGGTTACCTCAACGCAAGAAACAACGCCGTCCCTTTCGGGGGGCGCCTTCCTTTACCCCCTCCTTTCGTGGGGCCAGATCTGGCAGGGGTTCTGCATTTCCCCCTTCCAGAGGAGATTCTGGGAGCAGGGGCAGAGGACGGGCCCGTTCTGGATACAGTTGGGGCTCTAAGCCCAAAACGGCTACTAAGCCAGCTCAGCAATGAGGGGGCGCCCTCACCCATGCGGGTGGGGGGACGGCTGCGACACTTCTCCCAGATCTGGGATCGAGAGGTCTCAGACAGATGGATCCGGGAAGTGGTGTCTTCCGGTTACAAGCTAGAGTTCGAGCTTCGCCCCCCCTCCAGATTTTTCAGGTCTCGGATGCCTTCGGAGCCTCTGGCGGCGCAGGGGCTCCTGGTGGCAGTAGAGAAACTTTTGGATCTGGCTGTCATTTGCCCAGTGCCCCCCTCAGATCGGGGCAGGGGCTTTTATTCCAATCTGTTCACGGTACCCAAGAAGGACGGATCGTTCCGACCCATCCTGGATCTGAAGTTTCTCAACAGGTTCATCCGGCCGCGGAAATTCCGCATGGAAACGCTACGCTCAGCTATCCACTCTCTTCGCCAGGGAGATTTTCTGACGTCCATAGACATCCAGGACGCTTACCTGCATGTTCCGATTTTTCCAGCGCACCAGAGGTTTCTCAGGTTCGTGGTGGAGGATCGGCATTTTCAGTTTGTGGCACTGCCTTTCGGTCTCACCTCGGCTCCTCGGGTATTCACCAAGGTGCTAGCGGGGGTGATGGCTCTGCTCAGAGTTCAGGGTATCCGCATCGTGCCCTATTTGGACGATCTACTGATCATGGCCTCTTCCTTCAACCAAGCGGAGTCAGATACCAGATTAGTGGTGTCCACTCTGGAGAGGTTCGGTTGGGTGATCAACCACCCCAAGTCGGCTCTTTCTCCGTCCAGAGTTCTGGTTTTTCTGGGAATGTCTCTGGACACCTCGCAGGCCAGGGTGTTTCTGCCTCAGGCCAAGATTCTTTTGATTCAGGAGTTAGTTCGGCTTCTCTTGTTGGCCCCTCGTCCGACCATTCGACTAGGGATGCGGCTGGTGGGGCTTATGGTGGCCTCATTCGAGGCAGTTCCCTTTGCGCAGTTTCATACAAGGACGCTTCAGCTTCATCTGTTGAAGGTTTGGGACAAGTCTCCACTATCGTTGGATCAGTCCTTCCTGATGACTCCCCGAGTTCGTCGATCCCTGCAATGGTGGCTGGGGTCTGTCAATCTGTTGAAGGGCAGATCTTTTTTGGCACCGTGTTGGGAAACGGTCACCACGGATGCCAGCCTGTCAGGTTGGGGGGGTGTTTGGAAGAACCTACAGTTTCAGGGTCTGTGGGGCCCACAGGAGGCTCACGAACCCATCAATGTTTTGGAGTTGAGAGCCATCAGGTTGGTTCTGTTTCGCTTGACTCATCAGTTGCGAGGCCTGCCAGTTCAGGTCTGGTCGGACAACAGGACGGCGGTTGCTTACATCAATCACCAGGGGGGGACTCGCAGCAGGAGTGCCCTCAGGGAAGTGTCTTTGATTCTGGACTGGGCGGAGAGTCACGTTCCGTGTATCTCAGCAGTCTACATTCCAGGAGTGGAGAACACGGAGGCGGACTCTCTAAGCAGGGCCTCCTCTCGCCAGGGGGAGTGGTCTCTCAGTCCCCAGGTGTTTCGTTCGATATGTCTCAGGTGGGGGTTCCCAGCGGTGGACCTCTTTGCCTCTCGTCACAATCACAAGCTTCCAGCCTTTGTGTCTCTCTCGCAGGATCCTCTGGCTCTTGCAGTGGATGCCATGTCTCTGAACTGGGGGGATCTGGGGTTCCTTTACCTGTTCCCTCCGTTTCCAATGGTAGCCAGCCTTTCGGTCTCACCTCGGCTCCTCGGGTATTCACCAAGGTGCTAGCGGGGGTGATGGCTCTGCTCAGAGTTCAGGGTATCCGCATCGTGCCCTATTTGGACGATCTACTGGTCATGGCCTCTTCCTTCAACCAAGCGGAGTCAGATACCAGATTAGTGGTGTCCACTCTGGAGAGGTTCGGTTGGGTGATCAACCACCCCAAGTCGGCTCTTTCTCCGTCCAGAGTTCTGGTTTTTCTGGGAATGTCTCTGGACACCTCGCAGGCCAGGGTGTTTCTGCCTCAGGCCAAGATTCTTTTGATTCAGGAGTTAGTTCGGCTTCTCTTGTTGGCCCCTCGTCCGACCATTCGACTAGGGATGCGGCTGGTGGGGCTTATGGTGGCCTCATTCGAGGCAGTTCCCTTTGCGCAGTTTCATACAAGGACGCTTCAGCTTCATCTGTTGAAGGTTTGGGACAAGTCTCCACTATCGTTGGATCAGTCCTTCCTGATGACTCCCCGAGTTCGTCGATCCCTGCAATGGTGGCTGGGGTCTGTCAATCTGTTGAAGGGCAGATCTTTTTTGGCACCGTGTTGGGAAACGGTCACCACGGATGCCAGCCTGTCAGGTTGGGGGGGTGTTTGGAAGAACCTACAGTTTCAGGGTCTGTGGGGCCCACAGGAGGCTCACGAACCCATCAATGTTTTGGAGTTGAGAGCCATCAGGTTGGTTCTGTTTCGCTTGACTCATCAGTTGCGAGGCCTGCCAGTTCAGGTCCGGTCGGACAACAGGACGGCGGTTGCTTACATCAATCACCAGGGGGGGACTCGCAGCAGGAGTGCCCTCAGGGAAGTGTCTTTGATTCTGGACTGGGCGGAGAGTCACGTTCCGTGTATCTCAGCAGTCTACATTCCAGGAGTGGAGAACACGGAGGCGGACTCTCTAAGCAGGGCCTCCTCTCGCCAGGGGGAGTGGTCTCTCAGTCCCCAGGTGTTTCGTTCGATATGTCTCAGGTGGGGGTTCCCAGCGGTGGACCTCTTTGCCTCTCGTCACAATCACAAGCTTCCAGCCTTTGTGTCTCTCTCGCAGGATCCTCTGGCTCTTGCAGTGGATGCCATGTCTCTGAACTGGGGGGATCTGGGGTTCCTTTACCTGTTCCCTCCGTTTCCAATGGTAGCCAGAGTGGTGCGCAAGCTGACTCTGGAGGGCGCGTCAGCGATTCTGGTGGCACCAAGGTGGCCAAGGCAGGTTTGGTTCGCAGACCTGGTAAGACTGGCAGAGGACCAGTTCGTTCTGCCTCTACTGCCGGACCTGCTCACCCAGGGTCGGCTGCGCTATCCCAATTTACCTTCGCTGGCTTTGACGGCGTGGCTGCTGAAACCGCCATCTTGAAGGAAGAAGGTCTTTCTGACGCGGTGGTTCAGACTCTTATTAGCGCCAGGAAGCGCTCTTCCTCTACTATTTACTATAGGACTTGGAGGTCCTATATTGACTGGTGTGAAAGTAGGTCTTTCTCTTGTAGGGAGTTCTCCATTTCTAGAATCCTGGAGTTTCTTCAACATGGTCTGGATCTGGGGCTTCAACTTAGTACCTTGAAGGGGCAGGTCTCTGCCCTGGCGGTGTTCTTTCAAAGGTCCTTTGCACTTCATCCCTTAGTCAAGACCTTTTTCCAAGGAGTTACGCATGTACGGCCTCCTAGGAAGCCTTTTGTTCCAGTTTGGGATTTGAACCTGGTTCTTTCTGCTCTTCAGGGTCCTCCGTTTGAGCCCTTGAATGAGGTTGCTTTGTCTTCTCTTACTCAAAAGGTGGCCTTTTTGGTGGCTATCACTTCAGTTCGGCGTTTTTCTGAGTTGGCAGCTTTATCCATTAAAGCTCCGTACTTCGAAAGGCATCAGGACAAGGTGGTCTTTCGTTTCAAGCCGGATTTTCTTCCTAAGGTGGTCTCTGCTTTTCATCTGAATCAGGACATTGTTCTGCCTTCTCTATGTCCTAATCCCAGCAACGACAAGGAAAGGGCGCTGCATTCCTTGGATGTGGTTCGTGTTGTGAAATATTATCTGGTGGTTACGTCTTCCTTTCGTAAGACTGATGCTTTTTTTGTGGTGCCTTTTGGGCCTAGGAAAGGTTTGGCTCCTGCCAAATCTTCCATTAGTAAATGGATTCGTCAGGCCATCATTGGGGCCTATTCTGCCAAGGGGAGGAGTCCCCCTTTTCGTGTTACTGCTCATTCTACTCGTGCGGTTGGAGCGTCCTGGGCTTTCCAGCACCAGGCCTCTGTTGAGCAAGTTTGTAAGGCCGCTACTTGGTCCTCTGTTCACACTTTTTCCAAGTTTTACAAGGTTGATGTTCGGGCCTCAGCGGATGCTGTTTTTGGCCGCAAAGTTCTGCAAGCTGTTGTGGTTTAAGTTGTGCATTGTTGCCTTGTTTTGGATCCCCGCCCTTTTTATGGACACTGCTATTGGATGTCCCACGTGTTATGAATATTCTGAAGCGGGGTGTGTGACATACTTAGAATAATACCATTTTGTGAAATACTCACCTGTAAAATGGGTATTATAAGTATGTCACACACCCCGCTTCACCCGCCCTTCTTGTATTCGGGATCCTTTATATTGTGAACTTTGCGTTATTTTGATTTATATTTGCCTCTTCCTGGTCCCTTACCTTACTGCTTCTATATACTGGGTGATGAGTGGGAGGTCCCAGGTATTTATGGATCAGGGAGGGGCTTTCTTTTTACTATCATCTCTGCAGGAACGCCCCTTCAGGTCGGTATTACCCACGTGTTATGAATATTCTGAAGCGGGGTGTGTGACATACTTATAATACCCATTTTACAGGTGAGTATTTCACAAAATGGTATTTTTTAGTTGCCAAATCTATCTCAGCACCAGCGGGGGCAGCTAGTGGCAGGGTCTGGTCTGGCTGGATTGATTGAACTTTAGATTAGCTGGCGCTGCCCTTTAAGGTTTCAGCTCGCTCATTCATATGCTTACCTTGCTTCTTTTGTAGAACACCTGTTGCGATGACTTACTTATTTTCAAAAGCCCGAGATTAAAGAGAAGCTGTAGAAGTGATCAAGCAAAAAATCCCCAGTGAAATGCACTGCAGGATACAATATGGCTTCATGTGCCTTGTTCTGCTCATTTCTAATATCGGCCCCCTAATGCATGCTTCCCAAACTGATCCAAGAGAATCATTCCTGGTTAGGCCATCTACTGGTAATAATACTCAAAGGGGACTCAAGCCTCTGTTCAGGCAATTTGTTTAGAATATTCCATTTAGAAACCAAAATCAGCACAATTCCGATTAGAATTTACACTAACCTAAATCTGAGCAGAAACACTAATGGTTATCATAGCAGGAACCAGTTGGGTGGTGCATGGTCATCCTGTGCCTCAGAGCACCCAGCATGAGTGAGCATGGTCATGAACAGTGGTCACACTTGCCGGGCTCGCACATACTAGGACAGACCAAAGCAACCACGTGGTCATGAGGAGGGGAAAAACGTAAAACCTACAAGGCACTGCAGGAAATGTAGGAGCGGCACATGGGAAAGGCTTCAGGTGAACTCCTAGCTGCCTTATTATTGCTGTTGCCTGGGTGGTCTCTTTAAAGAGGAACAACACCCGAGATTGATCATCTTCAGTAATGCATTGCCCAGATGAAATCCAATAGATCGCCTCATTTTCTCACTTTACTGGTGGTCCTATGATGCATGCATGGGCTCTCCTCCAATCCCCTTCAGCCGGGGAATTTCACACAGTGGAGCATCCCAAATCGGGGTGCCCCAAGTATTAATAAATGAGTCGGACGAATTTCATCTGAAAATTGCCCAAATCGGTTCTTAATTACGCTAAATCTGCAAAATTCTGATTGAATTGAACTTTAACTAGAAGCCAACTAGCAACACTAGTCATAAAGTTATCACACAACAAATATAAAGAACATTCTCAGTTTTTACTGGTAGCATACAAACAGTCCCAAAAGTGAGTCCTGTGTAACGCTACAACTTTAGATTAATGGGAGTGATCTACCCCATTCTCTGAGCATGTCTTTGTTTACATACTGGATATAAGCCAGTAGGGCGCACAATTTCACTCACCTTCACCTCCACTCTAATGGCGATTGAGCGAGCAGCTCAGTGGTGTCCCCGATAGTCAAAATCCTGGGTTTTGGTCCACTTAAAAGGGTACAGTAAGTCCACTATCGAAAGAATGGCATGTGTAAGGTTGGGTGAGCTTCCTGGCCTCAGCAGTGGCCATAGCAGCAGTGTTCTGTGTGTACAGAACTCACTTCTCTCATCTTGGTGTATAGACGGGCAGGCTGATTCATCACTAACGCCAGGTAGCGACAGATGAGCGTCTGTAGCAGGCATTTTCAGAGCGCCCGCTAGTAGTGACTGTGCTCAGCCGTGGGTCGCTACTTCATAGCGACTCAGTCGCTGTCCAGTAATGTTGAATACATTGTGAGAAGTCGCTATTTGACCAATACAGCGCTGTATGGGAGCGCATGGTAGCGACTGCTCATAGCGACCGACTCACACCATATTCAGCAAAAAAACAGCCTCACAAATCTCTGGCGCTGAAAAATACTTGTTTGAAGCCCAGAGCGCAGGAGGCGGTGTGTTTAAAGTCTGTTTTCAGCATCTTTCCACTAGTAACAAAGCGAAAACATATGGAATTACATTGAAACAACATTGTAACATGAACACTTTAATGGCAGATCTGTAATGTCATTTCTGAAGAAATATATAAAAAATGAAAAAAAATTTGAAAAAACTGCTTATTCAATGCCAGGAGAGGTCACAGAATTATTTGAGATTTAAAAACAAAAAAAACAAAAAAAACAAAACAGTTTAAAGAGAAGAAAAGGATCGTCCATTGAAATGTATGGGAGAGCGTCAGGTAGCAAGAGGTCATACCTGGCGCTGTGCAAGGCTGAACGCTGGCGCTGTTCGCTGAGGCTGTGAAAATGATGAATCTGACGCTACATGGCGCTATCCCAGTCGCTAAACAGATAAATGTGTAATTGCGTGCCGTGTCCGGCGTTCACCAGTCGCTACCTGTCATTAACCAGCCACTACCTGACGCTATCCCTTCATGAATAAGGCCCTATGTGTACGTTGCCAATAGCAACAGATTGCAGGTAGTGAAAACTGCTTCCAAAGAGCTACTAGATAAGCTCAGCACCTTGAGCAACATCTGTTTGGCACAAAAAAATGTTATTGAAATTGGACTTTCACTTTAACATTAGGGACCTGATTTATGAAAGTCTACGCCAGCAACTGCTGGCTTAAGCTATATTTAACACAATGTTGTCTATGGTTCTATGAACATGATATATTCACAGAAATATGACCATTTAAATTATTTAATAAACTTAATAAGGCATACCTAATACATAATTAGGAACCAAGTATGCTTGTCCAATGTGTAACATATATAACAGTGTTATTTTTGTCCTGAAATGATTGTTTTTGAAATAATTAACACAGTTATTTGTGTACCAGGTTGTGCCCTAATTGTAGTAAATGTGGCTGTGCAAAATCACTGCATTCTGTCATAGCCCAGCATAGTCTGTGTAGGGCAGGTCTGCACCAGGACTATACTGCTGTTCACCTCACCTCTATTCATCTCATCCCTTCCTACTTCTTCTGACCTTACCTCTGCTCTATTCACCCGTGCCCACCTCACCTCTTCATCTCCCCTCTATTCATCTCATCCCTTCCTACTTCTTCTGACCTTACCTCTGCTCTATTCACCTCTGCCCACCTCACCTCTTCATCTCCCCTCTATTCATCTCATCCTTTCCTACTTCTTCTGACCTTACCTCTGCTCTATTCACCTGTGCCCACCTCACCTCTTCATCTCACCTCTATTCAGCGCAACTCTTCCCACCATACCTCTGCCCACCTCAGCATTTCCAGCCAAACCCCTGGCCACTTCTTTCCACCTCACCTCTCCCTGTCTCACATCAGCCAATCTCATTTCTACCTCACCTCTAATTATTTCACATTAAATACATTAAAGCATATATGACTGGGCGCAAGGGGCCACTTGCCCTGCAAAGGCGGACTCCACCAACCTTTGGGTTATGGTCTGGTCTAGGAGGCTTTTCAGTGTTTGCTCTGACAGTCTGTGGGGCCGCCCACGCCTGGGCAAGGCTTTTTTTGTTTTTGCAAAACTGCAGCCAAAGCCACCACAGGGCAGGATGTAGAATCTAGCGCAGCAAAGCCGCCGTCAGCAACACTACAATGATGGGTGCGTGCAGAGCTGTCACTGCACATAAGCCACCAAGCACAGCCGCTGGCAGCTCAATGCAGGGGACTGTTTTCTGCTGGATTTATATACAAATATTAGTTTGGGATGCAAATGAAAATAAAAGTTTAAACCTTTGTATTTTTGTCATTTAGGCTTTTACAGCATTTTAGGATCTTGCCACCTGTAGGCCAACACTTGGCTATGTCTCGACAGGGACTATAATGCTGGGAGCCCAATCCTAAGAACAGTGTTTGCCAAATTTGTTGTGCCCAACCCATGGCTTACTGTGTAAGTTGGGTTGTTGGGGTCACATGAGGCCATGACCCAGCGTAGAACACGGCAGTAAGTAAGTAAGCGGGTGCTGGGATTTGGGCTCCCAGCATAGGTTTATGGTACGAGACATCCCTCATGCAGATGCCCCTTCAGTTTTTTTTTTTACTAAAGGGTCACTTTAAATCCACTGCAAGGTCCCAGACAGCAAAGTTGCCCTTATTCTCCCTCCTCTATCTAGACATAAAAATGATTAGACTGATGTTGGCCTCATCGCTACTTTTGATCATACCATCAAAATGACTCTGCGGCTTTACACACAGAAAAATAAGAGGCCGATTCATTAACAGCGGCAGGTAGAGACAGTTGAGCGTCTGTAGCGGCATTTTCAGAGCGCCCGCTAGTAGTCGCTGTGCTTGGCCGTTGTTCTCAGTCGGTTTGCCGTAATGTTGAATATTGGGTGAGGAGTCGCTATTTGACAGGTTCCGCGCATGGGAGCGCATGATAGCGATTGGTCAGAGCGACCGGCTTCCACCATATTCATTAACAAATCACGCTCAAAAAATTCTCGCGCTGTAAAATGCATGTTTAAACCCCAGAGCGCTGGCGGCGATGGGTTAAAAGTAGTTTTTTAACCCCAAAACAACAATATTGTTGGAAACCAAAAAGTTTTTTAAAATAATTTAGTAATATGAATACATTAATATCAGACCTGTAATATCAATTCTGTACAATTTATTTTTTTTATTTTTTTTCCCTTAAAAAAATTATCTAAAATGGCAGAAGTGGTCACAGAATTTTTCACATTAAAAAAAAAAAAAAAAATTAATAACAATTAATTATGAATATTTAAACCGGACCTTCAGCGTGATTTAATGAAAAGCCCAAACTCTTAAAAAACGGTTCCCTAGCATCTAAAATTAATGTATTTTACGTTTTTAGTCACTAACTTATTATTCTTTCCCCCACTGGGCTGCAACTCTGTTCAGGAGTTTAGGATATGGGCGCCGCCATCTTGACTCAGAAGCATCACACTTACTGAGGGGAGGAGAGTGGGATAAGGTACAGGGGGCGGGTTATAGCTGTGCTTTGCTCAGACAGAGCATAGCTGGGGTCAGGAAAAAGTCAGCAGTCCCAGAATGCAGAGCAGTACAGTCAGGAGGCACTTCCTGTTTGCAGGCTGCCTGATAAGATGGCGGCTTCCATAAGCCACCATCTTGGATGTTTAAAGGCTCATAACATGCAGTAGATGCAGGTAGGATGATTTTTAATGTGAGCAATCTGTATGTACAGGGTGTGGGAAACATATAAGATAGACTCTTATTCAGAGTGAAGGTTCGCTTTAAAGATTGTTCCATAGAAATGCATTGGAGAGCGCCAGGTAGCGAGAGGTCATACCTGTCGCTGTTCAAGGTCGGACGCTGGCGCTGTGGGCTGAGGCTGGAATAATGATGAATGAGTCGCTATATGGCGCTATCTCAGTCGCTAAGCAGGATTGGCTTGATAAATGTGTGATTGTGGTGGGGAGCCGGCGTTCTCGTGGCGGTGCACGTCATTACCGGCCGCTCACCAGTCGCTACCTGTCGCTATTCCTTCATAAATAAGGCCCTAAGCAAAAAAGAGCGAATGCAAAACCTCTCCTATGCAAGCAGCATATTGTTAAGAATGTAACAGATCTAAAAAGGAGGTCAGGCACATAATTAGAAATTAGTGTTCCAGATAACCACGTGCCTTCAAGCCTCTCCATGCTTTTTGTTTACTCTCTAAAATCCTACTCAGCGACATCTACTTAATTCCGAAACAAAAAAGCCGTGACTGCAAATTGCTTTCCTGATAACTATTTAAGGTTTTTTGAACTATAAACACATTTTTTTAGCATTGGTTGCTGCCAAGCCCAATTGTTGAATAAAATAATCAATACAGATCTAGACTTAAGACATTGTTCTCGTCTGGCTTTGAAGCCTTATAAGTAACAGGGCAACCGAGGAGCCCAACTAACTGCACTAGTAACATCCATATTCATATATTTAAATGCTTTGCACTACAGTGCCAGCAGGGACATCGCCATACATGTTAAATAGACTTGCTTGAGAGATTTTCATAAATACCTCACCGCCCCAGTGGCAAATCATTAATAACGGCTTGTGGAACTCATACTCAAAGTCTACTTCATTTAAGTTAAAACAGACTCAAACAATCCCTGGCAACACTGTGGCAGGTAGATCCAGATCCACAGGGAGCCCCTCATTGGGCCAGTGAGCCCAAAATTAAGAAGGCAATAGGGTTGTTTTAGCACAGCGAGTATATTTTTTTTACTTGTTGCAATTTAGCAACATTTTCAGCTTTGCAAATGTTTTAAAAATGTGCATAGCTAAATACGGTGCTGAATTACACTGAGGAAAAATGTATGAGAAAAAGAGCTTATTTACAAAAAACACGAGTAATAAATATACTCATGGTGCTAAATCAATTCTAATAGAGTTGATTGAGCATCAGGTGCTGGATCAGCTCTGACGTAGACAATAAACGTGAATGGCAGTTTTCTCTCCTAAAAAGTAGCAACTTTTCTCATCAGGTGCTCAATCCAACCCTATTCAGTTTTTTCCAATAGAGTTTAGCATGACCAGGTCTGAAACAGAACTGCAAGGGATGGTTGAGGTAAATCCAGCTAAATACTCCACCCCTTGCTTACTTCAAGAGGAAAATGTTTTGTTTACAGTGGATTTGCGGTTATGGCCACCAGTAGTGCCTGCCATGCCTTATGCTAGTGCACTAATACATGCATGGACCTCACAATGGTGTCCAGGAGCAGACTGAGGCTGAAAATCAGGCCAGGATCTTGCTAATTCCCAGACATCCCTGTTGGGTCCCGGACAGCAAATATGCCCTTATTGTCCCTCCTCTATCTAGACATAAAAATGATTAGACTGGTGCTGGACTTATCACTACTTTTGATCAAAAAACATCTAAATGATTCTGCAGCTATACCGACAGAAAACTAAGAGGCCGATTCATCAATAGCGCCAGGTAGCGACAGATGAGCGACTGTAGCGTGATTTTTTCAGCGCCAGCCAGTATTCGCTGTGCTTGGCCGGCGTTAGCTTGATGACAGCGACTCAGTCGGTGTGCGGTAATGTTGAATACGGGCTGGGGGGTCGCTGTTTCACAGGTTCAGCGTTGTATGTGAGCGCCTGACAACGAATGGCCAGAGCGAACGGCTAGCTTCATATTCATCAAAAAATCACGCTCCGAATGTGCTGTCGCTGTCCATTCCTTGTTTAAACCCCAGAGCGCTGGCGGCGATCTGTATTAACTAGTTTTTAACCCCTAAACAACCATATTTTTTTAATGTAACATTATACATGTTTTTAGAATCATTTTGTTATATGAATACATTAATCTCAGACCTGTAAGATCAATTCTGCACATATTTTTTTTTTTTTGACTTAAAAATAAATCCTAACATTGCAGAAGTGGTCTCCGATTTTTTGACATTAAAAAAATTAAAAAAAAAAAATTATTACCAATTAATCATGAATTCTTATAGATTGCTCCATTGAAATGCATTGGACATCGCCAGGGAGCGACAGCTCATACCTGGCGCTCGTCGGACACTACCTGGCGCTATCGCTTGATGAATAAGGGCCTAAGAGGCTGATTCATCATTAGCGGCAGGTAGCGACAGATGAGCGTCTGTAGCAAGCATTTTCAGAGCGCCCACTAGTAGTCGCAGTCCTCGGCCGTGAGTCGCTACTTTATAGCGACTCAGTCGCTGTTCAGTAATGTTGAATACATTGTGAGGAGTCGCTAATTGACCAGTACAGCGCTGTATGGGAGCGCATGTTAGCGACTACTCATAGCGACCGACTCACACCATATTCAGGAAAAAAACAGCCTCCCAAATCTCTGGCGCTGAAAAATACTTGTTTGAAGCCCAGAGCGCCGGAGGCTGTGTGTTTAAAGTCTGTTTTCAAGCATCTATCAACTAGTAACAAAGCGAAAACACATGGAATTACATTGTAACAACATTGTAACATGAACACTTTAATGGCAGACCTGTAATGTCAGTTCTGAAGAAATATTTAAAAAATGAAAAAATTATGAAAAATCTGCTTTTTCAGTGCCAGAAGAGGTCACAGAATTATTTGTGATTTTTGGGAAAATTAAACAAAAATAAAAAAACCTGTTTAAAGAGAAGAAAAGGTTCGTCCATTGAAATGTATTGGAGAGCGACAGATAGCGAGAGGTCATGCCTGGCGCTGTGCAAGGCTGAACGCTGGCACTGTTCGCAGAGACTTTGAAAATGATGAATCAGACGCTACATGGCGCTATCCCAGTCGCTAAACAGATTCTGCTTGATAAATGTGTCATTGCGTGCCGTGTCCGGCGTTCACCAGTCGCTATCTGTCGCTACCTCTCATTAACCAGCCACTACCTGACGCTATCCCTTCTTAAATAACCCCCTTAGTGTGGACAAGCAGTTTCTAGGAGCCAACACAGCCAACATGTATTTACAACCACATCATTCATTCTGGATAGTACCAAATGACAGAAGCTGGTCTGGAACGGATCCATTCCCTTCAAAACCAAACCAGTCCACGGCATCTCTGTTGGGTCCTGTTCCCAATGTACTTGTAAACGAATGCGCTCCTCAGCTAAAGCTATAACATTGCAGGGAAAGGTCATGGCCAGGTGGATATGGACACTTTCAAAGCAATAGCATTACAGGGGCTGATAATGTGGCAGAGGTGTGTTTTCCACCCCCCACAGACATGATGATGAGGCTTTGCAGGGGCACAAAATAGGCAGAGGGTAGATATGGCCATCCTCACAGCCATGATGATGAGGCTAAAACATTGCTGAACATGGGTTGTGGTGGATATTACCATCCTCACAGGCATGGTGCCAGTAAAGGTACGCACCACTATTCCTACTTCAAACAATCAATATAATTTATTCGGGATTAACGTATACACATATATAGACGATAAAACTTGTTTAAAAAACATACACACTATGCGGACCCTAGCTCATATTCCAAATTTAATCCATAGTACCAATCCCTCCTAAAAATACTCCCCCTTTGACCCCTATCTACTCTTTCAATCACAATTAACCTAAATCAATACCAAACATTATATTACACAAAGTGCCAAGTGTAAACCTTAACGTAAACAAAATACATCTTATATATATATATATATATATATATATATATATATATATATAGAAGATGTATATATATATATATGGTAAAGTTTATGTTCAAAGCTTAAATATATGAAATCATGTGAAATCCACACAATCACAAAGAGGACCGGAGTGGGAGGGGGGAAGGAACAAATAAAAATAAACTATAATATCACCAATACAAATGATCCTCCATAGAACATTGCTGTAGACCCACTCATTCCGTAACAGCCACACCGTTACTTCCTTAACCCTTTTGTTGCCAAGCACGTAACACCTACGTGCTGGCTTGGCTGGGCCTTAAGTGCCAAGCCCGTAGGTGTTACGTGCTTGACTTTCCTCGCTTGTAGTTTAAAAAGTAAAAACAACAAATACTCACCTGACCCCTTGTTGGATCCGGCCGGGTCTCCTCTTTAATTTGGTGCCATCCGATCCCCTGTGGGGGGTCGGATGGCTCCAGGAGAGCCCCCGGAATAGGCGGCCCCCCCCCCCGCTTCTGCAGCAGCAGCTTCTAACTGTAAAAAAAAAAAAAAATAAAAATGACATTCACTTACCTGTGTGTGCGCTGGCTCCCGCTGTCCCTCCTCTTCACCTGGGGGGCCTCCGATCCCCCCCCAGGACTTACCGATCTTCAGGAGAGAGCCTGGGAGGCTCTCTCCTCTCTTCTTCACGATGGCGGCCGCCATCATGCCTCTAAGCCCCGCCCCCTTGGGGGCGGGGCTTATGAAGTCATCCCGGCCCCGATCTCAGGCTTCAGCCTTCTCAGCTTCTCAGATGCCGGTGATCGGTGCCCTGGAAGGAGGTGGCAGGAGATCCTCTGATCTCCTGCCTTCTCCTTCTCTGGATGCCGATCACCGGCATCTGTCACCTGAGCGGCGAGGGACAAGAGCTTGCAATCGAAGGTAAGTACAGTAAAAAAAAATTTTTTTTTTTTCTAATAAAATACTTTTTATTATTGTGTGGTGTTTTTTTTTCACATTAACTCTTTGTGAGCTGGTAAGGGGTCCATGAGACCCCTTATACCAGTTCACAAGGCTGGGGGGGTGGCAAGTCACCTGCCCTAGTGGGTGGCTTGCCATTGACCCCCGCACCCCCATTACCTGCCTCCCCAAAGGCCAGGGGGGGGCAGAAGAGCCCGGGCCCACATAGGCTATGTGGGCTCGTAGGCTGCAGGGTGGGGGGGCCACCAAAGCTGGCCCCCCCACTCTGTGCCTACAAGCCCCCATAGCTGGTCCCGGGCTGGTTACTTTGGGTAAGGGGGACCCCACGTCATTTTTTTTTTTGGATTTTGAAGGGTTTTTAACCCTTCAAAATCCAAAAAAAAATGGGGTCCCCCTCCCCGGGAAGGGGGACCCTATGTCATTTTTTTTTTTAATTAACCATTTGTCATCCAGCAGCTATAAAAGGCTTCTGGGCAGGAAAGGGTGTCTACCTATACATATGTGGTATCGCTGTAACCGGGAGAAATTGGGGTTTCTCACGCAATAAGATTTTATTGACAAACTTACATTTTTTATTACAAAAAAACTCTACAAATTGTAAAAAAATGTTTCTTTTTATTTTTTTTCACACATTTCACCCAAAAAAATTGAGAATACACCTAAAAAATACAAACAAGACATTTCATGTTAAAGCCCAGACTCTGTTGAAAAAAACAATATATAATTTTCCTGGGAAATCCCTGGAAATCCCTTCAAAAATGACAGTTGAATATGTGTAGCGCAAAATGGTGAAACATCGTCTGGCAACAGGGAGTGGCAAATGCTGCAGGTAGGCTGGCAGCGAAAGGGTTAAGGCATTTTTTAATATAATTTCTCCAGTTTAATAGGGCCAGTGTATGGCACATTATCTGATTATTATTTGTGTTGGCCTGGTTATTGGTGCGGTGGGATGTCTGTAATTAGTGTATTCACACAGACATGGTGCTAACATTATACTCCCTCAGTACTGAGGCTTTACTATGGCAGGGGAAGATAATGTGGCAGGGGGTGAACATAGCTACCTCATAGCTACAGTACTAAGGACATACAGTGGCAGGGGAAGATAATGTGGCAGGGTTGATTATGGCTCCCTCATAGCTACAGTAATAAGGACATATTGGGGCAGGGGAAGATAATGTGGAAGGGGGTGAACATGGCTACATCATAGCTACAGTACTCAGGCTTTACCGTTGCAGGGGAAGAGAATGTAGTAGGGGTAAGTATCGCTCCCTCATAGCTACAGTACTAAAGCTTTATTGTGGCAGGGGAAGATAATGTGGCAGGGGTGAGTATAGCTCCTACATATCTACAGTACTAAAGCTTTACTGTGGCAGGGGAAGATAATGTGGCAGGGGTGAGTATAGCTCCTACATATCTACAGTACTAAAGCTTTATTGTGGCAGGGGAAGATAATGTGGCAGGGGTGAGTATAGCTCCTACATATCTACAGTACTAAAGCTTTACTGTGACAGGGGAAGATAATGTGGCAGGGGTGAGTATAGCTCCTTCATAGCTACAGTACTAAAGCTTTACTGTGGCAGGGGAAGATAATGTGGCAGGGGTGAGTATAGCTCCTACATATCTACAGTACTAAAGCTTTACTGTGACAGGGGAAGTTAATGTGGCAGGGGTGAGTATAGCTCCTACATATCTACAGTACTAAAGCTTTACTGTGACAGGGGAAGATAATGTGGCAGGGGTGAGTATAGCTCCTTCATAGCTACAGTACTAAAGCTTTACTGTGGCAGGGGAAGATAATGTGGCAGGGGTGAGTATAGCTCCTACATATCTACAGTACTAAAGCTTTACTGTGACAGGGGAAGTTAATGTGGCAGGGGTGAGTATAGCTCCTACATATCTACAGTACTAAAGCTTTACTGTGGCAGGGGAAGTTAATGTGGCAGGGGTGAGTATAGCTCCTTCATAGCTACAGTACTAAAGCTTTACTGTGACAGGGGAAGATAATGTGGCAGGGGTGAGTATAGCTCCTTCATAGCTACAGTACTAAAGCTTTACTGTGGCAGGGGAAGATAATGTGGCAGGGGTGAGTATAGCTCCTACATATCTACAGTACTAAAGCTTTACTGTGGCAGGGGAAGATAATGTGGCAGGGGTGAGTATAGCTCCTACATATCTACAGTACTAAAGCTTTACTGTGACAGGGGAAGATAATGTGGCAGGGGTGAGTATAGCTCCTTCATAGCTACAGTACTAAAGCTTTACTGTGGCAGGGGAAGATAATGTGGCAGGGGTGAGTATAGCTCCTACATATCTACAGTACTAAAGCTTTACTGTGACAGGGGAAGTTAATGTGGCAGGGGTGAGTATAGCTCCTACATATCTACAGTACTAAAGCTTTACTGTGACAGGGGAAGATAATGTGGCAGGGGTGAGTATAGCTCCTTCATAGCTACAGTACTAAAGCTTTACTGTGGCAGGGGAAGATAATGTGGCAGGGGTGAGTATAGCTCCTACATATCTACAGTACTAAAGCTTTACTGTGACAGGGGAAGTTAATGTGGCAGGGGTGAGTATAGCTCCTACATATCTACAGTACTAAAGCTTTACTGTGGCAGGGGAAGTTAATGTGGCAGGGGTGAGTATAGCTCCTTCATAGCTACAGTACTAAAGCTTTACTGTGACAGGGGAAGATAATGTGGCAGGGGTGAGTATAGCTCCTTCATATCTACAGTACTAAAGCTTTACTGTGGCAGGGGAAGATAATGTGGCAGGGGTGAGTATAGCTCCTACATATCTACAGTACTAAAGCTTTACTGTGGCAGGAGAAGATAATGTGGCAGGGGTGGATGAAGCCCATTTCACAGCTACAGAGAGGGGCAATTCTGGCAAATTTTCTGGGTAGTGGAGACTGTGTGCTGGAATGATATCCAGCAAGATCCAAAGTATCCTGGCCCACTGGAAATTCTCTCTGACCTCCCTATGGCCATGTCTTGATGGTATAACAGCAATAACATTATAAGGCCTTTATTTTTGTGAAGTGCCTTTAAAATTTCCCTTGCATTATATTAAAGGACTATACACTTATATACACTTTACACAGTTTTATACACTTTATACAGTGTTATTTGAAAAATATTAGCATCAAGATTATTACTGATACTGATGGGTCCTCACAGAAGTTGCCTAACCTGCTTTGGCTATAGTTATACTGTTGTTGTGCTGCATAGATAGCGCTATCTCCAATTTACTTACATCTAAATTCCAGTCAGACAAAAATGGTAATAAGAAGGCTAAGGTTTCACTCTGTATGAATATGAAGTTAGATTTCTGAAGAAATACCCATAAACACCTTCATTTCATTAGAGTCAGGGTGGCTGTCAGCAGTGCAATTTACAGAACAAGAAATCCCATCACATCACTCACACCAAATTCTGCAGTGCAATAAAGGAAGAATCTAGAAGCTCGGTGGTGCCACTCTTGAGTCTACCCAGACTATCATTACCGAGAACCAACTACATGGAGGGGCATGTTTCTGCATATTGGTGTTGATTGGGTTAAAGTGGACCAAAACCAGACTTACCGTCTATGAGACGTTAGATCTCACCCACCCACAGGGAAACATGATTTGGGATGCCTCACTTTGTGAAACCCCGTTACATATCTCACCGACAATCCCACAGGACATGTGCAGCATCTTTTCTCTGGCTGTGTAAGATTGTGCCAAATGTAACAGTGATTGCACACATCCATAGAGTGGATGCCAAAGCCGCTCAGGCTACGCTCCCATTCATATTTTTTAGCTGCTCATTTATATGCACAACCAAAAAAACTGATTGGAGGAGAGCCACGTCTTGCGGTGGACCACCAGCAGGGGGTACAGACTTAAACCCAGGAACGTGGTCTACTTTAAGCATTGCAAGTCCTGTGGGGTACTAACCTTCAGCATTTTTAACAAGGAAGAAATGGATTATATGAGGGCTTTAATCTGCAGGTCTTTTTTACAATATATTCATCAGGAGAGGGAGCCAGAGGAATTCCCAGCACCTGAATTAACTTTCTTCTAACTCCTTCCTTTCTACCTATCTCTTGATACCGTCCCCAGCCCTTCCACACCATATTTGGCCCAAATGTAAACCCAGCCAAAACATCCCAGCCCATGTTGCAATGCTATAATATGCATTCTCCCGTGACCAGCCTATCTGAACCTCAGCCACAGGGATGACAGAGATGCATCCTTTGATCACGGCGAGGGACCAGTGGCAAGGTAAGGGGTTTGCGGGCAATATGGGGGGGCTCACACAGTGGGGCGTCCTGAACAGGGGCAGGCACTGTCGCTGATAGGTCCACATTGACTATTTTTAAGCAATGGTTATTTACTTCGTAGACGTTGGCTGTTTGGAGCCAAGGGTTAGACAGCAGGGAACAAAAAAAGGGCCGATTTACTATGTGTACACACCTAGAAAGCTGCCAGCCTGTGGCATAAAGGTCAGCAAAGAAATATGCACTCATATTCATTTCAAGGTCACAAGGCTCACAAAAACTTCAGAAAATGTCCACTATTATAAAGCTGTATTTGTACAATAATTACAAATAAATAAAATAAAATAGTGTGTGTGTGTGTGTGTGTGTGTGTGTGTGTGTGTGTGTGTTTTTAGATGAAAACATTCTAATAATGCCCTCATTGCTTTTGCCTGTACTACAGTTTCTGGAATATGTGCACATAAGGCCGATGGGCAGAAATGGATTTTAGACAGATGCACTGCTCTGCACCTGCCAAGATGGCAAGAAGAGGGCCTGGATTTAATAATGTCTGAGGTGCAATGCAGCTAAGTACACTCACTTTATTTACTGGACGAGCTGAAAGAAGGAGCAAACAGGATTAAATCAACAGAATGACATTTAGAAATACATCTACAATGAGTGCATTGTTTCCTGTAGAAAGCTGTCTCAATTCCATAACAATTCCATTTTGGTTTATAGAACCAGAATTGCCATTAAAATGTTTGGGTCCTATACAACTTCAATGCCAGGGGGTTCCCCTTTTTATTTTGACATGGATTTCCATAGACATGACAATGAGAAGCTGCTGCGGGTACAGACAAGACACTGGTGCTGAAAGAAATAAAATATATGTCTGCCTAGATGTGCCCAGATCTGTCCTAAAAGTGCAGAGGCTGATCAGATGTGACTGGTCACAGGGCTGTCATACGTGGTGCCTGCCCCCCTAGTGATTGGGCTCCATACAAGAATCCTGCCTTCAATGCCCTGAAGGCTGCCCTTATTTCTGTAACAGTTAAAGAGAGATTAGCATGCCACTATGTGCTGTAGAGCACCCAGAGCTCAATGCACAGTGTTATTGAGCCAACAGTATAATACTTGTAGGTATTGGTCGGGGCAGAATGGCCATAGTAAGGATAGGGAGAATTCCACACTTAGCGCTGGTCAGACAAGGTTTAACTCCAGACTAATAGCCTTCATTACCCAGGGCCTGTACAGAAGTTCACTCATCATTCTTCTTAAATTCCTCCACTCCCTGCCTCCAAAGCCTCAACCCTTCTTCCCATACCTAGCCCCAATGTTCCCCCAGCCAAGACAGCACATACCATGGTCTGCCCCTACAATGCTATAGCCTCAGCATCATGGCCTTGGTGGAAGGGGGGCATATCCATATCTGTCTATCTGTGGCAGATACTGTGCTATAGCCTGAGCTGATGACTGGCTGGGAGCCACATTGGGAATGGGACCCAGCAGCAGGTGGACTGGTTCAAATCTGGCTAAATTTCATGCAGTTTCTGGCCCCAGGCCGCCGCTGATCAGGGTCAGTTTAGATTTCGGTGGTGGAAACACAACTGGAAGTTTTGATAACACTGTGGTCATGGGGTACATAGATTTAAAAATAGAAAATTTGAAAGTCTTGGTTTTTGAATGTAAAGAACTATAGGGCAGTCTCCATTTATTTTCAATGAAATAAAAAAGTGGTGTACTATATCTTGTTTGTAATATGTTTCTGATTAAATAAACAGGGCATCCCTATTAATTATTTGCTAAAATAGCAATCCAATGCAAGGAGATTAACTTGTAAGGAATACAAATTTTACCAGTTGGATAACCTGAAGACATTGTTAGAAACAGTCTAAACAAAAGAAGAATAGAAGAAAAGCTAGTGGAGCAAATATAACAATTTTCTTGTCACTTCTGCTGACTGTTGCTGGAATACATCTGCCTTATGCTGAGTTCTGTGATGCGCTATTGTGGTTGCCTTGACGCTCAGTAAACTTTCCATAAAACTTTTCCCTGGAGTCTTTCTAAGTTACTCTGCAAAAGAATTAACTAATAAAATCTCTTCTATGTCCTCTGCACGCTCTGCATTATGCCCTTAATATGAACTCTACAGCCAATTGAAGCTAAAGCTCATTTTTGGCCTGGTATAATTTGTTCTGTAATATCTGCCCAGAGGTATGCATATTGCCATGCTTTATGACCAAAATGATATTTGTAGGCTACTAGTGTCCTTTGATATGTACGCGCCAGGTTAAAAAGAGAATTTTTACTGTGGACAGCTCATTACCTAAGAAGAAGTCAGGTTAAGAATCTTACAGAATTACATGCCTACAAGGAAGGAATAGTATAACACAAAGGTAAATCAAAAATAAACAACTTTATATATTATATTTAAGGTTTTATATGTTGTATTGTATTATATTGTTTCTGCTTTATTGCCACTGCATGACATTATTCATATATATTAATAAACGTAGTGCTGTAGCAATAGAGCAGGGACAGTACAATATAGAATAGAAAAACTTAAATGGTTATTTGCAACGTAGTTGATCCCAATAAGGATTTAAGAGGAATAATGGCCTATGTCCTCATCCCTGGGGCATGCTGATTTGGGATGCCCTCCTGTGTAAAACTCCTGGTATCACCCAGTATACTTACATTGCGTTGCCCCACTAGGGAGAAACAACACGCCAAAGAGGGCAAATCCTGGGTGTTGTTCCTGTCAATGTAGAAGGACACCCTGACAAAGTGGTTGCTAGGGGAAACCACACAACGCGTCGGTGCTACCAGCTTACGTGGACTCCAGCCATTGGTGATACCTTTTCCATATTCCTAGCTATCTCCTATTCTCATTTATTTTTTCAATTACTTGTTGTTTATGCACAGTATTGCATATGGTGTTTATTAATTATTAATTATTTATTGAGGGGGATGTAGTAATCAAGCACAGTATGTCCAATTGATGTTTGCACATAGAACTTAGCACTTTTTTGATGTATTTACTTATATTTGATGCACTAGACACTTTATTGTGCGTTGTAATTGATACTTGGCAGGGATGTTTATATGGATTTGGATATTTTGCACAGTCTTATCTCTTCATATTTGTTGATTAATTATAAGAGAGGAATAATTTTATTATATTAGTTTATTCGAGAGCCTAATACTATTATGTCTGGTGATTCTGCTTGTTTTTTAACTGATTTTAAATGTTTGTCTTGAATGTGCATGGACTATTGATTTTTGTATGCCCATTGTTAATAAAGGGATATCTTTTATATTATTATTGGTAGTGTGGCTGGATATTTTTAGGTGCTCCATTGGGGACCGATCTGGCGGTTCCATTTATAAGTGTATATTGTATTCCCCGCCCATTGTGCAGGGGGAGACGCTTCCAGCCAGCACCCACCCCTATGGTTGATAGATTGTGGTGCAGAGTTTTCTTTCTTTTAATGTAGAAGTTCTGGTCTCACAAACGCGGACCGGCATGTGCACATTTGTTCATATGGGTGTGTCTGTGCATGACCGGGGGCACGTGCGATCACGGAAGTGGTCTGTGCGCTGGTCTGTGCATGCTCAGGGTGAATCCTGGACCCTGCTCCTACTTTGCGAGTTTCCGCATGGCCATCTGCTTGTCTGTGCATGCGCCCGATTCCACGCTTCTGTGAATGCATGGCAGGCACTTCCTGATGCCACTCGGCCTTTAAATGGAGCCCTGCAGCGCTCAGAAGTCGCCTGCTCATCTTCCTAAAAGTGACGCCTCCTGATTCCTGTAAACGCATTCGACCTTGGCTCTGCTGACTACTGGCTCTGGCTCTGACCCTCTGGCTTGGATGTCGACACCACTCTGGCTCTGACACTCTGGCTTGGAAATTGACCCTGCTCTAGCTCTTCACCCCTGGCTTGGATATTTACATGTTTTGGCTCTCTGGACTCTGGCTTGGATTACCTCATACTATGGCTCTGGACTTTTCCCATGTTTGATTCTGGCCTCACTGTAATCTGTTAACAGGACTGGCTTGTCCATATATAGTCAGCCCTAACCCCCTCTTGTCTTCCAGATCTGACTCAACCTCGGCCTGGTGCCTCTGATCCTGCAGAACCATTATTCCTGCAGCATGGGCTGCTGTACCAGTGCCCCAATGGGAGAACACTAATTAAGTAGTGTCCAGAATAAGACTGGGATTGCTTGAGCTCACCAGTAATAATTATTAACCACCTGTGCACAGTGCCAATAGACAACATGTTGTAGTCTAAAGCAAACAGACAAACCATTGAGGCTGCTAGTAGCCCCCCAAAAAGCCTCTGTGTTCCAGGGCCAATTGCAGATTTCCAATCTTAATGGCCCTGTTATTTGAAAGGGTCTGTCCAGGCAGAAAAAAAGTCTTACAATTTGTTCCCCACAGTGCTTCCAAACTACTCCAGTTTAAAAAACAATTCACCAGGTACCAAGATCAAGGCCCGCAGCGTCAGCAGCACTATATGGGACCAATGGCTCCCCTTACTGTCTGTCACGGTGACTTGAACATGCGTTTGCCATTTTACTTCATTGGAGGGTCCATGTCAGGGGTATGGTAGGTCACTGTGACTGACTGGGGGGCTGCTTTGGTCTTCTGTGCCCACTAGTGAGCAGTGGACATGCCGCAAGACTCTGTGTAGACACCTGGTGATGTTTTTTCAAACTGGAGTAGGTTATAGGTACTGCAGGAGATGAATATAACTTTTTATCAGTCTGGAAAGTACCTTTAAACTACTGCAGCTCGCCAGGAAAAAGTGGAAGAGGGGCATCAAAGATCCTCTGAGCAGTTGTAGTTTTTCTTTCCTTTGGCTCCACCTTAGCAAACCAGGAAGGATGCACAGAAAACAAATTTCTCTCTAATGTCTAAATGAGTATGTGTGTGTGTGTGTGTGTGTGTGTGTGTGTGGAGACAGCATAATGAGACATATCCTTAAATACAGATTTCCTATCCAGGTGGTTGGTAGTAAAATTCCATTTCCCAAGCACCTACACTCTGAACTGAATGATATTGTTCAATCTCTGCAAGGCCATTGCGGCACTCTGTAAAGTCATTCTTCTCTGCGTTTGGCAGGTGGTATAAAAATATTTTTCTTCTCTCCATTCTAGTAAATAATGTACGAATACAGCTGGCTTAGATCTGCTCCGAACTACAAGGAAACAAGGCGAAGAAATCAAGATTTACTTGCAGTATTTATGGTGCAAGATTTACCCGCACTTACACAGAGACAGGATGATGTAAATGTGAAAAATAGACAAATCCATGAAGAGTCATCATAAGGAAGGTAAAGCGGAGAGAGATAAAATGCAAAATGTAGCAACATGTGGTCTGGCTGTAGAACATTGGATTCCCCCTCTAGTGTATAGAGCAGAGGAAGAGAACTACAAATAAATAAGTCATTGCGCTGCTGCCACTGCTTACTGCGGACTCCTGAAAACTATGCGCACACTGCCTCTGATCTCTACGCCAAGTAAAGAGACATGACTAGAAACAGAAAGAGCTAAAAAAAATCTGCATGACAGAAAGCGTTATTACTGGCAGATTGCATCCCTCTCACCTGCAGCCCTCCGAGTAAATCTGCCATCTACGGCGACGCACACCCGTGTTTAGCGCTGACTGAATGATTACAGGGACAGGAGATGGAAAAGAGACGACAAGCGAGAATGCAGTGTTTTTACTTAAAGAAAGAAAATAGCACAATACCCTAATGAATACATTGGAACCATGTAATAAATGCCAAGGACAAACTGAACATTCTAAAACTGTCATTTACTTATATTGTGAACATTAAGAACCATGCCACACAAGTGGCTTTTTAATCTCTATCATAATTTTAACAGTTGCCCATATATATGCAGTGTTTATTGGATTTTAAGCATGTGCGTGATTCGTTTAAAAGCATTTATTTGTTCTCAGATCTTCAATACAGTTTGTGTTAAATGCTATTCATCTTAGTGAAGATATTTATATGTCACAGTTGCTATTTGTGAACGTATTAACTGGAAACAAGGCTGCTCTGCCCAACAGTACACGGCTACTGCAGCCTTATCATACTAATAATTGCAAATATAGTTTTGGTCCATACATTTTACATTTTTTTTTCTAAATTTATGTTATTTTAACCAAAGGGGTTCCATTAATGTGGATCCCAGACCAGGACCACATTGAAGGACAAGGCTGACTTGCATACCTCCAGCCGTCTTGGCTTTTGAGGCATCTATCTCATTCCAAATAAACCAGGGGGATTTACACATATTTACATGCAAGTCTGGCTTCTGGGCTCAATGTAGGTGTATGTGGAGTACAAACCCAGACCAAGTCCCCCATTATTCTCTATATACGTCTTGGTCTGGGTTTGTACACCACAATATCTGAATTCCCCATCCTTAGTATAGGCTTGGACTGTTTTTTGCAAGCAAGGTATAAAGATAACTCTTTAAAGTGCATTGTCTAGCTTTTCCTTGGAGTTACTGACAAATGAACGTATCAGACAACGTGGTGTAATTTTAGAGACATGCATATATTTGAGCTTTTTAAATTCCCTTATACATTTATGGGCTGCAAATATACTTGTGAATTTTAGCAAAATTATACCCAAAGCAAAACAACTGCACAAGTCCTGAACCCTAAAGTATGGAGGTGTGAGGTTCGGCACTGGGTGCTCAAGAGTATAATAGCTTCTGCAGGAGTGGCTGCAGGTAAGCAGGTGAACTTCATGTTGCAATGGCAGTTCCAATCTGTCATTTGTTAGTAAAGATCTTAAATCGGACCTTCAGCGTGATTTAATGAAAAGCCCAAACTCTTAAAAAACGGTTCCCCAGCATCTAAAATTTATATATTTTATGTTTTTAGTCACTAACTTATTATTCTTTCCCCCACTGGGCTGCAACTCTGTTCAGGAATTTAGGATACGGGCGCCGCCATCTTGACTCAGAAGCATCACACTTACTGAGGAGAGTGGGATAAGGTACAGGGGGGCAGGTTATAGCTGTGCTTTGCTCAGACAGAGCAGAGCTGGGGTCAGGTAACGGTCAGCAGTCCCAGAATGCAGAGCAGCACAGTCAGGAGGCACTTCCTGTTTGCAGCCTGCCTGATAAGATGGCGGCTTCCATAAGCCGCCATCTTGGATGTTTAAAGGCTCATAACATGCAGTAGATGCAGGTAGGATGATTTTTAATGTGAGCAATCTGTATGTACAGGGTGTGGGAAACATATAAGATAGACTCTTATTCAGAGTAAAGGTTCGCTTTAAAGGGAGGAAGCAGCTAACATGATGCTTGTCCCATTTGCCTCGCCTCTATTTCCTGCAGCTCCATGTAGAAGCTGTAGTGTGGCTCCAAAATGTGTCCCTCTCCGAGTGAGCATGGTAGGCCACCGGCCACAGGTCCACAGCTATTCTCTGACCACAGCACAGCATGTTCAAGATTCATAGAGCTCTGCCATGACCCTTCCCAGCTCAGCTACGACTGGGCTATGCATTTTAGGCACAGAAATTGGAATTTCTTAGAATACATAAGGCATTTACATTTATTTGGAGATTTTGAGATGCTTTGAATTGGCTCAACTGGCACTGGGGAGTTAGTGTGTGTAGCCTGGACCTTGTGAAGAGCCAAATCAGAGATGTAAAAATGTGATTTCAATGTGGATACCTGATTTGAGGTGTACATTTTATTTTATTAGTATGCACAATCCATTCCAGGCTGATGACACAACTGAACAGTGATTTATAGCATCCAGAGAGTCTGACACTATTCTTTCCAGGTGATGAAGTCCAAGAACAGGAGTGGAGATGCATTAATCTGGAATAAAAAAGGTCTTTGCAAGCATCAATGGGAGGAGAAGGAAGACCAATTGAATCTCTGACTATCCAGGTCAGTGCCAGCATACCCCTCGCTGGGTCTGTGATGATACCACTGATTCATCCATTGCACAACATCAGCTACCCGGTAGGGATCTGTAAACATTGCAGATGACTTTTATTCAAATCTAATGAGCAGATTTGCTAGTACCACATCCCTGTCCCCTTAGATTCTTGCCACTGGATTTACTGTGGGCAATAGGAAGGTATCTCAGAATGTCTGAAGCAATAGCTCAATGCATAGATCTCATGGAAGTAAGTTGTTGATTGTATTTACATGATTAGAGTTATGACGTTTTTTCTGACAAAAGATTGGTGTTTAGAACGGAAGGAAGAATTCTTTAAACTTTGTTATTAGTCCCACTTTTGAATCACCGCTCTCTCTGTGAGAAATGTCAATGTGTTTCTCCCCAAACAAATCTCATTTTTCCTTTGGTTTCAGGTAGGCAGCTAGGTCTTGAAGTAAGAAGTTGGCTCTTCTATGCTGGGCTATACATTGACCGGACCACATGCTCAATGTTGTTCTTCTTGTGTTGTGGCTTGAAATCATTTAAGTGAAGCAGTTGTTGCCTTAGTCCAATGTCCTTGAAAGTGGTTTAAGCCTTGTTTCCCACTTCCTCCATGTACAGGTTTGCCAAAATGAGTGAAAATGTTTAAAAGTTTAATAGCACCTCAGGACTCTAGGCATACAGTTGCAATCAACCCCTGGTCTCTATGAGGTCCTTGATTATGATAAATATTAAACTGACTAGAGCAACACTACTCAGCAGAATTTAATGACATTTATTGTCATTTAGAATTAATAAAAATTGTTTTGACGTAGAATTTTGAGTAGAATCGGAGAAAGCTGTACCAAGAATTTTGACATTTATACATTTTTCAACTTTCATTTGTCACTTGGGAAAAGGTCAGACATATGTAGAATAATGACAGCCTTTTGCTACCTCTCAGTCACATAGACCATGAAAAATTGATGAACTAAAGGGGCCCACAAAATGGTGCTACAAAGCACTTTGGGATAATTTGTGACAATTACAAAACAAATGAAGTGGCATTGATGAGGTATAAATATCAGATTCACTGCCTTGACCCAGTATCTTACACAATACACTACCAACCCGCTTGCCTTTATATACAGTGGAATTGACTATTTATGTTATTGTCAAGTTGCTTTTTAATGAATTGCTGTCTTATACTTTCACTGAAAATGCCTTATGATATTGTTGGCAAAGAACTTTACCGTATCTGGTCAAAACACATTGCTCCCATCTTGGTCTTTGGGTGGTTATGTGCACAATTTTAACCTGATGTCTTTATGGACTTCAAAGGTTTCCTTCTGGCTCATCTCCAAGTATAAATCTAATTAGAGCAGCTTATTTCTTATGGTGTATGATAATACACATTGACATTGAGAGCTTCCTGTCTATTGCATGATAAATGTAGCAGCTCGTAGATATTTCTCTCACCATCTTTCCTTTTGCTCTTGGTCTGAATTTGCTTGGGTATGTTGGAAGACGTTTGAAACTTTCTTTGTTCCTTTGGACTAGGGGAATAACTGATGTGCGGTGATCTTTTTAAATCACTTCCCATAGACATTTTGATACTTCTATCTTGGCATGGTGATACTACCCACTTCAACAACAACGAGCAAATCAAACAACTATATATGTCGGAAGTTTGAATAAGACTTCAGTATGTTTTAACCATTTGTTTCTGATCTGGTGAACAAGATTATATATTTAAAGGAGCAGTTGTCAGGTCCCGGAGACACCCACCTTCCAATAAACCAGCAACCCCCAATCTCCGCTGCTTTCTTCACCTATAGTAAGCCCCCGTTTGCCGGGACGCTAGACACGCCTCACCGGACACGGTTGCCCCCAGGTCTTATTAGCACAAAGGATGCTGATTTATGCAGGGGAAGGTAGATGAATCCAAGGACAAGACTGAGTAGCGAAAACGGACAGGGGTCATACACGGGTGGTCAATCCGAGGTGGCACGGTACAGAAGGGTTAGACGGAAGAATGGTCAGGGGTAAGCCAAGGGTCACAACGGGAGGTCAGAAGTTCGCGGTACAAAGGAGCAGGCAGAATCATAGTCAAAGGGCAAGCAAGGTCGGTCCAGGCGGCAATCAGGGATGGTCAAAAACGAGGCAAAATCACAATGAGAAGAGCAATCCAAATCACACCCAGTAGCACGCTATAACGGGCAATGAACTAGTGCAGGGTGAAAACCTATATAGGAAAGGGACAGGCTGGATTGGCTGAGGAGGGAAGTGAGTTGATAGGGGCAATTGGGGAACTCTGGGCTGATTGCCCCGTTTAAACCTGGGAGGCGGACAACAGTAAGCTGTTACTGAATACAAGGGCTCATTGGCCCAACACTAATTACCTCCGGCGGGCGCGCTGTGTGCAGCGCCGCCGGAGGGCATATGAGAGTGACAGACGCGCGCGCGTGTACGGGGACGCGCGCCGGGAGCGCGCCGCACGGAGAGCGGCGCGCCCGCTCCCGGCGCGGCTAGGCCGGAAGCCTCCCGAGCGGCTGCTCGTGACAGCCGAGCGGCGGGCGGGCAGGAGCGACGCCGGCCCGCCGCCGGCTGCAACCGAGAAGGACCGGAGTCAGCGGGGGAACGAGGGGCAGGTGAGATCGAGATCGTGACACTACCCCCCCCTTCACGAGGGGCCTCAGGACCCTTACCAGGCTTATCCGGATTCTCACGATGAAACCTATTGATAAGGGTTTTAGCATGGACATCCTTGGCTGGTACCCAACACCTTTCCTCAGGACCAAAACCCTTCCAATCAATTAAATACTGTAGAGAGTTTTGCAGCACCCGAGCGTCAAGTATTCTATTAATTTCAAATTCAGGCTCATCTTCCACTATGATCGGAGGAGGAGACGACACCTGAATATTCTTGGCAGACTTTAACAAAGAGACATGAAAGGACGACGGAATTCTCATGGATGAAGGTAACTGGACCTTAAAGGTAACGTCGCTTAGTTTATCTGTGATAGGAAACGGACCGATAAATTTAGGTCCTAGCTTAGACGAGGGCTGTCGAAGGGCAATATTTTTAGTAGAGACCCAGACCCAATCACCCACCTGAAATGGTGGTTCAAGTGACCTATGTCGGTCCGCAAAGATTTTGTAAGTTCCAGAGGCTTTCTTTAAGTTAGTCTGTATTTCAGACCATACTTTAGTCCTTTCTCGTAGCCATTCCTCCAAGGCCGGCAAGTTGGAGGAAGGACCAGAAAAAGATGATGCCTTTGGATTTCTACCGTAATTACAAAAAAAAGGCGAAAACCTAGTAGATTCACTCGGCGCATTGTTAAAGGCGAATTCTGCAAATTCGATGAATTCCGCCCATTGTTCTTGGCGATCGGAGACGAAACAGCGTAGATATTGTTCTAAACATTGATTTACCCGTTCGGTCTGTCCATTAGACTGCGGGTGATAGGCGGTAGAGAGCGACACTTTAATACCTAAACGATTGCAGAAAGCTTTCCAAAAACGAGATACAAACTGAACTCCTCGATCCGAAACAATATTCTGAGGTAAACCATGGAGGCGAAAAACATGCTTAATGAATAGTTGTACTAAATCTGGTGCCGACGGAAGTTTTATCAATGGAATAAAGTGTGCCATTTTACTGAAGCGATCCACCACCACCCAAATTACAGAATTCCCCTGTGATGGAGGAAGATCAACAATAAAATCCATGGATATGTGCGACCATGGTTCAGCGGGGATTTCTAAGGGAACTAATAATCCCGCAGGGGACCCATGAGTGGTCTTACTTCGAGCACATACCGGACATGCTTCGACAAAGGCGGAAGTATCGCGTCGGATGGTGGGCCACCAGACATGACGTTTGGCGATAGCTAAAGTCTTACGAACACCTAAGTGACCAGCCGACTTGGCATCATGTAGTTCCTGTAACACGGCCAGACGCAAATGAGGCGGAACAAATAAACAATCAGAGGGTTTACCCGGAGGAGAATCAACCTGAAATGGTACCAACGAGCTAGACAGGTCAGGGAGAAGAGCAGCCACAACACAACCCAAAGGCAATATCGATTCTGGAGGACCACTCTGGTCCTTACAATCCCCGAAATTACGGGATAGGGCATCTGCTTTGGCATTCTTCTTCCCCGGCTTATAGGTGATAATAAAATTAAATCGAGAAAAGAAGAGTGCCCATCGCGCCTGACGGGAGTTGAGTCTCTTGGCAGACTCTAAATACTCCAGATTCTTGTGATCAGTATACACCGTGATGGGGTGTAGGGAACCTTCTAGCCAGTGGCGCCATTCTTCAAAGGCCAGTTTAATACCCAATAGTTCCCTATTCCCAACATCGTAATTGCGTTCAGCAGGTAAAAACTTCCGAGAGAAGAATGCACAGGGATGTAGTTTCTCAGGATTTCCCGCATACTGAGAAAGAACAGCTCCTACTCCCAGTTCCGAGGCGTCAACCTCTAATAGAAATGGAAGCCGGGTGTCGGGATGTATCAAAATGGGAGCGGAGGTGAAAGTCTCCTTTAACACTTGAAAGGCGTTTTTAGCTGAGGGAGGCCACTCCTCAACAAAAGCGCCCTTACGAGTGAGATCTGTTAAAGGACTCACAATGGACGAGAAACCCTTTATAAACTGCCTGTAAAAATTCGCAAATCCTAAAAATCTCTGAAGCGCCTTTAGGGTTCTAGGTTGTTCCCACTCCAAAATAGCAGAAACCTTGGAAGGATCCATCACCAATCCCCGTTTGGAGATTATAAATCCTAGGAACGGGATTTCAGACATTTCAAAAACACATTTGGAGATTTTAGCATACAGACGATTTTCCCGCAATCTCTGCAACACCGCCTTGACATGTTGACGGTGCTCCACCAGAGAGCGGGAAAAAATCAGTATGTCGTCCAAATAGACCACGAGAAACTGACCCAAAAAATCACGGAATATGTCATTGACAAAATCTTGAAACACTGCAGGAGCATTGCATAACCCGAATGGCATCACTAAGTATTCATAATGCCCATCCTTTACATTGAAGGCCGTTTTCCATTCATCCCCCTGCCGTATGCGAATAAGGTTATATGCTCCTCGAAGGTCTAACTTAGTGAAGACCTGGGCCCCAGAGACCTGATTAAAAAGGTCATTGATTAATGGTAGAGGATATCTATTTTTTACAGTAATCTTATTTAACCCACGATAATCTATACAGGGGCGTAAGCCGCCGTCCTTCTTCTCGACGAAGAAGAACCCAGCACCGGCAGGGGAGGTGGAAGGACGGATAAAACCTTTCTGGAGATTTTCGGTGATATAATCTTTCATGGCCTGCTCTTCGGATCTAGTGAGATTATATAGCTTCCCCCTAGGGGGCATAGTACCTGGGAGTAAGTCAATAGGACAGTCGTAGGCCCTATGGGGTGGAAGAATGTCGGCGGATTTCTCCGAAAATACGTCTGCCCAATCTGCATAGACTGGAGGTAACCCATCAAGGACAATAGGTGTGGTCCTAAGGGATATAGAAAAACAACGACTTTGACATGAAGGACTCCACTTCACCAGATCCCCCGATCTCCAATCTATCACAGGGTTATGGACTTTTAACCAGGGAAATCCTAAAACGATAGGGGAGACGGGACTTTCAATAATCAAAAATTCTATTTCTTCCGAGTGGGCAGATCCTACGACTAAATTCACCCAAGGGGTCTTGTGGGAGACCAACCCCCCCTCAATGGGTTTATTGTTGACCGCCAGGACCCGGAGGGAATTTTCTAATGGGATTAACGGGATCCCTAGAGTGATGGCTAAGGATCTATCCAGGAAATTGCCAGCCGCTCCACTATTGATGAAGGCGGAGGCAATAGTCCGGGACGGACCCCAAGAGAGTGTAACAGGTAAGAGTACACGATTGTCTGGAGGGAACGATACCTGATCGCCTAGAAGAGGTCCCTCTGCAAGATCTAGGCGTTGAAGTTTCCCGCCACCGGAGCCTTGTTTGGGCAGGTCTTGGCAAAATGACCCGGATTACCACAATAGAGGCAGAGGCCTTGGGATCTGCGCCGAACCTTCTCCGCCTGAGAGAGGTGGGTAACGCCAAGCTGCATCGGTTCCTCATGCGTCACGGAAGGAGAGGAAACGGCTGCCCCCTTAAAGCTTGACTCTTGACGCGAGGACCCCCAAGGTTGGTCCTTGCCTCTTTCCTGGCGCCTTTCTCGAAGACGTCGATCCACCCTGATGGCCAGCTGCATATATTCATCTAGGTTTTTAGGCAAAGGATAGTTCACCAGGATGTCCTTGATGTTATCGGAGAGCCCCATTCTAAATTGGCTACATAAAGCCGGATCGTTCCACTGGGAATCTATAGCCCACCGCCGAAATTCTGCGCTATATTCTTCAGCAGAACGTTTGGCCTGTCTCAGGTTCCGCAATTTAGAATCCGCCGTCGCGGCCCGATCTGGGTCAGCATACAGTAGTTCCATGGCCGAAAAAAAAGAAGAGACCGACTGCAAGGCTTCATCAGACGGAGCTAGACCAAACGCCCAGGTCTGTGGGTCGCCCTGGAGGAGTGAAATGACTAGCCCAACACGTTGCGCTTCGGATCCAGATGCGTGGGGTCGAAGGCGGAAGTAGAGTTCGCAAGAATTCTTAAAGTTAGAAAACTTCGCCCGATCCCCCAAAAATTTCTCGGGGAGAGGGATCTTGGGCTCGACGGTCAGAGAAGGATCCGTTGGCGCAGGCATCTGACGATTCTCTTGCGCGGCCACTCGTTGAGCCAGCTGATTAATGGCAGTGGCCATAGCTTGAACCTGTTGGATCAATTCTTCCATCTAGAAGATATTCTTCCTTTTTGGGCCCGTTATAATGTCAGGTCCCGGAGACACCCACCTTCCAATAAACCAGCAACCCCCAATCTCCGCTGCTTTCTTCACCTATAGTAAGCCCCCGTTTGCCGGGACGCTAGACACGCCTCACCGGACCTGGTTGCCCCCAGGTCTTATTAGCACAAAGGATGCTGATTTATGCAGGGGAAGGTAGATGAATCCAAGGACAAGACTGAGTAGCAAAAACGGACAGGGGTCATACACGGGTGGTCAATCCGAGGTGGCACGGTACAGAAGGGTTAGACGGAAGAATGGTCAGGGGTAAGCCAAGGGTCACAACGGGAGGTCAGAAGTTCGCGGTACAAAGGAGCAGGCAGAATCGTAGTCAAAGGGCAAGCAAGGTCGGTCCAGGCGGCAATCAGGGATGGTCAAAAACGAGGCAAAATCACAATGAGAAGAGCAATCCAAATCACACCCAGTAGCACGCTATAACGGGCAATGAACTAGTGCAGGGTGAAAACCTATATAGGAAAGGGACAGGCTGGATTGGCTGAGGAGGGAAGTGAGTTGATAGGGGCAATTGGGGAACTCTGGGCTGATTGCCCCGTTTAAACCTGGGAGGCGGACAACAGTAAGCTGTTACTGAATACAAGGGCTCATTGGCCCAACACTAATTACCTCCGGCGGGCGCGCTGTGTGCAGCGCCGCCGGAGGGCATATGAGAGTGACAGACGCGCGCGCGTGTACGGGGACGCGCGCCGGGAGCGCGCCGCACGGAGAGCGGCGCGCCCGCTCCCGGCGCGGCTAGGCCGGAAGCCTCCCGAGCGGCTGCTCGTGACAGCCGAGCGGCGGGCGGGCAGGAGCGACGCCGGCCCGCCGCCGGCTGCAACCGAGAAGGACCGGAGTCAGCGGGGGAACGAGGGGCAGGTGAGATCGAGATCGTGACAGCAGTATTGCGAAATTTGCATTAAAAAAGATAAATAATTAAATAGCCACACAATAGCTTCTAACATGTGTATAAATAATCTGGCGATAGAAAAAGGAAAAAATATATGCCTTTCTTTTAAATTGTTACTGCTGTATCCAGGGCTAGGTAACCCTGGAGATCGTTTACTGGCTCAGCCCTGTAACCACACCACTAACTGCCTTTAAATTTACAAATACATTTATTTATTATCGGTAAAAACAGTTGCCATGCATGGCTATTTACACATTAATAATTCTGTCTGTCATCATGCATCCATTACAACATTGGATCATCATATATTGGAACTATTACATTACGTTCATATTAGTACAACACGTTGCCCGTTGTACTAATATGAACGTAATGTAATAGTTCCAATATATGATGATCCAATGTTGTAATGGATGCATGATGACAGACAGAATTATTAATGTGTAAATAGCCATGCATGGCAACTGTTTTTACCGATAATAAATAAATGTATTTGTAAATTTAAAGGCAGTTAGTGGTGTGGTTACAGGGCTGAGCCAGTAAACGATCTCCAGGGTTACCTAGCCCTGGATACAGCAGTACTAGTAAAGAAAGGCCAGGCTGTGTACCAACCCTGAATACCATCAAAAAACAATAAGGGGCTATTCTGAGGTCACTCATTGGGAACTCCAAAGGGTTCCTTACAGCGATATATTTCTTTTAAATTGTATAATTACAATGGCTCAGTCCATTTGCTGAATAGGGGAATCTGCTGGGTTGTATTTAGTGAGCTGCTTCATTTAGCCCACTGGTCTCCTAGCAACACTTTACCTCAGAGGCTGACACTGTAATCAGTGGTAACTGCTGTGTGTGTGAGGTGCTGCTTTTGTTATGAGACCAGGTGACTCAAATGTGTGAAATCTATACAAAACAAACTAAACTGACTGAAAATGACTGAAATTCTTCTTTGAATAACTGTGCAGGAAAATCTGAAGGTATTAAAGTGGAACAAAACCCTGAGTGGCCGACCCTGAAGTCTATAAGACCCGGCCATTGACCTTGCCCCTTGGGCATTCTAAATCAGGATGCCCACTGTGTGAAACAACCCCTGGATAACCACAGATCCCCCATTTTTCTGGCGCGCTCACACAGTCATTTAGACAGGCCGGGCGGCCAGGAAGGTTACTGCTCAGGCTCCCCATCTGCGTGCAAACAGCGCTGATTGGATGAGAGCCCGCGCATGCGCTGTGGGACAGGGAAAGGTACATTTTCACAGGCGAACTTGGGGATTTCACATATCAGGGCATCCCAAGTCGGGATGCCCCTAGGGACACAAAACAAAACCCCAGATAGTGAAAATCCTGGGTTGGGCTTTGCTCAAAACACACAAAGCTGAAAGAAAGATCATATGGAAAAATGAAAAATAAGAATATGAAAGAGAAAATGGTAAACTGAAAGATTCTGCAGCAGAGCCAACATGAAGGGAAAACTGTCAAAATCAGCTAAATGACTTCTAGAACTTTTCTCTCTGTTTTAGATATATAAGTTCTGGCCAGGCAATGTTGCAATGTTATCATATGCTGGACGGCTGCCAGCATTGAACAGCTGATACTTTGATACATTGTTTCACCCCTCTCCTCAGCATGGAACAGGCCAGAGTGTCAGGCTCCGACACTCAGCAGACATAAACATGAGCTATTAGTCTCCAGCTGCACAACACACACATCATTTTTTTCTAAATTTGTAATTCTTACTCCAACACTTACCTACATTCAAAGTACCATTTAAATATAAGTCACCAAGAAAAATTCGCGATACTGCTCCTTTAAGTAATAGCTAGTAGTTAAAGTTGGTGTCTACATTATTTTTCCCCATGCAAAATATGCATTTATTTGTATTTGAATTACACTACAAACCACATAATGTAAATGGGACATGATTAACACTACGGAATTTTAAATATCTGTATGCTGAAACGTTGAAGTGTATACTTGGTGTACTTCATATTTTACACTGTATAAGCCGGAGCTGAATTTCTATTAAAATGCATGTTTCAAATTAAATATTAAATACATGTGTCCGTATCATGCTACAGCATATCTATTAAAATCCAGTCATGTGTCTCTTCTTAGAAGAACATGCCATCCTCCACAAATCCATTGTGTGACATTTTTTAAACCATAATCTTACAGCAAAACCTTTTTTAAAAACTTCACAAGCAAACCTCTCCAAATATCCCCCTAGAGAGACACTTATACCATTGTAGAACACAAACGCAGAATCTGAAAAAGGCACGTCATGATAAAATGTCATGGCCCAAGATTAGCACCAGCTTACACAGCTTTGGCCTTTTTGCTCACCCAGACTCAAATACATGTCAATTTGAGAAGGTCAATTCCATTCCACTGTGATCAGAATACTCCATGGCTGGGTTCTTTTCCCAGATGCGCCACTGCAAGTGTATACTACTGGTGTCAATGCAATTTCTTTGTAACACACAATATTTCACTAACCTACCATCACCCGCAATACTGCAATGACATTTTGCCCCACAAAGCTATTATCTAGGCTGACAAGAAATTATGATTGGAAAGTTTAGACAGGTTAGCAAAGATAAGCCATGTGACATATAACAAAATAAACGGCACAGAGCTGATATGAACTATTTAAGGTCCTCTTTAAAGTCCTTCCAATATTTCTTCAAATTCCACCCGGTGCATCCACAATCCACTCGTGCTCCACCACCACCGATTTGGTACTCTTACCACAAATAAATGATGTAATCAGCAATTATCATAATCCCAACTCGATCTCTCCAACCGGATCCACCTCTCACGGTTCGATATCACAAAGGGTCAAACACACCAGATTTCAGGGCCACTGTTTTTTCACCTTTCTTGTTTCACCTTATTTAAACAGAATCTCCCAATATGCCATGCAATCCCAAAGTTGGATCATACGGGAAAGAACAAAAGAACCATTGCGCAATATTGCAAAGCTTCAAATGCACATTTATTCACGCCAATAAAACACTCACATAAAAAAGATTTAAAATCACATGTCAGTCAAGGCTCTGGGCCAACTCACGCTGCTGAATTCCCAAATATACTGCCGCCGGCTCCCAACGCATTTCGTCGCTTCCACGCGACTTTCACTAGGTCAGCCGGCGCGACGGCAAGCAGCGATTAAATAGAGAAAAGGCGGGACAAGAGGAAGTGAGTCTTCCTCCCTCTCATCCAATCACTGGCCAAGTCAGCATTACGCTCACCAATACAGTGTATGAATCACGTTCCCCGTCCAATCCATCCAAGGGAAGGTGAATAAGATTAAGTCTACCCCTCCCCTATTAAAATCCCCATCCAATCTGCAGCGGAGGAGGTGAATGTCATTACCTCCGCAATCCCCGTCAGAACGGCCACGCAACGTGACTACCGCCCATCTATCCAATCCGCAGCTGAGGAGGTGTATATATTTAAATAACTCCACCCATCATCCAATCAGCAGCGGGGAAGGTGAATATCATTAACCCCGCATTCTCAGATTGACAGGCAAGGTGACGTAACTACCGCTCCTCCACCAATCCATGTCCAAGGAGGCAAATTCAGATTAAACAGCTCTGCCATTCCCCAGCTCTTATTTTTACAATAATCAGGGCCCGTCTGAGGCTGCGCAACCACAAGGGAAACGCATAATCGTCCCATTTGGTTAGCAACCCGTCCCTGTCAATTCCCTATTATTAACAGGGGATCAGACATTACCCCGCGCTCAACCTATTTAACCCCCGCACGGGGTTATTACATAATTAAAGATGGAATATATAAATAGATCGGGAAATAGGGGTAGCGTCACTACCTTCCATTGGGGAAAACCCTAATTTAAATTAAAAGGGCCCGCATCAGCAAAGCCATAGGATTCAGAACCCTGATTAAAATATATTTTACAATATATATTTTTTAAAAAATTTTTATAAACTTATTTCCATTAAAAATCAACCACGGCAACTAAGCAAGGTGAGTTGGCCCTACCTCATACATAAACATAAGTTGTACCTATAACATCATCGATGAACCTTATGTTATTTGTATATGGGAGGGTCCAAGAGAGACATTGGAAGCCTTCTTTGCACAAGTGAATGAAAATCAATTCAGTCTAGAATTCACTGCTGAGATTAGTGCAGAATGTATACACTTCCTGGATTTAACCATACGTATAGAGATTCCAGTGTTGACTACTGTGACATACTTTAAACCCACCGATAGAAACGGTTTTGTCCCTGCAAAAAGTTGCCACCACCCCAACTGGATTAAGGCTATCCCTAGGGGGCAGTTTATGAGATTGAGGCGGAACTGCACCAAATTACAGGACTTTGAAGCACAAGCGGCTGAGCTGACTACGAAGTTTCTGGATAAGGGGTACAGGGCAGAATTGGTACAGCAACAGCTAGTGAGGGTAAAAGCCCAGGAAAGATTCCCCCAAAGGGAACAGGTGGAAGGTCCCCCTAAAACGGAGGATTTTGCCTTTATCACGGATTTTAGTGTCCAACATAGGGAGATAAGGAAAATTCTATCTAAACACTGGCATATCCTACAAGGGGATGAGATTTTGGGTCCGAAGTTACCATCTAGGCCTAGATTAATATTCAGAAAGGCCCCGAACCTGAAGGACCTATTAACTAGAAGTTATGTAGATCCTCCTATACCGAACATGCAATCCTCATCATCCTTATTTGGGATGGAATTAAAGGGTTTTTATAGATGTGGGAGGTGTATTGGCTGTAGAACATGTAAAACAGTCTCGAAGCCTTATGGGTGTTTCACCCATCCGAACACAGGGGAACGCTTTAAGATCACACGTTTTATTACATGTTCACCTAAATTTGTGGTATACTTGATTTGGTGCACCTGCGACTTGTTGTATGTGGGTCGCACAACTAGAGAGCTGAGGATCCGGATAAGGGAACACCTCTATAACATCCGAAGGGGCTATGAGGGACATAGTTTGTCAGAACATTTTAGGACCAAGCATAATAGTGATCCTTCCCATATGTCCTTTATAGCCATAGACAAGATCGAGGCTCATTGGAGGGGTGTGAATATGACTAGGGAAGTGTCTAAGAAGGAAGGTTTGTGGATTTATAAACTAGACACACTTAGTCCCAAAGGACTCAATATAGACTTCGATCTGAATTGTTTCATTGATTCTGCAATATAGCCTGAACCAATCCCCCCACGGGTTACATCGGGGGACTGTCTAGAGAGCCTCTATTTCTTTGAATCATTGCTAGATTGCAGGAGGTTTTATCAATAGAAGGTTGAGTTTAATGAATCTTGCAAACTATAATTAATGTACTTTTATTCAAAGAGATACATTGTTATGTATATGGTTAGGGTTGGGGGCTTACAGAGCCCTTAAGATTTTATTATGTATGGAGGTTGCACAGCTTATGTCTATGTAATAGGTACAACTTATGTTTATGTATGAGGTAGGGCCAACTCACCTTGCTTAGTTGCCGTGGTTGATTTTTAATGGAAATAAGTTTATAAAATTTTTTTAAAAAATATATATTGTAAAATATATTTTAATCAGGGTTCTGAATCCTATGGCTTTGCTGATGCGGGCCCTTTTAATTTAAATTAGGGTTTTCCCCAATGGAAGGTAGTGACGCTACCCCTATTTCCCGATCTATTTATATATTCCATCTTTAATTATGTAATAACCCCGTGCGGGGGTTAAATAGGTTGAGCGCGGGGTAATGTCTGATCCCCTGTTAATAATAGGGAATTGACAGGGACGGGTTGCTAACCAAATGGGACGATTATGCGTTTCCCTTGTGGTTGCGCAGCCTCAGACGGGCCCTGATTATTGTAAAAATAAGAGCTGGGGAATGGCAGAGCTGTTTAATCTGAATTTGCCTCCTTGGACATGGATTGGTGGAGGAGCGCTAGTTACGTCACCTTGCCTGTCAATCTGAGAATGCGGGGTTAATGATATTCACCTTCCCCGCTGCTGATTGGATGATGGGTGGAGTTATTTAAATATATACACCTCCTCAGCTGCGGATTGGATAGATGGGCGGTAGTCACGTTGCGTGGCCGTTCTGACGGGGATTGCGGAGGTAATGACATTCACCTCCTCCGCTGCAAATTGGATGGGGATTTTAATAGGGGAGGGGTAGACTTAATCTTATTCACCTTCCCTTGGATGGATTGGACGGGGAACGTGATTCATACACTGTATTGGTGAGCGTAATGCTGACTTGGCCAGTGATTGGATGAGAGGGAGGAAGACTCACTTCCTCTTGTCCTGCCTTTTCTCTATTTAATCGCTGCTTGCCGTCGCGCCGGCTGACCTAGTGAAAGTCGCGTGGAAGCGACGAAACGCGTTGGGAGCCGGCGGCAGTATATTTGGGAATTCAGCAGCGTGAGTTGGCCCAGAGCCTTGACTGACATGTGATTTTAAATCTTTTTTATGTGAGTGTTTTATTGGCGTGAATAAATGTGCATTTGAAGCTTTGCAATATTGCGCAATGGTTCTTTTGTTCTTTCCCGTATGATCCAACTTTGGGATTGCATGGCATATTGGGAGATTCTGTTTAAATAAGGTGAAACAAGAAAGGTGAAAAAACAGTGGCCCTGAAATCTGGTGTGTTTGACCCTTTGTGATATCGAACCGTGAGAGGTGGATCCGGTTGGAGAGATCGAGTTGGGATTATGATAATTGCTGATTACATCATTTATTTGTGGTAAGAGTACCAAATCGGTGGTGGTGGAGCACGAGTGGATTGTGGATGCACCGGGTGGAATTTGAAGAAATATTGGAAGGACTTTAAAGAGGACCTTAAATAGTTCATATCAGCTCTGTGCCGTTTATTTTGTTTTTTTGCACATACTTATGGTTGGGATTTGAGTATAGCACGTAGAGCTTGAGTTAACAAACATTATATCACAACTAAGTAATTATAATTGTTTTTAGCGCGGTATACACTTATTTATTTATCATGTGACATATAAATCTGCAAAACAATTGGGCATGGTTGGCCAGTCAAGTGGCAGTCTAATGGCTAGAAATCAAATTGTTTTGCTCATGTCATACACCATAGTCCAATAAGAGAAGATGATGGGTTTATATTCTATCAGTTGTGGGAGACAGCTGTGCACTGCACTGCCATATGCCCCATGTTAGCGGAAGGGTGGCTAGTGCGCTTTGTAAGCAGTGGTAAGGTAGTCATCTCTTTTGGCCATCATAAGTGCTCAGTGAGGCACTCAGTCTGCAATATTTGGGTATAGCTTGATTTTTATAGGTCCACCTAATCATGGGTAAACCTGCCATTGATGGTTTGTATGCACTAAATTAATACTTTCTGTACTGTATTAATACATCTTACCCTTGAATAAGGTCCTTTGTTGGTCTCTTATCACTATATTAAGTCTAACATGGGTTTCTCTTTAAGTTGACTTGCTACTCTCAATATCAGCCCCCATAAAGCCATCAAGCTTCGACTACGTGCTGATGAGAGCCGAAAGCCTGAAATACGTGTAAGTAGGAGTTGATGTGCTATACCCAAGCATTACACATTTAGCAGCTTTCTAAACGCTTGGCACAAGAAGGCATAAAGAAATGATCAGTATTGCTCCGTACACTCATTAGGACACGAATTGGAAACACCAAAGGGCATCATTTTTATTATAGAGTCCGTATGGGAGTGGGGGGGGGGGGGTATCTGTCTTTCTTCTTTGAGTTTCCCTAATACATGCCTAATTTTCAAGACATAAACTCAAGGATTAATTTCCCTTTTTATATTTCTAACATTTATTATTAATCCCAGCAAGTAGCCCTTTTGGGGATTGGAGAAAAAGATGGAAGGAGAAGTGTTGTTTTTGTTATGATAATATTTTACGATGTAAAAGCCATTTCAATGTATGCAATATGACCTTGTGCAATAGCTCTAATATGGCGTATGTTGAAGTCAATGTAAGAACAGGCTTATCTTCCTATGGTGCATTCTAAAGCGTGATTACTAGATTTACTTGCTTCTCTGTTAGTCTTAAAACATATAAAGAATATAAAGTGAGTTATTTATCTTTAAAACAGCACTCAGCCTTCTTTGTCATTGTACTGTTCATTGTTTGGAATATGTTTTCATACCTGCCAAATTAATGACCAGGGGGGCACTTATCTTTTTATGTTTAGTGAAAGCAGAATTTTTATGCAGATATGGATCCCCTCACTGAACAGATTGTGCTGTCCAACCAGTCCTCTCAACATATATCTACAAACATAATATATTCAACACCTTTTAGAAAAAAATCTATTTTATGACGAAAGAGATTAGGGACCTATTCTTCAGCGCGTCTCATTTATCCCAGAGTGACATATACAAGTCATGCTCCCGTACGTGGCTCATTCATCCAGAGCCGCGCTGTTTAAGACAGTTTATTTGTCCCATGTGCTGGGAATAATAACCTTTGATGAAAAGATGCTTAAGTGAGTTGTTTTTCAATCGGTGGTTGGCGCTAGAACAGCATTCGGCACTCCCCCGAGCCTTTTTTGGGTTTTTTCCTTAATGCAAATTTCTAAAAATGACTAATGGTAAGAAAGAATGTAATCACTTAAATGTAATATCACTTACTTGTCATGAAGAAAGTAATGGTTTCATTTTACTAGGAATTTTCTAATAAATATATGTCTCATCCGAGCCATTTACATTAGATGTCTGCAGAGGACAATTATCGATGAATATAAATAGAGATGAGCGAACTTTTGAAAAATTCGATTCGACTGATTCGCCGAATTTTCCGACAAAAATCGTTTCGACCCGAATAAATTCGCGACGAATCGCTATTAAAAACGGCTATTTCTGAGCCTCCTACAGCCTCAATAGGGTTGTAAACCATTCAGCCTTGCTGTAACACGCACAGGATGCGTGCTGGGTTTGTTAAATAATACTGGAGTATTACTGGAGTTGGCAGAAGTTGGCAGTAGCAGCAGCAGGAGCCCAAATATACACTGGAGTTGGCCTCAGGAGCCCAAAAATTGGATGAATCACACCCTGGAGTTGGCAGAAGTTGGCAGCAGCAGCAGGAGCCCAAATATACACTGGAGTTGGCTTCAGGAGCCCAAAAATTGGATGAATCACACCCTGGAGTTGGCAGAAGTTGGCAGCAGCAGGAGCAGGAGCCCAAATATACACTGGAGTTGGCCTCAGGAGCCCAAAAATTGGATGAATCACACCCTGGAGTTGGCAGAAGTTGGCAGCAGCAGCAGCAGGAGCTCAAATATACACTGGAGTTGGCCTCAGGAGCCCAAAAATTGGATGAATCACACCCTGGAGTTGGCAGAAGTTGGCAGCAGCAGCAGCAGGAGCCCAAATATACACTGGAGTTGGCCTCAGGAGCCCAAAAATTGGATGAATCACACCCTGGAGTTGGCAGGAGTTGACAGTAGTAGCAGCAGGAGCCCAAATATACACTGGAGTTGGCTTCAGGAGCCCAAAAATTGGATGAATCACACCCTGGAGTTGGCAGAAGTTGGCAGCAGCAGCAGCAGGAGCCCAAATATACACTGGAGTTGGCCTCAGGAGCCCAAAAATTGGATGAATCACACCCTGGAGTTGGCAGAAGTTGGCAGTAGTAGCAGCAGGAGCCCAAATATACACTGGAGTTGGCTTCAGGAGCCCAAAAATTGGATGAATCACACCCTGGAGTTGGCAGAAGTTGGCAGCAGCAGCAGCAGCAGGAGCCCAAATATACACTGGAGTTGGCTTCAGGAGCCCAAAAATTGGATGAATCACACCCTGGAGTTGGCAGAAGTTGGCAGTAGCAGCAGCAGGAGCCCAAAAAATGGCCTAAAGACATAAATATGTTTTGCACCATTTGTAAAGTGTAAAACGTGGCACCATGCTGAATCTAGTCGCATGCATCAGGCATTGGTGGGTGGAAATCCTGGCTGATCCATCCCTGATTCATTTTGACAAAGGTGAGTCTCTCCACATTTTTAGTTGACAGACGAGTTCTCCTCGCCGTAACTATGGCCCCCGCCGCACTAAACACCCGCTCAGATGGCACGCTACTTGCCGGGCAGGACAGCTTTTCCAGGGCAAACTCTGCTAGTTGCGGCCACAAATCAAGTTTGGCTGCCCAGAAGTCCAGCGGATCCTCAAGGTGTGTTGGCATGGTCATGTCAAAGTATGACATGACCTGCTGGTTCAGGTCCTGCTCCAGGTCTTCCTGCTGCTCATGAGTAGCCTCACTATGCGGGTGTAGAAAGCTACTCATTAGCGACTGAAGACTGAGGCTGCTGCTGCTGATGGAGCTTCTGCTGCTGCTGCTGCCAACCCCCCCAGCGGCCATGGCAGTGGAAGGTGAGCGCAGAGGTCCCCTCGAGTCAGACCTGCGAGAGTATGGACCATGGCGCAGATAGGCATCGGCCAACTGCCTACGTAGAATGTCTTTGTAGTAGTTGAGTTTGTCCTCCCTCTCGGTGGGTTTAAAAAATGCCCCCATTTTGTGCCGGAAGCGAGGGTCCAATAAGGTGGACAGCCAGAAGTCATCCCGCCGACAGATGGAAACAATTCTGGGGTCACTACGCAAGCATGTGAGCATGCTTCGTGCCATTTGCGCAAGTGACTCGGATGGACTACCTGTCTCCATCTCCACTGCATACTGCCACGGTGTGCCCGGGTCCTCTGTCTCTCCTTCCTCAAAAACCTCTAGCTCCTCTGGCTGCTCCTGCTCCTCCTCTCCTGTCCGCTGACTAGATAAACCAGCCATTTCGCCAAGCCTAAACTGTGTTTCGCTGGGCAACTCCTCCTCCTCCTCTTCCTCCTCCTCCTCCTCCAGTTCAGCTCCAACGGGGTTCATGTGGCCGTAAGATGTAAACGCCATGTCTCCAGTGCCCTGACCAGCCATGGTTTCCAACATGTGCTGTAGTACATGAAGCAGTGGAATCACGTCGTTCATCCCGTAATCCTGCCGACTGACAAATAAAGTGGCTTCCTCAAAGGGCCTGAGCAAACGGCAGGTGTCACGTATGAGCTGCCACTGGTTGACATTGAAGTTACACAGGGGAGTCCCCCTATCTGCTTGGATCATCAGGAAATCCGTGATGGCTTTTCTCTGTTCATATAATCGGTCCAACATGTGAAGGGTGGAATTCCAACGGGTGGAAACATCGCAAATCAGACTATGTTGGGGGATACCATTCTGACGCTGTAGCTCAAGAAGGGTGTGTTTGGCGGTGTAGGAGTGGCTGAAGTGCATGCAAAGTTTCCGTGAAGTTGTTAGGATGTCCTGCAGATGGGGGGAACACTTCAGAAACCGCTTGACAACCAGATTGAAGACGTGAGCCATGCAGGGGGCATGGGTCAGGCTTCCTTGGCGCAGCGCAGACAAAATGTTCTTCCCATTGTCGGTAACCATGATTCCCATTTTAAGTTTTCTCGGAGTAAGCCATGTTTGGATTTCCTGATGAATACATTTAAGCAGTTCCTCCCCTGTGTGACTCCGTTCGCCAAGACAAACCATGTGAAGCACTGCGTGACACCTCCGTGCCCTGCACACATGGTAGACTGGAGGGGCACTGAGACTTGAGCCTACAGTGGAGGGTGAGGAGATGGCGGAGGATGAGGAGGCCGAGTCGCACGGTGTCACAGGCCCAATGGGCAGAGAGCGCGGAGGCCGAAGCGGCGTGACCTGTCCAAGTTGCTGCTGCAAAGGGACCACATTCACCCAGTGGGCCGTAAACGACATGTACTGCCCCTGACCGTAGTTACAGCTCCAGATGTCGGCGCTGCCATGTATTTTGCTACACACCGACAGGCTCAAGGACTGGCCCACCTTCTGTTCAACAAAAGTGTGCAGCGCTGGTACTGCCTTCTTGGCAAAGAAATGACGGCTTGGGACTCTCCACCTCGGCTCGGCACAAGCCATCAGTTCTCTGAAAGGTGCAGATTCCACCACCTGAAAAGGGAGCGACTGCAGCACCAGCAACTTGGACAGGAGCACATTCAGCTTCTGCGCCGTAGGATGAGTGGGCGCATACTGCTGTCTCTTGGACATGGCTTCGCTGATGGATTGCTGGCGGGATGCATGACTTGGAGGAGGAGGAGGAGGAGCAGGAGCGACAGAGGATGGGTGTGACGCACAGCTGCCTTCGGCTGAGGTGCTGGAGCCTTGGCTGGCAGAAATTGGGAGCTCACTTGGTGAGGAAGCAGACTGGACCACCCCTTGGGAGCCTCGGTTCTCCCAGGTCGTTTTATGGTGACGCATCATATGTTGACGCAGGGCCGTGGTGCCAACATTTGGACCCTGGCCACGCTTCACCTTTTGCCTACATATCTTGCATGTGGCCATGTTACCCTCCTGCGGATGCCTCAGGAAAAACTGCCACACTGCCGAGTAGCTACTTTTCCCACCCCCTGGCCTCACTGATTCACTGCTGCTGTTGCCAACTCCAGGAACCCCTGCTCCACTACCTCCCGATAAGGTAGACTGCCGCACAGCAGGTGCTCTACCCCGGCCCCGGCCCCGGCCGGCTCCAGCCTTTGGAATTGTGCCCCCATGCTGACTGCTACCACCTTGCTGCCTCAGCTGCTGACTCCGGGGCAACCTGCGCCCCTCTTCTCCTGATGATGACGATGAAGCCCCTTCATCACCCGGCTCCCAAGTGCGATCGGCTTCATCGTCATCATCATCATCATCACCGGGTTGTGGCTGTACGTCACTGATGTTCGTGGATTCGTCAACAGTGTCTGGCGCAGGAGCTGGAACGCTCGCAGCACCCACGACACTGTCCACATCACTATTTGTCTGCCTAGCTAAAGAAGCCACCTCCATTTCTTGGCTGGGCAGTAGCTGCTGACTGTCCTCCTGTATCTGATCGTCCTCCTCACTAAAGAGTGGAGCTGAACCCAAAGCATAGGATACGTCGCTGGGGGAGGGAACGGCGTAGGACAGAGGCAATGGGAGGACAGGGACTGCTCTCGGGGCATGCCAACTCAGGGTTGTGTCAGAGGAACCTACCGACCCTAGACTGGGGGTCTCAGATGTAAGTTGTGATGATGTTGTTGATGAGCGCGTCAGCCAATCTACCACGGCAGATGCGTTACTGGTGGAGACCCGACCGCTAGCAGATACTGGCAGATTAGGTCTCTCAGCGTGACTCCTGCTGCTACTGGCCCCCAGTCTGATGCGAGCTCTGCCTGCGGAATCTTGGCCTCTGCCACTCCTCTTTTCACTTCCAGGCACTTGTCTGCCCGACATAGTCTAACTGGCGTGGTAGTAGGTGATATTTTAAGAACCCCCAGGCAGCAGTGGGTCTATATAAAACAGAATATAATGCACACCAAAAGTGAGCAGTAACACTCAGCCTCCAACAGGCCTGCTTAGTGTAAATAAGAGAGCTGCTTAGTGTAAATAAAGAGGGGTATGCTATGTTACAGAATGGGATGCCTCAACAGAAGTGCACCTGGCAGGCAGCAGTAAGCCTATGCCCAGCAAAAGTGTCTTATAATATAAATATAATAAGAGCAAATGCTTATATGGTCTTAAACAGAGGCTGCTTTAGTCACAGAATGGGATGCCCTGGGCAGGAATGGACCTGGCAGGGTCCAGTAGGGCTTTGGCCAGCAAAAGTGTCTTTATCAGGCTAATTTCAAATATGATAAGAGCAAATGCTTATATGGTCTTAAACAGAGGCTGCTGTAGTCACAGAATGGGATGCCCCGGGCAGGAATCGACCTGGCAGGGTCCAGTAGGGCTTTGGCCAGCAAAAGTGTCTTTATCAGGCCTGATTTCTATGAGAATAAGTGCAAATGTTTATTATGCTATTAAATAGAGGCTGCTTTAGTCACAGAATGGGATGCCAGTGCCACAAAAACCAGAGAGCATGCACAGCAAAAGTGTCTTTATCAGGCCTGATTTCTATGAGAATAAGTGCAAATGTTTATTGTGCTATTAAATAGAGGCTGCTTTAGTCACAGAATGGGATGCCAGTGCCACAAAAACCAGAGAGCATGCACAGCAAAAGTGTCTTTATCAGGCCTGATTTCTATGAGAATAAGTGCAAATGTTTATTGTGCTATTAAATAGAGGCTGCTTTAGTCACAGAATGGGATGCCAGTGCCACAAAAACCAGAGAGCATGCACAGCAAAAGTGTCTTTATCAGGCCTGATTTCTATGAGAATAAGTGCAAATGTTTATTATGCTATTAAATAGAGGCTGCTTTAGTCACAGAATGGGATGCCAGTGCCACAAAAACCAGAGAGCATGCACAGCAAAAGTGTCTTTATCAGGCCTGATTTCTATGAGAATAAGTGCAAATGTTTATTGTGCTATTAAATAGAGGCTGCTTTAGTCACAGAATGGGATGCCAGTGCCACAAAAACCAGAGAGCATGCACAGCAAAAGTGTCTTTATCAGGCCTGATTTCTATGAGAATAAGTGCAAATGTTTATTATGCTATTAAATAGAGGCTGCTTTAGTCACAGAATGGGATGCCAGTGCCACAAAAACCAGAGAGCATGCACAGCAAAAGTGTCTTTATCAGGCCTGATTTCTATGAGAATAAGTGCAAATGTTTATTATGCTATTAAATAGAGGCTGCTTTAGTCACAGAATGGGATGCCAGTGCCACAAAAACCAGAGAGCATGCACAGCAAAAGTGTCTTTATCAGGCCTGATTTCTATGAGAATAAGTGCAAATGTTTATTGTGCTATTAAATAGAGGCTGCTTTAGTCACAGAATGGGATGCCAGTGCCACAAAAACCAGAGAGCATGCACAGCAAAAGTGTCTTTATCAGGCCTGATTTCTATGAGAATAAGTGCAAATGTTTATTATGCTATTAAATAGAGGCTGCTTTAGTCACAGAATGGGATGCCAGTGCCACAAAAACCAGAGAGCATGCACAGCAAAAGTGTCTTTATCAGGCCTGATTTCTATGAGAATAAGTGCAAATGTTTATTGTGCTATTAAATAGAGGCTGCTTTAGTCACAGAATGGGATGCCAGTGCCACAAAAACCAGAGAGCATGCACAGCAAAAGTGTCTTTATCAGGCCTGATTTCTATGAGAATAAGTGCAAATGTTTATTGTGCTATTAAATAGAGGCTGCTTTAGTCACAGAATGGGATGCCAGTGCCACAAAAACCAGAGAGCATGCACAGCAAAAGTGTCTTTATCAGGCCTGATTTCTATGAGAATAAGTGCAAATGTTTATTGTGCTATTAAATAGAGGCTGCTTTAGTCACAGAATGGGATGCCAGTGCCACAAAAACCAGAGAGCATGCACAGCAAAAGTGTCTTTATCAGGCCTGATTTCTATGAGAATAAGTGCAAATGTTTATTATGCTATTAAATAGAGGCTGCTTTAGTCACAGAATGGGATGCCAGTGCCACAAAAACCAGAGAGCATGCACAGCAAAAGTGTCTTTATCAGGCCTGATTTCTATGAGAATAAGTGCAAATGTTTATTGTGCTATTAAATAGAGGCTGCTTTAGTCACAGAATGGGATGCCAGTGCCACAAAAACCAGAGAGCATGCACAGCAAAAGTGTCTTTATCAGGCCTGATTTCTATGAGAATAAGTGCAAATGTTTATTATGCTATTAAATAGAGGCTGCTTTAGTCACAGAATGGGATGCCAGTGCCACAAAAACCAGAGAGCATGCACAGCAAAAGTGTCTTTATCAGGCCTGATTTCTATGAGAATAAGTGCAAATGTTTATTATGCTATTAAATAGAGGCTGCTTTAGTCACAGAATGGGATGCCAGTGCCACAAAAACCAGAGAGCATGCACAGCAAAAGTGTCTTTATCAGGCCTGATTTCTATGAGAATAAGTGCAAATGTTTATTGTGCTATTAAATAGAGGCTGCTTTAGTCACAGAATGGGATGCCAGTGCCACAAAAACCAGAGAGCATGCACAGCAAAAGTGTCTTTATCAGGCCTGATTTCTATGAGAATAAGTGCAAATGTTTATTATGCTATTAAATAGAGGCTGCTTTAGTCACAGAATGGGATGCCAGTGCCACAAAAACCAGAGAGCATGCACAGCAAAAGTGTCTTTATCAGGCCTGATTTCTATGAGAATAAGTGCAAATGTTTATTGTGCTATTAAATAGAGGCTGCTTTAGTCACAGAATGGGATGCCAGTGCCACAAAAACCAGAGAGCATGCACAGCAAAAGTGTCTTTATCAGGCCTGATTTCTATGAGAATAAGTGCAAATGTTTATTATGCTATTAAATAGAGGCTGCTTTAGTCACAGAATGGGATGCCAGTGCCACAAAAACCAGAGAGCATGCACAGCAAAAGTGTCTTTATCAGGCCTGATTTCTATGAGAATAAGTGCAAATGTTTATTATGCTATTAAATAGAGGCTGCTTTAGTCACAGAATGGGATGCCAGTGCCACAAAAACCAGAGAGCATGCACAGCAAAAGTGTCTTTATCAGGCCTGATTTCTATGAGAATAAGTGCAAATGTTTATTGTGCTATTAAATAGAGGCTGCTTTAGTCACAGAATGGGATGCCAGTGCCACAAAAACCAGAGAGCATGCACAGCAAAAGTGTCTTTATCAGGCCTGATTTCTATGAGAATAAGTGCAAATGTTTATTATGCTATTAAATAGAGGCTGCTTTAGTCACAGAATGGGATGCCAGTGCCACAAAAACCAGAGAGCATGCACAGCAAAAGTGTCTTTATCAGGCCTGATTTCTATGAGAATAAGTGCAAATGTTTATTGTGCTATTAAATAGAGGCTGCTTTAGTCACAGAATGGGATGCCAGTGCCACAAAAACCAGAGAGCATGCACAGCAAAAGTGTCTTTATCAGGCCTGATTTCTATGAGAATAAGTGCAAATGTTTATTATGCTATTAAATAGAGGCTGCTTTAGTCACAGAATGGGATGCCAGTGCCACAAAAACCAGAGAGCATGCACAGCAAAAGTGTCTTTATCAGGCCTGATTTCTATGAGAATAAGTGCAAATGTTTATTGTGCTATTAAATAGAGGCTGCTTTAGTCACAGAATGGGATGCCAGTGCCACAAAAACCAGAGAGCATGCACAGCAAAAGTGTCTTTATCAGGCCTGATTTCTATGAGAATAAGTGCAAATGTTTATTATGCTATTAAATAGAGGCTGCTTTAGTCACAGAATGGGATGCCAGTGCCACAAAAACCAGAGAGCATGCACAGCAAAAGTGTCTTTATCAGGCCTGATTTCTATGAGAATAAGTGCAAATGTTTATTATGCTATTAAATAGAGGCTGCTTTAGTCACAGAATGGGATGCCAGTGCCACAAAAACCAGAGAGCATGCACAGCAAAAGTGTCTTTATCAGGCCTGATTTCTATGAGAATAAGTGCAAATGTTTATTGTGCTATTAAATAGAGGCTGCTTTAGTCACAGAATGGGATGCCAGTGCCACAAAAACCAGAGAGCATGCACAGCAAAAGTGTCTTTATCAGGCCTGATTTCTATGAGAATAAGTGCAAATGTTTATTATGCTATTAAATAGAGGCTGCTTTAGTCACAGAATGGGATGCCAGTGCCACAAAAACCAGAGAGCATGCACAGCAAAAGTGTCTTTATCAGGCCTGATTTCTATGAGAATAAGTGCAAATGTTTATTGTGCTATTAAATAGAGGCTGCTTTAGTCACAGAATGGGATGCCAGTGCCACAAAAACCAGAGAGCATGCACAGCAAAAGTGTCTTTATCAGGCCTGATTTCTATGAGAATAAGTGCAAATGTTTATTGTGCTATTAAATAAAGGCTGCTTTAGTCACAGAATGGGATGCCAGTGCCACAAAAACCAGAGAGCATGCACAGCAAAAGTGTCTTTATCAGGCCTGATTTCTATGAGAATAAGTGCAAATGTTTATTGTGCTATTAAATAGAGGCTGCTTTAGTCACAGAATGGGATGCCAGTGCCACAAAAACCAGAGAGCATGCACAGCAAAAGTGTCTTTATCAGGCCTGATTTCTATGAGAATAAGTGCAAATGTTTATTATGCTATTAAATAGAGGCTGCTTTAGTCACAGAATGGGATGCCAGTGCCACAAAAACCAGAGAGCATGCACAGCAAAAGTGTCTTTATCAGGCCTGATTTCTATGAGAATAAGTGCAAATGTTTATTATGCTATTAAATAGAGGCTGCTTTAGTCACAGAATGGGATGCCAGTGCCACAAAAACCAGAGAGCATGCACAGCAAAAGTGTCTTTATCAGGCCTGATTTCTATGAGAATAAGTGCAAATGTTTATTGTGCTATTAAATAGAGGCTGCTTTAGTCACAGAATGGGATGCCAGTGCCACAAAAACCAGAGAGCATGCACAGCAAAAGTGTCTTTATCAGGCCTGATTTCTATGAGAATAAGTGCAAATGTTTATTATGCTATTAAATAGAGGCTGCTTTAGTCACAGAATGGGATGCCAGTGCCACAAAAACCAGAGAGCATGCACAGCAAAAGTGTCTTTATCAGGCCTGATTTCTATGAGAATAAGTGCAAATGTTTATTATGCTATTAAATAGAGGCTGCTTTAGTCACAGAATGGGATGCCAGTGCCACAAAAACCAGAGAGCATGCATAGCAAAAGTGTCTTTATCAGGCCTGATTTCTATGAGAATAAGTGCAAATGTTTATTATGCTATTAAATAGAGGCTGCTTTAGTCACAGAATGGGATGCCAGTGCCACAAAAACCAGAGAGCATGCACAGCAAAAGTGTCTTTATCAGGCCTGATTTCTATGAGAATAAGTGCAAATGTTTATTATGCTATTAAATAGAGGCTGCTTTAGTCACAGAATGGGATGCCAGTGCCACAAAAACCAGAGAGCATGCACAGCAAAAGTGTCTTTATCAGGCCTGATTTCTATGAGAATACCGTATATACTCGAGTATAAGCCGAGTTTTTCAGCCCACTTTTTGGGCTGAAAAAAGCAGCCTCGGCTTATACTCGAGTCAGACTTACCTGAGCGAGGGCAGAAGAGCCTCCGATGCGGCAGACGAGACGCCGAGGCTTCAGAACTCGGCGGGGAGATCAGTACACCCAGCGCGAGGTGGGTGTACCAAGATGGCGGCCCGGGCCTCAGTGACGCGACGTGACGTGGCGGCGCGGAGCGCGCCGGCCGCCATCTTGGTACACCCACCTCGCGCTGGGTGTACTGATCTCCCCGCCGAGTTCTGAAGCCTCTGAGGCGGCTCTTCTGCCCTGCGGACCCATGCCGTCGTCCCGCGCCGTCCTCTCTCCCGCACCGTCGCTGGAAGTCGCTGAAGATCCTGCAGGAGCTGAACTGGTGAGTGTGTGTGTTGTGTGCATTGTATGTGTGCTGTGTGTGTATGTGTGCTGTGTGTGTATGTGTGCTGTGTTGTGTGTGCCTTGTGTGTGTATTGTGTGCTGTATTGTGTGCTGTATTGTGTGCTGTGTTGTGTGCTGTGTGTGCCTTGTGTGTGTATGTGTGCTGTATTGTGTGCTGTGTTGTGTGCCTCGGCTTATACTCGGGTCAATAACTTTTTCCAGGTTTTTGGGGTAAAATTAGGTGCCTCGGCTTATACTCGGGTCGGCCTATACTCGAGTATATACGGTAAGTGCAAATGTTTATTATGCTATTAAATAGAGGCTGCTTTAGTCACAGAATGGGATGCCTCACAGCAGACTTAAGATCAGTTCAGTATATATGCACAGTTAGTTACTATAAGCAGCCTGAAAACGCTAACAAAGGCTGGATGAAAAAAAAAAAATCTCCCTGTCAGCCAGCTCCGTTTTTCCTACCTTTCCCTGGCTTTCTGTCTGTCTCCTGTCTGTCTCCTGCCTGTCTCCTGCCTGTCTCCAGCCTGTCCCTGTCTGTCCCTGTCTCCAGCCTGTCTAACTGCCTCAGCTACACAGCGTTCTGTCTGTCTGTCACGAATGCAATAGAGAAATGAGGAAAAGCAAGATGGCCGCCGTTAAATACCGCTGTGTGACGTCACCGGGCTTGCTGGCTGCTGATAGGCTGCATGTGACTGCCCCAGCTTGCACTGGCGCGGGATACATGTCCAGACATGTCCCGCCCGCCATCTTAGAATGCCTGTAATGTAAATGAATGGATGTTAAAGGAAAACTTCGAGTGATCGAATCGCGGGGAAATTCGGATTCGATCCGAATCGAATTTTTCCTGAAATTCGGATCGAATCCGGGTTCGTCCGGATCGATTCGCTCATCCCTAAATATAAACAATAGGAGGCTGTCTTACACGCTAATTACTTTATAGAGCTCTTGGTTTTAAAGGAGATATAGCAGACTTATGCCATTTTGCCCAAACTGTACATTGTCACTTTATCATTACTGCAGTTATTAGGATTTCTAAAACTGACGGGTTAAACTCTAGGAGATTAATTTGATAATTAGATACATTTGTTCTGTTTGCTTTCAGAAAGGGATCAAAGAAATGTCCTGATTACAGATGATTAATATGCAAATACATTCAAGGTCAGTAGAAAGGCATATTACATAGATGTTAGAATAGAATTAAAGAATATGCCCTGTCTTGATATTTAATAATACATTTCCTGAATAGGAAAAAGTCTTTGGTTTCTTAAAAAGACACTGATTCTCAGGATGCTGCATCCTTTCAACTATAGCCAAAGATATGACTCCTGCCATTGAATTCCTTATTATTATAGATTACATGGAATGCAAGCCAATGATTTGATTGGCTTTCCAATGCTGGTTGAAGTGGACAGCAGAAACTGTCCGTCAGTCATCTCCATTTACCATGCAAAATCCACTTGCTGGGTGCTAGTCTTAAAGTGATCCTATACTGAGAAAGGAAGGTTATGTGGTCACCTTCTATCCCCAGCCTAGTGCCCCCAAACAACCTATGTTTCTGTTTTATTAAAGCCTTTGACCAATATTCATAAAAACGCTAACAGGAAGCAGTATGATGTCACATGTCATGGCATATGCTAATTTATTCAGTTACAAGCTAAGCTGTCACATAATGGCAGTTAGGTTGTAGTGCTTTCAGATTTATTGCATTTAATAAAACTAATAAGGCAGACCCCCAATGCTGAGCTGTGTGTACTGTAACTGAATGTTTCATCGCTGGAAAGCAGCAGGGGGCGGGGCTGCTCGGCCAGGGAGCCATAGCATCCTGTTTGTGTTGTTATGAATATTGGGCAAAGGCTTTAGTAAAAATAGAAACACAGGCTAAGGTAATGACATAAGCTTCCCTTCTGGGTCACCTTAAAACAGAAAGAGGGGTTAAAAAGCAGTGCTCAGGGTAGAACTAGCAACCTTACTGATGCACATTTTAACTTTTTTCATACCTCAAATGGTTTATATTGTTACAGTTGTGCTTTTATGTAAGTTTGATATCTGTGACAGGGGGTGAAACTGTTACACACCTTATACTCTGTTTATAACCTTTTCCACATTAATCATAACTTACATAGTTTTGAATATATTTAATATGCTTTAAAAGTCCTTTTCCTTTCCCCAGTGCCGTAAACCACCCATATCTTTGTAATTTATCATATTCTATAGTCAGTGAAAACACTCCCTAAATGTCTCTCTCTGTTCGCTGTCCAAGAGTTGACACATTGCCCTGCTTGGCTGACCAATCAGGTTGTGATGTTTGTGGCCATCATATACCTTAGTTGTTGTCCAAGGTGCTGAAAAAAAGTTCTCCTTTGGGAGTTTTAAGACAAAATGAACTAAGCAGATGCCTGAGATCCCTTAAATTCTGAGGGATCTTATCTCTTGTTAATGCCATTAATTAAGGGCCCCAAGTCCTTACCTGAACAGGTGCCCTGTTTGTTGATAAACTTTATCAGTATTGCTATCCTGTTTCCAGATAACTTTTTAGTTTCCGGTTAACTTTCTGTCTCTGGTAAGCTACAGTTTAGGATAGGAATTCATGATCTGCATTTAACCCATCCGTGCAATGAGTGTACACATGCCCGGAGCAGTCGGGGGGGGGGGGGGGGGGGGAGGAGGTAGGTGCATTGATCAAGAGCATTTCAGTCATGTCCCATGGCTGGGAATCAAACCTGCCACCCTCCGGTCACAAGGCTGATTTCTTAGGCCACGGCTGTGCCTTGTAAGGTTATAGGCACAAAGAATGGCCTAATCCTACTACACTTTATCTCAAAGGTTTGTAGAAGTATATATGTATATATGTATACATCTCCCTGCTGTTCAGTGCAGGTGCTTAAAGCAGCCTCCAGTCAAGAAAATTTAAGCTTAGTAAATTACTCTCCTAAAGCCCCTCTAGCAACCAGTAACATAAGCTTATTGAGAGGGATTAACACAATGCAGATGTTTGGAATAGCAGGACGATTCTGCACTATTAAACATGTATGGCAGCAGCCATCTTGCCACCCACATGAAGAGCTGATTCTGAAAAATCGAGGTTCTCAGTCAAAAACTCCTCATAGCTCTGTGCAATCATCTGTTATTTCTAGCCAGGTGTAGTAAGCCTTCAGCTGTAAGGTTCATCATTGAATAAAATACATTGTATACTTTCTGTCCCCTGTGTGCTTTTGCGGCAGCTTCAGCAATAGAAATACATTGTAACAGCTTTCCTCACACAGATTTCATTTGCTACATTAGCTGTTTATTCAGTGTTGGTGTGTGTGTGACAGGCAAGCTTCTCCATGTTTCTGAGGCATATATCTCTCTCAATTGCTGCTGGCACAACACCCCCCTAATTCTCATGTGTAAGCAGGACTATCAGGTGTGTGGCAAGATGGCCGCCTCCATGAGTGATTAATCTCTGTCATTCCACAATTTGTATGGGGTTAAGCCCTCTTAAACTATTTATGCCTTTCATCATAAGAAGGGAAGCAAATTACTAAACTTTCTTTTTTGACTGGAGGTCTGCTTTAAGAAAAAGTCTTATGTAGGTCTTAAGGTGTTTTTCAAGGCCAGACTCTGTATTTAACATAGCCCTAGTTCAGGTCCAGTGGTCCAGTCTGTTTTGGTGTTCTAACCTTTAGTCACACTCATGCACAGCAAAGAGGTACTGTCATCCTACACCACACACACATTCCCCTCGATTCAAAGAGCAAAAGTTAATTGATTTCGGATCGAGAATCGTAAGTTTGGGTGGGTGTTAGTCATTTTTTCCAGTTTTTTTGGCCATTTACGACTCGCACGAGCCTACGTTCGAATGCGTATATGCTCTTACGATCATCGCAAGTTCGTTCCTAAATTTTAGGATCAAAACGTAAAACTTAGGATAATCGGATGTGTTTAGGTGTGATTCAGAGAACAGTTTTCAAACCTCTAAATACGTTTTAAAAGAAAGCCACTGCCGACACCTTTTAGCAGTCGGATTGCTGTTCTTGAACAGGTTTTTTGGCTATGTGGAGGAGTCTGCGCGTCTTGAGCTCCAATGAACTGCATGTATCAGCATGGCCGAGGCCATAAATTGTATGGCAATGCATACCTGATTCATGTATGCCTTATAAAAGCATTTTAATGTGGACCTTAATTAGTCCTTTGCATGTAAACCTTTATTTGGCAATATATTTGCGTTAATTAAAGAAACTTATGTCCTTTGGTATTTATTTTTAAATTGATGTACTAGAATAATATTTTTAGATTGCATTTATTGGTGTAGTTGTTTACCTTTGCTTTGTTTAATTATTTAAGCACATCTTTGGTCAGATGCATCACACTTACTGAGGAGAGGAGAGCGGGATAAAGTGCAGGATGTGGGTTACTGCTGTATTTTGCACAGACACAGCAGAGCTGGGGGCACGGAAAGGTCAGAAATCAAAGAATCCAGAGCAACACAGTCACAAGGCCCTTTCTGTTTGCAGGCTGCCAGATAATACCTGAGCCGCCATCTTGCCTGTTTCTAGGCTCATAACATGCAGAAGTTGCTGGGTGTTTTTTAATATTTGAGAGCAATCTGTATGTAGAGGGTGTGGGTAACCACACAAAAAATGTTAAGTTGTACCATTTGAAGCCAAAATATTAAAATTAAATCCACAAGTAAAAAATGCAAGTTAACTAAAAATTAAACAAAGTAAGATTTACTTATGCAAATGCATTCATTAATGGTTGGTTACTGCAAAATGAATGAAATAAAGAAAAATAAAAGACCAAATATTTAGAATGCACTTTAATGAGGTAAGTTTGTAGTGCGCAGCCGCAAGATCAGAAGGATTTACGTCCAGACAAAAAAGGAAAAAGGGCAAAACCAATGTTGCAACCTGAGAAATGAAACGGAAAATTCAGGATGGAAACTGACATAGGTCTGATTCCCGAACTGCCATACGAACGGACGTACATTTTAGGATAGAAACGTATTTGCTTATAGAATCACTCGCAAGTTCATACGAACGCACGAGCGGACGTGAAAAATAGGATGATCGGCACCCAAATCCAAGCTGTTACATGTTTCTTTGAATCGACCCTATTGTCTAGAACTTAAGTGGGTCACAGAGGTAGACCTCAAGTCTAAATTTAAAACATTTAAAAACCCAGCCTATGTATATAAAATGAGTGTTTGGGTTACATGAGTACCTCCAGTCAGTGCGTTTCTTTTTTAGTTTAGGTACATTAATTGGGGTACAGTTAGGGCTCCACTGTGGAGATTTTTTCCCCTGAGTCATGCCCTCTGTTAGATTAACTTCCTGTTTTGTCGCTGCAGAAAGGAAGTTAATTAACATTTTCCCATTGAGACAACCAACAATAACTTAATATATATATATATTATATTTTTTTTAATAACCAAAGAAAAGGATGATATTTTTCCTGGAGCTCAGCTTTAAAGGACAATTTCACTTTCTATGGCATTTTTTTGTTAAGTTTTCATTATTGCATGCCAAAATGATGTCTTCAATATGTTAAGCTTATCTGTTATTTTTTAGTTTTCTATCTGTTTGTATATATATAAATATATATATATATATATATATATATAAAAACACATTGTTGCCCTGGCAACAATGTGTTTACCTAGCAATATACATCAACTGGTGCATTAGATGTACAGATCAGAGACTTCCTCATTGTCTGGATGTCTGAAGACACAGGCGACAGACTTAACCCATTCTGCTGTAGTTCAACTTATTCAGATAGAGAGGATAACAATCTTGTATTCCAGTAGCTAAAGGGTTACTAGCAGCCTTCCCAACTGGAAGCTCATTACTGCTGCTTGACTTAGCCAAAGCTGCTAAGGTGCTCACCTGTTACAGCGGAAGCATTCTGGTATATGTAGTCAGTACTTTTTACTTAAGGCCAGGAAAAACACTCCTATTTTAGTATCACAGACACACAGGAATATAATAATCATGGAAACAGCTAGCTGATAAGTAAATCACAGGTCTGGGGGCGCAACCCTAACACAAATAATTATTTTACATCCCAGAAAAGGAAAACAATAAGGCAGAACACCAAAAACCTGAAAAAAAGGGAGTTTCCTTTGCTGTATGTACTAGGGATGAGGAGGAGTGTAATGGATGCCTCTTAAATGCCTGGGCTGGTTTGAGCATTTCTTCATTCCTTCTGTCACCACATCAACACCAATGGACCACATCAACCTGTTTGCCCCAAGGACATGTGTGGCCAAGGTAATAGGCTTGAGGTCACCGAGCTTTCATTGCCAAACAGAACCAAATCTCAACTCAGAAAATATGGAATATGTCACCAAAATCAAGATATTAAATTCCTAAGCCATAGATGAAACCACAACATCAAAACTGTTTTCCATTTTTAAATTGAAGAAGAAAGGGCATAGATATCAGGGTTTACAGTATCAATTAATGATTACTCTTCTGAAAAAAGTGGGCGTGGCCATTGGATCTGTGATGCTGCATGAGCTGATCGGGAGACGGGATGAAAAAGAGAATGTCAATGGCTGAACCTGTAAACCCCAATAAATCAACAATTTCTGCTTTAATTTAAAAATAGAAAACAGTTTAAGTCAGTGCCAAATGTAGCCCAGTGCAATGGTGTAACAATTACCTTTGCCTGCAGTATCACTTTAACTATCAGGCAAAGTTTGTGGATAGATACAGGACGGAAGTCTGCAGAAGAATATGACATATATACCATACACATGTATGCATGGGCACAGGGCACTTTAATCTTTAATGCTTTTCAATAGATTCTATGCTAGGATAACTTGAGTAGTTATGTTAAGCTCCCGGGTTATCTCTATGTACAATAACACAGTTTGCTGCTTCTCTTTTTGTGTTGCATCCACCAGTTTTACAAAATCCCAGGAAGGGATGGTCATTCATCACACAACATATACATGGCAGACATGTCTAATTTAGGAATAGATTTGCCACATTTCCAGTTTTGCAATTGAAAATCCACAAAGTCAACTGTGTTAGACTCTTAAAGCAATTTGTCACATGATCACTATATCTACACATGGCATATAATGTACAATAAATAGGGGTTCATAACACAAACCAAGACCCTATAGTTAAGGTGTGCTACTAGTATGTGTCTGGTTATTCCTCTTAAAAGCACTGCCTGGCAATGCACATATGTTATAAACACCTCCCATGGAATGTTAAATATCTAGTTGGAAATTTTAGGAAAGCCAAAAAAAGCCAGAAAAGTCACATTTTATCTTCATCAGGAATCAGGGGATTCACAGTGTTTCAAGACTCTACACAAATAATAGCTACATCAAGCAAGATTTCAAAAAGCTTATATGTAATAGCAGCTCATGAATTATTATGATCATTCCAAAAAAAATCTTCCGTTTCCCCTCATGATGCCAGTTTCAAACTTCATCTTGGGAGTTTAGGCAAATCCCACTGTTGACTAACAAGAGGCAGTGCCTAATGGCTGTCTGAAGCAGGGTATTTAAACCTTTCACCAGATAAGGCAAATTTCAGGCCAGATCAAGTGCACTAAATTCCAAAAATCCCCACCGCAGCAAAAATCGACACCACTATCCAAAATTGTGCTGTAAACTGGCCAAATAACCTTAGACAAGAGACAAATGATATAAGACAAATAAGGGTGGCCCAGACACCTCATATATGTCAACAGTATGTAGATACTGCCAATAAATCCCTCTGGTCCTCTTCTGGGGATTTATTGGCAGTATATACATACATTTATATTTTAACATAGATGAGCACTAGCACTTTGTGATATTGATGAGGTTTTATAGAGTTTTTGGCATATATAAGAACTGGACATTGGTCATGGGAGAGGATTGGTACAATATTTAGTATTTGTTATTGGAGATGCCGTGGATTAGGGTCCGCATTGCCCACTCCTTTATTTGTCTGTATGTGTTTTTTACTTGGTTTTAAATTGTTGATGTGTAAGTTTGTGTATTTAATGCCTAAATAAAATTGCTATCATTTAGTCATCCATAGTGGTGCGTTTTGATCACTGGCCAAAAAGGCCAATTTGTCTCGTTTCACGCCAGATCACAGTATAATCTTCTAGTTTGTTCTATGGTGGGGCAGCTTTTGTTTCAAGACTTTCAAGACTTGAGAAACATATTGTGTATTGCATGCAGACTTACTTAAAGGAGCACTATCACAAAATTGTGTAATATTAAAAATCTATATAAACACGCCAGCTAATGAGAGAAGGGATCACTTATACACTTGAACTGAATAAAACTCCCACCAAGCTTGTGGTTTATTCTCTCATGGTTGGAATTAAATCCAGGGGAGACAGGTTTAGTCAATCAGGGTGACAGAGTCTGTCACCCCAGATGTCCTTTTTTCCCATTAAAAGAAAGAAAAACAAGACTGGCGGCATATTTCTTGATGCAGGGTGTATAAGTGACCCCTCCCCCCGCCATCTAGCATATTTATATAGCTTTTTATCTTTGGGCCATTTTTTCGCGATAGTGCTCCTTTAAACTGGACCAACAGCTTGGTACAGTTGGAAAAGAAAGGTAGTGACATAACTGAAAATGCACAGTAACAGGAAGGCCAGCAGCACTTCCTGTTTGCAGGTGGCCTGAAAATGCATGAGGCGCCATTTTGTTTCTAAAATGTACTACAGCAAGAGTTAGAAATGGGTAAGTGAATTTCTATGTGCAGCAATCTATATTGCCCGGGGGAGGGATGTATATGAGCACTGTTTGTTGTTTTGGTCTGGTTTAAGTCATTTTTGACTGTTTTAAGTCTCTTTACCAGCTATGGGTCAGTGTCACACACCACACGCTGCAAGTTCTGCTTTTACCCTGCAGTATTAGATAAAGCTCAGACAGAGAATACTCTCCAACTGCTTTGCCCTCCTGCTGCTCATAGGCTTCCAACTGTTCAGACAACATTTTCCTTCTGGCTATTGCTCGTCTTCATTAATAGCAGAGTAGTAAGATTTTATTGACTATTCTGTGTGCAGCCGTAAAGTAAGCTTGGGAAAAACAACAAATGTTGCTCTATTATTACATAAAATGGATTAAATCATTTTTTTCTTTGCTGTGGGGATTAACATTTAATACAAGAAAGTAGCTATGTTGCTCAGTTGACTTCATTAGAGGACCTCAGTGTCAACGAGGTGTTTTTCAATTGCCAGTTTTTGGATCTCAAAAATATAAAGCTGCACCGAGACCCAATAAAACAAAAGGGATAGCTGAGAAACCTGAGGATGCTGGACTGAATGCTGAGTTTGTAACCTACAAATTGCATCCCTCTGCTGTAGTTATTATTTTATGTGTCCTTTGATAAAATTGCTCATAGTTTACTTAAACATTTAGACTAAATTCTAAATGTAATCCTTTGCCTGTAGAGGGCCACGCTGGCCAGCTCATTACCTTTATTTATTCATTTAGAATGGATTGATTGCCCTCCTTAGTTATTATCATTAGCTATAATTCAAGCAGAATATTGGGTGAAAGAGTGATTTAGGGTTTTAATCTAGGTGTAGGTCACAGGGTCTTCTACTGGTGAAGCTTATTTGGCAGCTACTTAAACTGAGTTATTAGGATCACTTTTTTTCATTGTAATTAACTATATTAACCACTATTTTATTGGCAGCTGTAGACAGATTTTAAACATTTATGGGCCATTCACATCTGCGTGCTGTACTTACCATTTTTTATACTACTTTATTAAGACTTGGTTTCTTTGGCAAGGCGCTGGTTTTGTAGTGAAATGGGCTCAGAAGAGCCAACCCCAGCTTCTGGCATTCCCTAGAGGCCAATGATTACCGGGCTTATGAATGTTCAAAAGAGGATAGCTGTCCTTAAAGGGTCAAGAGAACATATTAGTTTATTGTAATATTAGAATAATCTATATTTTTTTTCAGATTTTGTATGTGCCATTCACAGGTCAAATGGGACCTGCAATGCTGGGAAACTTTCTATTCCAGGGTTTACCAGTCTTTTTTTCTGGAGTATCATTTCCTGATTTTCAATTACAGACAGATTTCCCCAGGAGGGTGTAGATGAGCCTACACTGTATTTACTCCACCTGGCCCAACAGTACAGTTTCTTTTTCTAGCTGGCAGTGTTTTTCTATTCCAAAATCCTGTGTGCCTGCAGCTAGTTGACTTAAAGAGGAACATCGAACCAAAAATAATAAGGGAGAGACCCCCCCCCATTGGTCCCTACTAACCTTTTGGATGTCGCCACTGCCTGCTGCATCCCCTGATGTTCCTCTTTGACTACCTAATGCATCCAACAGCACCAGTCTTCCTATACATTATATGTCCTCCTTACAGCATACATACATCTTTCCAGGAAAGCCACATTATGCTCACAGTTGACATTCCCTTGGACGAAGAAACTATTGCCGCCAATGCAACTGCTTCATATCCCCCCCGCATGGCTGTGAGTACCACCAGAGAGAGCTAAGCTCAGATACCAGTGATAGTGATAGCACCACTGGTTGGCAAATACTTGTCCAGTCCATTATCCTTCTGGCCAAACAGAGGATCCAGCATAAAAGCATAGCTGACGTTTTTTACAGATCCAAAAGATGCCCTGAAATCCAACAACACTCTACCGCTTTCCCCACCAGGTGCTGGAATCCTGTGTGAATACCTAAACGGTGCACTTCCATAGTATAATTCTGTGTAGGTGATATTTTGCTACAACACTGCGATATAATAGGGTACACACTAGGGCTGATTCAGCACTGTAATATTTTACTAAGTTTTTTTGTACACACCTTTTCCTCAATATTTTTACCTTTGGTGCAATCCAGCACCGTATTTAGCTGTGCAATTTTTAAAAAGAACTGCACAGCTAAATATGGTGCTGAGTTGTACAGAGGGAATAAAAATCGTGAGAAAGGGCATTTTTTCTTTTTTTTTCTAAATAAAACCTGAGTAAAAATATTATGGTGCTGAATCAAGCCTATTGTGTTTGTAACCATACATTTTTCTTTTGCCTCCTACCATATTTCCTCCTAAAATGTTGTGTTGGGTTTGTTGTGGAATCCGGTCTCTTTTAGCAAGTTTCAGGTGCTCTTATAGAATTCTGTTGTTTTCTTTATTTCATAGTCAGGCAGTAACAAGATTTCAGAGGTAAAAGGCCACCTACCTCTGGTCAACATATTGCCAACCCTATGGAAATGATTTGGGTAAAACCAAGAAAGATACAACATTTAAGCTTTTCAAACTGTGAATCTGGTAAGAAAGAAGCCCCTGCCAAAATGTACCCCAATATATCTCACAAACTATTTAAGAAATGACCTGTTATATATGTGTATATTGACAGTGCATTTATTTTGTTTGAATAACCGAAACAGTGATTTCTATAGCTATAGATAGCTCAGGTCTGCTAAATCAGTGTTGCTCTCTGTACATTCATTTTCAAAGATTTTAATTGGAAGGCCTTTTACATACTTTAGATCTAACAAAGGCTGTGACAGTGATCTATTGAGGTTTTTCAAGAGCGCCTAAACTCTTCATTTTAAAAAGCTTTGCTGATTTGGCAGAAGGCTATGTCCTTTATTATATCTGAGAGTGTGGAGGACACATCTTCTCTTTAATAAGAAGACACCAGATCTTCTCTTTTTGTATCAGCTCTATAACATACCATATAAAAGGTTTGCAATGTGAATGGTGAACAGAGACAGGTGTATTTTCTATTTTCTACAGCATGTGCTCTCCTTGTTAGCTAAGTGCACCCAGATCAGTGACCCTCATTCGAAACCGATTCAGTGTTGATCTCTTGTGACTGCAATAAGGAGCACAAGCTGGGGAGTGCATGGCAAAGCAAAAGGAAGATTATAGATGAAAAGCAGTTTAACTGCTGTGATGGAGCAGATGTCAGGAATAAGACAAATATATAATATATATACAGGGATGGTCTGGCCATAGGGATGCCTGGGAGACTTCACAGTAGGCTGCTTTACTTTTATGCTGACCAGGCTGAGTGTTGCCCCCAGCACACAGCCTAGCCCTCCCCACCTTGAGTGTCTGCTGCCTGCATCATAGCGGTGAGACTGGCTATACCCAACCCTTCCACATTATCAGTCTCTGCAATACTAAAGCCATACCTTCCAATGGGTAGGGCATTTTTAAATTAAGATTCACATCATCATTGGGAGATGTATAGGGGGTTGTAACAGGTACAATATCAACACTTTGAAAAGGCATATTAATCATTTATTGATGCAGATCTGCATTCTACACCCCAAAGTGAGACAAATGAGAATGTCGAGGGACAAGGGGACATAGACTAAAAAGATGGACAGTCTCTCCAAATGAGGGACAGTTGGGAGTTACAATATACTAAAGCCTCAGTACTGTGGCTATGGCAGGATCCTCTCCACCTTTGCCACATTATCAGCATCTGCAATACAAAAGCCTCAGTACTGTGGTTATGAGGGGATTGTGCCCACCTCTGCCACAATATAATTCTCTGAAAAGCCATGTGTACCATTTCATGGCTGTGGGGGGCCATGCCCACCCCTGTCACATTATTACCCTCTACAATACTAAAGCTTAAATACCATCAATTTGAAAGTGGCCATATACCACACATGAGATTGGGGAAGGCACTTGCTTTAAATTTCCTAACCGACCATTGTGCTGCAGCATTCAGGAAGGATGTGTTCAGCCTTTTGCAAAGTGGGGGTCAAATATAAAGATTACAATGTGCTACCACTTTTTGAATAAAAGTGATTCAGCAGCCTATTAAAAAAACAAAGGGTACTTACCTGAGTGCTAGTCCGGCAATCAATCAGTAACTCTCCTGATCTCTGGATCTGAGCCATCCTGTACCGTCTGGGGCCTGAGAATGGGGTTGGCTTTGATGGTGCATCAGGACTGCGACTCGCCATCAATCATAGGTGTGCTGTCACATCCTCTCCATTCATTGCAATGGATTTAGTGGGGAGAGGCCTGACACGCCCCCTCCATTGTAGTGAATATAGAGGGCGTGACCACACCCCCGTTGACTGAAGGCATGCGGTGTGGTCTGCCATAGAAGTGGTGGTGAATGGAATTTGAGGTCCTGAACAGCACAGGATGTGGCAGCTGTGGCTCAGCATCGATCAGCGGTAGGGGTCAAAATGTAAGCACCCTTTTGTTTTGTTAATAGGCTGTTGAATAAGTTTGAAGGATGACTGTAGGCAAACAGTAGTAATGCTTTGTTCTAATAAGTTCCTTCAAACTTTCATTCTGTGCTAATATTATTATTATTATTATTATTAATAATAATAATATAATACTTTGCTTAGCTAATATAAACAAATGCTCCCTTAGCGACTGATATCAGGCCACTTTTTACAGCCCCCTATGGCCTAGATTTCCCCTCTAAAGGTTTAGAAGTGTCTATTATCTCTCCCCACCACACAGCATATTGGAAGTTTATTATGTATGATTATAATAAAACCTTGCATACAATATACTTTTAAAGAGAGCTTTGATTTTAATCCACAAGCAGCTACTAGGGGCAGCATAAGCCAGAATAGCAAAATAAATCTGTAAGAAGACAAGCATACATTGTAATAAAGAGTTATTTATAGATGAAGATTTTAATATATGCCTCCAGATGTTTCCGATGATCACATGCCTCCCCATCTGTAGTAGGCTATAGTAGTGTATAAAAGTTGTACAGTATGCCCTCCGTATTTGCGACTTTGGTATATGTAATTTTGGTTGATTGCTGTACAGTAATAGTATTTTTACACGATTCCCACTGGGAACTCGCACTACCTAAATTAGAATGCTGCACAAGTACAACCTTGGTCTCATCCACTGTACAGAGTCGAGCAAAATTTCATGCAATACAGCTCACAGTAATACAGTGCTCATACAAAAAAATGATACAAAAGCACTACACAGCCTGCTGCCACTACAGTTCTAAGTTCTATTGTAAGTCCTTTTCAGGCTCCTTTATACCTTGCTGATTGGGGGGGGTTGTCCTTCCAGGGGTCACTACAAGACATTACTTTCAAGATTCCTCCTAGGCAGCCTGCTTCTAGGGAGGCCTAACCTCCCAGGAAAATAAGGGCCAACAATCCCAAGGGATAGAGTAAGGTTACTAGTGAACCTGAAAGTGCTCCCAAGAGAGAAAATAGAATTAAACACCTTCCACAAAAAAGTAGAGTTATTGAACGTTCTTTATAAAGTGAATTTACGCGCCCTAATGAATCTACCATGGGGAACATAAAAAAACAAACCAAACGAAAATCCATGGAGCTAATGCTGCAGCTTCACCAGGGAATGCAAAGACATTCCATGTTCTCTGAGAAGGTAACCCCTATCATTTTGAAGCTGCAACATCTATGTGGATGCAGGATTTCTATAAGAAAAACACCCCAGTAGATTCTGTGTTGATCACATAGAAGTGAAGTAAAGTCCTTGTATCCTAACCTAGGAAAGAAATGGAGAAAGAGCACGCTCTATGGATTTTCAGGCCAGCAAATGGCGGTTTCATAAAAGTAAATAACAGGTATGAACTGAATGATGTCAAAATGACGGGTGAGGCAGCATCTGCCAATCAAAAGGCAGGATTGCTATAAGAAGAGCATTCCAGTAGATTCTGTGTTGATCAGATATAAGGCAAGGTCCTTGTATCGTAACCTGGGAAAGAAATGGAGAAAGAGCACGCTCTATGGACTTTCAGGCCAGCAAATGGTGGTTTCATAAAAGTTATAACAGGTATGAACTGCATGATGTCAAAATGACGGGTGAGGCAGCATCTGCCCATCAAAAGGCAGGATTGTTATAAGAAGAGCATCCCAGTAGATTCTGTGTTGGGCAGATAGAAGGCAAGGTCCTTGTATCCTAACCTAGAAAAGAAATGGAGAAAAGGCACATTCTATGGATTTCCAGGCCAGCAAATGGCGGTTTCATAAATGATGTCAAAATGACGGGTGAGGCAGCCTCTGCCCATCAAAAGGCAGGATTGCTATAAGAAGAGCATCCCAGTAGATTCTGTGCTGGTCAGATAGAAGGCAAGGTCCTTGTATCCTAACCTAGAAAAGAAATGGAGAAAGAGCATGCTCTATGGACTTTCAGGCAAGCAAATGGTGGTTTCAGAAATCTTATAACAGGTATGAACTGCAAGATGTCAAAATGCCTGGAGAAGCAGCATCTGCCAATCAAAAGGCAGCTATAGAGTTTCCTTCCACCTTAAGGGAAATGTTTGAGGCGAAGGGATATGAACCAAAGCAGATATTCAATGCAGATGAAACAACTCTATATTAGAAGAAAAAGCCACAGAGGACCTTCATTAGCAAAGAGGTGAAACAAGCAGCATGCTTCAAAGCTGCAAGGGATCGGCTAACCATCCTGCTTTGTGCGAATGCCCCAGCTCATATGATAAAACCTACACAGATTGATAAGGCCGCTAACCCCCTGTCCTGAAGGGAAAACATAAGTCCCAGCTGCCTGATTACTAGATGCACAACAAGAAGGCTTTTCTTGTGCAGGTTCATCGCTATTCTGTGCCAGAAGTAAGAAAATGCCTTGTCAGCAAGGGTAAGTAGTTCAAAGTGTTGCTGATATTAGATACACTAGACCCATACAGGTACAACACTGATGGGGTTCAGGTGGTCTACATACCTCTCAACCCAAGGTCTTTCTTTCAATCACTTGGCCAGGAGGCAATAAGGATATATAAGGAATACTACACATGGTATTCAGTGGAGAGGGTTGTGAGTGCAATAGAAAATTATCCCAACAGTGTAAGACTGGGGTGTTTATGGCCCACTAGTATATCTGACTCTGGGCCCCCCTACAAGGGCATTCCCTAATAACCCTCTGGGCCAGTCTGACCCTGGAACCCAATGTATTTTTGAGACCATTTTGAAAAAGTGCTGGCTGTTCCACAGAGTCAGTCACAGAAGTTATGGAAGAGACTGTGGACTTGGCAAAACAGGTTGTAAAGTATTTTAAGACTACAGCAGAAGCCAATTCAGTAAGAAAATTTGTTGTTTCCCACCTATTCTTCAACATCAGTACCTGACATTACAGACGTTCTTGTATATATAATGGGGCAAACCAACTAACACAAAAAATGGCCGCACCAGCCTATTAATTAGGGCGTGCCCAACTGGTTATTCCAATCAAGACACCACCAATGGGGGATCCCACAATCCCCCCCAAAAAACAGGAAACAAACGGCACCACCCAATAATCAAATGAATTAATAATCTAATTTATTATTGAGATACACATAAATACAAACATGTTTAAAAACTATTAAAAAACATACAATACAAATGACCACAAATGGCACAGTGAGCAAGCTAATCCACCTAACAGTGTTCTAATGTAAACTACATCCAATCATAAATAACCCTCATTATCAAAGACCATCATATATTCAAATAACATATATAAAGTGCATAAAAAAACATTACATGTGCATTACATTACAACTGCTACATAAAGTGCTATCAGTGCAATCTGCAAAACCTGTCTATGAGGACAGCCAAGTGAAGAAAAAAGAGATGATCAAAACAATAACCATGTATACTATAAGTATACCTATGTGTGATACCCACAAAGTGGCTTGCAACACAGCGCCTCACCCCAGCCGACGCGTTTCGTAACGGGACCCGTTACTTCATCTGGGCGAAAAGTCCTAAGTAGCCCTCACATTGTCCCCCTATTTACTAACCCACCTCGTTCCCACGCCAGACACAGGTGTGCGCCGTAGCGCCACCGCACGCACCCCGGCCGGAAGTGCGTCAGTGGCCCCGCCCATGCACCAGCGCAAGACAGACAAAGCGCCGGCAATGGAATCCTGCGCAAACGGAATCGAGGCCTTTCATTGTGTGTGTCATAATGAAGACACACACAATGATAAAGACATACAACCTACCTAACCACCAATATTAAATTCTATCCAAATAAATGACTGGGGCAAACCACACTGCAGTTATGCAATAATGAGTGAAAAGTCTTCCTATAATTGTGGCCAACTGCACCAGAGGGTGCTTACCATAAATGGATCCAAAATGCAGCACTGGCACCTTCTAATGACGAGTGAGCTGAGCAGTGAAAAGTAAGTATCGCAATATGCAGGTAGGGAGGCAGGGGGTTATGGGTGGTCATAGGGCACCCTCTTGGGAGCCGAGTTGCCAGGCAGAGTATAGGCCTGTGTCTTTATTTTTATGGTGCTCCTTTGTCCTCATATCTGGCGATATGGTGTAAAGAGTAAGATTCAAGTGGCCAGGTCACACAATTGAATATTTTGATTATGTCAGCCTGACTAGATATTGATTCTTTCATGTTATCAAAACTTGGCAGTGACTAAGCCAACGATTATGTGTTACAGGATTACTTGTAGGTTTCCAGATAATGCTGAAAATTTCTAGTACACAACTGACTTTCCAGGATTTTTAGATTTTCTTACAGCTTACATGTAAATTTCATTACCTTTGACATTATGATATAGCGAATTGTACTAGTTACCACAACATTTTATAAGCTCACATAGTTTTATTCTGTAACCGTTAAAGTGGACCCTTTTTCTCAAGCAGATCTATACTGTCAAAATATAACGCCATCCAACCAGCTAACCCTGCCATAATACAATGAAAATATACGTATCTAATCTGTGCTGGGAGTTGTTTTCATCTGGAAGCCCATGCTGCTGTGTCAGTGGTTATAGCATTAGTGGTTAGTGGTAGGGATGAGCGAATCGATCCGGACGAACCCGGATTCGATCCGAATTTCAGGAAAAATTCGATTCGGATCGAATCCGAATTTCCCCGCGATTCGATCACTCGAAGTTTTCCTTTAACATCCATTCATTTACATTACAGGCATTCTAAGATGGCGGGCGGGACATGTCTGGACATGTATCCCGCGCCAGTGCAAGCTGGGGCAGTCACATGCAGCCTATCAGCAGCCAGCAAGCCCGGTGACGTCACACAGCGGTATTTAACGGCGGCCATCTTGCTTTTCCTCATTTCTCTATTGCATTCGTGACAGACAGACAGAACGCTGTGTAGCTGAGGCAGTTAGACAGGCTGGAGACAGGCTGGAGACAGGGACAGACAGGGACAGACAGGGACAGGCTGGAGACAGGCAGGAGACAGGCAGGAGACAGACAGGAGACAGACAGAAAGCCAGGGAAAGGTAGGAAAAACGGAGCTGGCTGACAGGGAGATTTTTTTTTTTTCATCCAGCCTTTGTTAGCGTTTTCAGGCTGCTTATAGTAACTAACTGTGCATATATACTGAACTGATCTTAAGTCTGCTGTGAGGCATCCCATTCTGTGACTAAAGCAGCCTCTGTTTAAGACCATATAAGCATTTGCTCTAATCATATTTGAAATTAGGCCTGATAAAGACACTTTTGCTGGCCAAAGCACTACTGTACCCTGGCAGCTCGATTCCTGCCCGGGGCATCCCATTCTGTGACTAAAGCAGCCTCTGTTTAAGACCATATAAGCATTTGCTCTAATCATATTTGAAATTAGGCCTGATAAAGACACTTTTGCTGGCCAAAGCACTACTGTACCCTGGCAGCTCGATTCCTGCCCGGGGCATCCCATTCTGTGACTAAAGCAGCCTCTGTTTAAGACCATATAAGCATTTGCTCTAATCATATTTGAAATTAGGCCTGATAAAGACACTTTTGCTGGCCAAAGCACTACTGTACCCTGGCAGCTCGATTCCTGCCCGGGGCATCCCATTCTGTGACTAAAGCAGCCTCTGTTTAAGACCATATAAGCATTTGCTCTAATCATATTTGAAATTAGGCCTGATAAAGACACTTTTGCTGGCCAAAGCACTACTGTACCCTGGCAGCTCGATTCCTGCCCGGGGCATCCCATTCTGTGACTAAAGCAGCCTCTGTTTAAGACCATATAAGCATTTGCTCTAATCATATTTGAAATTAGGCCTGATAAAGACACTTTTGCTGGCCAAAGCACTACTGTACCCTGGCAGCTCGATTCCTGCCCGGGGCATCCCATTCTGTGACTAAAGCAGCCTCTGTTTAAGACCATATAAGCATTTGCTCTAATCATATTTGAAATTAGGCCTGATAAAGACACTTTTGCTGGCCAAAGCACTACTGTACCCTGGCAGCTCGATTCCTGCCCGGGGCATCCCATTCTGTGACTAAAGCAGCCTCTGTTTAAGACCATATAAGCATTTGCTCTAATCATATTTGAAATTAGGCCTGATAAAGACACTTTTGCTGGCCAAAGCACTACTGTACCCTGGCAGCTCGATTCCTGCCCGGGGCATCCCATTCTGTGACTAAAGCAGCCTCTGTTTAAGACCATATAAGCATTTGCTCTAATCATATTTGAAATTAGGCCTGATAAAGACACTTTTGCTGGCCAAAGCACTACTGTACCCTGGCAGCTCGATTCCTGCCCGGGGCATCCCATTCTGTGACTAAAGCAGCCTCTGTTTAAGACCATATAAGCATTTGCTCTAATCATATTTGAAATTAGGCCTGATAAAGACACTTTTGCTGGCCAAAGCACTACTGTACCCTGGCAGCTCGATTCCTGCCCGGGGCATCCCATTCTGTGACTAAAGCAGCCTCTGTTTAAGACCATATAAGCATTTGCTCTAATCATATTTGAAATTAGGCCTGATAAAGACACTTTTGCTGGCCAAAGCACTACTGTACCCTGGCAGCTCGATTCCTGCCCGGGGCATCCCATTCTGTGACTAAAGCAGCCTCTGTTTAAGACCATATAAGCATTTGCTCTAATCATATTTGAAATTAGGCCTGATAAAGACACTTTTGCTGGCCAAAGCACTACTGTACCCTGGCAGCTCGATTCCTGCCCGGGGCATCCCATTCTGTGACTAAAGCAGCCTCTGTTTAAGACCATATAAGCATTTGCTCTAATCATATTTGAAATTAGGCCTGATAAAGACACTTTTGCTGGCCAAAGCACTACTGTACCCTGGCAGCTCGATTCCTGCCCGGGGCATCCCATTCTGTGACTAAAGCAGCCTCTGTTTAAGACCATATAAGCATTTGCTCTAATCATATTTGAAATTAGGCCTGATAAAGACACTTTTGCTGGCCAAAGCACTACTGTACCCTGGCAGCTCGATTCCTGCCCGGGGCATCCCATTCTGTGACTAAAACAGCCTCTGTTTAAGACCATATAAGCATTTGCTCTAATCATATTTGAAATTAGGCCTGATAAAGACACTTTTGCTGGCCAAAGCACTACTGTACCCTGGCAGCTCGATTCCTGCCCGGGGCATCCCATTCTGTGACTAAAGCAGCCTCTGTTTAAGACCATATAAGCATTTGCTCTAATCATATTTGAAATTAGGCCTGATAAAGACACTTTTGCTGGCCAAAGCACTACTGTACCCTGGCAGCTCGATTCCTGCCCGGGGCATCCCATTCTGTGACTAAAGCAGCCTCTGTTTAAGACCATATAAGCATTTGCTCTAATCATATTTGAAATTAGGCCTGATAAAGACACTTTTGCTGGCCAAAGCACTACTGTACCCTGGCAGCTCGATTCCTGCCCGGGGCATCCCATTCTGTGACTAAAGCAGCCTCTGTTTAAGACCATATAAGCATTTGCTCTAATCATATTTGAAATTAGGCCTGATAAAGACACTTTTGCTGGCCAAAGCACTACTGTACCCTGGCAGCTCGATTCCTGCCCGGGGCATCCCATTCTGTGACTAAAGCAGCCTCTGTTTAAGACCATATAAGCATTTGCTCTAATCATATTTGAAATTAGGCCTGATAAAGACACTTTTGCTGGCCAAAGCACTACTGTACCCTGGCAGCTCGATTCCTGCCCGGGGCATCCCATTCTGTGACTAAAGCAGCCTCTGTTTAAGACCATATAAGCATTTGCTCTAATCATATTTGAAATTAGGCCTGATAAAGACACTTTTGCTGGCCAAAGCACTACTGTACCCTGGCAGCTCGATTCCTGCCCGGGGCATCCCATTCTGTGACTAAAGCAGCCTCTGTTTAAGACCATATAAGCATTTGCTCTAATCATATTTGAAATTAGGCCTGATAAAGACACTTTTGCTGGCCAAAGCACTACTGTACCCTGGCAGCTCGATTCCTGCCCGGGGCATCCCATTCTGTGACTAAAGCAGCCTCTGTTTAAGACCATATAAGCATTTGCTCTAATCATATTTGAAATTAGGCCTGATAAAGACACTTTTGCTGGCCAAAGCACTACTGTACCCTGGCAGCTCGATTCCTGCCCGGGGCATCCCATTCTGTGACTAAAGCAGCCTCTGTTTAAGACCATATAAGCATTTGCTCTAATCATATTTGAAATTAGGCCTGATAAAGACACTTTTGCTGGCCAAAGCACTACTGTACCCTGGCAGCTCGATTCCTGCCCGGGGCATCCCATTCTGTGACTAAAGCAGCCTCTGTTTAAGACCATATAAGCATTTGCTCTAATCATATTTGAAATTAGGCCTGATAAAGACACTTTTGCTGGCCAAAGCACTACTGTACCCTGGCAGCTCGATTCCTGCCCGGGGCATCCCATTCTGTGACTAAAGCAGCCTCTGTTTAAGACCATATAAGCATTTGCTCTAATCATATTTGAAATTAGGCCTGATAAAGACACTTTTGCTGGCCAAAGCACTACTGTACCCTGGCAGCTCGATTCCTGCCCGGGGCATCCCATTCTGTGACTAAAGCAGCCTCTGTTTAAGACCATATAAGCATTTGCTCTAATCATATTTGAAATTAGGCCTGATAAAGACACTTTTGCTGGCCAAAGCACTACTGTACCCTGGCAGCTCGATTCCTGCCCGGGGCATCCCATTCTGTGACTAAAGCAGCCTCTGTTTAAGACCATATAAGCATTTGCTCTAATCATATTTGAAATTAGGCCTGATAAAGACACTTTTGCTGGCCAAAGCACTACTGTACCCTGGCAGCTCGATTCCTGCCCGGGGCATCCCATTCTGTGACTAAAGCAGCCTCTGTTTAAGACCATATAAGCATTTGCTCTAATCATATTTGAAATTAGGCCTGATAAAGACACTTTTGCTGGCCAAAGCACTACTGTACCCTGGCAGCTCGATTCCTGCCCGGGGCATCCCATTCTGTGACTAAAGCAGCCTCTGTTTAAGACCATATAAGCATTTGCTCTAATCATATTTGAAATTAGGCCTGATAAAGACACTTTTGCTGGCCAAAGCACTACTGTACCCTGGCAGCTCGATTCCTGCCCGGGGCATCCCATTCTGTGACTAAAGCAGCCTCTGTTTAAGACCATATAAGCATTTGCTCTAATCATATTTGAAATTAGGCCTGATAAAGACACTTTTGCTGGCCAAAGCACTACTGTACCCTGGCAGCTCGATTCCTGCCCGGGGCATCCCATTCTGTGACTAAAGCAGCCTCTGTTTAAGACCATATAAGCATTTGCTCTAATCATATTTGAAATTAGGCCTGATAAAGACACTTTTGCTGGCCAAAGCACTACTGTACCCTGGCAGCTCGATTCCTGCCCGGGGCATCCCATTCTGTGACTAAAGCAGCCTCTGTTTAAGACCATATAAGCATTTGCTCTAATCATATTTGAAATTAGGCCTGATAAAGACACTTTTGCTGGCCAAAGCACTACTGTACCCTGGCAGCTCGATTCCTGCCCGGGGCATCCCATTCTGTGACTAAAGCAGCCTCTGTTTAAGACCATATAAGCATTTGCTCTAATCATATTTGAAATTAGGCCTGATAAAGACACTTTTGCTGGCCAAAGCACTACTGTACCCTGGCAGCTCGATTCCTGCCCGGGGCATCCCATTCTGTGACTAAAGCAGCCTCTGTTTAAGACCATATAAGCATTTGCTCTAATCATATTTGAAATTAGGCCTGATAAAGACACTTTTGCTGGCCAAAGCACTACTGTACCCTGGCAGCTCGATTCCTGCCCGGGGCATCCCATTCTGTGACTAAAGCAGCCTCTGTTTAAGACCATATAAGCATTTGCTCTAATCATATTTGAAATTAGGCCTGATAAAGACACTTTTGCTGGCCAAAGCACTACTGTACCCTGGCAGCTCGATTCCTGCCCGGGGCATCCCATTCTGTGACTAAAGCAGCCTCTGTTTAAGACCATATAAGCATTTGCTCTAATCATATTTGAAATTAGGCCTGATAAAGACACTTTTGCTGGCCAAAGCACTACTGTACCCTGGCAGCTCGATTCCTGCCCGGGGCATCCCATTCTGTGACTAAAGCAGCCTCTGTTTAAGACCATATAAGCATTTGCTCTAATCATATTTGAAATTAGGCCTGATAAAGACACTTTTGCTGGCCAAAGCACTACTGTACCCTGGCAGCTCGATTCCTGCCCGGGGCATCCCATTCTGTGACTAAAGCAGCCTCTGTTTAAGACCATATAAGCATTTGCTCTAATCATATTTGAAATTAGGCCTGATAAAGACACTTTTGCTGGCCAAAGCACTACTGTACCCTGGCAGCTCGATTCCTGCCCGGGGCATCCCATTCTGTGACTAAAGCAGCCTCTGTTTAAGACCATATAAGCATTTGCTCTAATCATATTTGAAATTAGGCCTGATAAAGACACTTTTGCTGGCCAAAGCACTACTGTACCCTGGCAGCTCGATTCCTGCCCGGGGCATCCCATTCTGTGACTAAAGCAGCCTCTGTTTAAGACCATATAAGCATTTGCTCTAATCATATTTGAAATTAGGCCTGATAAAGACACTTTTGCTGGCCAAAGCACTACTGTACCCTGGCAGCTCGATTCCTGCCCGGGGCATCCCATTCTGTGACTAAAGCAGCCTCTGTTTAAGACCATATAAGCATTTGCTCTAATCATATTTGAAATTAGGCCTGATAAAGACACTTTTGCTGGCCAAAGCCCTACTGGACCCTGCCAGGTCGATTCCTGCCCGGGGCATCCCATTCTGTGACTAAAGCAGCCTCTGTTTAAGACCATATAAGCATTTGCTCTTATTATATTTATATTATAAGACACTTTTGCTGGGCATAGGCTTACTGCTGCCTGCCAGGTGCACTTCTGTTGAGGCATCCCATTCTGTAACATAGCATACCCCTCTTTATTTACACTAAGCAGCTCTCTTATTTACACTAAGCAGGCCTGTTGGAGGCTGAGTGTTACTGCTCACTTTTGGTGTGCATTATATTCTGTTTCATATAGACCCACCGCTGCCCGGGGTTTTTTTAAATATCACCTACTACCACGCCAGTTAGACTATGTCGGGCAGACAAGTGCCTGGAAGTGAAAAGAGGAGTGGCAGAGGCCAAGATTCCGCAGGAAGAGCTCGCATCAGACTGGGGGCCAGTAGCAGCAGGAGTCACGCTGAGAGACCTAATCTGCCAGTATCTGCTAGCGGTCGGGTCTCCACCAGTAACGCATCTGCCGTGGTAGATTGGTTGACGCGCTCATCAACAACATCATCACAACTTACGTCTGAGACCCCCAGTCTAGGGTCGGTAGGTTCCTCTGACACAACCCTGAGTTGGCATGCCCCGAGAGCAGTCCCTGTCCTCCCATTGCCTCTGGCCTACGCCGTTCCCTCCCCCAGCGACGTATCCTATGCTTTGGGTTCAGCTCCACTCTTTAGTGAGGAGGACCATCAGATAGAGGACAGTCAGCAGCTACTGCCCAGCCAAGAAATGGAGGTGGCTTCTTTAGCTAGGCAGACAAATAGTGATGTGGACAGTGTCGTGGGTGCTGCGAGCGTTCCAGCTCCTGCGCCAGACACTGTTGACGAATCCACGAACATCAGTGACGTACAGCCACAACCCGGTGATGATGATGATGATGACGATGAAGCCGATCGCACTTGGGAGCCGGGTGATGAAGGGGCTTCATCGTCATCATCAGGAGAAGAGGGGTGCAGGTTGCCCCGGAGTCAGCAGCTGAGGCAGCAAAGTGGTAGCAGTCAGCATGGGGGCACAATTCCAAAGGCTGGAGCCGGCCGGGGCCGGGGCCGGGGTAGAGCACCTGCTGTGCGGCAGTCTACCTTATCGGGAGGTAGTGGAGCAGGGGTTCCTGGAGTTGGCAACAGCAGCAGTGAATCAGTGAGGCCAGGGGGTGGGAAAAGTAGCTACTCGGCAGTGTGGCAGTTTTTCCTGAGGCATCCGCAGGAGGGTAACATGGCCACATGCAAGATATGTAGGCAAAAGGTGAAGCGTGGCCAGGGTCCAAATGTTGGCACCACGGCCCTGCGTCAACATATGATGCGTCACCATAAAACGACCTGGGAGAACCGAGGCTCCCAAGGGGTGGTCCAGTCTGCTTCCTCACCAAGTGAGCTCCCAATTTCTGCCAGCCAAGGCTCCAGCACCTCAGCCGAAGGCAGCTGTGCGTCATACCCATCCTCTGTCGCTCCTGCTCCTCCTCCTCCTCCTCCAAGTCATGCATCCCGCCAGCAATCCATCAGCGAAGCCATGTCCAAGAGACAGCAGTATGCGCCCACTCATCCTACGGCGCAGAAGCTGAATGTGCTCCTGTCCAAGTTGCTGGTGCTGCAGTCGCTCCCTTTTCAGGTGGTGGAATCTGCACCTTTCAGAGAACTGATGGCTTGTGCCGAGCCGAGGTGGAGAGTCCCAAGCCGTCATTTCTTTGCCAAGAAGGCAGTACCAGCGCTGCACACTTTTGTTGAACAGAAGGTGGGCCAGTCCTTGAGCCTGTCGGTGTGTAGCAAAATACATGGCAGCGCCGACATCTGGAGCTGTAACTACGGTCAGGGGCAGTACATGTCGTTTACGGCCCACTGGGTGAATGTGGTCCCTTTGCAGCAGCAACTTGGACAGGTCACGCCGCTTCGGCCTCCGCGCTCTCTGCCCATTGGGCCTGTGACACCGTGCGACTCGGCCTCCTCATCCTCCGCCATCTCCTCACCCTCCACTGTAGGCTCAAGTCTCAGTGCCCCTCCAGTCTACCATGTGTGCAGGGCACGGAGGTGTCACGCAGTGCTTCACATGGTTTGTCTTGGCGAACGGAGTCACACAGGGGAGGAACTGCTTAAATGTATTCATCAGGAAATCCAAACATGGCTTACTCCGAGAAAACTTAAAATGGGAATCATGGTTACCGACAATGGGAAGAACATTTTGTCTGCGCTGCGCCAAGGAAGCCTGACCCATGCCCCCTGCATGGCTCACGTCTTCAATCTGGTTGTCAAGCGGTTTCTGAAGTGTTCCCCCCATCTGCAGGACATCCTAACAACTTCACGGAAACTTTGCATGCACTTCAGCCACTCCTACACCGCCAAACACACCCTTCTTGAGCTACAGCGTCAGAATGGTATCCCCCAACATAGTCTGATTTGCGATGTTTCCACCCGTTGGAATTCCACCCTTCACATGTTGGACCGATTATATGAACAGAGAAAAGCCATCACGGATTTCCTGATGATCCAAGCAGATAGGGGGACTCCCCTGTGTAACTTCAATGTCAACCAGTGGCAGCTCATACGTGACACCTGCCGTTTGCTCAGGCCCTTTGAGGAAGCCACTTTATTTGTCAGTCGGCAGGATTACGGGATGAACGACGTGATTCCACTGCTTCATGTACTACAGCACATGTTGGAAACCATGGCTGGTCAGGGCACTGGAGACATGGCGTTTACATCTTACGGCCACATGAACCCCCTTGGAGCTGAACTGGAGGAGGAGGAGGAGGAAGAGGAGGAGGAGGAGTTGCCCAGCGAAACACAGTTTAGGCTTGGCGAAATGGCTGGTTTATCTAGTCAGCGGACAAGAGAGGAGGAGCAGGAGCAGCCAGAGGAGCTAGAGGTTTTTGAGGAAGGAGAGACAGAGGACCCGGGCACACCGTGGCAGTATGCAGTGGAGATGGAGACAGGTAGTCCATCCGAGTCACTTGCGCAAATGGCACGAAGCATGCTCACGTGCTTGCGTAGTGACCCCAGAATTGTTTCCATCTGTCGGCGGGATGACTTCTGGCTGTCCACCTTATTGGACCCTCGCTTCCGGCACAAAATGGGGGCATTTTTTAAACCCACCGAGAGGGAGGACAAACTCAACTACTACAAAGACATTCTACGTAGGCAGTTGGCCGATGCCTATCTGCGCCATGGTCCATACTCTCGCAGGTCTGACTCGAGGGGACCTCTGCGCTCACCTTCCACTGCCATGGCCGCTGGGGGGGTTGGCAGCAGCAGCAGCAGAAGCTCCATCAGCAGCAGCAGCCTCAGTCTTCAGTCGCTAATGAGTAGCTTTCTACACCCGCATAGTGAGGCTACTCATGAGCAGCAGGAAGACCTGGAGCAGGACCTGAACCAGCAGGTCATGTCATACTTTGACATGACCATGCCAACACACCTTGAGGATCCGCTGGACTTCTGGGCAGCCAAACTTGATTTGTGGCCGCAACTAGCAGAGTTTGCCCTGGAAAAGCTGTCCTGCCCGGCAAGTAGCGTGCCATCTGAGCGGGTGTTTAGTGCGGCGGGGGCCATAGTTACGGCGAGGAGAACTCGTCTGTCAACTAAAAATGTGGAGAGACTCACCTTTGTCAAAATGAATCAGGGATGGATCAGCCAGGATTTCCACCCACCAATGCCTGATGCATGCGACTAGATTCAGCATGGTGCCACGTTTTACACTTTCCAAATGGTGCAAAACATATTTATGTCTTTAGGCCATTTTTTGGGCTCCTGCTGCTGCTACTGTCAACTCCTGCCAACTCCAGGGTGTGATTCATCCAATTTTTGGGCTCCTGAAGCCAACTCCAGTGTATATTTGGGCTCCTGCTGCTGCTGCTGTCAACTCCTGCCAACTCCAGGGTGTGATTCATCCAATTTTTGGGCTCCTGAAGCCAACTCCAGTGTATATTTGGGCTCCTGCTGCTGCTGCTGCCAACTTCTGCCAACTCCAGGGTGTGATTCATCCAATTTTTGGGCTCCTGAAGCCAACTCCAGTGTATATTTGGGCTCCTGCTGCTGCTGCTGTCAACTCCTGCCAACTCCAGGGTGTGATTCATCCAATTTTTGGGCTCCTGAAGCCAACTCCAGTGTATATTTGGGCTCCTGCTGCTGCTGCTGTCAACTCCTGCCAACTCCAGGGTGTGATTCATCCAATTTTTGGGCTCCTGAAGCCAACTCCAGTGTATATTTGGGCTCCTGCTGCTGCTGCTGCCAACTTCTGCCAACTCCAGGGTGTGATTCATCCAATTTTTGGGCTCCTGAAGCCAACTCCAGTGTATATTTGGGCTCCTGCTGCTGCTACTGTCAACTCCTGCCAACTCCAGGGTGTGATTCATCCAATTTTTGGGCTCCTGAAGCCAACTCCAGTGTATATTTGGGCTCCTGCTGCTGCTGCTGCCAACTTCTGCCAACTCCAGGGTGTGATTCATCCAATTTTTGGGCTCCTGAAGCCAACTCCAGTGTATATTTGGGCTCCTGCTGCTGCTGCTGTCAACTCCTGCCAACTCCAGGGTGTGATTCATCCAATTTTTGGGCTCCTGAAGCCAACTCCAGTGTATATTTGGGCTCCTGCTGCTGCTGCTGCCAACTTCTGCCAACTCCAGGGTGTGATTCATCCAATTTTTGGGCTCCTGAAGCCAACTCCAGTGTATATTTGGGCTCCTGCTGCTGCTGCTGCCAACTTCTGCCAACTCCAGGGTGTGATTCATCCAATTTTTGGGCTCCTGAAGCCAACTCCAGTGTATATTTGGGCTCCTGCTGCTGCTGCTGTCAACTCCTGCCAACTCCAGGGTGTGATTCATCCAATTTTTGGGCTCCTGAAGCCAACTCCAGTGTATATTTGGGCTCCTGCTGCTGCTGCTGCCAACTTCTGCCAACTCCAGGGTGTGATTCATCCAATTTTTGGGCTCCTGAAGCCAACTCCAGTGTATATTTGGGCTCCTGCTGCTGCTGCTGTCAACTCCTGCCAACTCCAGGGTGTGATTCATCCAATTTTTGGGCTCCTGAAGCCAACTCCAGTGTATATTTGGGCTCCTGCTGCTGCTGCTGTCAACTCCTGCCAACTCCAGGGTGTGATTCATCCAATTTTTGGGCTCCTGAAGCCAACTCCAGTGTATATTTGGGCTCCTGCTGCTGCTGCTGCCAACTCCTGCCAACTCCAGGGTGTGATTCATCCAATTTTTGGGCTCCTGAAGCCAACTCCAGTGTATATTTGGGCTCCTGCTGCTGCTGCTGCCAACTTCTGCCAACTCCAGGGTGTGATTCATCCAATTTTTGGGCTCCTGAAGCCAACTCCAGTGTATATTTGGGCTCCTGCTGCTGCTGCTGTCAACTCCTGCCAACTCCAGGGTGTGATTCATCCAATTTTTGGGCTCCTGAAGCCAACTCCAGTGTATATTTGGGCTCCTGGTGCTGCTGCTGCCAACTTCTGCCAACTCCAGGGTGTGATTCATCCAATTTTTGGGCTCCTGAAGCCAACTCCAGTGTATATTTGGGCTCCTGCTGCTGCTGCTGCCAACTTCTGCCAACTCCAGGGTGTGATTCATCCAATTTTTGGGCTCCTGAAGCCAACTCCAGTGTATATTTGGGCTCCTGCTGCTGCTGCTGCCAACTTCTGCCAACTCCAGGGTGTGATTCATCCAATTTTTGGGCTCCTGAAGCCAACTCCAGTGTATATTTGGGCTCCTGCTGCTGCTGCTGTCAACTCCTGCCAACTCCAGGGTGTGATTCATCCAATTTTTGGGCTCCTGAAGCCAACTCCAGTGTATATTTGGGCTCCTGCTGCTGCTGCTGCCAACTTCTGCCAACTCCAGGGTGTGATTCATCCAATTTTTGGGCTCCTGAAGCCAACTCCAGTGTATATTTGGGCTCCTGCTGCTGCTGCTGTCAACTCCTGCCAACTCCAGGGTGTGATTCATCCAATTTTTGGGCTCCTGAAGCCAACTCCAGTGTATATTTGGGCTCCTGCTGCTGCTGCTGTCAACTCCTGCCAACTCCAGGGTGTGATTCATCCAATTTTTGGGCTCCTGAAGCCAACTCCAGTGTATATTTGGGCTCCTGCTGCTGCTGCTGCCAACTCCTGCCAACTCCAGGGTGTGATTCATCCAATTTTTGGGCTCCTGAAGCCAACTCCAGTGTATATTTGGGCTCCTGCTGCTGCTGCTGCCAACTTCTGCCAACTCCAGGGTGTGATTCATCCAATTTTTGGGCTCCTGAAGCCAACTCCAGTGTATATTTGGGCTCCTGCTGCTGCTGCTGTCAACTCCTGCCAACTCCAGGGTGTGATTCATCCAATTTTTGGGCTCCTGAAGCCAACTCCAGTGTATATTTGGGCTCCTGCTGCTGCTGCTGCCAACTTCTGCCAACTCCAGGGTGTGATTCATCCAATTTTTGGGCTCCTGAAGCCAACTCCAGTGTATATTTGGGCTCCTGCTGCTGCTGCTGCCAACTTCTGCCAACTCCAGGGTGTGATTCATCCAATTTTTGGGCTCCTGAAGCCAACTCCAGTGTATATTTGGGCTCCTGCTGCGGCTGCTGTCAACTCCTGCCAACTCCAGGGTGTGATTCATCCAATTTTTGGGCTCCTGAAGCCAACTCCAGTGTATATTTGGGCTCCTGCTGCTGCTGCTGCCAACTTCTGCCAACTCCAGGGTGTGATTCATCCAATTTTTGGGCTCCTGAAGCCAACTCCAGTGTATATTTGGGCTCCTGCTGCTGCTGCTGTCAACTCCTGCCAACTCCAGGGTGTGATTCATCCAATTTTTGGGCTCCTGAAGCCAACTCCAGTGTATATTTGGGCTCCTGCTGCTGCTGCTGTCAACTCCTGCCAACTCCAGGGTGTGATTCATCCAATTTTTGGGCTCCTGAAGCCAACTCCAGTGTATATTTGGGCTCCTGCTGCTGCTGCTGCCAACTTCTGCCAACTCCAGGGTGTGATTCATCCAATTTTTGGGCTCCTGAAGCCAACTCCAGTGTATATTTGGGCTCCTGCTGCTGCTGCTGTCAACTCCTGCCAACTCCAGGGTGTGATTCATCCAATTTTTGGGCTCCTGAAGCCAACTCCAGTGTATATTTGGGCTCCTGCTGCTGCTGCTGCCAACTTCTGCCAACTCCAGGGTGTGATTCATCCAATTTTTGGGCTCCTGAAGCCAACTCCAGTGTATATTTGGGCTCCTGCTGCTGCTGCTGTCAACTCCTGCCAACTCCAGGGTGTGATTCATCCAATTTTTGGGCTCCTGAAGCCAACTCCAGTGTATATTTGGGCTCCTGCTGCTGCTGCTGTCAACTCCTGCCAACTCCAGGGTGTGATTCATCCAATTTTTGGGCTCCTGAAGCCAACTCCAGTGTATATTTGGGCTCCTGCTGCTGCTGCTGTCAACTCCTGCCAACTCCAGGGTGTGATTCATCCAATTTTTGGGCTCCTGAAGCCAACTCCAGTGTATATTTGGGCTCCTGCTGCTGCTGCTGCCAACTTCTGCCAACTCCAGGGTGTGATTCATCCAATTTTTGGGCTCCTGAAGCCAACTCCAGTGTATATTTGGGCTCCTGCTGCTGCTGCTGTCAACTCCTGCCAACTCCAGGGTGTGATTCATCCAATTTTTGGGCTCCTGAAGCCAACTCCAGTGTATATTTGGGCTCCTGCTGCTGCTGCTGTCAACTCCTGCCAACTCCAGGGTGTGATTCATCCAATTTTTGGGCTCCTGAGGCCAACTCCAGTGTATATTTGGGCTCCTGCTGCTGCTGCTGCCAACTTCTGCCAACTCCAGGGTGTGATTCATCCAATTTTTGGGCTCCTGAGGCCAACTCCAGTGTATATTTGGGCTCCTGCTGCTGCTGCCAACTTCTGCCAACTCCAGGGTGTGATTCATCCAATTTTTGGGCTCCTGAGGCCAACTCCAGTGTATATTTGGGCTCCTGCTGCTGCTGCTGCCAACTTCTGCCAACTCCAGGGTGTGATTCATCCAATTTTTGGGCTCCTGAAGCCAACTCCAGTGTATATTTGGGCTCCTGCTGCTGCTGCTGCCAACTTCTGCCAACTCCAGGGTGTGATTCATCCAATTTTTGGGCTCCTGAAGCCAACTCCAGTGTATATTTGGGCTCCTTCTGCCCCTCATAGTGATGCCACTTCAACTCTCTGCAATTGTGCCGCTCTGCGATTCTATTAGCGATGCCTCTGATCTGCATGTGATATTTCTTAAAAGTATTATTTAACTAACCCAGCACGCATCCTGTGCGTGTTACAGCAAGGCTGAATGGTTTACAACCCTATTGAGGCTGTAGGAGGCTCAGAAATAGCCGTTTTTAATAGCGATTCGTCGCGAATTTATTCGGGTCGAAACGATTTTTGTCGGAAAATTCGGCGAATCAGTCGAATCGAATTTTTCAAAAGTTCGCTCATCTCTAGTTAGTGGTATAGTGGCATATAGTGGTTATATGCTGCTAGGACCTCGAGTACAGTAAGTCACCCAATCAATGCAGAAGCTGGCTCAGCTGCTTAAGTGATTGGAGGACAAATGAGTCACTCAAGGTCCTAGCAGTGCTACGGCAGCTGACACAAGCACTCCCTGAGCAGAACAGCTCAGTATATCTTTATTTCAGTATGGTATCCAGAGTTAGCTCAGGTGGGATTTTTTTTTTATAGTAAAGGACTACATAGGACCATTAACACCATTATGAGCAAAGGGAAACAAAGCTTTATTTACAGTGAGCATGCTAGTTTTTTAATGTGGTGGAAACTTCTCAGAAACCACCCTGGAGTTTATGAGACTCCAGTGCTGGCTGATTCCCTCTCCCCAGAGCATCGCGAACTATGATGCCCCCCTCTGCGAAACACTGCTGTTCGCCTGGATTTCTTACCTGTCCAACTAGCTATGTACAGCCACTGCAACTGAATGGCTGTGCATGGCTGCGCACAGCCAAAGGATGCAAGACCATTACCTGAGAGGGCGCACATGCACCATTGGACTGAGGTGAGGTGAGTTTACTGAGCGAACAACCGGGTTCACACAGCAGGGCATCCCAAAGCCCATGGACCAATTCTTGGGATAGTGAAAATCATGGATTATAAGCTAACTAAACTACAAGCAAAGTTTAAAGTTTAAAGGATAATTCCACTTTCATAGGCATATTTTAAAGTATCCATTATTGTGTGCCAAAATGATGTCTTCAATGTGCTAAGCTTATCTGTTATTTTGTTTCTTTCTATCTATATATATACTATATATGTATGTATTATAAAAGAAAGCCCGTGCAACAATGTGTTTACATTTGCAATGAACATCAACTGGTGTATTTGATGTACAGATCAGATACATCCTCACTCTCGCTTGCTAATTATCTAGCTAAGGCAGAGATGACAGGTTTGACCCTTTCTTCTGAAATTCAACTTCTTTAGATAGGAGGGAACACAGTCTTGTTTTCCAGTAGCTAAAGGGTCACTGGTAGTGTTCTCACCTGGAGAGGTAATGACTGCTGCTTAGACTTCTGATGGCTGCTGATGGGCTCACCTGTTACATTGGAAGAATTCTGGGACGTGTAGGGATTTTTACTCAAGGCCACTCCTATTGTAGCAAAACAGAGCCCCAGGAATATGACAACATTGAAAACAGTATGCTGATAAATAAATCACAGGTCTAGGGGTGCAATCCTTACATATATATTATTTTACATTTTAAGGGGATGAAAGCAAAAAGGCAGAACACCTAAAACCTAAAATTTACATAGCTGCCTCTCTTACCGTTAAATGTCAGCTGCCTAAATTTTAAGTAGCTGGCTTTCCCCCCTGCTAGCAGCAGGAAAAAAAGACACTCACCTGACCCCTCGATCAATCTGGTTGGGTCTCCTCTTCAACCGGAGGACCTTCCATATCCCACCCGGGCTCTTCTGGCTTTAGGAGAGGGCCTGAAATAGGGCACCCTGCTTCAGCTACCATCGGCATTTACTGTAAAAAAATGACAGTTGCTTATCTCGGTGCGCAATCCCTCCTGGCGGCTCTTCTCTTCACCTGGGGGTCTCCGATCCCCCCCGGGCTCTTCCGCAGTGAGGAGAGGGCCTGAAAGAGGCCCCCTTCCCTGCCTCTGCTGTCATCACAGCTAGCCCCACCACTTGTGGGCAGGGTGGATGTTGTCTTTGCGCCCCCAGGGTTCAGCTGTCAAATGCTGGGGGTGACCACTGGAGAGAGGTTGGAGGGATAGGGGGCTGTGATCCCCTGCCTCCCCAGCCCCTCCAGTGATCACCCTTGGCAGCTGTCATCGGATCACCATGGGACAGAATCGCTGCGGGACACAGGCTTGGAGCTGAGTATAAAATAAATAAATAAAAGTATTTTTTTTCTGTGTTTTTTTTTTTTTACAGTTGACCCTTTGTGAACTTGTAAGGGATCCATGGGATCCTATGCCAGTTCACACGACTTAGGGTGCTGGCAGGTCAACTACAGCTAGCGGGTGACTTGCCATTAACCCCCGCTCGCCCATTGGCTGCCTCCCCAAAGCCCGGGGGGGGCAGAGGAGCCCAAGGGCCATTTAGGCTGTGCAGGCTTGGCCAAGGCTGGCCCTTGTGCCCTGTTCTACAAGCCTCATAGCTGGTCCCAGGCTGGGAAGGGGAACCCACACCAATTGTTTTTCATTTAACCCTTTATACTGTGGATAGTAGTTGTATTTTATTTGTAAATGTTATAAATGGGGCTTTCACATGCAATATGGTTTTCTTTAATACAATTAATGTTTTATTTAAAATAAATGAGGCATTTTTTTTAAATAATATTTTAGTATTTTACTCAAAAAATATTTAAAAACATGGAAAATTTACAAACAAGACGTTTCATGTTAAAGCCTAAACTCTGCTGCAATAAAATGTAATATTCCTGGAAATTCCTGCAGAAATCACAGTTAATTATGGTGAAAAATGACCTGTCAACAGAGGGTGACAAAATCTTAAGTAGGCTGGCAGTTAAAAGTAGCTATGCATGTTGGGTATTGTTCTGCTTGGGTGGACCTTGTGCTTTCAGATTTAGCCTGCTTTTTCTTGCTTGCATACTGATATTTTAGGAAAATATGTTTTATACATTTTTTTAGGGAAACCCTGTGCAACCAAAGCATTCTTCGATGGATTACGTCCAGAAAGATGAGTCCACTACAACAAGCTGGGTGTGCCTAGAAAGCCTAACGTGTACTTTCATTGAGTATGTGGTGTGTGGGGGGTATTCCAAATGTAAAGGGTTGTGTTGGTTGAAAAATTGCAAGGTGTGCAGAGCTGAAATTTTCAAGTAAAATTACCATTACGCACATGCTTTACTTTGGGGTGTTTGACAGTATCTATGGATGTTGGGTATTGTTCTGTTTGGGGGACCTTGCTTTTTCAGACATAATGTGTTGTTTGCATATTGTTTATTTTGAAGAAAATGTAGCTTTGGTTCTGCTTTTTTATTCTTTTTTTAGGGAAACCCTGTGCAACCAAAGAATAATTGACGGATTACTTCCAGAAAACCGCACCTACAGCAACAAGCCTAGAAAGGCGTGTACCTTTTTTGCACATATTTCACCCCAAAATATTAGGAATAGACTTAACAAATGACAAACAAGACATTTCAATCTCAGACTCTGCTGAAACAAACAATATATCATTTCTGGAAAATCCTGCAAAAAATCATAGTTGAACATGTGTAGGACAAAATGATGGTCTGGCAAAAGAGGGTGACAAAAACTCTAGGTAGGCTGGCAGTTAAACCAGACCAACACCCGTTATTTCTTTAACGGGTGTTGATCCCGCTGTCTGTTCATCATAACAAGCTTGGGGGGGGGGGGACATCCAAAATTCTGGAGCCCCCTTAGTAGATAACCTTCCAGATCGGTCGTAATACTCACCTTCATTATGAACCAGAACTGGGAAAGGAATCCCTAGATTTGCCACCGGGCGGTCAATTGTGCCATAGCCGCGTCCTCTGCACCGGCCACCAGCAGGACCTGCCCACGTGCCGGTGCGGGACTCCTTTCCCTGAGCTGGCTCATAATGAAGGTAAGTATTGCGATCTAGGAGGATATCTGCGAGGGGGGCTCCAGCATTCTGGATGCCCCCCACGAGCTTGTTGTGATGAACAGACAGTGGGACCAACACTTGGTAAAGAAAAAAACGGGTGTTGGTCTGGTTTAAAGGGTTAAGGAGAGGTGAGAAGGGTGTTGTTGCTGAGTTCTAGGCCTTCTATGGCTTGTTTATTGTGAATCAATATTTGGGAAATCATTGCTTCGAACAGGTGTCCTAGTAGGAATGTGACCCAAGGCCAGTCTTTATTTAAGAGTATAGGCCTTAGAATTTTTAAACAACAGTAAAGAGAATGCAGTACTAATATGGCTCATGTTCAGAAATGTTTAGTAAATAGTCTACGGAAGCAGACTGGGCAAATGGCCAGTGAGAACTATAAATACTGCATTATATTTGGACCTTTCCTACGTATCCCATTTGCTCTACATTCTTCATTCAGTGCAAGTAGAAAATCTGTGCATTGTTATATATGGTCAGTATTAATATTGTTGTGCTTGTCAACATTTATCGCTAATATCTGCTAATATCTAAGCACATTAAATAAATCCACACAGACTAAGGTGCTAAATTATAAACCAGTTAAAAAATATGCAAAGAATTGAATCAAATTCATGAGGGGGGGGGGATAGAAAGTGAAATCAGTACATGTTGAGGGGCCTTCAGCCACAGGTTGTGGAATTGACCCCTTCCCCACATCTGAATCACCAGAGGTAAAGGGTTAGAGCCCTGGGCAGCCTCAGGTAAGTTCAGTTCTCAGTTTATCCATTACTATGTGTGTCTCAAAATTGGGGGAGCTCTCTCTGTAGAGTAGAACTGCAGGAAAAAGATGCAGCTTTTCATACATTTGCAAATGTGTAATTTAGATTGTAGGATTTTTTGCAGGCTGGTGGGGATTTGATTTCCGGCTAATGCAATTGACTAATGAAGTCAATGGAGGGGGAGGGACATGGGGGAGGACTCCACAGAGGCAATATGATTTTGTTTTCTTTTTTAACTGTTTGCAAACTGGTAAGGGGACAAAGGAATCCCTATATCAGTTCACAGGGTAGTGATGGCTGGCATTCCAGCGGGTGGCATGCCAGATGATTGACCCGGATCTTGGCAGTAACTGGGTTGTGGTGAACCCGAGTCAATCAACAAGATCCAGGTGGAATCTTTGGCCCAGATCCGAAGCCCATCAATTATGCCCACCCATAAAAGGCAGAAGCAAATGCACCTGCCAAATCCACAGGACCACAGATGTATATTAATATCTGATTTTGCACATATCTTTTCCTGTAACTATTATTGATAATCATAGATAGCAAAACAGTTTGCTACACAAATAGGGTTAAAGTACTGACTTTTGTACAGATTATATAGCAAAATTAATATTTACCAAAGGTTATTACACTGTATGTAATTAATCCAAGAGACAGGGAGCCTGATTTATCAAGCACCAGTACCAGTAAATAGCACTCAGTGGTAATATTTTAGCCTCAGCAGCACTTAGTGTGTGATTTAACAGACAAAAACAGGCAGCACCGATGCATCCACCAGCCTGCGTCCAAGTGGAGGCCAATTTATCACTAGCGCCTTGTAACGCCACTTGAGCATTTGCGAAGAGACGCTATTAGCGCCTCAGCTGCAATGCAGGCCACAGACAGACGACGCTGTTAGTGTTTGGCACTGTAGGCTACCCGTGGTGCTGTGTCTTGTTTGTTTTTTTTCCAATGGAGCTAGCGACAGGTAGCACTGGTGGGAAGGGTCAGAAAACATTTGCAGTCTCCTAAAAAAACGGGATTGGAATGGCTAATTGTAGTCTATGGGAGAACGACATTGAGCGTCTGATGTGATGTGGCGCTGTAGGGAACACAGCACCGGCACTGACAAAGCACCCGGCGCTCTTCGTACACGGAACGTTACATGACACTAGGAGAGGCGCTAAGCATTTTTTTGCATCATAAAATGACTGGCTGGTTGCGCTCACTATGTGTTGCTATGTGGCGTTAGCGTTTCTTAAATAAACCACTTTATCACTAATGCCATATAGTTCAGAGTGACCGTCGCTCTTACTCAAGCTGCTCCAGTTTATAGGGACGCTGTAGGTTAAGATACTATAGAGCACACTGGGCAGAACTGTATTAAAATGTTTTATGCTTATAATTATTATTACATTTATTTGTACAGAACTTGCATTATTATAACACCAAATGTCATTTCATTTTTCCCAGTAAAAAAGCAATTCTGTGAGTACTCACCTGTAGAATTGTTTTTGTTCTTGCATGGCACGGCCTGCTTCGGTATTCATAACAGTTGGGTTATTCCGCCACAAGGTGGCGCAGTGTACTGCAGAAGAACTGTGGCATCTCCCGGCCCCCTATAAAAACGGGATTAACCATAGAGTTCCCAACGTAGACAAGCAGTGAGACAAGAAGCCGGGAGAGAATAAAGGTAAAAAAATGTAAAAAAGGTAAAAAACCCCAATTAACTTGGGACAATCACCATAAAGAGGCAACCAAGAATAACGATAACAAGGGTGGGTCGAAGCAGGCCGTGCCATGCAAGAACAAAAACAATTCTCACTGTATTGCTTTTTTCTTTATTGCATGGCACGGCCTGCTTCGGTATTCATAACAGTTGGGACATCCAAAAGCAGCGTCCAAAAATAGGGTGGGATCCTCAGTGAGTAACAGCCGGCAGTTCAAGTCACTACTGCCTGAAGCACCTTGCGGCCAAAAGCAGCATCCGCTGAGGCCTTAACATCAGCCTTGTAAAACTTGGAAAAAGTATGAACAGAAGACCAAGTAGCGGCTTGCAAACTTGTTCAACAGAAGCTTGGTGATGAAAAGCCTAAGAAGCACCAATAGCACGAGTGGAATGAGCAGTAATTCTAAAGGGAGGTTCTTTCCCCTTAGTAGAATAGGCTTGAACCACCGCCTGATGGATCCACTTGCTGATAGTGGATTTAGCCAGAGGCAAACCCTTTCTAGGTCCAGAAGTGAGAACAAAAAGAGCATCAGATTTCCTGAAAGGCTCAGTAGCGACCAAATAAAACTTCAGAGCCCTGACCACATCCAGAGAATGCAGTGTCCGCTCCTTGGAATTAGCAGGATTAGGACACAATGAAGGCATGACAATGTCCTGATTGAGATGAAAGGCAGACACCACCTTAGGCAAGAAATCCGGCTTATCCTGATGCCTCTCAAAATAAGGAGGTTTGATGGAAAGCGCCGCCAGCTCAGACACTCGCCTTACAGAAGTGATAGCCACCAAAAAGGCTACCTTAAGAGTCAGAATGGGCAAAGCAGCCCCACGGATAGGCTCAAAGGGAGGACCCTGCAGAGCAGACAACACCAGATTCAAGTCCCAGACTGGTAGCATAGGTTTACGAGGTGGACGCACATGAGTAACACCCTGGGAAAAAGTTTTAACCAACCAGTGGTTGGCAAAGGATCTTTGGAAAAAAATTGCCAGAGCTGAAACATGGCCTTTGAGGGTACTTAGTTGAAGGCCAGAATCCAAACCATGTTGCAAAAATTCCAGAATCCTGGGAATGGAAAAAAACGACAGGGAAGAGACTTGGACTCACACCAGGCAATGTAAGCATGCCAGACCCTGTAATAGATAAAGGACGAGGACTTCTTCCTAGCCCGAATCATGGTATCCACAACAGAGGCAGGCAACCCCTTCTCTGTCAAAATGTAGGTTTCAGCAGCCAAGCCGTTAAAGCCAACGTTTGTAAATTGGGATGGCGTAGCTGTCCTTGAGTGAGAAGATCTGGATCCCTGGGCAAGACGTACTGGTCTACTGCCAACTGCACGACGTCTGCGAACCACACCTTTCTTGGCCAACAGGGGGCCACCAGGATGGCTGAAACCCCCTCCTGGGCAATCTTGCGCATGACCCTGCCCAGTAGAGTGAATGGAGGGAACACATAGGGAAGCTGAAACTCCGCCCAAGGCATTGCCAGTGCATCCGTGGCGAAGGCCAGAGGATCCTTTGACAGGGAGACAAACCTGGGAAGTTTGTGATTGTGACGGGACGCAAACAGGTCCACATCTGGCTGACCCCAGCATTGACACAGGGAGAGAAACACCTGGTAGTGGAGGGACCATTCCCCCAGAAGAGACATCCCCCTGCTCAGGAAGTCCACCACCTGGTTTTCCACCCCCGGAATGTATATTCCTGAGATGCAGGGGTTCCGCCCAAGACAGTATCAGAGACACTTCCTTGAAGGCTCGCTTGCTCCGAGTCCCTCCCTGATGGTTGATGTAGGCAACCGCCGTCTGGTTGTCTGAGCAGATCTGAACAGAATGACCCCGAAGGTGTGTGGTCAGGTGGGACAGAACCAATCTGATCGCCCTCAGTTCCAGGACATTGATGGGAGCATGGGCCTCCTGGGGGCCCCAACGACCCTGGATCTGTAGGGACTTCCAAAAGCCCCCCCAGCCCGTCAGACTGGCATCCGTGGTGACAGTCTCCCAGCATGGGGGCAGGAAGGTCCTGCCCACCAGAAGATTCCTTGAGTCCAGCCACCACGAAAGGGACTGCCTGGCCAGAGGTGAGAGAGCAAATCCCTGATCCAGGGACACAGGGTCCCGATCCCAAACTGACAAGAGGTGCAACTGAAGAGGTCTCATGTGGAACTGAGCAAAGGGGACCGCCTCGAAGCAGGACACCATCAGGCCCACCAACTGTATCCCCAGACGGATGGAAGGATGAGGACACAAGAGCAGAGCCAGTGCCTGCTTCTGAAGGCCCTCCACCTTCTGCTGAGGAAGGAACACCTTGACCTGAGAGGTATCCAGTGTCATACCCAGAAAGGACCTCACCAAGGACGGGGACAGTGAAGACTTGGGTGTCCTGTTCGGCCTGATGAAAGGACTGAGCCACAATGAGGACTGAGCCACAATGTCGTCCAGGTAGGGAAGGATGCGAATGCCCCGTGTTCATAGCAGAGCCATCACTCCCGCCAGCACCTTGGTGAACACCCGAGGTGCCGAGGTGATACCGAATGGTAAGGCCACAAACTGGTAATGCTGATCCTCCAGCACGAACCTCAGAAATCTCTGATGACTTGGGAAGATAGGCACATGAAGATAAGCATCCTTGATGTCCATGGTGGTCATGAAGTCGCCCGGGCAAAGGGTACCGACAGCAGAGCGTAGCGTCTCCATGTGAAAATGTTTGAATCTGACAAACTTGTTGAGGCCCTTCAAGTCCAGAATGGGCCTCAGAGAGCCGTCCTTTTTGGGAACCGTGAAGAGATTGGAATAGTACCCCTGACCCTGTTCTTGATGGGGCACCTGACAAATGACCTCTGACTCCAGCAGGCATTGAACCGCCGAAAGTAACCCTTGAGCTGACAGGGGGTTTAAAGACATCCGGGATCTGATGAATCTTGGGGACGGCCAGGCTGCAAACTCTATCTTGTAACCGGAGGACACCACCTCCTGAATCCACCGGTCTGAAACGTGGAGCCTCCAGACGTGAGCAAAGAGGGCGCCTCCTCATGCCTGAGAGGCCTTGGGAGGGGGTTTTGGCTTAGAACCCCAGGAGAGACCGGGACGTCCACGGGATCTGCTACGGCCCCAAGACTCTCTGCGGCTACCTGAGAAGAGGAAGCCACAACCTCCTCTGGAAGAACGAAGGGAGGGGAGGGAGACAGAGGTCCCCTGAAAAGGCCGGGGCTGTGTCCAACGCTGAGGCAGACTGCCATCCTTGGCCAAAAACATCAAGACGCTCACCAAAGAGCCGCAGCCCCGCAAAGGGGAGCCCAGTGAGAGCCTTCTTAGCAGCAGCATCAGCTGCCCACTGACGCAACCAAACAGAGCGGCGCATAGCCACCAAAAGGGCAGAGGCCCTACCGCCCAGCCTCACAGCATCATCCATGGCAGTAAGGATAAATACAACAAAATCAGAGCAAAGCAAGAGGGCCCTATAATCCTCCCTCCTCCTACCAGCCATAGCGCCATGGCAGAGACGCTTGAGCAGTTTCTTAAGGACAATAGCAGTAATGGCAGCAGCACAGGCTGGGCGCAGTCCAGCCCCCACACAAGTAAAAGCATGGCAGGCCAGCTGATCCATGCGCCGGTCCTCGCTGTCCTTCAGAGTGGTAGTGTCAGGGGAAGGCATGAACGAAGTATTAGACAGGCCTAGCACGGGAGCGTCCACCTCAGGGGGACAGGACCAACGCTTTACTAGATCAGCAGGAAAGGGATATCTCTTATCCAATCCCTTGGGCACAGCGGGCAGCCTGTTAGGACGTTCCAACTCCCTAAGCACCATAGAAGTGAAATGTCCCTGCTCAGGAACCCCAGACGCTGTTTACCAGGACGAAAAAGCTCACCCTGCTTTCTCTTAGCCACCTCAGGGGGAGCAATGTGCAAGATTTCAAAAATTTGTGACAGCAGATTGTCAGTGTCCTCAGTGTACCATGATTCCTCCCAGGACGCAGACCCAGGGTCACTAATGTAACCCTCCTGCTAGTCCCCAGAGGAGTCAGAGTCCTGGAACAGTTCCCCTTCTTCTGGGTAATAAAGTCCCCCAGTAGTATCAAATTCCTCATACTCCTCAGTCGAGCGTGAGGGTGTGGAAGTCAGGTGCCACTTCTTGCCAGAAGCCTTCCTAGGAATAGGCCCGGCAAGCTGCTTCTCAATGTTGGCCACACGAAGTGCCAGATCAGACTGTGACCCCTTGCTAGCATCCCCCTCACTGGGAGCTAATTGCAGCAGTGGGGGGGGGGGGGGGTAGGTGATGCCGAAGGGGGCGCAGAGCTGGGAAGCGATGCAGGCAAACCAAGCTGGAGCGCAAGGACACTTTGAGCGCACGGAACGCACACCTTGACATCATTGCTGATAGGGGATACCCCGCATATGGAACACAGCCGGGATTGCCCCGAAGGACCCCCGAGCACGCTATCCCCAGAAGCCTCCATATGGTGATTAACACAGGCGCAATAGACCAGCACTGGGTAAAGGCTACTACAAAAGCCACCCGGGATACCCTCCCACGGGATGCCCCCAGATCAGTAAAAAGGGGGGATGAGGAGGAGGAAGGAGTAGAGCCAGGAGAAACCACAACCCACTGGTATCCCGCCTGAAAGACACGGCACATGAGCATCCCGCAGCACATGCCCCACAAGACCAATAAAAAAAAAAAAAACCAAGGGGGACTCATGGACACCGCAGGGTCACCAAGGCACAGACCGCAGGATGAAGCGACACACCGGAGGAAACAGGGCGAAATCCAGACGCGCAGCTAATCCAAAATGGCGCCGGCAGAGGTACCTCAAGGGGCGGCCCGCAGGGGGACCACGCGATACGCGTCATCCCCCGGCCCCGCCCCCCCCGAAGAGCGCGAAAACGACGCCTACGTGACCCCACCGGTGCCATGACAAAGCAAAAAACGCCACAGGTCATAGCGCCCACAGCCGCGGAGCGCAGTACAAAGCGTACACTGTAAATGCCAAAACACCACAACTAACACCACTCGCCGCTTCACAATTGTTCAAGAGATTCTGTCATTTCCAGAAATTCCGGATTGAGCTAAAGCCACATACCTGCAGTTAATTGTCTCGTAAAAGTTAAAGGTCAGAGGCCACAATTAGCTTTATTAGGTTCATATATTTTTCGACTCAGCAGTGGATCAAGGGTTAATGTTAGACCAAACAGGGTGCTGATTAGGTAATAGACCTGGTCCCAAAAGTTTCTGACGTTTTGGCATTCTCAAAAAATGTGTAACATTGTGCCCGCTTCTCCAAATGTGATTTTGGACATTTCTTTAAGGCTTTATGTGGACATTTTGAACTTATGCCTGCTTTTATATTGCTATAAAATGTACATTATTGGCCCTAAAATATGTGATGTGAAAACTCCTATATCATCTGGATTTGCCATTTTCTCATTCTGTTACTTGTGACTAGCAGATTTGCTGCTTGGAGCTTAGATTTACAGATATTACAGTCATTACAGTCATTAACAGATATTTTTTCTGATCCTTACTCAAACTATTAAAAACTACAGATTCTTTCATCTCATTGTCAAGTTATAAGGTTGGAATGGATAAAGTAATGGTAGTACTATTTGACTATATAACCTTAATAACTATCTTATTCTTAATGTATTATTCTTAACTTATTCTTAACCTATGTTTTTATTAATTATAAATGTAATATGTAAGTACATCTCTTATGGCGATAATTTGTAATTTGATTAGGCCCACACTGTTTTGTCAGTTGTTTTTCAGCTGTTTTATTGTATGTGATATTTGAATTCTTTATTTAATAAAAATCTATTGAAACCTAAAAACTACAGACTGTTTGTTGCCTTTTGTGTCCAAACTGTATTACCCACTTGTTAACAAATTGAAATTATATTCTAATCTTTTACCAAAAAAAATAAAATGATAGGGATAGGTTTCCAGATGTTATACTTGCTGTTTATCCCTATTAGAAAAACTGATGCAGAGTTAGAATGATAATGATCAACTGATTGTAAGCAATAATTTACCAACTGGCTGGTAGATTCTTAGATAGCAGTTTTGCCAGTCAAAATGATAATTTTCACACCAAAATAAAATTGATTGTCATCTCTATTAATTGAATCCCATATCTATGGCTAGCCTAAGGGCCATATGATTTGATTAGATTGCATGAGAAAAATAGTAATAAGAGGTGACTTTGGATTACTGCCTTCTACATAATAGAAGAAGCTGTGGAGAGCAAAATAGAGGAAATAAAAGCTTGTTTGAGGGTTGAGGGTCTTAGTTGCTCCCCTATATGTGCTCCCCTATATGCCTATGTTGGGGCTCAGAAGCAGAGATGTCTTTGTCATATACTCATCTCACATGTCAGGAACCATTGTTAGAGGTCAATAAACATAGTCAGTAGCAATAATTTATTAAAGCCGATTCAGTCAAAACTAGAAAGGTCTAAGCAGTCGCCCAAATAACACCAGTATGGTTTAATTTTTTAAGGAAGGAATTTTTTATACTAAGGCATTTAGAGCTTTGTCCCTCACACACTGGGCTTCAGCGTATCACATTCCACCACCAACCCAATAGGTATTATAGGTACTTATTAACCAGGGGAGGTTATTTTCGGCCTGGTGGTGGTTATGTAATGATTACAGTGATCAGAATGAAGAGTGATGCTGGTGTTGCAGTTCTGGTAAGAAGTGGCTTGTGTATTATTGATTCTTAGTCCCACCTTCTAAACCCACCCCAATGCCTCAAAACAGCCTGTGTTTCTTTTTTTAACTAAAGCCTTTGCCCATTCGTAACAACAGAGACTGGATGTAGTCGGCCATATTGCTCGCTGGCTGAGCAGCCCGTCCCCTGGTGCTTTCCAGCGATGATACATTCAGTTACAGTACACACAGCTCAGCATTGGGGTTTCAACTTAACTACCATTGTGTGACAGCTTAGCTTGTAACTGAATAAATTAGCATATAGCTATATGGCATATTCTGACACCAGACTGCACCTGGTTCATGTTTTTATGAAAACTGGGAAAAGGCTTTAGTACTGGGCTGGAGATAGAAGGTGACAACATATACTTCCTTTCTGGGTATAGATTCACTTTAACAAGGAGAGGATTTGTTGGTCAAAACAAGCCCGTGTGGTGATTCTTCTGTTATGTTTCAGTGATGGGAGCAGTTGGCAATGCTGTTTCAGAGTAGATGCCCTAGACTTGGACCCATGGTAGGAAATGGCTCAGCTCATGAGTAAGGTCTCAGGTTTTTAGGGCTTACTATTGGGGAAGGAATTTTTCTCCCCACCCTAAGTACAGCTCTATTTAGCCTGGAAACTGCCCTGCTTATTGCCACATGCACAGAGGGCTCTAAGTGCCATATCACAATTATTTGTTGTAGTTCACTAATTATTATAGTTTTTATTTACAACCGACGTTGAGGCTGATTCACTACTAGCGCCCCATATTGCCAGATGAGCGTCTGTATAGCGGCGCTTAGAGCGACCACTAGTAGAAGCTGTAAGCGGGTATCGGGCGCTGTAACAGAGTAACAGTAACCTGGCCGGCATTGATGAATGTGATGTGTGTTGGGCGCTCTAACAACAGTACACCGCTGCAGCGAGCGACAGGTAGCGCCAGCTCAGTGCGTCCAGCACTCGGCGCTCCATAACATTTAACACTACACACACATAGTTCTAAAGCTGGGCGCTATAGCACAGAGTGCCAGATGTGATTAAAGTCTGTTTTTGAACACATATGCACTAGTAACAAAGCAAAAACACATGGAATGGCATGGGACAATAACATTTTAGTGCCAGACCTGTACATACAATTCTGCATAAAAATATAAAATGTCCAAAAAATGTCAGGAGAGGTCACACAATGATTTGAGAAAAAAAAAATTAAATTGCCAAACATGCTATTTATACAAAACTTATGAAACCCCATTGAAATGTATGGGAGAGCGACGTGGAGGGACAGGTACTACATGGAGCTCCTGAGCCTAGAGCACCGGCGCTATACGCTGAGCCGCCTGTAATAATACATGTGATGCTACATGGCGCTGTTAGAGGTGCTCACCAGATTCGCTTTCTTAAATGTGGTTTTGCGTACAGTGCCCAGCGTTCACCAGACGCTACCTGCCGCTACGAAGCGCTATCCCTTCTTAAATAACCCCCTTAGTCAATTTATTCATGTAAAATAAATCTGTGGTTGGACTATAATTCCAAGAAGGACCAGCTCTGACAATTTTCATCTCCACCTGAGCGTCTGGTTAAATGGTAGGCTATAGCTTGAGCCTCCTATAATGACTGGCTATGAGAAGTGAGCTTCAGATGTATAAAGTTACAATCAAATCCTTAGCAACAGATATAAGGGTTCTCTAATCCAGTGCTGCAAGATTGTATTCTTGTGGAAAGTGCATGAGTAATAAACATTTGGATGGGGGGGAGGGCTAACAGCTTTATCAATGGAGTGGGAAGTTTGTATCAGATTCCCTCTTGCTGCCATTGCCAATAAGCACAGGTAAGGCTCTTCTGACCATATGATAAATCATCTTGGCATAAAATACATCTGTGGACATTTGGATCAGTGCCTGAAATCTGAGCATCATCTAATGTACACAGCTAGATTTAGCATCATCCAGTTAATAACATTCCATCATGAAGCATTTTATATGACTAGGAAAAGCAGCACACAGTAAGCCGTTTGTGGTTTTACATTGATTTTCATTATTACTTTTTCATTGTCTAGTATATTAAATAATCACATCATTTACAGTTAAAATTTCTCTCCATGCCTAACACCTCTATTGTTCCTCTACATTACAGCTGTCTAAATATAAAATAAATGGAGTCACAGTGGAGATCTCTAATTATACCATCATTGACAAAGCAACTGACACACATGAAACCGGATCTTCACCCTGAATAGGAGCCCACCCTGTACATACAGATTGCTCACTTTAAAAATCATCCTACCTGCACCTATTGCGTTTTCTGAGCCTTTTAACATGCAAGATGGCGGGCCATGGAGTCTCAGGCTGCCTACAGACAGGAAGTGTCTTCTGACAATGCTCTGCATTCTAGGATTGCTATCCTTTTCCTGACCCCATCTCTGCTCTGTCTATGCAAAGCACAGCTATTACCCACCCCCTGAACTTTTCACTCCTCTTCTCAGTATGTGATGCTTCTGGGGCAAGATGGCGTTGCCTATAGTCCTGACCAGAGTTAGAAGCCCAGTGGGGGAAAGAATAGTACGTAAAACTTAAAATATATTAATTTTAGATGCTGCGGAATAGTTTTTTAAAGGGGTTGTGCTTTTCATTATATGATGCTGAAGGTCCGGTTTAATACAGTCATGTTTATGAACCGCTAAAAATGAAGCACTACCATTCATATTCTACTCCAATCACTTTTGCAAGAACATAAAGTCTTATTTCAAGAAAATAAATAGTGTACATATGTACAAAGCTGTATTCTGACTACTACCCTTTGATCAATTTCTATTGCAGGGGTTCTCAACATTTTTTCACCATATACCACTTTCCATTTTCTGATTAAATAAAGTACCACCTGGGTGGTGTGTGAGCGATATATTTCACCTAAACCCTTAAAAAACATACAAAACACACTTTTGATTCATTGTGAATGAATCACACAAAACACACTTTCCATTTTCTGATTAAATAAAGTACCACCTGGGTGGTGTGTGAGCGATATATTTCACCTAAACCCTTAAAAAACATACAAAACACACTTTTGATTCATTGTGAATGAATCACACAAAAAATGTATGCTTATTTATTTATGGTGCAAATCATGTTTGAGTTGTAGATTGCACCAAATCAGTTTGGGGTACAGATGCAGGACACGTCTACAGCTTTGTACCACCTGTGAGCACCTCAAGCACCACCAGTTGGGAAGCCAGTCAAGGAAGGATTTTCTCACCCAACACCAAGATTACTGACAATTAGAGATGAGTGAACTTTTGAAAAGTTCGATTCGGCCGATTCGCCGAATTTCACAAAGAAATTCGGGTTCGGCCGAATCGAACTTTTACGAAGTTCCCCATCATAAATGCCGGCATGGTGGGAGCGGGCCGGCCGGTTCCGCTGTGAAGCCAGTCAAGGAAGGATTTTCTCACCCAACACCAAGATTACTGACAATTAGAGATGAGCGAACTTTTGAAAAGTTCGATTCGGCCGATTCGCCGAATTTCACAAAGAAATTCGGGTTCGGCCGAATCGAACTTTTACGAAGTTCCCCATCATAAATGCCGGCATGGTGGGAGCCGGCGGGCCCGCTCCCACCATGCCGGCATTTAAAAAACAAAAAAAAAAAAAAAAAAGCATTTTTGCCGGCATGGTGGGAGCGGGCCGGCCCGCTCCGCTGTCAGCGGAACCGGCCGGCCCGCTCCCACCATGCCGGCATTTAAAAAAAAAAGCAAATACTTACCTGCAGGTCCGGAGCGTGGAGGCCAGCGCCGCTCTCAGCTGTCATCTGAGGGCGCGTCATCAGAGGGCGCTCTGATGACGCGCCCTCAGATGACAGCTGAGAGCGGCGCCGGCCTCCACGCTCCGGACCTGCAGGTAAGTGTTTGCTTTTTTTTTGAAATGCCGGCATGGTGGGAGCGGGCCGGCCGGTTCCGCTGACAGCGGAGCCGGCCGGCCCGCTCCCACCATGCCGGCAAAAATGCTTTTTTTTTTTTTTTTTTTTTTTTTTTTTTAAATGCCGGCATGGTGGGAGCGGGCCGGCCGGCTTTACCGGCCCGCTGACAGCGGAACCGGCCGGCCCGCTCCCACCATGCCGGCATTTTTTTTTTTTTAATTTCAGGAAAAATTCGATCGGCACGAACCACAAAATATTCGGGTTCGTGCCGAATCGAATATTTCCTGAAATTCGGAGCGAATTCCGGTTCGTCCGAACCGGTTCGCTCATCTCTACTGACAATATAAGAGCAAATGAGTAATTTTGAAATTTTTGCCTGTTACCCTATGTTGTTAATAGCAGAGATGCAGTTACTGCCATCTTACACTGGATAAGCCCCTACATATGACCTTTAGGGTGTGGCAGTCACATTGGTGCATTAACTAATCCTCTGGTGACCAACAGGGTTTACCGGGCAGGAGCGCCCCTTCTCATCCAGCCGACCCCATTGACCTTCATCAGTTACAATCATGCATGCAAGCAGCACCAGAGTACAGATATTATGAGTTTACTGGCATCAGGGCATGACAGCCAAAAAATATGAAGCCCAAGGTGCCTCGTCACAAACAGAGGTCCTGGCCAATCAGCCCTGACATAAGACTTGCTGGCCAGAGACTATTGCAGCCAGCTTTAATGATGAATAAGCTTGTCTGGCCCAGCGTCTGGACAATTCTAATTAAGGCCCTAGCAATTTCAAATAGTTTATGGGGGCAGACTCTCTACAGTATATTGTGTGTCTGGTCCCTGTAGCTTATAATGTAAAGGCTATGTTCATTGTTTGAACTTCAGTTTCCTGCTATATATTGTCTGAATATTGAGGTAAGCCTGGTTGCCTTGGGACCAAAGGTCGAGTTCAAACTAAGGCCCAAGACATCACATATAGTTTTTAGGGCAGACTCTCAAAATATTGTGTCTGGTCCCCACATAACCTATAATGTAATGGCTATGCCCCATGTTTGAACTTTAGTTTTCTTTATGGTCTGAATAGTGAGGTTGGCCTGGTTGCCTAGTTCAAACTAGGGGCCAAGAAATGATACATAGTTTATGAGGAGGGCTCTGGCGTTGTTGTATGGGACGCATACATTTCAGATAGCTGCTCTGTATTATGGGCCCTCACCCTCTAAGAATCTAAATTTACATTACCTGGGGGAGAGGAGGTTGGGATGTCTAGTTGGAACCCCTGAGCCGCAAACTTACTTAGCCACATTCCAAACTTGTAGACCAATTAACCACTGGAAGTGCATGCAGCGCCATCACTGAACGTGATCCCACTGGCAGAGTGTCAGGTATGGGGGGCTGAAGAGCGCACACAGCACAAATGTAATTCCTAAGGCGAATTTGTCTGCAATGATGGATCGTGGCTAGGTGACTGTGGGGTATCCTAAACCAAAATCAATTTAGACTTCAGAACCGCCACACTAGATCTAGAGGCTGCTTTTGGTCCCACCAGTGGCCCTTAGATCACTAGATGGTGGAATGAACCAGGTGCCATAATGACACTGGCCTTTATGTCTCGGGTGCTGAAAGCCATGCGAGTGCATATTATTACCCCATGGGGTGATTCTGGTTAAGCTAATCTTGGAACAACCTCTTCAATTATTTCCATTTTTTAATTAAATATATGTGGCCATCGTTTGGTTGATAAGGGCTAATGCATTTGGTCTTTGCAAAAAACACAGTATTCCAAGTGCAGAAGCCTCCCATAGACAGGCTGATAATAGTTAATGTACATATGTTCGTACTAGACTATTGACATCAATTGTGTTAATGTTATATATGAAAATAAAATATCCACCTCCTTCCTTTTCATGGATGCTGCTTAGAGACATTTTAGCATGTGCATGCACAGAAAGACATTTTTTATATAGCGCTTTAAACATTATTTGCATTTTTATTGTGTCACATCAAATAGAATTTAGCAACAAATAAGACAAACCTGCTGGATATCTTTGCCCAGGGCCAAGGCATATTTCAGCAGCTGGACTGAGCAGAACCGTTTCAATATTTTGCTAATGCTCCTCACTTGCATCACTCTGATTTCCTACTTTGCAGTGACAGCTGCACAGCGGCTCCATTTGAAGGCTCTCTCTAAGCCCAAGTGAGTGTCACAATCAAGGAGCTTCAGATTAACTCATTTGGGCTTAATTATGAGAATTTCAAAATTCAGGCCTGTCTATAGCCATAAGGAAAACATTTGAAAAATGCGAAGTATAAACGGTAAATAATAAGTAACTACAGACTAAATTAAACACAATGATTAATAAATGTATTTTCTATTTCATATGTGAATTCCCTTATAAATAGTCAAAACTTAACTTTGTCACACTAGTCACACTCATAACATAAGAAATTACAAAATAGCAAGAAAAAATAAAAATACTCACCCTCCCAATAAGCACAGGCTCTGGTCCTGCATATTCTTCTATGACAAAGAATTGGTTCCATACCCAGCTACGCTTGGAGCGTTGAGGAGGGCCAGGCCCTTGAGGAGGAGATGGGGGGGACCCTGTCTCCTCACTCAGACCAGGAGACATTTCCTCCATGACAGGGACAGTGAGGGAAAAACCCAGAAGTAACAAAGAAAGGAGAGGATATAAATAAAGGACAGGCATTGGGAAGATAAAGACCCCAGTGTAGAAATTTGATGGCCCCAGGGGGCAAAGGTCACAACAAGATGCTTCTTCTTGGTTGTTTAGCAAGGTCTTCCATAAAGATGAGAGATCAAGTTTATGTTCCTCTTCAATCCATGTGATCTGAGACTGGCAGAGATATAAGGGAAGAGAGGAAGAAAAGGTTACAGTTTAGCACTGTTAAGTCTGCTTAGATGAAATCTTTCATCATGACATACTTTCACATGTCAGTTATATACCCTACCCCCTCTCAAAACCATAATCCAGTATGTTGGACAATGCAGGTGGCTTGGCAGTGGCCTAGTTTAAAAAAAAACCAAATCATGTTTTTCCACTGCCAAGCAACACCTACCTAGAATTTTTGAGATCTGTGATTTTCTGGTCTCAGGAATGCCAGCTGAAATGACTCACTGGTAGCATCCCTGGCTTACCTCTAGTTTAGGAAGTGCTCCTGTCCCCAGCTTACCTGAAAGGCTGAGTGCAGGAGTGTGCCTCAACTCAGGGAAAGCCGGGAATGCAACCGCCTTCAAAGACATCATTGTAAAAGTCGCCGGTAAAGGTGAGTTTACCGGTGACCTGGGGGTTTTACTTTAATGACTAATGTCAGGCGCCATGGACTAAAAATGGAGACTGAGGGGAAAATTTAAAATTAAAAAGTTAGTCCAGGTTTCTAAATTTGTATTAAAATGGCCAAGTGCTTTGAAAGTTATGGTTTACAATGGATCAACTGGTTGCCATGAAGCCCTGCATCTCAACTTTGAAACTGCATCTCATTGCAAATGCACAGCAGGTCAAAACAAGCCCCCCCCCAAAAGGAAACCAATTTTTGAGATTTCACCATAAGTCATCATTACCAAGTCATAAACTGGTTGCAAATGTTAAAAGGTATAACTTTTAAATCAAATGTTTAACGGAAGGAAATGATCTTTCCGTACCATGGTCTTAAAAACCGAAAATAATGAATGTGTGTTCTACATTAACTCAATTTACCCCAATAATAGCATTTAAATGTAAGAAAAGAATACAACACATTATTGACAGGATGTAAAGTTGTATGCTCTATTGTGCGTAAATGAAATAATTATTAATATTGATCTATACATTTCATTATATAGATTGGAATTTGGGGGCCTAAGAGGGGCATTATTGACCAAGGTTCTTCATTTCAAAATGCTCCTTGAAATATTTATGTGACCCTGAATATATTTTAAGGCAGAATGCATTTGCAGAGGTCCAGATTTGGAATGCTTCTGCAAAAAGAACATTGCCCTTGGCTGATAAAGCACCAGTTCATCAATAATCTGTCATTGTCACTGTCAAAATCAGTTTAGTTGCATTTTGTTACTGTAATAAACAAATTACCATTGCTGTTTAAAATGAATGAATAAAATATGGTTTATTATTCTTTTTACCTGTTTTGTTTACTGCAAGCCCTAATAGGCAACACTTTATTTTAGGTATGGCATAGTGTTGATAATAGTGGCTCATCTCCTGCACTCAGAAAGGATCATTATCATGTGTCTGTACTGGCAACAACTGCAGCAATGAGCCATGGGTATCTTTGAGGTCAAGTGGGACGTAACAGGGAGTGTCTGTCTGGAGTACATTAGAAGCATTGGAAAGTAGACAGTGTCTACAAGTACAAAAAGACTATCTGTAGAAGGAGCGCATGCTAAAATATATATTCGGAGCTGCATTGCTCCTGTTGTTTGTGCTTCTGTTCTTTCTCACTTCAGATCTCCCTTGCTCCCCCCCCCCCCCCCCCCTCCCTGCAGGCCTGATATTTTATGTGAAATGGATTTGAAATGTTTCTTTCATACCTCTGCCCCCCTTCCTTTAGACTATAGGAGATTTTGTTTTATTTAGACTCCTGCACTCTCACTCATGCATCCCTACTGTTTATCTCTCAGTTTCTTCTTCCTATCGCAACCCCCCCCTTGTCTAGAAGTTATTTCCCCTGTTTGGTTTTAGCTGTGTACAAATTGTACCATCTGTCCCTCCTCTCTAGTTCTTCCCTTTTCCCCTCGCTTCTCCTTTCTCCCTGTCTCTTTGTATGCCCGTCATGTTCAGCACTTTACGCTTTACTGCAATAAGAGGAGGATAAGAAATCATAGGGAGAGCAACTAAGAGAGGGAGGGAGAGGAAAGAAAGAGCGAGAGATACTGATAAAAAGATGAGGTAGAAACACAAAACAGATCAACCAGTACAAGGGTAAGACTAATGCTATCGGACAAATTAAAAAGGAAAAAAAGGAAGGAAGTGCATGTGAACACTATAAAGAGAATGACAATAGGGAGGCTGGGGAGGATGGCAGCCGTTTACGGTGACCCAATACAAGCCACTGCAGAAGTTCTGTGACTCTGAGGGACACGCATGACCATCTGGTGGCATGTCTCAGTGATGACAACACTTCTCCTGCAGTGTCAGAATAGGTGACCAGAATAAAATCAAGTCTTCGTACTATGAATGTTTTCATCTATTATAAACCAAACCTGCATAGTGTAATATATTTTTACTTTATCTCAACTTATTTCCATTTAGATTTTTCCAGTGTGTACTGTCGTCTGGCTCTCCATTCAACCTATTACTGTCCCTGGCGCTATCTTCATTCCAGCTGCTTGTAAAATTCATGTCTCTTTTCCCTGTAGGGCTTTGTGCATTATATTAGGATAGTGGAGGCTGGGTATTAACTTTCTCCCAGAAATTGCAATTATCTTCTTGAGATGTTATCTGCGCATTAGATGAATTTAACTCTCCCACATACACATCAATTGCGATGGTCTGTCTGAGAGGGTATACAAAATGTGGTGCGTGACATTCTGTGGTGTGTGTCATTGATCATTTCTTCCATCATTGTCTCACTGCTCCCAAAAAACTCTTAGGATCCTGTTCCATCTCTGAGTAACACTTCTATTGCCTACCATAAGTGCTCCATGTAATGCCTGATTAGACCATTTGGTGCAATTGATCCCATTGTTCAGTTAAAGCACTTCTCACAGCACCTCCTTTCACAAGGCATAAAACCGGTTTCCCATCGCTCTACCATTACTTATATTGCTCCACATAACCTTTGTCTATAACTCCCATACTGCTCCACATAAATTCTGTAATTGCTCCAGAATGACTTCCTATAAATGTCTTCATTTACCCAGTTTAACCTTCTACAATAATGACACGATCTAACTTCTATTTTTACGTGATCTTTAAAAAGCTCCTCCTTTTTACATTTCCTCCCCCTAATCGTAATTCAACTGGCGGCGGTGGCCATGCATAGCCAACGTTGCCCATCTGCCCACTCAGTTCAACCCTACACATAAGTCCAAGTACTGGTAAATAGAACTGCCATCTATAAAGCCTGCTGAAACACATCAGGTATCCAACTCCTCCTGGTATATGCTGTTGCTCTGTGTGTAACATTATCCTGCAGACAGCTGGGGCACAAATGAGCCTCCACGATGTATTGTGATGTAGGCAAGAATGGTCACATATGTGTATAAATCCATTAGCTCTGCATGAATGCAGTACACATTAAGCATGTTGCATATTGATATACTCACCTCAGCCTTATGAGAGTACGTCTGTTTACACGTCCTTCCAAAATCACGTTCACAGATGAAAATGCATAATTTATGCAAAGATCTCTATGTGTTAGCATGCCATATGTAAGCCCAGACTCCCCATTCATCACATGCTCCAAGCATTCACACTCAGAGTCATTACACTCAAGCAGAAGTTTTAACGCACCGTATAACTCCAGACGAATGAGACAGACCGCTGCAAAGATGGGTCAAGATGTGCCAGGGACCTCCGCAGAAGCCAGTCCAGATGTGTGTGCCAGAGACCACTGAAGGGATAGCTGCTATTCTACTAGAGACTGCTCCAGCTTTGAGACAGAGACTTCCAGATGTGAGAGAGGACAAGTCTGCTGCAGAGACAGCTCGAAATCTGTAAGAGCCTGCTGCAGAGACCATGTGATAGAGAGGAACAGACAATGTTAGAGACAGTTAGTGGCAGACGGTGTCAGAGTGAGAGGATGAGACACACAGGGTGAGGGTGATAGACTAATAGAGCTAGACAGGGAGCGATACAGAGACAGGCTGATACAGGTTCTGCAGATGCTGCTCTGGTTTTAGAGCGAGTGATGCTGAGAATTCGACTTGACATGCACCCCCTCCCCAAATCCTCTGCACTCTCCCCTCCTCCCCCTTAGTCTCTCTCTTTTTCTATCTCTCCTCCTCTTTCTTCCTCTTTCTCCTTTCCTCTAATACAAGAGGACACAAAGAACAGGGAGTGAGAGACGGAGACAAAGTGACAGCGAGAAACCAGAGGGAGTGAAATAAAAATAGAGCTCACACTGGTCAAGCAGCAGCAGAACCTATATAAAAATAAGTGGATGAATAAATGGATAGATAGATAGATAGATAGATAGATAGATAGATAGCATATGGAGTGGTTTAGCAGGAAGAGACGGGTTTAGCACGAAGACACAGAGTAATGGTTATGGTACCCAGACATCAACAAAGTGATGGATTGCAGCCACTTTCCTAAATGGCTATTTGAAATGGTTTGTGTAGTGTGGAATGTGACAGCATGCCCCTGGGGTCCATGTGTGTATTCCTAGATGGCAAAAAAAAAATCCAGTACATGCCAGTATAAAGAGAAAACCCATTACAGTGTATAGAATGATAGGTAAAACACTGACATAATGAAATAAAAAAAAATAAGATTGAAATTGCACAAAAGAAAAAGTGTTTATGAATAAGGACCCAAGAATGTCAAGAGCAGCTCTCATGCACAAGACAAATGTATCAATAGAACCTACATAAAAATGTGCACCCAGTAGGAAAATAGATAAGTTACAACTAACTAGTGCCATAACTAAATGTTACCAGACCCTGGTACGAATATTTAATGACTGCTCATATAGTAGCCTTTTTGCCTTCATTTTAACTCAGTTGGATACAACAAGACAACTAAAGCCAGAAACAGGGGAGTCAAATGGTGCTACATTTTTCCTGTATATTATGACATGACAGTACAAATCTGATAAATAAGGTGAAGGGGCAACAATAATGGGGTTCCTCTGACCTTATGTGCGGTTGCTATCCCTGCACCTCCTATTGTTACACTCCTGCAACTGCTATAATGTGGCTCCTTTCTATATGTAAGGTGCAGCTGGGTACATTTAATGAAAGCTAATCAAAGGTATAAACCAGCACTTCTAAGTCCAAGGCTGGACATATATTTCCTTTATGATTTTTATTAGCAGTGAGACTTGCTAGTGACAAAAGTACAGTGATTAACATTGCAGCTTTCCGATGACAAATGAACAACTCTTGATTTTACTGGCCCTGGCCAGTCTATGACCAGTCAGGAGCTGCTGAGCTCTGTCCCCAATTCCCTTCCTAGGTGGTCAATACGTGCATTCACTATTCAAGGCTATTGCTGGGGCAGATCATGGGCATGGGATATCTTAGCTGAGAGGTACAGTCAGACCAGGTACAGGGAGATGGGTTGGGCGAGATTTGGGAAGACAGGGAATTGAAAGGGAATGTAAGGTGAGGAAAGAATGAACTCCAGATCAGGCTTCAGTAATCCCCATGGCAGGGCAACCCACTTGTTTTTTTTCTCTGTGCTCCCTATGGCCAATTCCTCCACTGTAGGGTGTTAATGGTGATTACAGTGGTGTTTTCACTCTCCCAGATACAACCTACCTCTGCAGAGGTCACTTCCCCTGTTCTTTTCCCCCATCCCTGCATTTCCCAGTCACATAGAAAGGAGGGAAAGCTGATGTTTACTGACAGTGAGGTGGGTTTAAAAAGTGTACAATACTGCTAGTACATGCTCTACATTCACTACTTGACTACTGTGGTCTACCAACACACCACCTCAATTTATCCTCAACTCTTTTTACAGCCAGACACCTTCCAATATTCTATCACTAATCCACTGCCTATGACCTTATCTTATAACTTTAGGTTGTAAGATCACAAGTTCAGGGCCCTCACTCTTACTGTATCCTGAAACTATCATATAACTGTTGCATAGCTGCCACTTCCCACTTGTAATGTGTGTTTTGTATGTTCCCTAGAAATTAGCTTATATTATGCATTATTCTTAAAGTGGACCAAAACCCAGGATTTTGATTATCCTGGATTTTGGTCCTTGCCAATTCACTGATGAACTGGTGCTTTATCAGCCAAGGGCAATGTTCTTTTTGCAGAAGCATTCCAAATCTGGACCTCTGCAAATCCTTTCTGCCTTATAATATATTCAGGGTCACATAAATATTTGTAGGAGCATTTTGAAATGAAGAGCGTTGATCAATAATGCCCCTCATTAGGCCCCCAAATTCCAATCTCTATAATGAAATGTATAGATCAATATTAATAATTATTTCTTTACGCACAATAGAGCATACATCCTGTCAAAATGTGTTGTATTCTCTTCTTACATTTAAATGCTATTATTGGGGTAAATTTAGTTAATGTAGAACACACATGGTCTTCAAGACCATAGTTCACAATAATCATTTCCTACCCCTAAACATATGATTCAAAAGTTATACCTTTTAACATTTGCAAACAGTTTCTGACTTAACATTAGGTACTTGTGGCATCCTTTGGGTGAAATCTCAAATATGGTTTCCGTTTTTTTTGGAAGGGGGGGGGGGGGGCTTGTTTTGACCTGCTGTGGATTTGCAATGAGATTCAGTTTGAGTTGCAGGGCTATATGGCAACCAGTTGATCCATTGTAAACCATAACTTTCAAAGCATCTGACCATGTCAATACAAATATATTACATTCTCAAGTTCAGGGCTCTCACTCATTAGCTTATATTATGCATTATTCCTAAAGTGGACCAAAACCCAGGATTTTGACTATCCCGGATTTTGGTCTTTGCCAATTCACTAGTAACAGGGGTGCACCAGACAATACCACTGAATATAAACATGTGCTCACTCACATGAACCAAACAAGACTGAAGTGGACGTGTCCAATTACACACCTTTCTTCAAAAAGGAGCACCAATATCAATATGGATACAAAATTCTTTATTATGAAAAAGGAGATACTATTAAAATACACAAAAACACACTGGACAATTAAAATCACATGGATGACCCCATGGTCACAATAATATTAATGAAAAAAAACCCTAAGGGGAACAATGCATCCCTATGTGCGCTTATTAGATCCTATTATAACAGTTATTTTATGCCGGCATAAAAATTATATGTGTAAACCCTCAAGTGTACAACCTCTAATAAATATCAACTCTTAACAACAATACCTCATATGTGAAAATGAATAAAAAACTAAATTCCACAGAAAATATATTGGCAGACTCGCCCAGTTCAAACAGTTATAAGTGAATGGAAACAATAAAGATATACTCAAAGTGCACGTGTGCGTGCTAAATGACACCAGCAAACCTGAATATTCAAGAATAAAGAATGGCACATAGAGTCAGCATCACAGGGTCATCAAATATAAATCACCGCGCCCGCAACTCCCATGTTGCTTCAAGGTGAGGTCTTTGCCAATTCACCTCTAGCCGGTCCTACGGTGCATGCGCGGGCACTCATCCAATCAACACGCTCGGATCTACTCACGTCAGCGCGTCTAAGCATCTAAGGCAAGTGGCTCTGAGCGCACTGACGGCTTCATCCCACGCTACCCTCTAACAGGGAGTGTGCCCGTGTGGGCCCTTCACAGAATCCTGGCGCGGGCACGTGCCCTGCTAGAGAGATATCGAGGATGCAGCCGCTGCTCGCATATGTGCCGTTGGACCAGTAAGGTAAGTGTATGGCAACCTGGGGGATTTCACATAGCGGGGCATCCCGATTTTGGATGCCCTGGAGGGAGGAAATCAATCAGCCCAGGAATCTATAAATCTATAAATATAGATGGAGAGATCAGTCACATATCACAGCTGTGAAGCTGTATACATTATAACACAGCATGGGGAAGCCATTATTACATTGTAACAGCAGCCACTTGCCTGACTGTTTATAATAGTAAGTCAATTCAGCACTGAGACAATTTCCCACATACAGGGGGACACACTCCTGCCTTGGCATCCAGCATGTGAGTATTATATGCATTCATAGTTACATAGTTAGTACAGTCGAAAAAAGACATACGTCCATCAAGTTCAACCAAGAGATGAGGTTGGGAAAAGTTATCTTATTTTTTTTTTACTAATAGCAGCTAAAAGAAACAATGTTATTTTCTGCTAGAAAAGTTTCAAGTGTGTTTTCAAGCATCTATCAACTAGTAACAAAGCGAAAACATATGGAATTACATTGTAACAACATTGTAACATGAACACTTTAATGCCAGACCAGTAATGTCATTTCTGAGGAAATATATAAAAAATGTAAAAATTATGAAAAAACTGCTATTTCAATGCCAGAAGAAGTCAAAGAATTATTTGTGATTTAAAAAAACAAAAAAAACAAAAACCCTGTTTAACCCTTCTATTGCCAGCCACGTAAAATTTACGTGGCTGCCTCTCCAACCGTTAAACGCCAGCCACGTAAAATTTACGTGCCTGACTTTCCCCATTAATAAAATAAAAAGTATTTAAAAAAATCACTTACCTGACCCCTTGTTTGATACGGCCGGGTCTCCTCTTCAGCCAGAGGGGCTCCAATCGCTGATTGGGGCTCCTCCGGCTGCAGGGGAGGGCCCGGAATAGGGTGCCCCCCCGTTTCAGCAGCCGCCGGGATTTGCCTGGAAAAAAAAAAATGACGGCTACTCACCTCCGCTCCCGCCGGCTCCCACCGCCTCTCCTCTTCATGGGGTGGGGGGGGGGCTCCGATCACCCCCCCGGCTCTTCCGTCTTCTGGAGGGGGTTATAACAGCCCTCCTCCCTTTACATCTTCCGATGGCGGCCACCATCTTGGATTCTGGCCCCGCCCCTGCGGGGGCGGTGACGTCACCACCGGGTGTCATCGGGGAACCGGCAGTTCTGCTGTCAGATGCCGGTGACGGCTGGACAGGGAAGGAGGGAGGTAGGCGATCCTCCGATCACCTGCCTCCCCCCACCTCTGCCCAGCCGTCACTGACATCAGATCGCCGCGGGACACAGGAGATGAAGATCGGAGGTGAGTAAAGTAAAAAATTTTTTTTTTTTTTTTTAATAAAGTAATTTGAAAAATTTTTTTTACTTTTAACCCTCTGTGAACTGGTAAGGGGTCCATGTGACCCCTATACCAGTTCACAGGGCTCAGGGGTCTGGCAAGTCACCTGCGGCTAGCGGGTGACTTGCCATTAACCCCTGGCCCCCCAAATTACCTGCCTCCCCAAAGCCCAGGGGGGGCAGAAGAGCCGTGGCCCCAGGCTATGACGGCTTGCAGCCGCAGGGCCAGGGGCCACTGAAGCTGGCCCCTGCGCCCTGTTCTACAAGCCCCCATAGCTGGTCACAGGCTGGTTACGCTGGGTAGGGGGGACCTCACTCCATTTTTTTTTATTTTTAAGGGTTTTAACCCTTAAAAATCCAAAAAAAAATGGGGTCCCCCTCCCTGGGAGGGGGGACCCTATGTCATTTTTTTTTAATTAACCCTTTGTTACCTGTAACCCAGTAGGTATAAAAGGCTTTCAGCAGCAGCAGGAGAGCAGAAGCCTAAGTGATCAGCGTGGGACACAGGGATGGATGGGAGGTAAGTATTAAAAAAAATATTAAAAAACATTTATTTTTTTTTAAATAAAAGATATTTTTAAAAAGTGTGTGTGTTTTTTTACTTTTAACCCTTTGTGAACTGGTAAGGGGTCCATGTGACCCCTATACCAGTTCACAAGGCTCGGTGGGTCTGGCAAGTCACCTGCGGCTAGCGGGTGACTTGCCATTAACCCCTGAGCCCCCCAAATTACCTGCCTCCCCAAAGCCCAGGGGGGGGGCAGAAGAGCCGTGGCCCTAGGCTATGCCGGCTTGTAGCCTGCAGGGCCAGGGGCCACTAAAGCTGGCCCCTACGCCCTGTTCTACAAGCCCCCATAGCTGGTCATAGGCTGGTTACGCTGGGTAGGGGGGACCTCACGCCATTTTTTTTTTATTTTCAAGGGTTTTAACCCTTAAAAATCCAAAAAAAATGGCGTGAGGTCCCCCCCGGGAGGGGGGACCCTATGTCATTTTTTTTTTAAGTTAACCCTATGTTACCTGTAACCCAGTAGGTATAAAAGGCTTCCAGCAGCAGCAGGAGAGCAGAAGCCTAAGTGATTAGCATGGGACACAGGGATGGATGGGAGGTAAGTATTAAAAAAAAATAATTTAAAAAATGTATTTTTTAATTAAGTTATTTTTAAAGTGTGTCTCTGTGTGTTTTTTTTTTACTTTTAACCCTTTGTGAACTGGTAAAGGATCTACGAGACCCCTATACCAGTTCACAAGGCTCTGGGTCTGGCAAGTCACCTGCGGCTAGTGGGTGACTTGCCATTAACCCCGAGACCCCCCTTTACCTGCCTCCCCAAAAAAACCTTAAAATTCCCCCAAGAAATGGTGTCCCCCCCCCCCCCCCGTGCAGGGGGACCCCACACCATTTATTTAACCCTTTATTATGTGGATAGTAGTTGTATTTTATTTCGCAAATGTTATAAAGTGCTCTTTTCAGTTTAGGGGATCACCTGGACAGGAACGGGGGGCTACCGATACATATGTGGTATCATTGTAATTGGGAGAAATGGGGCTTTCACATGCAATATGGTTTTCTTTAATAAAATTAATGTTTTTGTTAAAATAAAGGAGACAATTTAAAATATATATATATTTTTTTATTTTTTTTACTTATTTACTTAACAATATATAAAAAAAGTAGAAAAAATACAAACAAGACATTTCATGTTAAAGCCTAAACTCTGCCACAAAAAGAAAATATGCCATGTTCTTGGAAATTTCTGCAAAAATCACAGTTAAATATCACGCAAAATGGTGAAAAATATCCTGTCAGCAGAGGGTGACAAAATCTCAAGTAGGCTGGCAGTTAAAAGGTTACAGGTACCTATGCATGTTGGGTATTGTTCTGCTCGGGGGACTTTGCACTTTCAGATTTACCTTGTTTTTTCTTATTTGCATATTGATATTTTAGGAAAAGGTGTTTTTTATTCTGCTTTTTTATACATTTTTTCTGAAACCCTGTGCAACCTAAGAATTCTTCGAGATATTACTTCCAGAAAGATGAGCTCACTACAACAAGCTGGGTATGCTTAGAAAGCTTAACATGTGTACTTTCAGGGAATATATGGTTTATCGGGAATATTCCAAATGTAAAGGGTTGTTTTGGTAGAAAAAGCACAAGGTGCGCACTTTGTCTGCAGAGCAGAAATTTTGAAGTAAAACTACCGCTATGCGCATGCTTTACTTTGGTGTGTTTGGCAACTCTTTCCTTGACAGAACCTATGCATGTTGGGTATTGTTCTGTTCGGGGCATGTTGCTTTTTCAGATTTTCTGGTTTGCATATAGTTTTTTTCAGGAAAATGTGGTTTTGATTCTGCTTTTTTATTCATTTTTAAGGAAACCCTGTGCAACCAAAGAATACATTGAGGGATTACTTCCAGAAAACTGCACCCATGTCAATAAGCCTGGTACGCCTAGAAAGCCCGAGGTGTGTACTTCTAGGGAATATATAGTTTGTGGGGGGTATTTCAAATGTAAAGGGATGTTTTTCTTGAAAAACTGCAAGGTGCGCATATTGCATAGCATAGTTGTATTTTTATCTGAAAATCTCCTAAAGCGTTGTTTCAGTTTGGGGGAGTCTCCTGGGCAGGAAATGGTGTCTACCTATACATATGTGGTAACGCTGTAACCTGGAGAAATTGGGGTTTCACACGCAATAAGATTTTATTGACAAACTTACATTTTTTGTTACAAAAAAACACTACAAATTGTAAAAAATAGTTTTTTTTTATTTTTTTTGTACAATTTTCACCCAAAATATTGAGAATACACTTAGAAAATGACAAACAAGACATTTCAAGTTAACGCCCAGGCTCTGCTGAAAAAAGCCCAAACATTACTTTAAAGAGACACTGGAGTTGGCAGCAAGAGCCCAAAAATTGGATGAATCACACCCTGGAGTTGGCAGCAACAGCAGCAGAAGCCCAAACATTACTTTAAAGAGACACTGGGGTTGGCTTCAGGAGCCCAAAAATTGGATGATACACACCCTGGAGTTGGCAGCAGCAGCAGCAGGAGTCCAAACATTACTTTAAAGAGACACTGGAGTTGGCAGGAGGAGCCCAAAAATTAACTGACACACACTGGAGTTGGCAGCAGCAGCAGCAGGAGTCCAAACATTACTTTAAAGAGACACTGGAGTTGGCAGCAGGAGCCCAAAAATTGGATGAATCACACCCTGGAGTTGCAAGCAGCAGCAGGAGCCCAAACATTACTTTAAAGAGACACTGGGGTTGGCAGCAGGAGCCCAAAAATTGGATGAATCACACCCTGGAGTTGCAAGCAGCAGGAGCCCAAACATAGCTTGAAAGACACACTGGGGTTGGCTTCAGGAGCCCAAAAATTGGATGAATCACACCCTGGAGTTGCAAGCAGCAGCAGGAGCCCAAACATTACTTTAAAGAGACACTGGAGTTGGCAGCAGGAGTTTGGTTGTAACTGAATTATTTGGATATGGCTGGCTTTCACTACTTCAGGCTGTTTTGGGGCACTGGGCTGGGGATAGAAGGTGACTACTAGAGATGAGCGAACTTTTGAAAAATTCAATTCGACTGATTCGCCGAATTTTCAGACAAAAATCGTTTAGGCCCGAATTTAATCGCGACGAAGCGCTATTAAAAATGGCTATTTCTGAGCCTCCTAGAGCCTCAATAGGGTTGTAAACCATTCTGCCTTGCTGTAACACGCATAGGATGCGTGCTGGGTTAGTTGAATAATACTTTAAATAAATATCACATGCAGATCAGAGGCATCGCTAATAGAATCGCAGAGCGGCACAATTGCAGAGAGTTGAAGTGGCATCACTATGAGGGGCAGGAGCCCAAACATTGCTTTAAAGAGACACTGGAGTTGGCAGCAGCAGGAGCCCAAAAATTGGATGAATCACACCCTGGAGTTGCAAGCAGCAGCAGGAGCCCAAACATTGGCTGAAAGAGACACTGGAGTTGGCAGCAGCAGGAGCCCAAACATTGACTGACACACCCTGGAGTTTCAAGCAGCAGCAGCAGCAGCAGCAGCAGCACCAGGAGCCCAAACATAGCTTGAAAGAGACACTGGAGTTGGCTGCAGGAGCCCAAAGATTGGATGAATCACACCCTGGAGTTGGCAGCAGCAGCAGGAGCCCAAACATTACTTTGAAGAGACACTGGAGTTGGCAGCAGGAGCCCAAAAATTGAATGAATCACACCCTGGAGTTGCAAGCAGCAGCAGCAGGAGCCCAAATATTACTTTAAAGAGACACTGGCAGCAGGAGCCCAAAAATTGGATGAATCAAACCCTGGAGTTGGCAGCAGCAGCAGCAGGAGCCCAAACATTACGTTAAAGAGACACTGGAATTGGCAGCAGGAGCCCAAAAATAGGATGAATCACACCCTGGAGTTGGCAGCAGCAGCAGCAGGAGCCCAAACATTACTTTAAAGAGACACTGGAGTTGGCAGCAGGAGCAAAAAATTGGATGAATCACACCCTGGAGTTGGCAGCAGCAGCAGGAGCCCAAACATTACTTTAAAGAGACACTGGAGTTGGCAGCAGGAGCCCAAAAATTGGATGAATCACACCCTGGAGTTGGCAGCAGCAGGAGCCCAAACATTACTTTAAAGAGACACTGGGGTTGGCTTCAGGAGCCCAAAATTGGATGAATCACACCCTGGAGTTGGCAGCAGCAGCAGGAGCCCAAACATTACTTTAAAGAGACACTGGAGTTGGCAGCAGGAGCCCAAACATTACTTTAAAGAGACACTGGAGTTGGCAGCAGGAGCCCAAAAATTGGATGAATCACACCCTGGGGTTGCAAGCTGCAGCAGGAGCCCAAACATTACTTTAAAGAGACACGGGGGTTGGCTTTTGGAGCCCAAAAATTGGATGAATCACACCCTGGAGTTGCAAGCAGCAGGAGCCCAAACATAGCTTGAAACACACACTGGGGTTGGCTTCAGGAGCCCAAAAATTGGATGAATCACACCCTGGAGTTGCAAGCAGCAGCAGGAGCCCAAACATTACTTTAAAGAGACACTGGAGTTGGCAGCAGGAGCCCAAAAATTGGATGAATGACACCCTGGAGTTGGCAGCAGCAGCAGAAGCCCAAAAATTACTTTAAAGAGACACTGGAGTTGGCAGCAGGAGCCCAAAAATTGAATGAATCACACCCTGGAGTTGCAAGCAGCAGCAGCAGGAGCCCAAATATTACTTTAAAGAGACACTGGAGTTGGCAGCAGGAGCCCAAAAATTGGATGAATCACACCCAGGAGTTGGCAGCAGCAGCAGCAGCAGGAGCCCAAACATTACTTTAAAGAGACACTGGGGTTGGCTTCAGGAGCCCAAAAATTGGATGAATCACACCCTGGAGTTGGCAGCAGCAGCAGCAGCAGGAGCCCAAACATTGCTTTAAAGAGACACTGGAGTTGGCAGCAGGAGCCCAAAAATTGGATGAATCACACCCAGGAGTTGGCAGCAGCAGCAGCAGGAGCCCAAACATTACTTTAAAGAGACACTGGACTTGGCAGCAGGAGCCCAAAAATTAGATGAATCACACCCTGGAGTTGCAAGCAGCAGCAGGAGCCCAAACATTACTTTAAAGAGACACTGGGGTTGGCAGCAGGAGCCCAAAAATTGGATGAACCACACCCTGTAGTTGGCAGCAGCAGGAGCCCAAACATTACTTTAAAGAGACACTAGGGTTGGCAGCAGGAGCCCAAAAATTGGATGAATCACACCCTGGAGTTGGCAGCAGCAGCAGCAGGAGCCCAAACATTACTTTAAAGAGACACTGGAGTTGGCAGCAGGAGCCCAAAAGTTGAATGAATCACACCCTGGAGTTGCAAGCAGCAGCAGCAGGAGCCCAAATATTACTTTAAAGAGACACTGGAGTTGGCAGCAGGAGCCCAAAAATTGGATGAATCACACCCTGGAGTTGGCAGCAGCAGCAGCAGGAGCCCGAACATTACTTTAAAGAGACACTGGGGTTGGCTTCAGGAGCCCAAAAATTGGATGAATCACACCCTGGAGTTGCAAGCAGCAGGAGCCCAAAAATTGGCCTAAAGACATAAATATGTTTTGCACCATTTGGAAAGTGTAAAACGTGGCACCATGCTGAATCTAGTCGCATGCATCAGGCATTGGTGGGTGGAAATCCTGGCTGATCCATCCCTAATTCATTTTGACAAGGGTGAGTCTCTCCACATTTTTAGTTGACAGACGAGTTCTCCTCGCCGTAACTATGGCCCCCACCGCACTAAACACCCGCTCAGATGGCACGCTACTTGCCGGGCAGGACAGCTTTTCCAGGGCAAACTCTGCTAGTTGCGGCCACAAATCAAGTTTGGCTGCCCAGAAGTCCAGCGGATCCTCAAGGTGTGTTGGCATGGTCATGTCATGACCTGCTGGTTCAGGTCCTGCTCCAGGTCTTCCTGCTGCTCATGAGTAGCCTCACTATGCGGGTGTAGAAAGCTACTCATTAGCGACTGAAGACTGAGGCTGCTGCTGATGGAGCTGCTGCTGCTGCTCCTGCCAACCCCCCCAGCAGCCATGGCAGTAGAAGGTGAGCGCAGAGGTCCCCTCGAGTCAGACCTGCGAGAGTATGGACCATGGCGCAGATAGGCATCGGCCAACTGCCTACGTAGAATGTCTTTGTAGTAGTTCAGTTTGTCCTCCCTCTCGGCGGGTTTAAAAAATGCCCCCATTTTGTGCCGGAAGCGAGGGTCCAATAAGGTGGTCAGCCAGAAGCCATCCCGCCGACAGATGGAAACAATTCTGGGGTCACTACGCAAGCACGTGAGCATGCTTCCTGCCATTTGCGCAAGTGACTTGGATGGACTACCTGTCTCCATCTCCACTGCATACTGCCACGGTGTGTCCGTGTCCTCTGTCTCGCCTTCCTCAAAAACCTCTAGCTCCTCTGGCTGCTCCTGCTCCTCCTCTCCTGTCCGCTGACTAGATAAACCAGCCATTTCGCCAAGCCTAAACTGTGTTTCGCTGGGCAACTCCTCCTCCTCTTCCTCCTCCTCCTCCAGTTCAGCTCCAACGGGGTTCATGTGGCCGTAAGATGTAAACGCCATGTCTCCAGTGCCCTGACCAGCCATGGTTTCCAACATGTGCTGTAGTACATGAAGCAGTGGAATCACGTCGTTCATCCCGTAATCCTGCCGACTGACAAATAAAGTGGCTTCCTCAAAGGGCCTGAGCAAACGGCAGGTGTCACGTATGAGCTGCCACTGGTTGACATTGAAGTTACACAGGGGAGTCCCCCTATCCGCTTGGATCATCAGGAAATCCGTGATGGCTTTTCTCTGTTCATATAATCAGTCCAACATGTGAAGGGTGGAATTCCAACGGGTGGAAACATCGCAAATCAGACTATGTTGGGGGATACCGTTCTGACACTGTAGCTCAAGAAGGGTGTGTTTGGCGGTGTGTGAGTGGCTGAAGTGCATGCAAAGTTTCCTTGAAGTTGTTAGGATGTCTTGCATATGGGGCGAGCACTTCAGAAACCGCTTGACAACCAGATTGAAGACGTGAGCCATGCAGGGGGCATGGGTCAGGCTTCCTTGGTGCAGCGCAGACAAAATGTTCTTCCCATTGTCGGTAACCATGATTCCCATTTTTAAGTTTTCTTGGAGTAAGCCATGTTTGGATTTCCTGATGAATAAATTTAAGCAGTTCCTCCCCTGTGTGACTCCTTTCGCCAAGACAAACCATGTGAAGCACTGCGTGACACCTCCGTGCCTTGCACACATGGTAGACTGGAGGGGCACTGAGACTTCAGCCTACAGTGGAGGGTGAGGAGATGGCAGAGGATGAGGAGGCCGAGTCGCACAGTGTCACAGGCCCAACGGGCAGGGAACACGGGGGCCGAAGCGGCGTGACCTGTCCAAGTTGCTGCTGCAAAGGGACCACATTCACCCAGTGGGCCGTAAACGACATGTACTGTCCCTGACCGTAGGTACAGCTCCAGACGTCGGCGCTGCCATGCACTTTGCTACACACCGACAGGCTCAAGGACTGGCCCACCTTCTGTTCAACAAAAGTGTGCAGCACTTGGCGGCTTGGGACTCTCCACCTCGGCTCGGCACAAGCCATCAGTTCTCTGAAAGGTGCAGAGTCCACCACCTGAAAAGGGAGCGACTGCAGCACCAGCAACTTGGACAGGAGCACATTCAGCTTCTGCGCCGTAGGATGAGTGGGCGCATACTGCTGTCTCTTGGACATGGCTTCGCTGATGGATTGCTGGTGGGATGCATGATGCATGGGAGCGGCGTGCCACTTGGTGAGGAAGCAGACTGGACCACCCCTTGGGAGCCTCGGTTCTCCCAGGTCGCTTTATGGTGACGCATCATATGTTGACGCAGGGCCGTAGTGCCAACATTTGGGCCCTGGCCACGCTTCACCTTCTGCCTACATATCTTGCATGTGGCCATGTTACCCTCCTGCGGATGCTTCAGGAAAAACTGCCACACTGCCGAGTGGCTACTTTTCCCACCAACAGGCCTCACTGATTCGCTGCTATTGTCGCCAACTCCAGGAACCCCTGCCCCACTACCTCCCGATAAGGTAGCCTGCAGCGCAGCAGGTGCTCTACCCCGGCCCCGTTTGGCTCCAGGCTTTACAATTGTGCCCCCATGCTGACTGCCAACCATGCTGCTAACACCTTGCTGCCTGAGCTGCTGACTCCGGGGCAACCTGCGCCCCTCTTCTCCTGATGATGACGATGAAGCCCCTTCATCACCCGGCTCCCAAGTGCGATCGGCTTCATCGTCATCATCATTATCACTGAGTTGTGGCTGTACGTCGCTGATGTTCGTGGATTCGTCAACAGTGTCTGGTGCAGGAGCTGGAACGCTCGCAGCACCCACAACACTGTCCACATCACTATTTGTCTGCCTAGCTAAAGAAGCCACCTCCATTTCTTGGCTGGGCAGTAGCTGCTGACTGTCCTCTATCTGATCGTCCTCTTCACTAAAGAGTGGAGCTGAACCCAAAGCATAGGATACATCACTGGGGGAGGGAACGGCGTAGGACAGAGGCAATGGGAGGACAGGGACTGCTCTCGGGGCATGCCAACTCTGGGTTGTGTCAGAGGAACCTACCGACCCTAGACTGGGGGTCTCAGACGTAACTTGTGATGATGTTGTTGATGAGCGCGTTAACCAATATACCACGGCAGATGCGTTACTGGTGGATACACGACCGCTAGCAGATACTGGCAGACCAGGTCTCTCACCGTGACTCCTGCTGCCACTCGCCCCTAGTCTGCTGCGACCTCTGCCTGCTGAATCTTGGCCTCTGCCACTCCTCTTTGAACATTCGGGCACTTGTCTGCCTGACATTTTTATGTATTTGCTTATTTAGTATAAACAGATAGGGTTCAAGGTGCAGATTTGGGGTGCCCTGCTGCCTGGTTTATTAAAAGCAGTCAAAAACAAATGGGATGGCCCCACAGCAGACTTGAGATCAGTATATATGCACACAGCAACAGTGTCTAAGCAGGCTCATACAGGCCAAATTACTTTAAATAAGTTTGCAGCTTAGAGTAAATACAGAGGCTAATGGTATGTTACAGAATGGGATGCCTCACAGCAGACTTGAGATCAGTATATATGCACACAGCAACAGTGTCTAAGCAGGCTCATACAGGCCAAATTACTTTAAATAAGTTTGCAGCTTAGAGTAAATACAGAGGCTAATGGTATGTTACAGAATGGGATGCCCCCACAGCAGACTTGAGATCAGTATATATGCACACAGCAAAAGTGTCTAAGCAGGCTCATACAGGCCAAATTACTTTAAATAAGTTTGCAGCTTAGAGTAAATACAGAGGCTAATGGTATGTTACAGAATGGGATGCCTCACAGCAGACTTGAGATTAGTATATATGCACAGCAACAGTGTCTAAGCAGGCTCATACAGGCCAAATTACTTTAAATAAGTTTGCAGCTTAGAGTAAATACAAAGGCTAATGGTATGTTACAGAATGGGATGCCTCACAGCAGACTTGAGATCAGTATATATGCACACAGCAACAGTGTCTAAGCAGGCTCATACAGGCCAAATTACTTTAAATAAGTTTGCAGCTTAGAGTAAATACAGAGGCTAATGGTATGTTACAGAATGGGATGGCCCCACAGCAGACTTGAGATCAGTATATATGCACACAGCAACAGTGTCTAAGCAGGCTCATACAGGCCAAATTACTTTAAATAAGTTTGCAGCTTAGAGTAAATACAGAGGCTAATGGTATGTTACAGAATGGGATGGCCCCACAGCAGACTGGAGATCAGTATATATGCACACAGCAACAGTGTCTAAGCAGGCTCATACAGGCCAAATTACTTTAAATAAGTTTGCAGCTTAGAGTAAATACAGAGGCTAATGGTATGTTACAGAATGGGATGGCCCCACAGCAGACTTGAGATCAGTATATATGCACAGCAACAGTGTCTAAGCAGGCTCATACAGGCCAAATTACTGTAAATAAGTTTGCAGCTTAGAGTAAATACAGAGGCTAATGGTATGTTACAGAATGGGATGCCTCACAGCAGACTTGAGATCAGTATATATGCACACAGCAACAGTGTCTAAGCAGGCTCATACAGGCCAAATTACTTTAAATAAGTTTGCAGCTTAGAGTAAATACAGAGGCTAATGGTATGTTACAGAATGGGATGGCCCCACAGCAGACTTGAGATCAGTATATATGCACAGCAACAGTGTCTAAGCAGGCTCATACAGGCCAAATTACTTTAAATAAGTTTGCAGCTTAGAGTAAATACAGAGGCTAATGGTATGTTACAGAATGGGATGGCCCCACAGCAGACTTGAGATTAGTATATATGCACAGCAACAGTGTCTAAGCAGGCTCATACAGGCCAAATTACTTTAAATAAGTTTGCAGCTTAGAGTAAATACAGAGGCTAATGGTATGTTACAGAATGGGATGCCTCACATCAGACTTGAGATCAGTATATATGCACACAGCAACAGTGTCTAAGCAGGCTCATACAGGCCAAATTACTTTAAATAAGTTTGCAGCTTAGAGTAAATACATAGGCTAATGGTATGTTACAGAATGGGATGCCTCACAGCAGACTTGAGATCAGTATATATGCACACAGCAACAGTGTCTAAGCAGGCTCATACAGGCCAAATTACTTTAAATAAGTTTGCAGCTTAGAGTAAATACAGAGGCTAATGGTATGTTACAGAATGGGATGGCCCCACAGCAGACTTGAGATCAGTATAAATGCACACAGCAACAGTGTCTAAGCAGGCTCATACAGGCCAAATTACTTTAAATAAGTTTGCAGCTTAGATTAAATACAGAGGCTAATGGTATGTTACAGAATGGGATGCCTCACAGCAGACTTGAGATCAGTATATATGCACACAGCAACAGTGTCTAAGCAGGCTCATACAGGCCAAATTACTTTAAATAAGTTTGCAGCTTAGAGTAAATACATAGGCTAATGGTATGTTACAGAATGGGATGCCTCACAGCAGACTTGAGATCAGTATATATGCACACAGCAACAGTGTCTAAGCAGGCTCATACAGGCCAAATTACTTTAAATAAGTTTGCAGCTTAGAGTAAATACAGAGGCTAATGGTATGTTACAGAATGGGATGGCCCCACAGCAGACTTGAGATTAGTATATATGCACAGCAACAGTGTCTAAGCAGGCTCATACAGGCCAAATTACTTTAAATAAGTTTGCAGCTTAGAGTAAATACATAGGCTAATGGTATGTTACAGAATGGGATGCCTCACAGCAGACTTGAGATCAGTATATATGCACACAGCAACAGTGTCTAAGCAGGCTCATACAGGCCAAATTACTTTAAATAAGTTTGCAGCTTAGAGTAAATACAGAGGCTAATGGTATGTTACAGAATGGGATGCCTCACAGCAGACTTGAGATCAGTATATATGCACACAGCAACAGTGTCTAAGCAGGCTCATGCAGGCCAAATTACTTTAAATAAGTTTGCAGCTTAGAGTAAATACATAGGCTAATGGTATGTTACAGAATGGGATGCCTCACAGCAGACTTGAGATCAGTATATATGCACACAGCAACAGTGTCTAAGCAGGCTCATACAGGCCAAATTACTTTAAATAAGTTTGCAGCTTAGAGTAAATACAGAGGCTAATGGTATGTTACAGAATGGGATGGCCCCACAGCAGACTTGAGATCAGTATAAATGCACACAGCAACAGTGTCTAAGCAGGCTCATACAGGCCAAATTACTTTAAATAAGTTTGCAGCTTAGAGTAAATACAGAGGCTAATGGTATGTTACAGAATGGGATGCCTCACAGCAGACTTTAGATCAGTATATATGCACACAGCAACAGTGTCTAAGCAGGCTCATACAGGCCAAATTACTTAAAATAAGTTTGCAGCTTAGAGTAAATACATAGGCTAATGGTATGTTACAGAATGGGATGCCTCACAGCAGACTTGAGATCAGTATATATGCACACAGCAACAGTGTCTAAGCAGGCTCATACAGGCCAAATTACTTTAAATAAGTTTGCAGCTTAGAGTAAATACAGAGGCTAATGGTATGTTACAGAATGGGATGGCCCCACAGCAGACTTGAGATCAGTATATATGCACACAGCAACAGTGTCTAAGCAGGCTCATACAGGCCAAATTACTTTAAATAAGTTTGCAGCTTAGAGTAAATACAGAGGCTAAAGGTATGTTACAGAATGGGATGCCTCACAGCAGACTTGAGATCAGTATATATGCACACAGCAACAGTGTCTAAGCAGGCTCATACAGGCCAAATTACTTTAAATAAGTTTGCAGCTTAGAGTAAATACAGAGGCTAATGGTATGTTACAGAATGGGATGCCTCACAGCAGACTTGAGATCAGTATATATGCACACAGCAACAGTGTCTAAGCAGGCTCATGCAGGCCAAATTACTTTAAATAAGTTTGCAGCTTAGAGTAAATACAGAGGCTAATGGTATGTTACAGAATGGGATGCCTCACAGCAGACTTGAGATCAGTATATATGCACACAGCAACAGTGTCTAAGCAGGCTCATACAGGCCAAATTACTTTAAATAAGTTTGCAGCTTAGAGTAAATACAGAGGCTAATGGTATGTTACAGAATGGGATGCCCCCACAGCAGACTTGAGATCAGTATATATGCACACAGCAAAAGTGTCTAAGCAGGCTCATACAGGCCAAATTACTTTAAATAAGTTTGCAGCTCAGAGTAAATACAGAGGCTAATGGTATGTTACAGAATGGGATGCCTCACAGCAGACTTGAGATTAGTATATATGCACAGCAACAGTGTCTAAGCAGGCTCATACAGGCCAAATTACTTTAAATAAGTTTGCAGCTTAGAGTAAATACAAAGGCTAATGGTATGTTACAGAATGGGATGCCTCACAGCAGACTTGAGATCAGTATATATGCACACAGCAACAGTGTCTAAGCAGGCTCATACAGGCCAAATTACTTTAAATAAGTTTGCAGCTTAGAGTAAATACAGAGGCTAATGGTATGTTACAGAATGGGATGGCCCCACAGCAGACTTGAGATCAGTATATATGCACACAGCAACAGTGTCTAAGCAGGCTCATACAGGCCAAATTACTTTAAATAAGTTTGCAGCTTAGAGTAAATACAGAGGCTAATGGTATGTTACAGAATGGGATGGCCCCACAGCAGACTGGAGATCAGTATATATGCACACAGCAACAGTGTCTAAGCAGGCTCATACAGGCCAAATTACTTTAAATAAGTTTGCAGCTTAGAGTAAATACAGAGGCTAATGGTATGTTACAGAATGGGATGGCCCCACAGCAGACTTGAGATCAGTATATATGCACAGCAACAGTGTCTAAGCAGGCTCATACAGGCCAAATTACTGTAAATAAGTTTGCAGCTTAGAGTAAATACAGAGGCTAATGGTATGTTACAGAATGGGATGCCTCACAGCAGACTTGAGATCAGTATATATGCACACAGCAACAGTGTCTAAGCAGGCTCATACAGGCCAAATTACTTTAAATAAGTTTGCAGCTTAGAGTAAATACAGAGGCTAATGGTATGTTACAGAATGGGATGCCCCCACAGCAGACTTGAGATCAGTATATATGCACACAGCAACAGTGTCTAAGCAGGCTCATACAGGCCAAATTACTTTAAATAAGTTTGCAGCTTAGAGTAAATACAGAGGCTAATGGTATGTTACAGAATGGGATGCCTCACAGCAGACTTGAGATCAGTATATATGCACACAGCAACAGTGTCTAAGCAGGCTCATACAGGCCAAATTACTTTAAATAAGTTTGCAGCTTAGAGTAAATACAGAGGCTAATGGTATGTTACAGAATGGGATGCCTCACAGCAGACTTGAGACCAGTATATATGCACACAGCAACAGTGTCTAAGCAGGCTCATACAGGCCAAATTACTTTAAATAAGTTTGCAGCTTAGAGTAAATACAGAGGCTAATGGTATGTTACAGAATGGGATGCCTCACAGCAGACTTGAGATCAGTATATATGCACACAGCAACAGTGTCTAAGCAGGCTCATACAGGCCAAATTACTTTAAATAAGTTTGCAGCTTAGAGTAAATACAGAGGCTAATGGTATGTTACAGAATGGGATGGCCCCACAGCAGACTTGAGATTAGTATATATGCACAGCAACAGTGTCTAAGCAGGCTCATACAGGCCAAATTACTTTAAATAAGTTTGCAGCTTAGAGTAAATACAGAGGCTAATGGTATGTTACAGAATGGGATGCCTCACAGCAGACTTGAGATCAGTATATATGCACACAGCAACAGTGTCTAAGCAGGCTCATACAGGCCAAATTACTTTAAATAAGTTTGCAGCTTAGAGTAAATACATAGGCTAATGGTATGTTACAGAATGGGATGCCTCACAGCAGACTTGAGATCAGTATATATGCACACAGCAACAGTGTCTAAGCAGGCTCATACAGGCCAAATTACTTTAAATAAGTTTGCAGCTTAGAGTAAATACAGAGGCTAATGGTATGTTACAGAATGGGATGGCCCCACAGCAGACTTGAGATCAGTATAAATGCACACAGCAACAGTGTCTAAGCAGGCTCATACAGGCCAAATTACTTTAAATAAGTTTGCAGCTTAGAGTAAATACAGAGGCTAATGGTATGTTACAGAATGGGATGCCTCACAGCAGACTTGAGATCAGTATATATGCACACAGCAACAGTGTCTAAGCAGGCTCATACAGGCCAAATTACTTTAAATAAGTTTGCAGCTTAGAGTAAATACATAGGCTAATGGTATGTTACAGAATGGGATGCCTCACAGCAGACTTGAGATCAGTATATATGCACACAGCAACAGTGTCTAAGCAGGCTCATACAGGCCAAATTACTTTAAATAAGTTTGCAGCTTAGAGTAAATACAGAGGCTAAAGGTATGTTACAGAATGGGATGCCCCCACAACAGACTTGAGATCAGTATATATGCACACAGCAACAGTGTCTAAGCAGGCTCATACAGGCCAAATTACTTAAATCAAGTTTGCAGCTTAGAGTAAATACATAGGCTAATGGTATGTTACAGAATGGGATGCCTCACAGCAGACTTGAGATCAGTATATATGCACACAGCAACAGTGTCTAAGCAGGCTCATACAGGCCAAATTACTTTAAATAAGTTTGCAGCTTAGAGTAAATACAGAGGCTAATGGTATGTTACAGAATGGGATGGCCCCACAGCAGACTTGAGATCAGTATATATGCACACAGCAACAGTGTCTAAGCAGGCTCATACAGGCCAAATTACTTTAAATAAGTTTGCAGCTTAGAGTAAATACAGAGGCTAAAGGTATGTTACAGAATGGGAAGCCTCACAGCAGACTTGAGATCAGTATATATGCACACAGCAACAGTGTCTAAGCAGGCTCATACAGGCCAAATTACTTTAAATAAGTTTGCAGCTTAGAGTAAATACAGAGGCTAATGGTATGTTACAGAATGGGATGCCTCACAGCAGACTTGAGATCAGTATATATGCACACAGCAACAGTGTCTAAGCAGGCTCATGCAGGCCAAATTACTTTAAATAAGTTTGCAGCTTAGAGTAAATACAGAGGCTAATGGTATGTTACAGAATGGGATGCCTCACAGCAGACTTGAGATCAGTATATATGCACACAGCAACAGTGTCTAAGCAGGCTCATACAGGCCAAATTACTTTAAATAAGTTTGCAGCTTAGAGTAAATACAGAGGCTAATGGTATGTTACAGAATGGGATGCCTCACAGCAGACTTGAGATCAGTATATATGCACACAGCAACAGTGTCTAAGCAGGCTCATACAGGCCAAATTACTTTAAATAAGTTTTCAGCTTAGAGTAAATACAGAGGCTAATGGTATGTTACAGAATGGGATGGCCCCACAGCAGACTTGAGATCAGTATATATGCACACAGCAACAGTGTCTAAGCAGGCTCATACAGGCCAAATTACTTTAAATAAGTTTGCAGCTTAGAGTAAATACAGAGGCTAATGGTATGTTACAGAATGGGATGGCCCCACAGCAGACTTGAGATCAGTATATATGCACACAGCAACAGTGTCTAAGCAGGCTCATACAGGCCAAATTACTTTAAATAAGTTTGCAGCTTAGAGTAAATACAGAGGCTATTGGTATGTTACAGAATGGGATGGCCCCACAGCAGACTTGAGATCAGTATATATGCACACAGCAACAGTGTCTAAGCAGGCTCATACAGGCCAAATTACTTTAAATAAGTTTGCAGCTTAGAGTAAATACAGAGGCTAATGGTATATTACAGAATGGGATGGCCCCACAGCAGACTTGAGATCAGTATAAATGCACACAGCAACAGTGTCTAAGCAGGCTCATACAGGCCAAATTACTTTAAATAAGTTTGCAGCTTAGAGTAAATACAGAGGCTAATGAGATTTTACAAAATGGTAATGTTCCCACAGCAGACTTGAGATCAGTTCAGTATATATGCACAGTAAAAGTGTATGAGCAGCCTGATATTTATCAAAAAACTACATACACACAGCGCCGGCGCTCTAAATCTGGTCGCTCTAGCATAGAGCGCCAGACGCTGTAAGATTAAAGTTTTGAACACATATCCACCAGTAACAAAGCAAAAACACATAGAATGAGATTGTTTAACACTGTGACATTAACACTTTAGTGCCAGACCTGTAATGACAATTCTGCATAAAAAATCTAAAAAGTTTCTAAAAGTGTTTGTTTGCAGCCAGGAGAGGTCACACAATGATTTGAGCCACAAAAAGAAAATATAAAATGTCAAACACGCTGTTTAAACACAAGCAAATGAACGACCAATGAAATGTATGGGAGAGCGACAGTGAGCGAAAGGTAACACCTGGCGCTCTGGAAGCTAGAGCGCCGACGCTATATGCTGAGCCATCTGTAATAATACATCGGTCGCTACATGGCGCTGTTCACCAGATTTGCTTTCATAAATGTGGCCTGCCGCTACGAGGCATTACCTGGCGCTATCTGTTCTTGAATAATTAGTCAGGGTCTCACCCGCCAGTTGTTCTGCAGGGCACTCCCTTTTACTGCACAGCGTGCTCACAGCAAAAGATCAAAAAAAGCAGCTTACCTTTGATCCAGGCACTTGACACTTCGGCTACGTCGTTGCGCTGCTACAATGATGGCAACACGCTCAGCAGTCTGCCCGTTGCATTTCATCAGTTCGGGACTTCAACGCTGGGGCTTATGGGTATATGGGTGAAACATTTTTAGTTTGTAAATGTTGCTCTTACCTTTTTGTGTGGTTTCTTTTTTAGTATTTAATATACAGAAATTTAATGTGTAACTTCGCCTCTGTGCTGGATCATTTAATCTTTCTTGTCTGATGGTGTTTGTGCAACTTGCCAGCCCATATCCAGCCTCTATCTGGCTTCAGTTTGGTGTTGGGTGTCTAATTCTTTGTGCCCTGTATTGGGGACCTAGCCACCTTAGTACTGCGGTTATTTTGTCTTACCTTTACTCTCTTTCTATCATCTGTTTTGCTTTCCCTCAGAAAACTGCCCAAGGCCTGGGCATCCCCTCCACCAAGAACAAGGCCAAAGAACCAGATTGTTTGTCTTTGTGTTACTTTTTTTTCAGCTACCTGTTACCAGTGTGTGACCCAGCCTCCTGTTCCCAGTATTTCCTCTTGCTACTACCAGTGTTTGTCTTGGAAACTGTCCCTGGCCTCGACTTGGCTTCCAGCATTCTCTGGACTACATATATGTGTTAACCTTTAGACTGTAAGCTCGCAAAGGCAGGGATTTCATTCCTATTGTCTTCTGATTACATAACATTTGCTTTAAACTTTGTAGCATTTAGTTTGTCAAAATTTCTGTATTGTATATTTGTATCTCATGGCACTAAATAAATAAATAATAAAAATAATAACAACAATCCATGGTCTTTAGCTCAATTGGGCCAGTCCCAGGACTAGAATATTCCCAATAATATTAAAATTAATAGTAATAACAACAACCCCTACGCTGGTCTTTAGCTCAATTGGGCCAGTCCCAGGACTAGAATATTCCCAATAATATTAAAATTAATAGTAATAACAACAACCCCTACACTGGTCTTTAGCTCAATTGGGCCAGTCCCAGGACTAGAATATTCCCAATTCTTATAGGGTGTTCAGCAATCTTGCACACCTGGTCTGACAAAACCTAGCTAAAACTCCACCTTGTTTATTAAATGTGTGATCTGATGGCATCATGTACAGGAAATATCATTTCTCTCTGCTGTTTTGGTCTTGTCTAGTTGCATTCAATTTAGTTAAAAGGTACTGTAGGCACCCTGATGGGGTCACATCTAATGTTTGCACCAGGGCCCCATCACATTTAATTACTACACTGGTCTGGAACCAAAATTACAGCTAAAAGATGTAAGAAACCTCATGTTCACCGTTAAATCGTTTTATATTTTGTATAATGAGCGGGAATAGTAGATTTGTCCTGGGAATGTAATATTGAATAAATGCACATTTGTTATTGTGTGTTGTGGTTTTGCTGATTGACAGTCCCTTATAAAACATTTGAGGAATGGTCACTGTTTTGCTCATGGCATCAAAAATCCAACTGTAATCTTTCTATCTTGCTAGGAAATGAAAAGAGAAATATAAAGAGTTGTGTAAAGGAACCTAACTATATTACTTCACTTCTAGTGGACCAGTGAAGTTATATATTTGTACTTAAGGCTCCGGTTTTAGCAGTATTTGGCTAGGACTGGAAGTTTTGTGTCACCATAAATGTCTTCAAGCCTTCATAAAATGTCTGATGTTACAAGTATGATTTATCTGAAAAGAACATAAATGCTCAAGTAAAAAAATGTTTACATTCTTGCCTTACCCTGAGCTTGCCTTTTAGATGCAGAAACTGCTTCTGCCTGTTCTTGGACTTGGATATTGTACAAAGCCCAGTGTTTCTGTAAAATGTATTGCCATGGTGCCACTGACAGGGTCAGATTTATGACAGAAATATTTGGTGCCTTAACTTTCATTGCCTTTGTGAGTATTAAATGTGCAGACATCTGTACACACGGGTTGAATTGTTAAAAGCCCAGAATACCTGCGATCAAATCTAAAGCCAAACTTTAGAATTATTAAAAGCCCAGAATACCTGCGATCAAATCTAAAGCCGAACTTTAAAATTGTTAAAAGCCCAGCAAACCTGCAGTCAAATCTAAAGCCGAACTTTAGAATTGTTAAAAGCCCAGTATACCTGCGATCAAATCGAAAGCCAAACTTTAGAATTGTTAAAAGCCCAGAATACCTGCGATCAAATCTAAAGCCAAACTTTAGAATTGTTAAAAGCCCAGCATACCTGCGATCAAATCTAAAGCCGAACTTTAGAATTGTTAAAAGCCCAGAATACCTGCGATTAAATCTAAAGCCGAACTTTAGAATGATTAAAAGCCCAACAAACCTACGATTAAATCTAAAGCCGAATGTTAGAATTGTTAAAAGCCCAGAATGCCTGCGATCAAATCTAAAGCCAAACTTTAGAATGATTAAAAGCCCAGCATACCTGCGATCAAATCTAAAGCCGAATGTTAGAATTGTTAAAAGCCCAGAATGCCTGCGATCAAATCTAAAGCCAAACTTTAGAATGATTAAAAGCCCTGCAAACCTGCGATCAAATCTAAAGCCAAACTTTAGAATTGTTAAAAGCCCAGAATACCTGCGATCAAATCTAAAGCCGAACTTTAGAATTGTTAAAAGCCCAGACTACCTGCGATCAAATCTAAAGCCGAACTTTAGAATTGTTAGAAGCCCAGAATACCTGCGATCAAATCTAAAGCCGAACTTTAGAATTGTTAGAAGCCCAGAATACCTGCGATCAAATCTAAAGCCAAACTTTAGAATTGTTAAAAGCCCAGAATACCTGCGATCAAATCTAAAGCCGAACTTTAGAATTGTTAAAAGTCCAGCATACCTGCGATCAAATCTAAAGCCAAACTTTAGACTCCTCAGCAGCCAACAGCGAAGGTTAAACAATTCTGTAGTTGCTTTTTTCAAAGAATTTGAGTCCACCCACTATGGGGATGAATAAAGTCCAAAAACAATATGCTGCTGACACTCTGGCTACATTCTCAAAGTCTGTGTGTTTGCTTGCTATGCCACTGATTCCTCCCACACTCAGGTGTTGATTGATAGCTTCTTGCTCTACCCTTCAGAAGCTCCTGTGTGACTCCACCACATTCTGGTTCATTCTGACATTGCTATGTGATATGTGTGCAGTTTCCACCGTTTGTGATATTCCATTCTTGTACGGCCCCAGCGGCCTTCCAGTTTTGTGGCCCCTGTGTTCTTCTAGTGGCTGTCCTGTACCTCTCCAGCTTACCTGTTCTGTGCTAGGTAATCACTCATTTGCTGCATTTTTTGCTCCGTGACTCTCTGTTTGTCCGATGCTTGACTCTATTATCTATACTGGGGCCAGAGTCTTCATTGTCTGTACTGGGGCCCAGACCCGGATAGCCCGTCAAGGGTGCCCAGACCCCCCTATTTTTTTATTAGGCTTATGGACTTAACACTAAACATCCTCAATTAGACGAAAATGGCTCTGCGGAAATAGTTGCGTCTGCTGAGCGCCGAACAAGAATATGTGCATCAGTCAGGCGTTGTATCATTTTGACTACCATAAAGTTGTCTCATTCATTGCCTTATGGTTGGCATGTGGGAACACAAATCAACTACAATCAACCAATGAAAACGGTGTAAAAAAAGACATGTTCATCCAAGTACATGCAATTTTTTTAACGTAAGGGGTTGGGGGGGGGGGGGGAGTTGCAAAGGCATTCTTCCAGCACTCACATGCAAACGTATTTACGAACAAACATGCAACTCTACTTTCTTCTCCCTGTGCTTGTGCTCGCTGAGATAATCAAAGACCTAACAAAATCGTACATGTATGATTATTTTTCCAACTTTATTTGCTAATACTTGCTTTGTTTTGGTGCCATAATTTAAATATATATTTATTTATTAAATTTGATTTATTTTAGGAAGGCTAGCCATTTTGTTTCAAAAGAGACACAATGGTGAGTTCTTGGAAGATTTTATAGAAACATTGATCTTTTACTTGCTTGTGGAAAGCAAAGAGCCCCGAGTACTCCAACAAAAATTAAAAGACCCATTTGACAAATTCATTGAAAAACGTATTTGAATAACAAAAGACAACAAAAATAAAAAGAGGCATTTGACAAATTCATTGAAAAAACTATTTTAATAACATATTTTAAATTATTAACAAATTTTAATAACAAAGGATTCATAATCAATGTATAATAAAGAGCTTAACAAGGTGCTGTGTGAACACCCTCAGATTGCTTGCACAATAGCCACACCCCCACTATACCTCTGGGTGGGGGAGGGGGGGGGCAATTGCATCAGGCACACCCACAGCTAGAGCTATCCCGGGGGATACAAGTAGAGGGGCATCCAGAAAACCAGGAATAGATAAAATATACAATGCAATACATTGTTTTACAGTAGCATGTGTTACATTTGTATTTAGTTTTTTTTTCTGCATCACTCTCAGGTACAACACAGCAAAACCAATATCTCTTAACCAAGACCACACACTTCAGTAACACCAATGATTTCTAATTGTTGTCATTGTGGTATTATAAACAATCAAGAACTTTTGCAAAAGACAACCCCAGTTCTTAGTGCCAGCCCTGATGAATACGAAGCATTTGGTCGAAACATTGCTGCCAAGATACAGCAAATGGGTGACAGACAAAGTGGGTCCTGTGAGAAACTTCTAATGGAGCTGGTATTTAAAGCACTGGATGAAGACACGGTTATAATTAGGCAAAAGGTTGGTGATTCCAAGACCACCAGACTACAATTCAGAATATAGCTATAGGTATGCATACTATCGCAATCAACCCGCTAGTTCCTTGCATCAACAATGGCCATCTTTTCTCCCAACCCCAATCAGGGAAAATTCACCTGAAACTTGAACGCTTAATGTGGCAGATGGTCAAATGAGAACTAGTTTTGCAAGTTTATAGTTTTATTTATATATGCCTGTTTTGGCACTTATTATAATAAAACAATTTTAGCACTTATTTGAATTTTTGCTGCGTACTGCTGTTTAATTTAGTAATGTTGTGACGTGTGCTATTTGCCATCTGTTTTCCCTTTCCCAAGTCTCTGACTCGAGCAGGAATGCCTGGGGCCTACTGTAAACTCTACCATTTGGGGTACAGGACCTCCCATGCAGCAGGTGGTCAGTGTCTTGGGTCCCTTGGTGATGTAGACAGTTGTTCAGTCCTCTAATCTGCTTCCAGACTTGCCTGTGTACACTTCACAGTCCATGTCTCTCTTGGCTAATCATGTGTGCATCTTTTTCCTGTTTATACTGTCCTTGCTTACTCTGCCAGCTCTTAATATGCCTTGTCTGTGTGTGCACTGGTTTCCACGCCAGTTCTGCTACTCTCTAGACTGATAGATCCATCCTGGCTATGTCGGGCTCTAGAGAGGACTTACCCGCCTGGCTGGTGGTTGCTGTGGTCTCCCGCACTCCTGTTCCCAAACCAGGACATTCCCAAACCTGAAGTTTCTGCAGCATAGTTTATCTGGACCTGACAGCTCTTTTTGCTGTCTATTACCCCCAGTGTCATGGAACATACTCAGTTCTGATCTCCAGCAACTAAAAGGTATGTTTATCTAAGGAAAATGAGTTAGTGAAACAGGAACCTGCTCTATTATGCTGGCTGCATCAAAAATGGGAGTCAAATAAATTTCCTGCATCAACACATTCTTGTCCTGACTATAATTAAATACCAATAGTTGCAAGGAAATGCCCAGTCTATTTTTTAATTCACTTATTGATTTTGCCATTTCTATCTCATTTAGGAGGGCATCCAAGACCTTAACTAATCTTATCTTAAAGATTTCTTTCATATACTGTTCATAGAACTGTCATTTTCTCTGTCTCTAGCTGACTACTGTGTGCCTTGTCAAGTGCTCTGTGTAAAACGTTTATTCACTAAATCTTTAAACTGACCTTTGAAGGCAATGTATGCAACGGACAAAAATATGCTTAATTGTTACAATAATAAGAAGTAAGAAGGATTGGTCCAAAGAATGACCAATTATATACAATGGCCGATGCATGCAAGTATTGGAATTCAATGATGCAAATGATTGCTGGACCCTTTTATTATATAGCAACTATGCTTAGTATGTGCTGACAAATGACTATGGAAAATGAGTGTTTTGTGAATGATTTATAATTTCCATGGGACTAAGCTGATTATTAAGCTGATATACTGTACTGAACCAAGTAATGATATGCAGTGGTGCTTGAAAGTTTTTGAACCCTTCAAAATGTTCTATATTTGTGTATAAAGCTGTTCTAAACCAGATTTTCAGACAAGTCTTAAATTAGATAAAGAGAACCAAATCAAAGCGATGAGTCAAAATTATTAGACTTGGTAATTTAATCATTCAGAGAGCATGATCCAATATCATTTATTTGTGAATGGGAAGTATTCAAACCTTTGCTTTCAGTACTTGATGTAACCCATTTGGCCAGCAATAACTTTGTATACTTGTTCCTGGTAATTGTTGATTAGTCCCACACATCAGCTTGGAGGTGCTTTAGACCATTCCTCCACACAAAACTATGCTTATGGTTGCTGTCTTGAGTTTCAGCTCAGGAATGCATGTCCTGATATTTTCCTTTAGTATTTACAGAATTTTAACTTTAGAATTTATTGTACAATCAATAATGGCAGGTCATCCATCACAGGCACCGATGTAGAGTATAAGGTGGTTTTTTTTTTCTTACTGTAATGCAGTTCCAAATGTAATGCTTCTCATTCAAACCAGAAAGCTCTGATATGACCTCACCTGTTGATGGGAAACCATGTTCTTTTTAGAGAACAGCTGCTTTCTCCTTACAACCCTGCCATGATGGCCACTGTAGTTCAGTGTCCTCCTAATAGTAGAGTAATGAACATTATTAGCTAATGTGAGAAGGGCATTCAAAAGTCTATATAGTCTCTCTAAAGTCCAAATTGGGATGCCTCACTGTGTGAAACCCCCCAAGGTATTTATAAAAACTCACCTTTCCAAGCTCCAGTGGCACAGGCTCTTGTCCAATGACAGTCGTCTTCCATGACTATGCGGCTCTTATTGTTGTGGATGCGGAACATGCACTCCATCATCCCCTGCATCCCAGATGGATGCAGCAGCATGGGCTCAACATTTAAGTCAATGAGAGCCGCCTGCCAAATCACATAGTCACGGTGGACGGCTCTCATTGGACAAGAGCCCGCACATGTGCCGTTGGAGTGTGAAAAGGTGAGTTTTTACAGGCGAACTGGGGGGTTTCACACAGCAGGGCATCCCAATTCTGGAAGCCCAAGTGGCATGGAACAAAACCCGGGAAAGTCAAATTCCCAGGTTTTGTTCCACTTTAAGGTGTTTCACCTGAGGCACATACTTGCCACCCTTATCAGATCCAACTAGTTTACACCAAGCAGTACTAATTACTAATTTTGATGACAGTCTGCCAAATCATCTTCCATGCAACTAGAAGAAGAATTTATTATGAGTACTAAATTCTCCTTTTCCTTTGTGTGATGGAAAAAAGGTAACTTTTGATTCTATAATGAGGGGACATCCTAAAACAGCAAGAACAATAACGGGCATCTCATAGATATCTAAAACTAGCAATTTAAAAACGTATATGTCACTAGTGTCCACAATGGCCTGTTGCCTGAATGCTCAGGAAGATCTGACAGTTCTTGCTGAATATGCCATGACTAAAAATGGTTGACCTTTGTCAAATAAGCCTTTCACACTACTAGTGTAAACCACTTTCCAACACTGCCCTTTGATAAAGAAAAGTTTTTAGTTCTTTGAAAGCTCTTAGGCACCATTGTAAATACCTTTGAAATTAAGTGTGGTAACACCAGTTGAAATACAATATTCTATCACATGGATTAAAGCGGTCCTTCATAAGAGCCTATCTTATATGTTTCCCACACCCTGTACATACAGATTACTCACATTAAAAATCATCCTACCTGCATCTACTGCATGTTATGAGCCTTTAAACATTCAAGATGGCGGCTCATGGAGCATCAGGCAGCCTGCAAACAGGAAATGCCTTCTGACTGTGCTGCTCTGCATTCTGGGATTGCTGACCTTTTCTTGACCCCAGCTCTGCTCTGTCTGAGCAAAGCACAGCTATGACCCGCCCCCCTGTAAAAGATGGCGGCGCCCGTATCCTAAAGTCCTGAACAGAGTTGCAGCCCAGTGGGGGGGAAGAATCATAAGTAAGTGACTAAAAACTTAAAATATATTAACTGTAGATGCTGGGGAATTATTTTTTAAGGGTTTGGGCTTTTCAATAAATCACGGTGAAGGTGCGGCTTAAGATTAGGAGATACCATCAGTCTCTGTCCAATACCTTGCTTTGCAACTAGATTTAATTCCCTCATAAACACAATTGTTAAATTAATATTGCACTAGTGCAGTCCACAAATAAAGTAATGTTATACATATATTTATATATTTATTACATAAATATATACATATACACATTTATATTACATACTCAAAATGAGAGTTTATCAGATCATAAAAGCTATTTGTGATAATATTAAATATTGAGATCACCCTGGCAGGATGGATATCATTAAGCTTAAGAAATGGGCTGGGCAGGCTACAATATATGTGGATGGCTATCATTCTTGTTCTGTGATGACTGATAATGAAAATATTGGTGAAATACTGATATACTTAATAAATAGGGTTTGAGCGAGCCCGAGCTGCAAAGTTTGTGTTTGTACTGAACTTTGCGACCTCGGGCACCTGAACCCAAGCATGGACTTTAGCGTGAACACTGAATCCCAGGAAGCTGGTTGACTACATGCTGAGCAGCCAATCAACCAGCTTTTTAGGACACATAGGAGGGAAGAGGAGGCCGGCTAAAACTCAAAGCGGACCAACATTGCTATAGGACAGGCGGGGGGGGGGGCAGGATGCCCGTAATCCTCACTCACCCGCCGGGAATACCGCACCGCGATTGGCTGCCCGGTGCTTACGTGGGCAGTGACCTCGCTTCAATTGGTCCTGGGGGGTTATGTGTGGGGGAGCTCTGCACCCTCACCGTGAAGAGTGTTGGTCCCCTCCACACTGTCCTTAGGGCACCTAGCTAGGGGGAGCGGTCAGTGAGGGACAGCTAGGGAGAGGGACATAACAGCACATTTACTTGTTCTCATTGCACCCTGAGTACTGGCAGCTGCTGGTTCATATTTGGGCATATAACGCAGCTCATCTGTGGGCACCACCTGCATTATACCTTTTTGGGCTTACTTTTGGCACCCCTTGCATTATAACCATTTGGGGCTTTGATAAGATTCGCTACTTGTTGGCCTCCTTGCATTACACCCTTTTGGGCTTTGATAAAACTACTTACTTTTTCTTCTACAATACGTTGTTTCCAGCCACCACTACTTTTCTCGCCAGGCCATCTCTGCCCTGCACCAGTAGGTTGTGGAGAAATTAAGATGTGCACTGGACAATGCCATTAGTTCCAGAGTCCAACTCACCACTAACACATGGAGAAGTAAGCATAGACAGGGATGTTACAACTGCCCACCTGGTCAATTTAGTTGCGGCTGGGACTGACGCGCAGAGCACTTTGGCTTATATCCTTCCACCATCAAGGATTGCTGGACATCAGTCAGTGCCTCCTGTTGCCTCTTCCTCCTACTCTGCTTCCTTCTCAGCTTACTAATGCAGTCAGCTCAGCCCCTGCACCGCCAATTTGAGCACTGCCATGGGGGAATGGCAGCATGCAGTGCTAAAACTCATCTATCTAGGCAAAAGACTCCACACCGCCCAGGAGGGGTGGACCAGCGTCCAGAAGCAGACAGATGAGTGGCTGCTACTGTTGGACCTTAAATCCATCAAGTTGGTGTGTGACAATGGGCATAACTTTGTAGCAGCTTTGGTTTGAGCTGGGTTGACGCACATCCCTTGCCTGGCACATGCGCTCAACTTGATGATGCAAAGCTTCCTAGACAGTTATCCAGAGATGCCAGAGCTGCTGCATAAAGTGCATAGCATGTACACGTGCAAACAATTTAATAACTAAAAATCATAACCATAGTCATATCTCCTGGAACCAATATGGCCAACTTTGTAAACAATGGTTATTATAAAAAACATCAATAAAAATGTCAATTATTAATACAATAATAACTCATGCCTGGCTAAGCCTGATTTTTAGGCAATTATTATTAATAACTAAATAATAACTGATATATATATATATATATATATATATATATATATATATATATATATATACAATGTGCTAGGATTAAGAGTTATATGTCAGGCATATGTACATTGTATAAAGTGGTTAATGCAGACAGAGTATTCAAAGGAAACCTGGTGTGCTGGAAAAACCCATGATGAAGGATGTGATGGTGCCACGGTAGGAAGTAGAGGAGGAAGTCCATTTTCTCAGGTGTCAGGGCAGTGCACACGTGGCTCGCAGGGTGGGTTGCTGGGCCAACAGTGGTCAGGTGCTCCACTGTCTAGCCAGTGGACAGTTTTGGAGGAATCAGAGGAGGAGAAGGGGGGTGGAGGCAGCTCACGGGCATCACTGGGGTGTGGCTGGTGGGTGGAGCAGGAGGACTGAGGACAGCTACGCCTTGCATCAGGGCCCACATGAGCCACTACATGCTCCAGTACCTGCGGAATGACCGCATAGTTGCGTGCATAGTCACCAGTGCAGATTACTGAATGGCCACCCTGCTGGATCCCTGCTATAAGGACAACATCACCTCCTTGATACCTGCACTGGAGAGGGATAGGAAGATCCACTATTGGCGGAGTTCCCAACTGATATTGAAGGCTCAGTGGCGGCATGAGACTGAGAATAAGGAGCAAGCTGCCAACACAGCCGGGGCACCTCACAAAAGAGAGTGAGCATGGCAACAATGTGGAACAACTTATTACACTGTCTGCCCCATCCACCACTATTGGATAGGGCTATATGAGGCAGACTTTGACTCGCATGGTGGATGACTATATATCAACACATCTCCTGGTAATGAGAGATGGGTCCTCCCTGTTCAATTTCTGGGTTGCTAAACTGGACACGTGGCCAGAGCTTGCCCTCTATGCCTTGGAGGTGCTGGCCTTTTCTGCGCTAAATGTTTTATCAGATTGTGTGTTCAGCACCGCAGGGAGTGTCATCACCCACAGGAGGATCTGCCTATCCACAGCTAACGTGGACATGCTTAGTATCCTTAAGCTGAACCAGACGTGAATGCCAGGGGACTTGCCTGTGCCAGCACCTGAGTGTGTGGTTAAAGTGTTTGCTACCTCCTTCTCCTCTGCCTCTTCCACATACACCGCCCCATCCACCTCCACTACCTTCCTGACCTCTTCACACCTGTAAAAAATTTTATATTTGAATTTATTTATTTGTATATATGTATAATATGTATGTATTTATGTATATATGCATATACATTATTGATGTTTATATTTATTTATTTATGCATATATTTATGTATGTATTTATTTATTCATGTTAATATTTATTTATTATTGTATATATGTATATATTGATTGATGTGTTTGTTTAATTATTTATTTCTGTATTTATTTAAATTCTTTTGTGTTCTGTTATTTTTTTCAAGTACTTTCCCTACCCAATTTTTTGCAGGGAAATCTCCCTGCTGTTACTCCCCGATTTGACCCCTTACACCGTAAAAAAAAAGGTTATTTTTTTTCTTTGTTTATTTTTTTTATTTTTTGTTTTCTGTTACTGTTTTGACTATTTTCACCAGCTCATTTTGTGCAGGGCAATTGCCCCGGTTGCCCCCCTAATTTGTCCACTAACACCCCTAAACAAAAAAAAATAACTTTTTTTATTTATGTATTATTTTGGTTTTCAATTATTATATTGAGTACATTTACTAGCCCATTTTGTGCAATTGCCCTGGTGTTTCCCTCGATTTGCAGCCCTCAAACCTTTGCTACCCCCATTTTACAGTCATTTTTGGACCCCAAGTCCGGGCCCTCATTGACTTTAATGGGGGTTTGGGTCGAGTTTGGAGACCCGAACTGAACTTTAGATGCAAGTTCAGCCGAACTTGTTGACCCCGAACTTCAGCGGGTTCGCTCATCCCTATTAATAAACAATATGGCTTTATGTGAGGTGGATGGGGAAGAAGGCAAGACACCTAGACATGGTGGAGGCTGCTGGCATAGTCTGGACTTTGAAACCAATGTCCACTGACCTTGCCTACTCGAACTAGCAATGGGCGTATCTCAGGCGGTAATATTATTATGTTCTGTTTTACCACTGAGCAATTTGTCATTGAATTTCTGTGAGGGAGTTAATTGTCTCTGTGAGTGTAAAAGCTGTTTCAGCTGGGACTAAGGACCATCTGGTATGACAAATGCATGTCCTTCTTGTTTCTTGGTGTGTTTCCTTTCACCATCCAAGAACTTATTTGATAAGGTAAATTGCATCTATTTTCCCAAGGGTGTATCTATGGTAAGGAAATGAAAGTTGAAGCATCCTATGGGGCTAGTGTGAATGGGCTACGTGGTCTGTAAGGCTCTGTAGAATATGTCTGCACTGCACAAATTCATACAACTGATAAGATATATCAGAAATAAAATTCCCACAGCAGTCTTCTATTATCTTCAGTTCGCCAGACAAATAACTTACCTTTGTCTGTGCCACAAATAAGGGAAGTAACGGGATACACAGCAACAGTGGAAATTGTTATTGCTCTAAATAAAATGGTCTTATTGCTTCATTACGGTCACAGTACGACCAGCTTGAACAGTAAGTTAGATCCTCAGGTGACAGGTACGTTTTGTTTTATTTTAGGGCACTTCTCCTCCATTCTCCTGTTCAGCATTAGTCTTTCCTGCCAACCTCTCTTTGTCGAGTGGAGGAGGTGTCTTTGTTAGGAAGTACAAGGGAGTTAAGGCAGCATATTGATGGAGAACCAGGCTACGACTGAGGCGTACGACTAATACAGCTTATTGTAATCATTTATCTGATGAATTCTCCATTCTCATTTTTGAAGCTGTAAATCTTTCTAAATACGTCTGTGTAAAAACCTAATGGCAAAAAGCATCTAATTAAAGAATTCTAACACTCTTTAGGTGACTGCTAATACAAAAGCATGCTGAGTATAAGAGGGTTAGATTTGTTTTTTTTCGTTTTGCTGTTTGTGACCCTGTTGGGAAGATTCAGCTTTTGTCATCACAGACAGACGAGTTTGTGCACCAAAAATGTAATGTGTGTTGCTGGGACAAAAGTGATTTTGCCTGTACTGTACTGTGTCTGCATACTTTGTGCCAGGAACCCTGCTTTTATCTTAATGACACCTTCATATTTGTATTTAGATACATTTGTAACCACATATAGGGAGGTATATTATGTTTTGCAGAATGAGGACCAGTAGCATTTACATGCCATAGAGGCAGTAGAGGTAGTATGAGGCCCAGACACTTTCGTGTTTTAAATTGGGCTCAGATAAAACCACTTTCACACTGATGAGCATCAGGGCCGGATTAAGTGTGGTGGAGGCCCCTGAGAAATCTGGTGAAGCTCTCAGATACAGTATTTCTTTCCCTTTTAAATAATAGTAGAGCCAACTAACTGATTGGTGGATGTCTGACACCCACCTAATTGCTGGAACGTCAGATCGAGTCCCTTGTGCCACCCTTGCACCCTCCTGCTTTGCCATTCTGGACGGGGGGTAGTGTAGTCACCCAGCTGGTCCAGAAGAAATCAGTTCCCTGCACTGAGCTGCCAGCGGCTGTGATTGGTGGCTTATGTGCAGTGACAGCTCTGCACCCACCCATCACTGTAGCGTTGCTGATGGTAGCTTTGCTGCTCTAGACTCTCCGTCCTGCCCTGTGATGGCTTTGGCTGCAGGTTTGCAAAAACAAAAAAAAGGCTTGCCCAGGCGCGGGGGGCCGATAGCTTTGTTGCTGGCCCCATGGCCCCTCAGACCAAAGACTGAAAAGGCTCTTGGACCAGACCATAACCCAAAGGTTGGTGGAGGCTCCATTTGCAAGTGGTGGAGGCCCTGGGGCGGGTGCCCCTTGCACTCCCCTCATAATCCGGCCCTGATGGTTATTATCACTGACACCTACATGTTTTTACATTTGGTTTGTATTCATTGTTTTTTTGTGGTTATGATGGCTGCAGTATGGTATAGGTAAGGACTTCATGGTGGTATAATGATGCTTGTATTGTGTAAAGGAAACCTTAAAGGTGGACTATCATGAAAAAATAGCCCATTGGTGAAAATCCATATAAATATGCTGGATGGCGGGAGGAGAGGTCACTTATACACCCAGCATAAAGAAATATCCAGCCATGAATCAGGGGTGGCAGGTTCTATCACCCATAAGACACTCAAACCTGTCACCCCTGGATTTTATTCCTACCAGGAGAATAAAACCACAAGCTTGGCGGGAGTTTTATTCCGTTCAGGTGTATAAGCCAATTTGTTTATATGGATTTTTAATATCTGACAATTTTTTTTAGGTTTTTGGTGTTCTGCCTTATTGTTTTCCTTTTGTGGAATGTAAAATAAACATATGTGTAAGAATTTTCCTCCTATACCTGTGATTTACTTATTAGGGTGCAAATCTGGCTAAATCACACAGCAGTTATTACCTCCCCAGCTGTGAACACTGCCAGTAACCTTTTAGCTACTGGAACTCAAGACACTGAGCACATCATTTTAGCACACAATAATGGAAAAATGCCATTGAAAATAGAATTTCACTTTAAGTACATGAGTGGATATCAAGATTGTATTGGTGAACCATAATGCCATGGGTGGTGTGTGGGTTGGTAGAGTGGTATGAGGACTGGGTATAGAATGGTATTGTTACACTGCCAAATGTGATTTGTCATTTTTTAAATTTGGGTATGGTAGATTTGATTTGAAGGGGACAAAATATGGAGTTGCAAGCTTCGAATAACATTCTACATCCCCTTGTTGTGGAACGCCTGGGCCAAGTAAGATAGGTTACAACCTTGGGAGAATGAGAAAAACAGCAGAGAGGATCATGTACTCAACACTTCCATCCTAGACAGTCGTTTTATTCCGGGTTATTCCGGTCCGGCATAGGTCAGCATATCATGCACAGCAGACTTGCTTTACCGCATTCACACACTGAAGTATTGAGCACAGGTCAGAGGGCTCGCCTACTTTTTGCCAGCATAATGTGGCTCAATGCCATAGAAACTTTTATATATATATATATATATATATATATATATATATATATATACAATATTAACATAATCTAAATATTTTACTCTCAGAATATTCACGCCCTTCACCCACTCTCCCTGCCCAAGTACTTGGAGCAATGCAGTCAGCTCAGCGGTCGCCAGTTTAAAAAAAACTGTTTTTTCCAAAGGGCCATCCCCCTTTGTGCCTCGGGATCCTTTCACTCCCTCCCTTCTGTGGGGCAGACTGTTCCCTCACCTCCCTGTTGTGGAACCTGCTTTAGAACCTCAAACCCTTTAGGGGTTATAACTTCTGGCCGCGGGGTCATACGGCTCTGTATATGGCACCAAACGACTGGGCTGGACGCCGGGCATCCGATGAGTCCAAAAACGGAGTCCCTAAATGGGTCAGAACCTAAGATCTCCATTTCTTTAGGTACCCCTGGTTGCATCTCCCTAAGAATTTTATGTCTACGTGTGGTTTTGTGGGCCCGTTTTGGTTCTGTATATGACTTGGTCCATAGGTTTTTGCACATTTAAACTGGATCTTTCCAAAATATATGATGTTATTTTGTTGATGTGTAATCTATAAACAATTTAGATTTTTAACATTGGCAATAGTCTGGGAGGCCGATTCATTAATAGCGCCAGGTAGCGACAGATGAGCAACAGTAGCGTTATTTTCACAGCGTACGCTAGTATTCGCTGTGCTTGGCCGTTGTTCGGCTGTTGACAGTGACCCCGTCGGTGTGCGGTAATGTTGAATACGGGGTTAGGAGTCGCTGTTTGACAGGTTCCGCGATGTATGGGAGCGCATGACAGCGAATGGCCATAGCGAATGGCTCCCAGCATATTCATTAACAAATCACGCTCAAAAAATTCTCGCGCTGTGAAATGCATGTTTAAACCCCAGAGCGCTGGCGGCGATGGGTTAAAAGTAGTTTTTTAACCCCCAAACAACCATATTTTTTGTAAAAGAAAAAAAACATGTTTTTCAAAAGATTTTGAAATATGAATACATTAATATCAGACCTGTAATATCAATTCTGCACAAATTTTCTTTTTTTTTTTTTTTACCTTAAAAAAAATATCTAACATTGCAGAAGTGGTCACAGAATTTTTGACATTTAAAAAAAAAAAAAAAAACATTAATAGCAATTAATTAAGAATATTTAAAGATTGCTCCATTGAAATGCATTGGAGAGCGCCAGGTAGCGAGAGGTCATACCTGTCGCTGTTCAAGGTCGCTCGCTGGCGCTGTGGGGTGAGGCTGGAATAATGATGAATGATTCGCTATCTGGCGCTTTGTCAGTCACTAAGCAGGATCGGCTTGATAAATGTGTGATTGCGGAGGGGAGCCGGCGTTCTCGTGGCGGTGAGCGTCATTACCATTCGATCACCATTCGTTACCTGGCGCTATCCCTTGTTAAATAAGGGCCTTATCCTCATGGGAGGTTCATATACTACGGTGCAATGGCATAGGGAGAATACTGGACATGTTATCAACTCATGTAATGTTATATCAATCAAAGAAAAAAAAATACATTAGGTAATGTAATTAGTATTATTTAGTATAAGCTGTCTCAAATGTTTTGCCCTGACACAGGGTAACTAGATGGCAGCTTTATATCTAAGAGCTGGATGAACAGTAAATGAGTTGTTACTGTAGACATTTGTACACAATTGAAATATTCTGAAGTTGCTGTATTGTCCATAAGTTATAATGTTTCTGTATCTTGCTCCATGATTTTTTGCATACTTTAAGTTGCTTTTGTAGTGCATTTATATGGTTCTCTGTATCTTACTCTAGCAAAAAATAATTCCTTGTATGTATGTGAGAATATATTTGGTGAAAATAAACAGATTCTGAAGATGGCCCTGTATGTACATGCACTTTTCTGATCGCTGTCAACAATTCTCGAAGTTAAATGTTCTAAACAAACTTGTGCACTACAAGAAGCACATTTACTAAAATATTAGCATTCAGCAACATAACATGAAAAATGTATTAATCATATTTTGCTCTAATCTAATTTGTATTGAAATTACATTGTCTGGCAGAAGTGCTTGATAAATCAGGCCGTTTGTAAATTCGAGGGTAAATTTATCGAAAAAAAATCCTATGTGTGTGCAAGCATACAATGAACATATATGCCCCCCCAAAAAATAGAATAGAGTGCTGATGGGGCAAGTGCAGTACTTATGATGTAGCATTTATTTACTAGTACTTATTAGTAGTAGTTATTTACTAGTTACTAGTAAGGACATAACCAACAGACCTTTCTGTATATCCGTCACTTTAGTTCTTTTTACTCTCTGCAATCATTGTTCCCAGTCTCCAGAATCTAATATACATATGAAGGTCTCGGATATTACACCATGGGTGAGCTTCATTCGCCACTGCTCAGGCCAGCAATTTTCACTGCCACCGTATTTTCAGTCACCCTTTCTGAAGATATGAATTACATTTGATGAATAAATCAATGTGACAATAAAGAAAATGATAATGGAATGAAATGTTTCAAGGTTTAGCAAAGATTCAATATTTATTACTAAATTACTCAGAAGTGCAATAAAATCAATTGCGCTACTCTAAAACTAGATTGGCCACGAGGGGAAGTTAATAATTAAAAAAGTATACTTGATATAATGGTGTTCAGTTCTAGTTCATTTTCATTATAGGCAGAAATCAGGAGCACTCTGTCATGATTAATGAATAGTAAGCAGTGGCTCCATGTTTCATATGAGAAGCAATTGATGTGTCATGAGAAATGCTGATTATCACAAATGACAGTTTTGGATCTCTGTTTACGGTTATGATTTCACATTGTAAGGTGAAAACCAGGTTGTTAGAGCCCATGACTGAACCGTATTAGAGGAGTAGCAATGAGTGCAAAGACAATAAATGACAAGAAATAAACACTGAGAGACTGGAAGATCCTCATAATTATTACTGTCTTAAACAAGCATAAAGCTGCTAAATAATGATTGCTGTTATTTCTGCGATCTATCCCCTGAGTACTCTTTCACTGTTTTTTTATGTAGCTTGTAGCATTGTGAGACAACTCAATCTTGATTGTGCCTTGAGGCAGAAGCAGACATACCACCGCAGAACATACAAACTCACTATTCAATTAGACAACTGCTCTCAGCCTCCAAGGACAGAGCCAATTTAGTTAGGGGGATTTTACCTTTAAAGTGCCTATTTTTTCCCATTTAGTTTGGGGCAAGTGGAGAAATATCAGAATTACGTTACTGTATTTGGCACTTGCAAAATTAAGTCTTACATGGCAAAGCTTATTTAGAAAAAGCCATGGGCTAAATTGGGGATGGACTGGGCATGGACTAAATAGAAAGAGAGGCTGCAATTCCGAATGGGGTTACAACAAAAATGGACCTACAAATTTAAACTCAGGGTAACCCCCGCCCTGCCACCATACCCTGGCGCTGAGTCGGAACAGGGGGGGGCTTACAAAGAAAAAAACTCTTATGCTGTTTGAGGTCCGGTGCTGCTGTTCCGGGGCTCTAGGTCCTGGGAGCCGCTATCTTGGGGAGACAGCACAGATTGGCTACCCTGCTCTGTGTGCGACCTGCCCATTCACTTAAACAGGGAGGCTGATTCAATACTAACGAAAGGTATCAGCAGATGAGCGTCTGTATAGCAGCGCTTAGAGCGACCGCTAGTAGGCGCTGTAAGCGGGTATCGGGCGCTGTAACAGAGCACCTCAGTCGCTGTAGTAACCTGGCCTGCATTGATGAATGTGATGTATGTTAGGCTCTCTAACACCAGTACAGCACTGCAGGGGGCGAAAGGTAGTGCCAGCTCAGTGCGGCCAACTCTCAGAGACTCAGACCCTACATATCAAAAAGGGACACACACAGAGCGTTGGCACTCTAAATCTGGTTGCTATAGCATAGAGTGCCAGACGCTGTGTGATTAAAGTCCGTTTTTGAACACATATACACCAGTAACAAAGCGAAAACACATTGAATGACATTGTTTTAACACTGTGACATTAACACTTTAGTGTCAGACCTGTAATGACAATTCTGCCTAAAAATATAAAAAGTCCCAAAAAGTTTCTAAAAGTGTTTGTTTGCAGTTTGTTGCAGCCAGGAGAGGTCGCACAATGAATAGAGAAAAAAAAATAAAAATTGTCAAACATGCTGTTAAAACACAAGCAAATGAACGTCCATTGAAATGTATGGGAGAGCGACAGTGAGAGAAAGGTAATATCTGGCGCTCTGGAAGCTAGCGTGCCGACTCTATACGCTGAGCCGCCTGTAATGATGAATTGTGCACTACATGGCGCTGTTAGAGTCGCTCACCATATTCGCTTTCATAAATGTGGTTTTGCCTACAGTGCCCAGCTTTCACCAGGCGCTACCTGCCGCTACGAGGCACTACCTGGCGCTATGCCTTCATGAATAACCCCCATAGCTGGGGATGCCTCTTTGTGTGTTCCTTTGTGGCAGCCGCATGGACCAGGTAGAATGGCGCTGGACCACAGTGAGGTAAGCATTTTTTTCTTTATAACCCACCTTTTGCCTTAGGGAAGGGTGGCAGTTTACCTTGAGCCCACTTTAAGTCTAATACCACCTCACTCCAGGCATCCCCCAAGCAAGTGTGCTGCCCCCTACCTGTACCCCAGCACACTTACATTGACCACAAGGCTGCTAGTCTTAGAGACTGGTCACATGGCTGGCAGCCTATTAAAATGACCCACTAGGCCCATATCCCCTAATGTAAATGTTCTGTGATGCATTGTAATAACCTTTGTGGATACAGGGGCAAGGTAGCTCAGTAGGTGAGAGATTGGGTTTGCATATAGGCCCTAAATGTATTCCCCCTCAAAAAGTATACATAAGCCAGGCCTTGTTGGTGATATATCAGTAGTAACCTTACTTATGTAATTTAAAAATCTTGCAAATTGCTAAAAGTTCTTAACTATATTTCAGCTATGTGCAAGAGTGTGTATAGAAATGATTTATAGTCAGCTTAACAATAATAGGCAACTTGTGAGGCAGCATGAACAGTAACCTAAAGAATAGCAGTTATTATCTATTACGGAATTTAATTTGGTACAAAGAGTCAGAGAGATCTGCTCTAATCTAAACAAAGCATTTCACATTGCAGGAATTCATGAAGCAGCACAAGCTCAGTTAAGGTTAATGAATGCTTCTGAAATTCTACAAGAAAGTCATGAAACACAAAATACACATAAAAAATCGTGCCTACAAAAATAAAACACAAAGCTGGATCATTTCAACATTAAGGTGTCGATTTAAAGCCAGGTGAGAATTCTCACTCCATTTTTGCGAGAGAAAAATGCCATTGACTTTCACCTGGCTCTAAATCGACCCATAAATGTGTGTTTTAAATGTATTTACGGTATAAATGAATTCCATTTTAACTAAGCAAAATGAAATAACTAGAAAAATGTTAGATTACTTTTCTAACTGCATCCTTGCAGGGGGATTAAATGGCATGCAAATGCTAGGCCTGGCTGTATTTCTACTGGTTCTACTGCATGGAAGATTAGAATTATAGCATTTAGTCGTATTGGGTGTTGGTGTACTTTCAAAACAGGGTCTGTTACCCTGTTTTGGACCATTGTTGATCACTGCCTTGAACTACTCTGTTTGTTTAGCAAAAATACTTTTGCGTGATCTCTATAATGCGGATTTTCAGCTCCTGAGATTTGGCTATACTTTAGACCCTGAGTTGTGACATTCATAGGATTGTCCACAGATTGCAAACCTGGCTATCCTTGACCATCCTTGTTTCTTGGTGTTTCTGCTTTGTCCTGACTGTACATGGCTGTATAAGTAGCATAGAATGTAACAGCCACACAGCTGTTTACTCAGTTGATAAAAGACTGCTGATTGGCTGATCTCAAGAATGCCGGCTGACATGAGCCAGCCCACTGGCCACATACCCGGTTTCTCTTTAGTCTGTGGAGTGCTCCTGCCCCAAGTCTATCGGAATGGCTAGGGGCGGATGTGAACCTCAGATACAGGAAATCTAGCGATTGGGCTGAGTCACATCAACCAGCATTCTTGAGATTAGCAAAGACATTGCCATGGGCACCGCTGGTAAAGGTGAGTTTACTGGATACCCCACGAGTTTCACAAAATGGGGCATCCTGATTTTGAATGCTCCGGGGACAGGCTAGTAGCCAGCCCTGTAGTCTTTTGGACTTTTGAGCCGCTTTAATATGCCTGGCAATCAATAATGAATGGAGAAGAGTCACACGCCAGATCAAAGTGAGTATAAAGCGAAACTTGGGGTTTGCCCTGTAGTTCTTTAATGTAGTTTCTCTCATTCATCTAGTTCATTATATATTTGCAGCGTTACATCAAGGCAACTGGTCATCCAACTCGCTGTCTTAATTCACAATGCACATTATTCTCCAAATTGGATCTACACCCAGGGCCGGACCTAGGCTGAGAGGCACCCTGTGCCAAATTTCAAGATGGCGCCCCCCTCATCAGTAATTCACAGCTTAATCCCGAGATTCCCAATTTGGAATATCCCACTGTATGAAACCCCCTGAGGTTGTTTTACTCACGCTGCCTGTGATCCCATGGCACATGCTTCTGCGGTGTCCGGCAGGTTGATGTGCGCTCCATCACCCAGTCATTAGCATAGGCAGGGGGCAGGAGAATATGTCAGGACAGGACATATTCCTGTGAAACATACGTAGGATAAGGACAAAGGTTGCGCTGAAGCCTCTACGGCGGTGAAACGTACGTAGGATAAGGACAAAGGCTGCTCCTTTTGTTTACTTCAAGGAACCCTGGCGGTGAGAACTGTTGACTTCTGTTGTATTTGAGATACGCTGTTTTAAATCTTATATTTCGTTGCAAAACTGCATCTGGGCATTGGAAGCTATACCCCCTCAGTGTGGAGCCGTGGAAGTTTGAATCTAATTGCTGATCCTTATATGCCCATTGTCATCATTTATTTGGTAAGAGGCCAGCTTTATTGGTGACTTCACAGTGGAGGTGCATGCGCTGTGGGACTGCTGAATCTTGATTTGAGTTATTACCTACTAACAGCTCTGTGTTTTACTACAGTTATGCATGCAACTGCCCAGGCATATCTAAATGGCTGGTTGCAACCGGGTGGTATGCCCAGGTGGCCGGCAACGCATTTCAGGGAGTCCAGTTAAATTACTAGCCCTGGGACATCGCAGTCGCCCCATAACATATACCTCACCGACGATCCTACAGCGCATGTGCGGCCACACCCACTGTAACTGTATGGCTGGCGTGGCCATGCACATCCATGGAAGGATGCAGGAGATTCCACCACTGATCGCAAAAGTGGCTAAGATTCATTTCAGGTTCCTTAGCTGCTCAATTTATATATGTGGCCAAAAAGATCTGATTGCATGGCATGTATAACAGCAGCAGTTTCACACACTGGGATATATCCCAAATCGGGATGCCTCAGGGAGACTTAAGTGATGGTTATCTGAGAGCCTGAACAAGTGCCATGAGATTATCAGATCGAGTTGGGTACAGAGCGAATGGGGGGCTTTCACGCACAGGGGCATCCCATCTCGGGATACCCTTGTTAAGCGGCTGAAAACAAGGGAAGGATGAAAATGTGCTGCAGCAACACAGAGAACAGCTTATGTTCCAGCCGCTTGCAGCTCTCAGCGTCTGTCTGTGCTGAACCCACACAGATGCGGAACGTAGGGTCTCTTCTGTGTTGCAGCCTGGCCGTCTTAGACTGCAGGTGTTAAATTTACAGGAGCACCCTTTTCATCCTCTCTGGTCTAAGATGGAGGCTGTGGTCAAGACACACCTTCATAGCATGCCCATTCCATTCATTGCAATGGTGGAGGCTGTGTCGAGGCCGGTCTGCATGACCGAGGTGCACATTCTCTGCTCTCGAGAAGTCCAACAATACGAGGTGCGGGATAATGGAGCTGCTTGTTGACTGTAGCCATTTTTTTGGGGGGGGGGCTGGATAACAATACAAGGTGCGGGATAATGGAACTGCTTGTTGACTGCAGGCATTTTTTTGGAGGGGGGGGGGGTGCTGGATAATCTCTTTATTTATTTTTTTTTTTTTGCAATGGCCTGAGACAGACAACTTTTCAGATTTCACAAGCTAGATGAATGCAGTCAGCCAAATAGAATGTTTTCAAAAACAGAAGAAATTTACTATACAGTGGTAGCATCTATATTTTCCTCATTACAGTGTTCCTAAGTTGGTGCCTCTAATGCAAAGTTTTCTATTATACTCATATTCTTTGTGAGTAGGGGAGGTAAAATTATTGTATGTAGGTTTTCCATGGTGTCTTGAACGGTATATCTGACTTGTCTGTTTTCAGAGCGTTTGTCTCTTGTGTTAATGGCAGGATTAAATAAACTCTACAGTGCCTTCAGGCTAATTCAACATTTAAAAGGCACTGATGAAATGGAACTGTCACTAAAGACGTGACACGATGAAGAACAAATACTCAGGAACATTTCCTTGTCAAATGACAAATGTGCCAGAAATGTCCAGAGGACGATCGGTTTTCTAACAGGTGCAAAGACTGCAGAGACAATAGAATGCAATTAAATCATTGAAATAATTAATGTTGTAACTATTTGAGCCCCAAAACAATGACAGGGGACTGATAGGTGTAGGATGACGGCAGGAGCCTTGGGCATATATGGACAATGTGACTGCCACTTAAAAAGGACCAAAACCTACCCTGGAGTCTATGACCGAGGTGCACATTCTCTGCTCTTGAGAAGTCCAACAATGCCGGTGCGGGATAATGGAACTGCTTGTTGAATATAGCTGGTTTTTTTTGGGGGGGGGGGGGGGGGGGGGGCTGGATAATTCCTTTGCGGCTGCATCCCTGCTATCCCTTTAGCAGGGCACGAGCTCGCACCAGGCATTTGTGAATGCCCAGCACGGGCATGCTCCCTTTTAGAGGGTAGCAGCGGATGCTGCCAACAGCGTGCTCAGATCCGCTCGCATTAGATGAGCTCCTGGACGAAGGAGCTCAAGCAGATCCGAGCTCTCTGATTGGATGAGAGGCTGCCCATGCGTCATAGGACCGGGAAGAGCAGAGTTTGCTCTTGCGACCTGGGGGGTTTCACATAGCGGGGCACCTCTGATCAGGGGGCAAGGACCAAAACCCAGGATAGCCAAAGTCCTGGGTTTTTGTCCACTTTAAAGTGGAAGTCCAGTCTCTGGTATCCCCAACCCTCTCACCCTGCCATGCTTACCTGGTGCTGAGACAGAATGGGGGGGGGGGGGGTAAAACAAAAAACCTTACCTCACCTGGGATGATCTGTGCATAGCCTTTTCATTTGAGCAAGGGATGTGCACTGTGTGCCCTGTCTGCGGGTCGGCCACTTGTGCCTGGGGGAACACACAGAATTGGGGTGAAATAAAGGTGCTTTGTAACCCCCCTACCTGCTCCAGGGCTATGAGAGGGTGCCAAAATGGGGGGTACCAAAGCCAGTTACATCTTTGAAGTTTCTAAATATTGGATTGGACTATGATAAAATGATAAACAATACTGTTTGTGTATTATGTGTATTTTGTAACTGCATACAAGTCCAATCATTTGGTGCTGTAGAACTAGTAGAAGGCGTTCATAGAATCCTAGACAGTTCATGTGAAAGGACACACAAAATCTGGCAGAATTACCTACTGGGTATTTTGCGCAAATTTGGCCTTTTTGCCCTAATAATGGGATTGTGAGTGTGCCTTCAGTTATTTTTGACTGGCACCCTGCTTAGATGATTTAGCAAAGTATATAGCATGTATCTCCAGCCTAATTGTTTTTATCTGCTGGAATAAGAGTCTTGGGTGACCTCTCTTACAGGAAATGCACCACTAAGCACACACATCAGGTCCTGTCTTCCAGGCTTCCCCCAACATTCTGCAGAGTAGCTTGACTTGTCAACGCGTTTCTCCCACAAATGAACATAACGCATCACAGCTTTGTGTCTCTTGTCTGAAAATAGAGCATGAAATCAAACAACAAATCTGACTCATGCATAGCAGAAAACTAGGTATTTAAACACAGTAGTGCTCTAAACAGAAACTTTATTTGAAAAATTGCCTCAGTTCATTCCAAACATATCAGCAAGGGGTCCTGTGGTAGTAGATAAGGAAAATCTCCCTCATCCTTTATGATGTGTGTTATCGGACAACAGCCATCATTTTAAGCACATATGCAATTAGATTTTATTTCTACTAACCTAGACTGGATGCCACTGCCACTCATGCATCATATGCGTTGTCCACAGGGGTGGACTGGGGCAAAAGATGAGCCCGGAACCAGGCCATGAGCTGCTGAGCCCTGAACCCAGGGTGCTTCACACATTTATCAACCGAGGCTATAGCCCTGCAGAAGCAGACCATGATCAGGGGGGTGGCTACTCTGTGACTGCATAGAGATGGTACTGGAGTTTTAGTGTTGTCAGGGAAGTTAATATGGTGAGATTATGGCCACCACAGCCATGATGCTGACACCATAGCATTGCAGTGGGAAAATGGTGTGGGCATAGAAAGGGGCCGGGTATGAAGGGAAGGTTTTGGAGGAAGATGTGGGCGTTAAGTGGGGTGTTGTAAGACTATTGAACGGTGCAGCCCACTGGGAATTCTCTGCATGCTCCCTTTGGACAGTCTGCCGTTGGGCATCCACAATGGGGTCGATTTTCATTCCTTTGTTTTGGAGAGAAAACTGCCATAGACTTTCATTGTCTACTGGGTGTAAATTTTCACCCAGCTCTGAATCAGTCCCAAGGTAGACAATGGGTCACGGAACAGGACCTGAGAAAGTTAGTTGGGTGGGGGCAATTCAGCTAAAGTTTTTTTTTTTGGGGGGGGTGCTCTTCTGAATCCTTGTCCCATGTGCAGTAAAGTCTAGCTACGCCTCTGTTTAAGGGCTGTGGTAAAGTGTATGGGAAAGTGCTGGATGGTGTCTATTTCTCCCTTGCTTTTCTCAATCAGGCACGATTCATGCCGGGTTTACAGGACCCCAGACCACATTCCCAGTCCTCTATGGCTTTTTCCCCTACTCCCAGTTCTTACACAGGTGATGAGGCCAATTTGCAAGGAAGCCTAATAAAAGGAGCCGATGAGGTTTCCAGTTTGCTGTTGGACAGCCTGGGATGAGGAGCCCGGGCCTTACTGCTCACCATACTGACAGTACTGAATTGCAGCCGAAGGACTTTTTGTGTTATCCGATCTTGGAACCTGTGGTTTAACAGCCTGGACTTGTTATAACAAGGACTTGCAGTACGCTGTATTATCCTACCCTGGACATTGCTAGAGCTGGTGAGGTAACCGCTTGCTGTACTGCATTGTATGCTGCGTCATTCTCTAAAGTTAAGAGATTTTGGCTGTTGGAATTTATTTTCAATAAATTGCTTATGATTTGACCAAGAACTGTCTACAGAGTCATTGCCGTTGGTCCCAGATCCTGACAGGGCATATAAATGTTTACAAAAGTTTAAATGTTTCTACATGTTTTATAAAAAAACAAATCTTAAAGCATATCAGCCAAATAATGTGTCATGAAAATCTTAGCGGAGAAGTAAAAGTATATGATGTTACCTTAGTCAATGTAAGGAAAAGAAAACCATATATTTTTAGGCTATTTCTGTGAGCAGAGCTATTAGGACTTGTCGCTGGTTGTTTCACAACTTGAGCTTTCTGAGCTGTATATTTTTTAAATCTAAGTGCATTAGAGTGACATTAGGAATACTTAAATTGCATGTAAAGCTTCTGTGTAGCAGTTAAGTATTTGGATCCATTTCAAGTTCCATTTCGTGCTCTCCTGGAAGGCTTTTAAATTGCACATTAGTATTGTGACCCTAAGGTCTTCAGCGCTCTGGTTATTGCTCTACAACGGTGCTGACACAGTAACAACTTTGTATTTGCGACTTCTAATCTACCTGTGCATGTCACAATTGCTATTTAATATTGCCCATGGTGCTTTGTTAGGGGTATTATTACTCATGATGGTATCTGAGAAGGAAGATATTCTAACGTGTGTCCTATTTAAGTCCCTAGCCATGCCTCCTGGGTATAGGCAAACCCAGATTTTTAAGAACTGTGAGTGTGACTGCGCCGTGCAAAATTCAATAGTCATACCATGGTTAAGAAAAAATCATTATCTACTTTATTAATCATAAGAAGTAAAAATAAAGAGGGGATACACATTGGTCTCAACACCCTCTTATGTAAAGTATCTTATTCAAAGTTAAAAACAAAGGTTGTACAAAATTTCATAAGACATTGACAAAAATTCAACAATTGATTAATCAATTATCTACAGCATATATACAAGATAATTTAATGTTCACATGATTAATACTAGCCGTTGTACACATGATTAGATATTGTCAAGAATAAGGTGAAGGTGAACTAGTTTCGCCCCTCGGGCTTCCTCCGCACCAATCTGCACTTTTGTAATTGTCATGGAAGATTTGCCAATTCACATTGAAATATAACAGATGCCTGGATAACAGCCTAGATAATGCTATGAAACATAAAAACATAAAAGGAAGAAAGAAGCACGCCCATTTAGTATAAAGCACCAACCACACACACTACAACTGGTCATTATGTGAATGAAAAGGTACCTGGAAGTTAGATGTTCATCATATGACCTAATATATATGTTCTGCACATGTTTGTGGGATGAATTGTAGCACTGAGATATTTTTGTCCATCTACAATAGTTAACAGTATATGCCGGATGTCATAAGCAATAATGTTATATGAAAAAAAAAAAAAAAATTTGCCTTGTGCAAAACCAGGGGGTGAGATGTCCCCCCTGGCCTTTCAGCCTGTTCGAGGGCTGAGGGGCGGCTGTAGTGACTCCGTCCGAGTCAATGCTTCCACCTAATTGCACGTGTGGCCCGGACATGACATGCAGTGAGGCGCGCCTTTATGGCAAAGGCCGTCTCACTTACTCAGGAAGTGCTGTCTACTTCCGGGGCAGCCAGGGCGCATATAATGTGCCACCTCTCTCCTCGGCAGTGCCGCACCACCCGCGGGCTAGGTGAGAGGACGCGGGCCGGCGGTGGGGAGGGGGAGGAACCCCTGCAAAAACGGCCCCTGAGCCGATCGCAACCCCCGCCCCCCGCCCGCAGTCAGCGGCCCGGTGCATCAACTTGATGACACCCGGCAGATCCGATGCAAGCGCGGCGGCGGTGGGCTGGGGTCCCCCCTCCCACCCCCCACCTAAAGCACACGCAATAGGTGCGTGCACCGGCTGGGGACCTGCCCCCACCCACGTCAGCCCCCACCTACCCCCCTCCACCTCCCGGCACGCCTGCTTCCGATAGTTGGGCCCCTCCCCCAACTGCTGACCAAACTCAACGATACCACTTTCAACAGTAAACAATTGCAGGTCGTGCACCAACAGCACATTACCTAAATCACCTAAATAGGTAAAACATAAATGAAGGTAAATAAAGGAATAATAATTTTACTGAATGTCAGCGTTGGGGGGACGGCCTCATATCAGGAGAATTGAAGGAAAGTCCCATGTGCTTTTGTACCAGTTTGGAAAATGATTATAGATTATAGTGGGCCATCAACTTAATTTTGATTTTAAATGCACTCATTTTAGGTATCTTATGTAACCCTATACGTGGACAGATCTGGTATTAATTAAGTTTAAGGAAAACATCTTAATTAGATCCTGAAAATTTTTTTTGACATAATCTTACCACATTATGTGATCACAGTTACTAGTTCAACAATACAAAAGTATTCTACATCTCACTGAAATTAATTTCGACATGAAAGCTAGTCTTGAGGTGAGTTATTATTACAACAAGTGCATAAAGGGTTGTGCTATCCAGCAAGATAAAAGAAGAAAGAAGAAAAAAAATAAAAAAAAAGGAAACCCTCATATATTTCTTAGCCTAGGAAGGAGGCAAAACTAATTGTCTCATTAAGGCACGGATATTCATGGGCTTTAGTTCTGCTTATCCATCAAGTTTCCCTCTGCAAAGTCATCTTTTCAATATTACCACCCCTTGGATGTATGTGGATGCGATCTAAACCCTGCACTAAGTCCTCTTGTTTCCTGATTGTGAAATTGGGCAAAGTGGCGGCCTATAGGAGTTTTAGAGTTCTAGAGTTTTAGAGACTCTCTTTTTGAGAGGTCTATTTGTCTTGCCCATGTAAAAACACCCGCAAGGGCATGTTAATACATAAATAACGTGGGGAGTTTTGCAATTGATAAAATGTTGAGCTACTATCTGTTCTTGACCTGGTATTTGTATTGTTTTACCTGACTTCATGAATTGGCAACAGCTGCATCTTTTTTGACATTGATAGGTGCCTGTGGTTTTACAGCACTTGGTACGTTCTCTGGCAACATAATGGCTGTTAACAAATTTGTCACAGAGATTTCTGGCACGTCTAAAGATAAATTGTGGTCGTGTGGGAATGATCTCCCTTAGATTATAACCATTGGTTAGAATATGCCAGTGCTGTTTAAATATATCCTTTAATATATGTTGGTGTGCTGAATAGGTAAGTGTAATTGCTTTATTTTTGTAGGCCATTGTCAGTGTGCGTCTGTTGTAGCCCCTTTTAGACAGTCTGTCCCTGATTCCGTCAGCCGCCACTTTAAATTACTCCCCATACGGTATGCTATGAAGCAAGTGTTGGGGATGAAAGCTCAATGCCCACAGGATTGTGTTCGCAGCTGATGATTTCCAGAAAAAGTTAGAGTGGAGATGTCGCTGCGGGTCAATATAGATGGTCAAGTCTAAAAAATTAATTGGCTTCACACTGACTTCATAGGTAAATTTCAGATTGAGATCGTTCTGATTGAGGATCCTAATAAAGTCCTCCAGGAGTGTTCTAGGACCAGTCCATAAAATAAATATGTCGTCGATGTACCTGTGCCAAGTGAGCACGTGGCACAGGTACATCTCGAGATTATCCTCACCCCACAATCTCCTCTCCCAACGGCCAAGGTACAGGTTAGCATATGATGGGGCACACGTGGTCCCCATCGCTGTCCACTGTACCTGATGGTAGAGTTGGCCGTTGAAAAGAAAGAGATTGTGGGTGAGGATGAACTTCAATAATCTCATAATAAAGAGATTCAAATTGCATTGACTTAAGTCCAATTTGTTCAAAAAGAATTGAACAGCTGATAGTCCCTGGACATGGGGAATGCTGGAGTATAGGGCCTCCACGTCCAGGCCCACTAGTAAGGTCCCCGGGGGCACAGTCAGCTCATCGAGGATGCGGCGAAGGTGACCGGTATCCTTCAGGAACAATGGTAATTGGTGCACTAAGGGTTGAAGGTGGTGGTCGACGAAGCGACTGGCCCGATCGGTAAGGGACCCCATGCCCGACACTATGGGCCTGCCTGGAGGGGCAGACACCAATTTATGCACCTTGGGTATAGCATAAAAGGTGGCAATGGTCGGCATGCGGCCCCAAGATAGGCATAGGGGTTATCATTGGTGAGGTCCCCATAGCTTCCTCACTCAATTGCATTAGGTCCTTTTCTAGTTGAATTTCTGTTGATTTGGAAATGTCTTCCTGTCCCAATTTTTAATTTTTGTTGGAAAAAATTTGTTTGCACAGGACCTTCCTGGCAAACAGATGAAGATCTTTAATCACCTCGAAGGTGTTTGTTTGTTGCGTGGGACAGAAATTCAATCCCAACTATAGGACTTGTTCCTGATAAGGTGTAAGTTTCGTATTTGATAAATTAATAATGTTCATCTGGTCATTCTGATTCCCAATACCTGTATTATCAGGGTATAGTTGGTTATTGTGGATCTTATGGCATAGATCTTTCATAGATTGTCTTTTTTATTTATTTGTTTAGTCTGGTGTCTTCTCCGGTGGTTGCGGCATTGTCTAAATAATCCTGTTTGTTTACAGGTCTGCCCTCATCATATAATTCGTGTCCCTGGTTATTCCCCTGAAATCTCTTAACCTTGGATCTGGTCATTACCTCCCCTTGGTTAAATAGATACTCACGTCTGGGGGGGCCCTTTTCTTGTTTAGGTCCACTTACCCAAGATTGTTTTTGGGAATCTCTGTATCTTCTATTTGATCTTAATCTAGAGGAAGAGGAGTCAGAAGGAGAGTATTGTCGGGGAAGAAATTCTCTCCGATTGGGTCTATTTTCAGTACTTGGCCAAATATAGGCCTTAGCCTGTTTATAAGCTATAGAATCTCTTTGGAGTTTATGTTCCTTCATTTCTATGATATCTTTATTGATTTTTTCCATCGCTGCTTTAATGCTAGTATCTCTTTTAGTGAAGTACTCATCTCGTTTATAGGTCTCTAATTCTTCCACCACTTTTTTCATTTGATCATCTATCACTTTCAGGTGTTGGTTATGTTGGTCTATTAGTAAGCCCATCAAAATTATAGAGCAGTCCTGCAGGGCTCCTTCCCATTTTCTCTTAAACTCCTCAGAGATCAAACCTATTTGTGGAAAAACTCTCAGTCTCATACCTCTGGGTACTATTTTTTTGTCACTATACTCCTTCAGGTATTGCGCATCCCACCACAACTTAGATTTTTTCAAGAGAGATGAGTGAAGTGCATTAAAAGTGACATTAATAGATTCATATTGCTCTATTTGTGTTTTATTTTTTATGCAACATAGGGTAAGATCTGAGATCATATTATTCCACTTATCCTGGCAGAGGTCGTCATGATTAGCTATAATATCACTCTAAAGAAAGAGAACATAAATAGAGGAGGGAAAAAAAAACTACAGAAGACTACTTAAACCAAAAAAAAAAAAACACAAACAAGCATTAACCTAGGTTAAGGAATAAATATGCTGTGGCCTTACTATTCCCGGTGGGGGGTCATTTAAGCCCCCCATTAAATTCCTCCTCAATCATGCCCATAAACATCAGCTGACTCTATAAACTCCAGATTATCATCCTAACAAGGTGCTTGTCCCTGCAAGTTGCAGATCATGAGGGTCTTGCTAATTATTTGGTGAAGCAAGACTGACATTGGCTGTGTCTTTGGATGTGAATTGCAAATGAGGTTCATCATTTGTCCTGTGTGCTATGCAGAATAAAATGCCAAGCTTTTCTGCATATAAGCCCATATGGTTCTGTTGTTTCCAAATTGGGAAAATATCCTTACCTCATTGGCAAAATAATGTACCTGTCACGGACCGGGTGGAGCGGACTCGGGTGTGGATCCACTTTAACTGTGGAACAGATGGTAGGTACCGCGTCAGGGGAGCGGAGTCTAAGAGGCCACCGGTATTCACCAGAGCCACCGCAAGGCAGGTTGGTCTTGTGCGGCGAGTGACCCCCAGGTCGCTACCCCCAAACAGCGGCCCAGTCCCACGGCTAGCTGAGGCTCAGCGGGGTACACAAGAGGCAGGCGTAGTACACACAGGCAGAGGTCAGGGCAGGCAGCAGAGGTTCGTAGTAAAGGTGAGTAGCCAAGGTCAGGGCAGGCGGCAAAGGTTCGGCGTCGGGGACAGGCAGAGGTTGGTACACGAGTGAGCAATCCAAAAGTAACTGATTTACAACTAGCATGGAAAGACCAAGATCCGGCACTGAAGGAAAGGAAGTGCCTCTTTAAATAGGGGAAGTGGATGCAGAATTGGATGACCAGGCACCAATCAGTGCTGTACAGGCCCTTTAACTCAGGAATCCAGTGCGCGTGCCCTCTAGTGGACGGGGACATGCGTGCACCTGACCATGCAAGGAGGAAGCATGGGGGGAAGGGAGATGGCTGGGAGCAGCCATGGAAGTGAGGGAAATGCTGTGAGATGGACGACGGCTGGATGCAGCCACGGAGGTAAGTGAAGTGCTGCGAGATGGGCGTGCAGCGCTCGCCCTAACAGTACCTTACCTGTGAAAATTCACCAGTAAAGGTGTTTTTTGGAATTAATTAGAATTAAACATTTTTTATTATTTTTGTATTAAATGGACTGTACACCTGAATGCAATAATAAGGCAGCAAGTAGCTCACCCAATGCCTGTCCTATGTGCCTTGCCTCCATTTCCAAGTTTGTCATCCTTTTAATTTTATTTGTCCAGGACCACTCAAAAAAAGTGATCTAACAGAAACTGACGTCCCTTGGTGCTTTTAGTGTTAACAAGTATGGCAAGCCACAGTGACCCTACGGCTGTTTTTGACCACAGCAGAGCATGTACATGACTCATAAGGCCGTGCCACAGCATGCACTTCCCAGCACAGCAACGACCCAGAAATTGAAGCAAAGGAAGCGGCATACCTAAGGCATTTACATATATTTGGAGATTTTGAGAAGCTTTGAAATTGATGATTTGATTCTGTTCCCAAAGGGGATAAGGGGGGAGAATGTTAGTGTGTGCCTGGACAGGGACCCTTACATTTACAATGCTTACCAGGATGCAGGTTGCAATTCACAGCCAAATGCACCCCCAAGTTAGACTTGCTTCACCAAATGAATAGCATGACCCTCCCTTTGATTTAGTCAGCATTGTTCCTTGAACTTGAAGTATACTAACTGAATATTATATTAATGCAATCTGAAATCAAAATTGTGAGATTAAAATATGGGTAAGGTGTGACTTACCTTTAGCCTCTCTAGGTATATTAATTATAAGCATAAAACAGTTCAATGTAGTTTTGCCCATAGTTCTCTATGGCATCTAGACCTACAGCGCCAGTTTATAGACTGGCACTGCTTCAACCAGAACGCCTGGCACTGCAATCTATACAGCACTAGTGATAAATAAGACGCCAGCTGGCGGCCCATCAGTGCAGACTGTTTTTGGTTTCTTAAATCGCACACCAAATGTCGTTGAGAAAAAAAATTGCCTCTTTATCCCCTGATGGAGTGCTTTTGCGACTGCAATGACCATAGAGATACATTGTACCTTGTATTGCTTTTGCTACAGCAAAGCTGTTTATTCAGTGTTTGTGTGCATGAAAAATGACAGGCACGCTTCTGAGGCATCTCCCACAATGTGGCGTGAATTGCTGCTGGCACAGCACCCCTTAATTCTCATGTGTAAGCAGGACTATCAGGTGTGTGGCAAGATGGCTGCCCCTATGTAATTCTAGAGTGATTTATCTTTATGCCATTCAACAACATCTTCATGGGGTTAAGCCCTCTCAAACTGCTTATGCCAATGATCATAAGAACGGAAGCAATTTACTAAACTTTCTTTTTTTGACTGGAGGTCCGCTTTAAGTCTTGACGTATTAAAGGGACAATTTTAATTTAAACAAAAAACATTTGAACAATAAATCAGTAATCATACAATGAAGAATGCCAAACAGAGGTCCTTAAACAAACATACTGTTGTAAAATCTTTGTAAAGGAATAAATGCACAGGGGAAGAATCATAGAGGAAGTGGTGTTAAATAAACCCACGCTCCTCAGGATCTTGGGAGGTGTTTCCATAGAGCAGGAGGGTGGAAGAAGATATTAGAAGATATAATAAAGAATGTAAAAACAAAGCATTAGGTGTGAGATAGATGCTGAGAGAGTAAAACAAGGAGTGTAACAGATTGATGAATAATGCAAACTGAAATGGATTTTATGGTGACTTTTACAATGAGGTTGTGCTTAATGGGACACTCAACTGCATATATATTCTTGCATAAATCTTGAAGGTCTGTTGATGTTCTTTCATCAGCACTTTAGTTGAGCTGGCACAACCCTGCTGCTTGGCACAACTGGTCTGTCATATTTTTTTTTATAGCTTTTTGTCTTAAGCAGTCCCCTATAGAGGTCTAAAATAGAACACTATATAGTCTCATTTTGTCTCAAGCACATTCACATTCTAAAATAGAACACTCTTTACTCTCCTTGTGTCTCTAAATCATCCACATTCTCAGTGGGACACCACCCCTGTCATCAGTCACAGTGATGCCAGAATGCTCACATTGAGTGCAATGGAATGGGGACAAATGTGAGTAAAGGGAGCTTTTTATTGTAACTTGGACAATCACTTTAAATGAATGGAATTAAAGTTAAGTTTGTGCAGGTCCCCACTTTAGATCCTTATGAAACCAATGACTTTGTGTCTTCAGTGAACTAACTAGATGTTCATCTTTGCTACAAGGATGGTCTTTGTCTTTAAAGATTATTCCTGTAGTGTATAAGCAGTGTTGTGTACGGATGTACTTTTTTTATATATACCAAGGTCACAGGGGGTTACATAGGGAGTTTTATGACCAACTGCCTCAGTTGTTGTAAATTAAATAGAACCAACTTGGCTGCATTACGTAACTGGTTGTATCCAGTGTGAGCATCTAAAAACTCTATTGTGATAGTGAATTGTCTATTTTGTGATCTCTTGCAAATACTTAAAAAAATCACCTATAATCAGATTGCATTGTCTATAGGGCACAGCCATTTGTGGTGTTGGCTGTGTTGTGTTTCTGGATTCTACCAGAGCTAGTTTCATTGCCTTTTTTTACTTGCTAATTCTGAGAGACTGATACTCAGTTCCTGGAAAAGCACAATTGGCTCAGTGTAAACCTCCTAATACACAGTTTATGTTTCTGCTTATTTTTTTCATAGGAGGCCCAGAATACTTGCATAATAGAAGTCCAGACCTAAAAGTCCAGCCCGGCTATTTTTCTGTTAGAGGCACAGACTGTGATCCAAAAATTTCCTGTTGACAAATTCAATTTAAGAAGGACCGGGGGAAAAAAAGAGACCAGCTGATTTTCTCTCAGCCACATCATAACTCAGTTAAGCATTACTGTGTGGTTTACTCAGCATTGCATTAAATTATTAAATTGGGAAGACATGTTTTTTTTTGCTTTGCTTTGTACACACTCATGTTTTGTTGCTAAGCCTAATGCATTTCATTGTATTCTTAGTAAAGGTATCAATTCTCACATGCATCTTTAGCCTTGGAAATTGCTCCTATTTGTTCTTAATTTCGACTGTAAAGATTTACAGTACATTTGCTCCAACCATTACGCATACATTAATTGTAGAGAGGCAGTTCCTAACATTAACCCTTTAAGTGCCAAGCACGTAACACCTACATGCTCGCATGTCCAGACATTAAGTGCCAAGCAAGTAGGTGTTACCTGCTTCAATTTCCCCCCCCCCTACTAGTTAAAAAAAAAAATAAAAAAAATACTCACCTGACCCCTCTATTGATCCGGCCAGGTCTCCTCTTTAATTTGGTGCCACCCGATCCCCTGTGGGGGCTTGGATGGCTCCAGGAGAGCCCCCGGAATAGCGACACCCCCGCTTCGGCAGCGGCCGCTGCTAACTGTAAAAAAAAAAAAAATTAAAAATGACATTTACTCACCTGTGGCCGCGCTGTCTCCCAATGGGTCTCCTCTTCACTGGGGGGGGGGGGGCTTCGATCACCCCCCCAGGCTCTTCCGTGGTGAGGAGAGGGTGAGAATTTGCCCCCCCACTTCCTGGATCTCGACTGCTAGTCCTGCCCCCCCACCATCATTGTGATGTCACCAGCAGCCGGCTTCTTAATACCCGCACCCGAGACTCAGAATCAGTCTTGCCGGGTGCTTGGAGGAGAGAGGTGGGGAGGGGGAGAGGGGGCTCCCTCCTCCAAGCACCCGCAGCTGTCATCACAGATCGCCGGGGGATAGAGGAGAATCAGAGGGGAGTAAAGTAAAAAAAAAAAAGTAAATGTCATTTTTTTTATTGTGTCTGTGCGTTTTTATTTATTCTGTTAACCCCTTGTGAACTGGTAAGGGGTCCATGAGACCCCTATACCAGTTCACAAGGCTGGGGGTTGGCAAGTCACCTGCGGCTAGCGGGTGACTTGCCATTAACCCCCGGCACCCCTATTACCTGCCTCCCCAAAGCCCAGGGGGGGCAGAATAGCCCGGGCCCACACAGGGTATGTGGGCTTGTAGGCTGCAGGGTGGGGGGCCACAAAAGCTGGCCCTGACACCCTGTTCCTACAAGCCCCCATAGCTGGTCCCGGGCTGGTGCTGGGTAAGGGGGACCCCATGTCATTTTTTGGGAGGTTTGTAAGGGTTTTTAACCCTTAAAATTCCCCAAAAAATGGGGTTTCCCCCCTTGGGAGATTTTTTTTTAAATTAACCCCTTATGTTCTCTGTGTTTTTTTTTTACACTTAACCACTTGTGAACTGGTAAGGGGTCCATGAGATCCCTATACCAGTTCACAAGGCTGTGGGCTAGCAAGTCACCTGCAGCTAGCGGGTGACTTGCCATTAACCCCCGGCACCCCCAATTACCTGCCTCCCCAAAGCCCGGGGGGGGGCAGAAGAGCCCGGGCCATGGCTATGTGGGCTTGTAGCCTGTAGGGTGGGGGGGCCACCAAAGCTGGCCCCTGCACCCTGTTCTACAAGCCCCCATAGCTGGTCCAGTGCTGGTTATGATGGGTAAGGGGGACCCCATATCATTTTTTGGGGAGTTTTAAGGGTTTTTAACCCTTAAAATTCCCCAAAAAATGGGTCCCCCCAAGGAGGGGGACCCTATGTGATTTTTTTAAAAAATTAACCCCTTATGTTTATAGTGTGGATAGTAGGGCAGGAACGGGGGGCTACCGATACATATGTGGTACCGTTGTAATCAGGAGAAATGGGGCTTTCACTTGCAATATGGTTTTCTCTAATAAAGTAAATGTTTTATTTAAAATAAAGGAGACAATTAACTAAAAAATATTTATTTATTTTTTTACACAAAAATATTTAAAAAAAACTGTAGAAAAATTACAAACAAGACATTTCAGGTTAAAGCCTAAACTCTGCTGCAAAATATATATCTATAATTTTCCTGTAAATTCTGGCAAAAATCATGGTTAAACATAGCGCAGAATGGGGAAAAATCACCTGTGAACAGAGGGTGACAAGACTTCAAGTAGGTTGGCAATTAAAAGGGTTAATAGTACCTAGGCATGTTGGGTATTGTTCTGCTCGGGGGACCTTGCTCTTTCAGATTTAGCTTGTTTTTTCTTGTTTGCATATTGATATGTTAGGAAAACGTGTTATTTATTCAGATTTTTTATAAATTTTTTTAGGGAAACCCTGTGCAACCTAAGAATTCTTTGAGGGATTACTTTCAGAAAGGTGAGCCCACTACAACAAGCTGGGTACTTTAGAAAGCTTAACACGTGTACTTTCAAGGAATATATAGTTTATCGGGGATATTCCAAATGTAAAGGGTTGTTTTGGTCGAAAAATTGCAAGGTGCGCACTTTGTCTGCAGAGCTGAAATTTTCAAGTAAAATTACCGTTATGTGCACGCTTTACTTTGTGGTGTTTGCCAACTCTTCCCTTGACAGTAGCTATGCATGTTGCGTCTGTTCTGCGCATGTTGCTTTTTGAGATTTTACTTGTTTTTTCTTGTTTGCATATAATTTTTTTAGGAAAATGTGGCTTGATTCTTCCTTTTATTCTTTTTTTAGGGAATAAAGAATACATTGAGGGATTACTTCCAGAAAACTAAGCCCACATAAACAAGCTTGTTACGCCTAGAAAGCTTGAGGCGTGTACTTCCAGAGAATATATAGTTTGTGGGGGGTATTTCAAATGTAAAGGGTTGTTTTTCTGGAAAAACTGCAAGGTGCGCATAGCGCATATCACAGTTGTGTTTTATCTGAAAATCTTCTAAAGCTCTGTTTCAGTTTGGGGGTGTCTTCTGGGCAGGAAAGGGTGTTTACCAATACATATGTGGTACCGCTGTAACTGGAGAAATTGGGGTTTTACATGCAATAAGATTTTATTGACAAACTTACATTTTTTTTATTACAAAAAAACACTACAAATTGCAAAAAATAGATTTTTTTTTTGCACATATTTCACCAAAAATATTGAGAATACACTAAAAAAGGCCAAATAAGACATTTTATGTTGAAGCCCAGACTCTGCTGAAAAAAACAATATATAATTTTCCTGGGAAATCTCTGGAAATCCTTTAAAAAAATCACAGTTGAACATGTGTAGCGCAAAACAGTGAAACATGGTCTGGCAACAGAGGGTGACAAAAGCTGCAGGTAGGCTGGCACTTAAAGGGTTAAAGCACTCCCACCTTTAACCCAGCAGACCTAGCTGTCAACATTATAGACAAAAGCCTCAAATATATGTATATATATATATATATATATATATATATATATATTCCAATATAAGAGATAAAGTAAATCAAGGAAGTAAATAATTTACTTTATGAGAAAAGCATGAGAATTTCAATGTTGTTAAATCAGCAGCTAGAAAGGCAATGAAAGTCAGTGGCACTAAAAAGTTCACTACTTTTCTTAGGAGTAAGAAGTACAATTGACTTGCATTGTCTTCGTAGCTCTCAAGCTTTTTTCTCATAAAGTGAAAATTTTACAACCATGAGAATTATTTTCAAATGTTACTGTACCAAGGCCAAAATGTACACTGACAACACCAAGTACAGTCTGAGAGCATTCAAAAGAATTCCTGGAATTGCAGTACAAAACGAAGGCATTGGGTTACATGAAGGACGGGCAGTGCCAAAATGAAGAAGTGACCTGCATGCCCACAATATGATGTGTTGGAGGATTCGGGTCAGATTGGCATGTGACCCGGAGAGTGGGGGTGCAGAGCTGCATGGTGCTTGGGTTACCGCAAAAAAAGGGAAAGCTGGAACCATTTGGAGTACTTGGCCTATGGGGAAGTAAGTTGGTCCTCACAATACGCTAAAGTTGGATTGTTGGTTATGATCATCGGGTGTTAGTACCCACTGTTCGACCCGAAATGTGGCTCTGCGGGAGAGCGGATTGAGCATCGAGTTATCCGCTGGGTTCAAAGCAGGAAAGTGAGTGATGGAGTTGGATTGCTTGGTTTGATTTTCAGGCGTTATTTGTCTGACCCGTAGCGGGGCGGGGCCCAGGAGGAGTGGATCGAGTGTTGGGATAATGGTGGGGAAGGCCAGAGTGGGGGATGCCCTATGGCCTATGCCCTATGATGAAGAAGCGGCATGCCAACAATATCATGGATTCAGAGTGTTGCTTAGTGTTGCCAGATAGTAGTATCATAGGGGGTCCTGAAGAGTGCTGATGTCACAAAAGTGCCCAGGTCTCGGTTACCTAAAGTATAGGAAGGCAGAATGGGGGCAAGGCTAGAATGAATTGGCTTATGGGCCTACTGTGAAGTGGGACGAGAGACCTTAAAGTGGACCAAAACCCAGAATTTTAAATATCCTGAGTTTTGGTCCCTGCCCCCGGGGCACCCTGATAAGCTCCGCTGTGTGAAACCCCCCAGTTCACCCTAAATAACTCCCCTATCCTTGGCCCTATGGTCCATGCACGGCCTCTCATCAAACTCGCTCGCATCTGCTCTAGTCCAGTCATGACAAGTCCCAATGCAAGCTCTGTACAAAAAATGTGTGTAATATTAATTATAAGCATAAAACACTGCAATCCAATTCTGGCCATTGTGCTCTATGGGATCTTGACCTACAGCGCCACTTTCAACTGGCACTGCTTAAACCAGAGTGCCCAGCACTGCAACCTTTTGGGCGCTAGCTGGTGGCCACATCGGCGCTGATGTTTTTTTTATTCTTAAATGGCGCGCTGAGTGCTACTGAAATTAGACTCCCCATGTACCCTAACAAACTAATGCAGTTTTCATGATCAAAACTATATATTTGAGCAAGTAATAAATTAAAATAATAAATAATGATAATACACAATATTCAGTTATACTATATTAGTAGTGTAATATGTAGTAGTAGTAATAATAATATTAAAATATATGCCTGTTGGCTGAACTGCACTAGGAGGGGCTGTTACAGCGCAGTAAAACTTACACTGGCGGTCATGCTAAATATTTGCCACTGTGATTTCCGGTGTGCATTATGGTGTGCATTGCAACTTGCATCCCGGTGAGCTGTTTAGCGTTCAGACACAAAAAAGTGAAAAAAACCTTTTTCCCCAGTTAATACCTGTACCTGTGATGAGGCATTTTACAGGTTTGGTACATCATTTTTCTATGAAGGAAGGAGATTTATTTTTGCATTTGGACACAACAGAACCCTATGAGCTACGCTGAAAAATTCTTTAGTATAGCCCATAAGGTGCTGTTATTTCCAAACTTAAAAAAAAAAAAAAAAACCTTATTAGATATATGATTTGCCTTTGCTGTGAAAATGCCCCATCACAGGTACTGGTGATTTTTTGGGTAGAAAGTAGGACAAACAATTTTTTTTTGTACTTTTTTTATGTTAACGCTGAAAAACTGGTTACAACCCACACCACAATGCACACCAGAAGTCACACTGGCTTCACCAAATAATTAGCAGTACCCTCACTATCCTCACATTGAGACACTATAATTATATATTTTAATAGAGTTGATATTTCAACAGGGCTTATCAGTCTCCCTCCTATCAGTTCATGCACTATTATTTTTATTATTTTACATTAACATAGCTCTGACGTGCTTTACGTTGCAGAACAGGGAACAGAGGCCTGTTTAAAATCAGCCTCCACTTTATAGAAGCTTACATTTTCTACATTTAAAGCTGTTGAAAATCCTGGGACACATGTGCCCACATTTACAGTACATGCATGGAATCATTCATATGAGTTGGTGTCTTTAAAAAATCTTGTAGTCTATTGTGCCTTTAGCACATAAACTCTAAAATCCGTTTCTTGCATACATACATTTTGGACTTTATGGAGTTTATGGGCTTGGAGAGTGAAAGCCATTCTTAGGAGATTTGGCTAGGCTTTGGTGAAGGGAAGTGAGGAAACCTAAAACCTACTACTAAAATAATTTATCTAAAAAAAAACAATTTTTAAACATAGAAGGTACTTACAAGGGCTGACCAAAGTATGGCTCTTTGGTTGTAGCTCTGTGGTAACTCTGTTTCATCTGTTTCATCTCCCCACAGCACTTTGTTGCATTTTTAATACACCCCCAGTAGCTATCAGTAGTATTAACTAATATTACATCATTGTTGTATTATGTTCTTGTTGTGCAGTCCTCTGAGGTCTGAGAAAATTGTGTGTGGCATTTAAGGGAGAAACCGCTAGTGGGCCAAAGGGAACTAAAGCCTCCCTAGGGGTCTTAAAGGAAAAGGGTCCCTTTTAAAACAAGAATTATTTACACAGCCTTACTTTCAATACATACAATTAATAAAATCACGTTGGGTCAATTTTGTGCCTATTCAATTCCATGATCTCACAACCCAACCTTTCCAATAATATCAATATAGAGGTCAATTCAAATAACAAAGACAGACAGTCTACCAAAAATATTTGCAGCAGTTATAAGCAAGTAGGAGAGAGAGCCATGCCCTTACCAATTAACAACATACATTCAAAATGGGAAATTGTTGTGAGTGACATTTTTAAGATCCAGAGAAACAAAATTGTGTGTTATTTGTCAAAATATTTTTTAGGCTAATTGAAATTCTTATTTGCCTTTTCAGAAAACTTGGAGAAAGGCATGTCAGTACAGAGCAACCTATTTCAGCTTAGAACTACAGGCATTTAGTAATTTATTACAAGCACTTAGCTGACTTGAAATAAATGTGATATTTGCTATTCCAAAAATAACAGTCACCAACCAGCAGGAGATGCATCGGCTTCATTCTGATTCAGCTTTAGAAGGCAGAGGATCTCTATTATATGTTGGCTGTCTTATGAAGATTTATAAAGGAGAGCCATGCATTCTGTGCCTACTCCTCAGTTATCAGCCATGGTACAAGAAAAGCATTACTTTCTTTTGGTGAAAACATCAGTTCGCGGATAGAAAGATAACAATAAAAAGAGGGTCCTCACAAATCATAAGAGCATACCAGTATACCAAAAAATCCCCCTATATGATCTGCTTTGCTAAAGCTTGCATAGGCCTAACTTACCTCCATATGATCTGCTTTACTGACACCAGACTACAAAAAGCTCCCCTATATGATCTGCTTTACTAAAACTAGTACATGCCAAACCCACTCCTATAGGATCTTCTTTACTGAATCCAGTATATCCTAAAAAGCACCCTTATAGACTCTGCTTTACTAAAGCTAGTATGAGCCAAACTATAGAATCTGCTCCACTAAATAAAGCATACAACAAAAGCACCCCAAAGGAATCTATAGGGTTTGCTTTACTAAAGCTGGTATAACTCCAAAGCACCCATATATAATCTGATTTACTAAAGTTAGAATAAGCCAAATGCACTTCTATAGCATCTGCTTTACTGAAACCAGTATTGCTGAAAAGTATCCCTATAGAAGGAATGAAGGCAAAAGCACTCTATAGAAACTGCTTTACTGAAGCCATTATACCCCAAAAGCAGCCCTTTAGGATCTGATTTACTGACGCCAGTAAACCAAAAAGTATTCCTATGGGATCTGCTTTACTGAAGCAAGTATACTGAATAGTACCCCTATAGGATCTGCGTTACAGAAGGCAGTATACAGAATAGTACTCCTATAGCATTTGCTTTACGAAAGGCAGTATACCGAATAGCACTGCTGTATGAAATGCGTCACTGACACCAGTACCTTAAAATAGCACCCCTATAAGATCTGCTTTATTGAAGTCAGTATACTGAATAAAACCCCTATATAATCTAATTTACTAAAGCCAGTATACCAAAAACCATCCCTACAGGATCTGATTTACTGAAGCCTGTATACTGAAAAGCACTCCTATACGATTTGTTTTCCTGAAGTCAGTATACTGAATAGCATACCTATAGAATCTTTTTTACTGAAGCTAATATACTGAATAGTACCCCTATAATGCATTTCTGCAGATTACATTACATTACCATTAGTCTTGATTTGTTGGTGATTATGGGTGGGTGACAAGAGAACCTTGCATGGTATGTGGCATCTTTAAATTTACAGCTGGGCGGTACGGTTGGTGTGAAAATTGGCATAAGGGAACCTTGGTGAGGTGGGAAATGTTAGACTATCAATGAGTGCGGATATTGTAAAATGTGATGTTCGATCAATTTAAATATATGACTAAGTAGAATGTTTGAATACAATGTGAAAACTTCTGCCAAATAATATTAAACTTTACAAAACAGCTAAAACTTCCGAACTCCCAAACAAATTGAAAAAGGGCAGCGTAGAGTTTACCAATATTTGGCTATACGTTGGTAACGTATCTCAATAAGTAAAAAAAGTGTCTATACGCTCAGCACGCTCAGAGAACATCATTTTGGTAAGGGCTATATATTGTCTGGGATATGCAAAGAGTTGATGAAGTTTACAGAGCTGATCAGCTGTGCCCAGGCAGATTTGCATATTTTAATGTACCAGAAAGAGACAGATACAGAGATACGAATATGACCATAGCATAGGGATATCCCCGGTCCTAGAGTCTAGGGTCAGGCAAAACAGGTTTTGGTAGTCAACAAATCTGAATTAAATTGAAGATTACCTATTGCCTCTATTTATAGCTCCCCAATATCCTCATCTTTAGAGACGATCACTCAGAATCCTAATCCGAATTTTTCCCCGTAGAGATGCAGACACGGAATTATTTTTCCCAGGACAGCCCTACAATCAATGTATCTCCTGCAGCAGATGTAACACCCTCTGCTGTGGCAGTAAGTTTGGTGGGTTAGGTGCCCCCCTTGTGTGGTTAGAGCCAGACACTATTCTCTTCTCCAAACGTAAAAAATTACGTGTACCAACCATTTTTATAGGCACCGCATTTAGCATTAGAGGAGGTACTGTGTCTCACATTGGAGTGCAGCTTATCAGTGCATTACTTGGCACCACCACACTGGGGCGTGAGGATTTGCTGCCAGTGCCAAAAGCTTTGGAGTGACTGAGATGGCTAGAAGGGGTGCTGCCCTGCCACCATTGTCTAATAACTGTTACATAGTTACATAAAAAGCCTTGGAGAGCCGCATCTGGCCCCAGGGCCTTGAGCTTGACACATGTGGTGTAGGGTGTATATTTGCTTTCAGCATGCTTTCACTTTAGGTTTCACAGAAAGTCTGCATTCTGAATTCTAGATCTTAACAAGAGGACAGGCATATTACTACTGGGGACTCGAGGTAAGGAAATAGTTATCAATGGGGCGGGAAATTATACATCACTGTGATTCACTGAGACTATTAGGCTGAGGTATGATCCCAGGGGATCATCAAACAATGTAAAAATGTGGTATGATTAATATTAGTTAATGCATTGCCAGCAAGACTTCAGTTCCATTAGGAGTTTTGGAGTCTAGTAATTATTTAGATTTGTCACGTTGTAAAACATTGCTTTCAAAACTTTCAGTTCAGTATAAACACAAAGGAACTTAAAACCCTGGAAATAAACTTTCATTGTCATAGTAGGTTCAGAGCTGTTATGCAACTGGTAAGCAGCCAGCTATTAATAAATGGATTTGTGGTCCTATACTCAAAAAGTCCAACATCCATATTCTCTATTTCAAGTAGGCCATTTTCTTATTTATTTCCTATTTTTTCAGAAAATCCTCACCAGATGTAGTAGTAGCAGAATAGTATCAGCAGCCAGTAGGCAGCAGCCACTATACTTTTGGGGATTTTGGGACATATATGGTCATTGTATGCTTGCACTCATGCCCAGAGTGGTAGGCTGCCCTTGCCTGGTGGAGTAGTTGGGGGTTAGCTGCCTTGCTTAAGAGCACTTCAGTCTATTCCAGGAAGGGAATTGAACCTGCCACTCTCTTGGCTGCCTCTTTACTTCTAGGCCATGTCTGCCCCTTAACTATACTGCTCTGTCCAGAAATCCCAGCACCCTGTATATTGCAGCCTCCCCTATCCCACAGGATGCTGCTGATTGGAGTGAACAAAATATGATCTTATGGAAATGTTATATGCCTGCAGCAAGACAGCAATAAAGCTGACCTACCATGTTTGTTTAAGAATGGATAACAGTGGTGCATTCAATCAGCAGTCTGATTGTTCTGTAAATATCAACAGGCTGTTCCATGTCTGTAATATGCCAACTGTTTTACCTGATAATGCACCGAATGACAGCATCAGAGCATTATATATGGCGGTTCCTATAATAGAGGACCCAGGGAAGGGCGATCACAATATTCCTAAGAGACTGGTGTACCTGTTAAAATAGATTTCACTTTTGTAAGTTTTTATTGGGCAGAATACTAGTCTAAATATATGTTTAAGGATACTTAATAAAAAATGAAATTGAAGGGGGCATGACAGATTTTACATTGTACCATTTGATATTTACATGGGAGACCTGTTTGTTCCTGGAGCTGGGATGTGCAGAACAGTAGCATTAACCACCTAACATCGTTCAAAACAAAAGAAAAACAACACTGCCCCACCACAATGTATCAATATATGGGTGTGATGTGCCGACCCGGTGTCCCTATATCAACATAAGTCAAATAGCAAATTACTGTGGCCCCAGCTATCACAAAACGGACAAAATTCCCAAGTCACCCCAAACAATCACATAATAATCAAATCAAATAATCTCCATGAATTTATTATAGTAAAACCATAACACACAACAGATAATTAAAATCAAATCCACAGCAGGGGCATCCCCAGCACAATAGTGCAACATCTGATCACATAATTCATATAGAAATTCAATAATATCAAATACCCAGTGATGATCTTTTCAAATAAATATCAATAAATATGTAGAAAAACTGTGCTATAATAAAGTGCAATGTGCTGATGCTTATGTGCAATCAAGAAAGGGAAAACAATAGACAAAAAGTAACTACATGGCTTGAATTCACCTATGTGAGTGTAGATGGTGTCCCTGCTGGTAGCCCTTCACCCACACGTTCCATGGAGAACAACCATCTTTTTCAAGGTGCCTAGTCTAAATATCTGCTTTAAGATACATACAAAACTGAACTTGAAGGGGGCATCGCTGTCAAAAACACAGATCATCGGTTAACTAATAGAATATATGATGCAGGCCAGGATGTTTCAAAGAGCTCTACTGTAAAATTGTCTAATATTGAAAAGCCATATGAACAGGCTAAGGAGAGAAGGGGTTGCATACATCCCAACTGAAATATAATTGTCGCCAACATTTTTTTTCTAATTGGTAATAAATAAATCCAGGGATGACAGATTTTGGAACATACCATTTGATTTTTACATGGGAGACCAGTTTGTTCCTGGAGTACCTAGTATTGCATCACGCGTAAGAGCTAAACAAATCATTGATTTGATTTCCAAAGCAATATTTCAGCACAGGTTGGCCCAGGGGGCAGTAATTAAATGTGACTACCCCCCCCCCAAAAAAGGAGAATTGTACTGTTAAAAACATTCACACCTGATTCTTCTTCCTTTCAATAAAAGAAAGAAACAAGCTTGATGGATTTCTATTGCTATCTCGAAATATTCATGTACATTTTTATTAATGAACCATTTTTTTCTTTTGCTACAGTAGAAAGCTTGTCTTGACTAGAGCTCCTAATGGTAGGTATGGGCACAAGCCATGGGGGGGGGGGGGGGGGCTCATGTCAGCCACTCGTGGTGCCTGGTAACCACTTGAGAAATGCAGAGAAGTTGCTGAGGATAGACAGGACAGAGAAGGACAGAGAATGCAAGCAAATGTGTACAAGCAAAATGAGAGTTTTAAGGCAATCAATGGTGGATCATAAGCAGGAAACAAATTTAAGTGGTGGATTCTAGTAGAAGATGTTGCTAAGGTTTCTCATTGTGCCCATAGATAAGATGTTGACAGTAAATTGGAATTATTACAATTTTTTAGCTGATTGAGGTCTAACCTTCAGTAAAATGTTAGTCATTGTATATGATATTATAAATGAGCTAAGGTGTTCTTAGCAGCAATGTGCCTTTTTAATCATTCTTTTGTGTGGGGCAGTCAGGCCTTATTACATGTTTTCTAATGCTGATAGTTGCTTACAAGATGAGGGCACATATAGATGAAGTCAGTCATCTTGCAATAAGCAGGCTGCTACTAGAGATGAGCGAACTTTTGAAAAATTCGTTTTGGCCGATTCGCCGAATTTTCAGGAAAAATTTGTTATTGTAAAATTTGTTAAAAACAGCTATTTCTGGGCTTCCAAGAGCCTCCATGGGGTTGCAGAACGTTTTGCTTGGCTGTAACATGCATAGGATGCATGCTGGGTTAGTGAAATAGTATTGTAAAGAAGTATGACATGCAGATCAGAGGCGTCGCTATTAGATTCGCTGTCGCAGAGCGGCACAATTACAGAGCCTTGAGGTGGCATCAGCATGATGAGCCCATATATTGCCTGAAAAACACACCCTGAATTTGGCAGCAGCATAGGGAGCCCATATATTGCCTGAAAGACACATCCTGGAGTTGGCAGCAGCATAGGGAGCCCATATATTGCCTGAAAAACACACCCAGGAGTTGGCAGCAGCATAGGGAGCCAATATATTGCCTGAAAGAGACACCCAGGAGTTGGCAGCAGCATTAGGAGCCCATATATTGACTGAAAACCACATTGGAGTTGTCAGCAGCATTAGTAGCCCATTTATTGCCTGAAAGACACACTCTGGACTAGGCAGCAGCATAGGGAGCCCATATATTGCCTGAAAAACACACCCTGGAGTTGGCAGCAGCATAAGGAGCCCATATATTGCCTGAAAACACACACAGGAGTTGGCAGCAGCATTAGGAGCCCATATATTGCATGAAAGACACACTCTGGACTTGGCAGCAGCATAGGGAGCCCATATATTGCCTGAAAGACACACATTGGAGTTGGCAGCAGCAGCATAGGGAGCCCATATATTGCCTGAAAAGCACGCCCTGGAGTTGGCAGCAGCATAGGGAACCCATATATTGCCTGAAAGACACACTCTGGACTTGGCAGCAGCATAGGGTGCCCATATATTGCCTGAAAGACACACATTGGAGCTGGCAGCAGCAGCATAGGGAGCCCATATATTGCTTGAAAGACACACTCTGGAGTTGGCAGCAGCATAAGGAACCCATATATTGCCTGAAAAACACACCCAGGAGTTGGCAGCAGCATAGGGAGCTCATATATTGCCTGAAAAACACACCCTGGAGTTGGCAGCAGCATAGGTAGCCCATATATTGCCTGAAATACACACCCAGGAGTTGGCAGCAGCATAGGGAGCCCATATATTGACTGAAAACCACATTGGAGTTGGCAGCAGCATAGGGAGCCCATATATTGCCTGAAAGAGACACTGGAGTTGGCAGCAGCATTAGGAGCCCATATATTTCCTGAAAAACACACCCTGGAGTTGGCAGCAGCATAAGGAGCCCATATATTGCCTGAAAGACACACCCTGGAGTCGGCAGCAGCATGAAGAGAACATATACAGATTTTGGGCACATATATCTTTTCCTAAGAATATTAATAAAAATTAAGATTAACGTAAAGCATTTCCTCAATAATTACTTGTGGTCTGATGCGGAGGAATGTCTGTAACTGGAGAGCAGCGCTTTAAATCTGTTTTGCACTATCCATATTTCTTTAGTGTTGGTCTGGCACCATGATCAATCTACTCTGATGCATCAGTCATTGGTGAGTGGAAATCTTGGCTGATCCATGCCCAATTCATTTCCACGCAGGCCAGTCTCTCAAAAAAACATTTTTCAAGCGTACTGGAGCACATTGAATTGCCCTCATCAGAGCATCACATACGCACATCTAAGAGTTTCATCACTTTGTTCCTGTTAAAGTCTTCAGGGCCTAGTTACTACTTAGTGAAAGGCCATAGATAGTTACACACCTGCTGCTGTTATCGACAAATCCCGTTTTAAGTGTAGTGTAGCGTTTTGTCCTCCCCTCATATACGCACTAAGTATGTCAGGCAGAGAAGTGCCAGGATGGGCACAGAGAAGTTGCAGAGGCCTAAATTCATCAAGCAGAGGTTGCAGCAGACTAGGGGTGAGTGGCAGCAGGAGTCTCAGTGAGAGGCCTGATCTCCCGGTATCAGCTAGCGGTCGTGTCTTGACCAGCAACCCATCTGCCGTCATCCATTGGTTAACACGATCATCCACTTCATCACAAGTGACATCTGACACCCCCAGTCAACTGTCGGTTATATCTTATGCTTTGGATTCAGCTCCACTATTCAGTGAGGGCGATCTGATAATCAGAAAAATCAGCAGCTACTGCCGAGCCAAGAAGTGGAGCAGACACTCGCCGCTTCTTCCACTAGGCGGGCAAGTAGTGATGAGGAGAGTGGCGTGGGCGGTGGTGTTGCAAACATTTTGGCTCCTTAAGCAGACACTGTTGAAGAACCTGAGGAGGACATCAGTGAGTTTTGAGGGCACTTTTAAAGGCTTGGAGTGATGGAGAGTGACGGATTTAGCGGTCAGCGTGGTGGCAGAAGGGGAAAGTATGGAGGCAAACTTGCTCGGGGTAGACCACTTGCTGCGCGGCAGGCTACCTTCCCAGGAGGTAGTGAAGAGGGGGCCCTGGAGTCGTCGGCAGCGGTGGCGGCAGCAGCAGTGAATTAGTGTGGACTGTTGGTAGGAAAATCAGCTAATCGGCGATGTGGCAGTTTTTCATCAAGCATCCGCAGAAGGTTAACATGGCCATATGAAAGATGTGTAGGCAGAAGGCGAAGTGTGGCCAGGGTCCCAATGTTGGACCCACAGCCCTGCGTCAACATTTGCAGCGTCACCATAAAGTGGCCTGGGAGAGTTGGCTCCAAAGTGGTGGTCCAGCCTGTTGCATTACCCGGTGGCACGCCGCTCCCTGTTCCAGCCAGCAATCCATTGACCAAGCCATGTCCAAGAGACAACAGTATGTGCCCACTCATCCAACATGCAGAAGCTAAATGTGCTCCTGTATAAGTTGCTGGTGCTGCAGTCGCTCCCTTTTGAGGTGGTGGACCTTTCAGATAACTGATGGCTTGTGCCGAGCCGAGGTGGAGAGTCCCACGCTGTCATTTCTTTGCGAAGAAGGCAGTACCAGCCCTGTACAATTTTGTTGAACAGAAGGTGGACCAGTCCTTTAGCCTGTCAGTGTGTACCAAAGTGCACGGCAGCGCCTACGTCTGGAGCTGTAACTACGGTCAGGGACAATACATATCCTTTAAGGCCCACTGGGTGATTGTGGTTCCTGCACAACCACAACAGCAACTTGGACAGGTCTCTCCGCTGTGGCCTCCATGCTCCTAGGCCATTGTGCCTGTGACAGTGCACTTGCACTTAGCAATGGTGTCACAGAAAAAAGTGCCTAATTGTCAATTACATATTAATTGTTAACATTTATCTTATTTGAACACATTTATAATAATAACATATAATAACATAATAACAATAACATATAAAATGTATCAATTTTTTTTTGGTTAATTTTGTATTTTTTTGTATTTTTTTTTTTCATTTTCTTTTTTTTGTAATATTTTGTATTTTTTAAAATATATATTTTTTGTATTTTTTTTGTATTTTTTTTTTAATTTTTTTTTCATTGTCTTTTTTTAATATTTTGTTAATTTTTTTACACATTTTTTTTCATTTTTTATTTTTTTTGTATTTTGTTTTTTATAAATATTTTTCTTTTTGGTATTTTTAATTATTTTGTTATTTTTTTCAGTGCCCTTCCAGCCTACCATGTGTGCAGGGCTGTTCTTCACATGGTTTGCCTTGAGTCACCAATAGGAGGAACTACTAAAAACCATAAATCAATAAATTAAATCATTGGCTTACTCCACGAAAACTGCAAATGGGAACCATGGTAACTGACAATGGGAAGAACATATTGTCTGCGCTGCGACAAGGAAGCCTGAGCCATGCGCCCTGTATGCCACACGTGTTCAACCTAGTTGTCAAGCGGTTTCTGAAGTCTTCCCCCCATCTGCAAGACATCCTAACAACGGGAAGGAAACTTTGCATGCACTTCAGCCACTCCTACACCGCCAAGCACACCCTTCTTGAGCTACAGCGTCAGAACGGTATCCCCCAACATAGTCTGATTTGCGCTCTTTCAATCCGCTGGAATTCCACCCTCCATATGTTGGATCGACTATATGAACAGAGAAAAGCCATCACTGATTTCTTGATGATCCAAGCGCATAGGGGGACTCCCCTGTGTAACTTCAATGTAAACCAGTGGCAGCTCATACGTGACACCTGCCGTTTGCTCAGGCCCTTTGAGGAAGCCAATTATTAGTCAGTCGCCAGGACTACGGGATGAATAATGTGATTCCACTGCTTCATGTACTACAACACATGTTGGAAACCATGGCTGGTCAGGGCACTGGAGACATGGCACCTACATTTCACGGCTACCTGAAGCTTGTGGGAGCTGAAGTGGAGGAGGTTGGGCACAGCGAAGCACAGTTTAGGTTTGACAAAATGGCCATTTTATCTAGTCATCTGACAGGAGAGGAGGAGCAGGAGCAGCCAGAGTAGCTAGAGGGTTGTGAGGAAGGCGAGACAGAGGACCCAGACACACCGTGGTAGTATGCAGTGGAGATGGAGACAGGTAGTCCCTCCGAGTCACTTGCACAAATGGCACGATGCATGCTCATGTGCTTGCGTAATGACAGCAGAATTGTCTCCATTTGTCTGCGGGATGACTTCTGGCTCTCCACCTTATTGGACCCTCGCTACCGACACAAAATGGGGGCATTTTTTTACACCCATTGAGAGGGAGGACAAACTGACCTACTACAGAGACATTCTATGTAGTCAGTTGGCCGATGCCTATCTTCGCCATGGTCCATACTCTCGCAGGTCTGACTGGCGAGACCTCTGCACTCACCTTCCACTGCCATGGCTGCTGGGGGGGGGGGGTGGCAGGAGCAGCAGCAGCAGCTCCATCAGCAGCAGCCTGAGTCTTCAGTCGCTAATGAGTAGCTTTCTTCACCCGCACAGTGAGGCTAATCATGAGCATCAGAAAGACCTGGAGCAGGCCCTGAGCCAGCAGGTAGTGTCATACCTTTTACATGACTATGCCAACGCACCTTGAGGACCCGCTGGACCTCTGGGCAGCCAAACTTGACTTGTGGCCGCAACTGGTAGAGTTTGCCCTGGGAAAGCTGTCCTGCCCGGCGAGTAGTGTGCCATCTGAGCGGGTGTTTAGTGTGGCGGGGGCCATAGTCATGCCAAGGAGAACTCGTCTGTCCACGAAAAATGTGGAGAGACTCACCTTTGTGAAGATGAATCAGGCATGGATCAGCCAGGATTTCCAACCACCAATGGCTGATCCATGGTAGTAGCTGATGCATGGTAGCTCCTTATGCTGCTGCCAACTCCAGGGTGTATCTTTCAGGCAATATATGGGCTCCCTATGCTGCTGCTGCCAGCTCATATATGTGTTTTTCAGGCAATATATGGGCTCCTAATGCTGCTGCTGCCAACTCCAATGTGTGCATTAAAAGACACATGCTAGCATATTTGGGATGCCCCCCCCCAGCTAAAGGCAATGGCTGCTGGCAATTTGACAACGTGACTTTATTTACAAAATGCAACCAGTTAATAGACAGGTAGTCTTGAAATATTGATGCTAGTGTTTGGGATGCCCCCTCTTCAAATACAGAGGTCGGCTCCTTTGATAGTGGAAAAGTGACTTTGATTACAAAATGCAACCAGTTAATAGACAGGTACTCTTGAAATATTTATGCTAATGTTTGGGATGCCCCCTCTTCAAATACAGAGGTTGGCTGCTTTGATAGTGGAAAAGTGACTTTGATTACAAAATGCAACCAGTTAATAGACAGGTACTCTTGAAATATTTATGCTAGTGTTTGGGATGCCCCCTCTTCAAATACAGAGATTGGCTCCTTTGATAGTGGAAAAGTGACTGATTACAAAATGCAACCAGTTAATAGACAGGTACTCTTGAAATATTTATACTAGTGTTTGGGATGCTCCCTCTTCAAATACAGAGGTTGGCTCCTTTGATAGTGGAAAAGTGACGATTACAAAATACAACCAGTTAATAGACAGGTACTCTTGAAATATTTATGCAAGTGTTTGGGATGCCCCCTCTTCAAATACAGAGGTTGGCTCCTTTGATAGTGGAAAAGTGACGTTGATTACAAAATGCAACCAGTTAATAGACAGGTACTCTTGAAATATTTATGCAAGTGTTTGGGATGCCCCCTCTTCAAATACAGAGGTTGGCTCCTTTGATAGTGGAAAAGTGACGTTGATTACAAAATGCAACCAGTTAATAGACAGGTACTCTTGAAATATTTATGCAAATGTTTGGGATGCCCCCTCTTCAAATACAGAGGTTGGCTCCTTTGATAGTGGAAAAGTGACGTTGATTACAAAATGCAACCAGTTAATAGACAGGTACTCTTGAAATATTTATGCTAGTGGTTGGGATGCCCCCTCTTCAAATACAGAGGTTGGCTCCTTTGATAGTGGAAAAGTGACGTTGATTACAAAATGCAACCAGTTAATAGACAGGTACTCTTGAAATATTTATGCTAGTGTTTGGGATGCTCCCTCTTCAAATACAGAGGTTGGCTCCTTTGATAGTGGAAAAGGGACGTTGATTACAAAATGCAACCAGTTAATAGACAGGTACTCTTGAAATATTTATGCTAGTGTTTGGGATGCCCCCTCTTCAAATACAGAAGTTGGCTCCTTTGATAGTGGAAAAGTGACGTTGATTACAAAATGCAACCAGTTAATAGACAGGTACTCTTGAAATATTTATGCAAGTGTTTGGGATGCCCCCTCTTCAAATACAGAGGTTGGCTCCTTTGATAGTGGAAAAGTGACTTTGATTACAAAATGCAACCAGTTAATAGACAGGTACTCTTGAAATATTTATGCAAGTGTTTGGGATGCCCCCTCTTCAAATACAGAGGTTGGCTCCTTTGATAGTGGAAAAGTGACGTTGATTACAAAATGCAACCAGTTAATAGACAGGTACTCTTGAAATATTTATGCAAGTGTTTGGGATGCCCCCTCTTCAAATACAGAGGTTGGCTCCTTTGATAGTGGAAAAGTGACGTTGATTACAAAATGCAACCAGTTAATAGACAGGTACTCTTGAAATATTTATGCAAGTGTTTGGGATGCCCCCTCTTCAAATACAGAGGTTGGCTCCTTTGATAGTGGAAAAGTGACGTTGATTACAAAATGCAACCAGTTAATAGACAGGTACTCTTGAAATATTTATGCTAGTGTTTGGGATGCCCCCTCTTCAAATACAGAGGTTGGCTCCTTTGATAGTGGAAAAGTGACGTTGATTACAAAATGCAACCAGTTAATAGACAGGTACTCTTGAAATATTTATGCTAGTGGTTGGGATGCCCCCTCTTCAAATACAGAGGTTGGCTCCTTTGATAGTGGAAAAGTGACGTTGATTACAAAATGCAACCAGTTAATAGACAGGTACTCTTGAAATATTTATGCTAGTGTTTGGGATGCCCCCTCTTCAAATACAGAGGTTGGCTCCTTTGATAGTGGAAAAGGGACGTTGATTACAAAATGCAACCAGTTAATAGACAGGTACTCTTGAAATATTTATGCTAGTGTTTGGGATGCCCCCTCTTCAAATACAGAGGTTGGCTCCTTTGATAGTGGAAAAGTGACTTTGATTACAAAATGCAACCAGTTAATAGACAGTTACTCTTGAAATATTTATGCAAGTGTTTGGGATGCCCCCTCTTCAAATACAGAGGTTGGCTCCTTTGATAGTGGAAACGTGACTTTGATTACAAAATGCAACCAGTTAATAGACAGGCACTCTTGAAATATTTATGCTAGTGTTTGGGATGCCTCCTCTTCACATACAGAGATTGGCTGCTTTGTTAGTGGAAAAGTGACTTTCATTACAAAATGCAACCAGTTAATAGACAGGTACTCTTGAAATATTTATGCAAGTGTTTGGGATGCCCCCTCTTCAAATACAGAGGTTGGCTCCTTTGATAGTGGAAACGTGACTTTGATTACAAAATGCAACCAGTTAATAGACAGGCACTCTTGAAATATTTATGCTAGTGTTTGGGATGCCTCCTCTTCACATACAGAGATTGGCTGCTTTGATAGTGGAAAAGTGACTTTCATTACAAAATGCAACCAGTTAATAGACAGGTACTCTTGAAATATTAATGCTAGCACGCTTTTTAAAGAATGACACTAGGAAAAGAAAAAGCTAAATAGGCAGGTGTGTTATTAACACTAAATAGACTTGAAAGCTAATGCAAACACTCCCTGTCTTTCTCTGTCACTGTCACAGCCTCTCTCCTTCTCTATCTGTCCCTCGCTCGGCTTCTTCTGTTCTATCTCTCTCTCCCTCGGTGTATCTATCTACCTACCTATCTGTCTGTCTGTCTGTCTGTCTATCTGTCCCTCACTCTCTCCCTGCCTGATCTGCTCTGGCCGCAATACAGTGTCAGAATGATCTTCCGCAAAATGGCCGACGTTCATATGGGGCTGTGACATCATCGGTAAGCCTGTCTGCTGATAGGTAGCATGTGACACCTACCCAGGATTCCTTGCCCCATGGGACATGTCATGACATGTGGATCCACCATTTTAGATGGGCTGTATAGCAGTAAATGGAGTTTTAAGGAAGCGATTCGAGTGATCGAATCGTGGCGATATTCGGAATCGTAACGAATCTAATTTTTCCTGAAATTCGTAATGAATTCGGGTTCGTCAGAATCGATTTGCTCATCTCTAGCTGCTACATGAATCATAATAAATCGGCAATGCAAAAGCAGGAAAATGTGTTGTTATTGCTACGGCCATGTACTGTTCTTGCAGAATGGCTGAAGAGAAAAGACAAATATCCTGGCAAGTATCAGAAATCAGCTTTAGGTTGTTTTAGTTAATGGGGATATGTCAGACAGATGGCTGTTCTATTTTGTTTGACAAGCTCAGTGTTTAAGATCTAAAACATGAGCAAGGACACCTTATAGATATAACCCTCCTGAAGTATGTGAAGGCCACTATTATGTACATTTCTGCATTTTCCTTCTTTAGCCACAGGACGGTAGACATTAAATGATTTTACTCATTTTATAACTGTCATATTTTTTAATGTCTCAGGAATTCCATAATATGTATTCTGTTTGTTTTTATAGATCTATTTTTCATTGAGATCTATTTTAGACAGCATCAAGTGGCTGTAGATAAGACCTGAAATATAATATTTAGAGCCCTGTGATATCTGAGGCAGTTTATGGCCTCCTGGCTACAACCATGGGGAGAGCTGAGCTGAGCTCCAGGTGTGGGGCGAAGTGAAGCAAAATAATCCCAAAGAGCAAAATAAAAAGTCTGGGCAGAGTTCAAGGATTAATCCGGGGTCAGAGGCTGGCAAAAAACAAGCAAAGTCCACTGAGAAATCCGCATCAAAAACGAGTGTAAATCCAGGTATTCAGATCAGATATTCAGGAGTCAGGGAGTCCAGGAGGTAAGCTGATAACACAGCATTGGCTGCAGGCCAGCTGTCCTCTTAAATAGGGCTGTCAATTAGAACAGGGAGGGATGAGTCAGAGTCTGGGTGAGGTCACTTCCTGTCCATTCAGACTCAGAAAACCAGGAAGTGAAATCAAGCCCAGGAGCTTACACTCTAGGCTTTGTGTACTTGCAGTGGGCTGAACACTAGGTGTCGCTGTGGAGCATGCGACAGATGAACAGTCTGCTCTGTAACAAACACCCAGGCGAGCATGTCTGCTGCTGCATGCAGTCCGTGGCCTAGCACGCTTTCGATGCTTTAAAGGGCAAGGTAGGCGAGGAGACTGACATTGCCCCCCCCCTTAAAGGACGCCTTCGGGTGGCCAACCTAGAGTGCCTTTGCTGAAAAGCTCTGATTAATTGTGGAGCATTGAGATTACTAGATGGCTCCCAGGAATCTTCCTCTGGGCCGTAACCTTTCCAACGAACAAGATACTGAATGGAGGCACCTCTCTTCTGTGAATCTAGGATCTGTTCGACCTCATATTCCTCTTCACCATCCACAATAATCGGATCAGGAGGTCTATCTTGGGAATCTCTAAAAGTTCCTTTCTTTAAAAGGGACATGTGAAAAACTGGATGTATTTTCAGACGAGTAAGTAATTCCAATTCAAAGGCAACTCCGTTAATAGCTCTCTTGATCTTAAAAGGCCCGATAAACTTAGGACCCAACTTCTTTGAGGGAAGATGAAGCCTTAGATGAGTGGTAGAGAGCAGGACTTGATCTCCATCCGCGAAATTGGAAGCTGAAGACCGATGGGTGTCTGCCGTCCGTTTGTAACATTCTTGAGCAGCTCGAAGAGTTGTTTGGAGCATCTGATGAGTGGCAGCTAGATGAGCTCCTAAATCTGCAGCTGCCGGTACATTCACCGAAATGCAGGTATCAGGCAAGGTCTTGGCATCAAATCCGTGATTTGCAGCAAACGGAGTGAGGCGGGTAGAAGAATGGACAGAGTTATTATAAGCCAGTTCAGCTAATGGAAGTAACTGTGTCCAGTTGTCCTGCAGGGCTGAAGAATAACATCATATGTACTGTTCCAGTGATTTATTCACCCTTTCAGTCTGCTCATTGGTCTGAGGATGATAGGCTGATGAATGAGCCAAAGTGATGTAAACTCCTACAGAGCGCAGTGCAGAACCGGCCGGTGAATTGGGAACCACGGTCTGACACGATCTTAGACGGCAGGCCATGTAAGCGGAAAATTTCTTTTACAAAACTTGTGCTAATTTCGAGGCCGAAGGAAGGCAGGGGAGAGCTATAAAATGAGCGTACTTGGTTAGATAGTCCACGACCACCAAAATAGTGTTGTTGTTGTCCGAAGTTCCACTATAAAGTCCATAGAAATCTGTTCCCAGGGACGTTCTGGCACCGGGAGAGGCATGAGGAGACCTGCAGGTTTGGTGGTTAAGTGTTTGTTCCGGGCACACGTCCCACAAGAGGAAACATAAGATATACAGTCTGCTCTTAATGTGGGCCACCAGAAATGATGTTGGATCAGATGTAGCGTCTTCCTGAGCCCGAAATGGCCTGCCAAGGGGTGATCATGGAATTCGGCCAGAACCCTGGAACGTAAAGATTCAGGAACAAAAATCTTTTCTTGATGGACAAGAATTCCATCTACTCGTGATAGTTCAGATTGTAGGTTCTCTGGGATAAAATCGGATGCTCGTCGAATCTCAGCAATGAGTTCGGATTCAAGTAACAAAAAATGGTTAGGTTGCAAAATAGTGAGTTCAGCAGGTTCAGGACCTTGGTCAGAAGGATGAAGGCGGGAGAGTGCATCGGGTTTGGTATTCTTGTTTCCAGGATGCTAAGAAATAGGAAAGGAGAATCTGGAAAAGAATAGTGACCACCTTGCCTGACGTGGCCGGAGTCTTTTTGCAGACCGTAGGTACTCCAGGTTCTTGTGGTCCGTGAGGATCAAAATTGGATGTCTGGCGGCTTCCAATAGATAACGCCATTCCTATAGGGCAAGTTTGATAGCAAGAAGTTCTCGGTCAGATTCTCGTTGAGAGAGTACTGCTCCTACAGCATTGACGGAGGCATCTACTTCAAGTACAAAAGGGAGCTCATGGTCGGCATGTCTCAAGATAGGGGCAGAAGTGAAACGCTCCTTGAGATGAGAGAAGGCCTCTTCAGCAGCTTTAGACCAGACAAATGGAGTATTCTTACGGGTGAGATCAGTGATAGGGCGAACTATCCGTGAGAAATCTTTAATAAAATGTCTGTAAAAGTTGGCGAAGCCAATGAAACGCTGCACTTCCTTGCGATTCATGGGTTGTGGCCAGTCCAAGACGGCGGCCACCTTCTCAGGATCCATCACAATGCCGGTACTGGTGATAAGTAACCCCAAGAACTGAATAGAAGGTTGTTCAAACTGACATTTCTCCAGTTTTGCGTATAATTGATGCTCTCGAAGACGCAGGAGGACACAACGGACATGTTCCCGATGTTCTGAGAGGGAGGAAGAGAAGATTAATATATCGTCCAGGTAGATGATGACGAAAATATCAAGATAATCCTGGAACACGTCATTTGCAAAGTGCTGGAATGTTGCAGCGGCATTACAGAGTCCGAACGGCATGACCAGGTATTCAAAGTGACCATAACGTGTGCGAAAGGCTGTCTTCCATTCATCACCCTGACGAATCCGGATTAAGTTGTATGCTCCCCTCAAGTCTAACTTGGTAAAGATCCGAGCGGACCCCAAACGCTGGAAGAGTTCAGAAATCAAGGGCAATGGGTATCGGTTCTTGACTGTAACCTGATTGAGGGCTCGGTAATCTATACAGGGTCTCAGAGTCCCATCCTTTTTCTCCACAAAGAATATCCCTGCTCCTGCAGGCGAAGTGGAATGTCTAATGTCTAATTAAACCCAGGTTTTCATCAATATATTCGCGGAGAGTTTGTAACTCTGCTTCAGACAATGGATAAATACGCCCAAAAGGAATGGCCGATCCTGGAAGAAGGTCTATCGGACAGTCATAAGAGCGATGAGGAGGTAGCCGGTCTGCCCCTTTCTTGTCAAAAACATCTTGATATGGCAGAGGAAGAGAATCTGGTGGATTGAGGGTTACTAAAGAGAGGTTGCACTCCTTCTGTCTGCAAAATTGGTTACAATAGGGAGAAAATAAAGAAACTGAACCGGAAGACCAATCAATAATGGGGTTATGTATTGTGAGCCACGGAAAACCCAAGATAACAGGGTACAAAGGAGAATGCATTAAATCAAAATGTATTAATTCCGAGTGTCCGTTAGGGGTAGAGCAGTAGAGAGATTTAGTTCTGCGGGACACAGGTCCAGACTTGACAGTGGTTCTATCGGCCAAAGTGAGAAGCAGAGGAATAGGGCGAACTTCAAATGGAATATTATGAAACTTAGCGAACTCTAAGTCCATGAAACAACTGCAGGCACCCGAATCAATCATGGCACTAGTTTCAATCCTTCTTCTGGAAAGCTGTAAAGTAAGATGCACAGAGATGTGAGAGCCGGGCAAAGGATGTGGGGTTCCCTTAACTCGGGGTGTAGATTTCTTTATACCTGCTGGTCTGATGGGGCAATTTGCCCGAAAATGTCCAGGGTTACCACAGTGCATGCAAAGGTTTAGCTGCCTCCGGCGCAGTCTCTCCTCTTGGGACAAGGTGGCCCGAATGGTTCCCAATTGCATAGGCTCGGCGCCCCCCGAATCCGACAACGGAGAGTCTGGTGATACAGACGAGGACCGAGGAGCAAACCACTGAGCAGAGGCATTGCGCTCTTCACGGCGTTCCCGCAGCCGGCGATACACCTGAATGGCTGCAAGAATGAGTTCATTCAGGGTTTCAGGAGTATCAAAGTGGGCCAGTTCATCCTTAATCTGTTCAGAGAGCCCCAAGCAGAACTGATATTTTAAAGCTGGCTCATTCCAGTGTCAGAACTCCAGCAATGGAAATCAGCAACCTAGTCCTCAACGGGGTGGCGACCCTGGCGCAACTTGTACAATGCTGCCTCTGCAGATGCAACATGGCCTGGATCATCATAGCCATAGCAGAGAAGAAAAGATCAACAGAGGCCAAACAGGGATGATTATGCTCCAGAAGACGATGGGCCTATGTTTGGGGAGGCCCTTGCAGAAGGGAAATAATGACTCTGACCCGGACTTCCTCAGCAGCATAGGTTCGTGGTTGCAGAGAAAATAATAACAGACAACTGTTCCGGAAAGCACGAAACTTCTGGCGATTTCCTGAGAAAAATTCCGGGAGCGGAACACGGGGTTCAGGGGTGACCCCAGAAGCTATCCCCTGTGCGGGGGAGGAAACTTCAGCAGCAGATGATACTGGGGGCACAGCTCGGGGAGGAGAGTCGGGAATAGGCGTCATCTGTCCCTGTAACCGGTTCAGCTGGCCCATGAGCTGAACAAAGCCACCCTGTAAGTCCTGGACGGCTTCAGCGAGAGCAGAGATTTGTTGCACCAGAATATCAAAAGGACGAGGTTCCCCACCGGAGCTCATATTGAGGCTGTGTTATACTGTCAAGCCTCCTGGCTACAACCATAGGGCCATAGAGCTGAGCTGAGCGCCAGGTGTGGGGTGAAGTGAAGCAAAATAATCCCAAAGAGCAAAATAAAAATTCTGGGCAGAGTTCAAGGCAGAATCCGAGGTCAGAGGCTGGCAAAAAACAAGCAAAATCCACTGAGTGTAAATCCAGGTATTCAGATCAGATATTCAGGAGTCAGGGAAACAGAGTCCAGGAAGTAAGCTGATAACACAGCATTGGCTGCAGGCCAAGAGGCTGTCCTTTTAAATAGGGCTGTCAGTTAGAACAGGGAGGGATGAGTCAGAGTCTGGGTGAGGTCACTTCCTGTCCATTCAGACTCAGGAAACCAGGAAGTGAAATCAAGCCCAAGAGCTTACACTCTAGGCTTTGTGTACTTGCAGTGGGCTGAACACTAGGTGTCGCTGTGGAGCATGCGACAGATGAACAGCCTTCTCTGTAACAAACACCCAGGCGAGCATGTTTGCTGCTTCATGCAGTCCGTGGCCTAGCACACTTTCGATGCTTTAAAGGGCAAGGTAGGCGAGGAGACTGACAGCTACTCTATTTGTTTGGGGTAATGCTGATGGAAAACGCAGTTTCTTGTTCAAAAGGAGACAAGCCTGGGGTAACAGTGACAGTGAACAGTAGAATTGGTGGTAGTACCTCTCTAGTATAAATCACAATGTCACATACAATGTAGGCAATTCTATCCAGTTGCTAGAATGGGGGCCTCCCCAAACGTTCTATAAAACCTAGAGATACAGATAAATGGTTGCAAGCCAAGGAAAGATGGAGTGAAGAAACAACACATTCCAAATAACAATGCTGTTAATCAAGTGAAAGTATCCAACTTGGCAGTTTATCATGCATACACACTTAATATGAATGTGTATGCAGCTCCAAGTCCCCTGTCCCAAAGAGGATAATTCATGTTCTTTGGGACGGGGGACATTACTCCCCCCCCATAAAATACTTGCCCCATACAAGCATAGCACATAGCCCGTAAGCCACACAATAGAGGTCCACTAGCTCCATTTGGCTCCTGAGCTATCGGTGGGGGCATTCTGGTTCTAGATTTGCCATTTTCAAAAAAATGTTGAATGTACTGTATGTGTTTCATATATTTTTCAATTAATTACAAATGCCTCACTATGTTTGCAAGATAATAAACGGAACAATAGTCTGCAGTCTTAAAGTGGACCAACACCCAGGATTTTGACTATCCTGGGTCTTGGTCCACTTCAGTGGGGCACCCCCGATCACCCGAAAAACTCACCTCTCCCCGCTCCCAGCGCCGACGGACAAGCAATCTGACAGTCCCGGACAAGCGGCTCCTCCACCGCCGCCTCCCGCGCGTCCCTCTTGACGTGCGCGCGCCCGCGCCTGCCATTCACAGACGGCCGGCGCGGGCGCGCGCACACCTAGATAAGGTATGGGTGTTTGGGGGGGTTTCACCCCGCGGGACATCCCGATCTCGGATGTCCCGCGGGGAGGGAGGTGATCGGCCAGGGAATCTTATAGATTCCCGGGCCGATCACCCGTGGGTGTTGGTCCACTTTAAGGTTTATTTCTATTTCTAAGAAAATAGGGGACACTTAAAAGCTATCACAGACATCCCTGTGGAGGGAGCATCCTGATTAGATGCCAGCAAGGTGTCAATTGTCTTTTAATACAAGAGATATTTAGAATTCCAACATTTTGGATTTCCTATGAGAGTGAACAGGTGTTCTCTAGGAGGATCAGAGTTTCCTGGTGGAGCAGGTAAGACGGCTCTGAGATGTCACCTGAAGCAGGCTCTGATCAAAGCTATGATAACAATAGATCATTAACAGTTATGGGATATAGTGTGGTGTGTGTGTGTTGGGAAACCAGGACTTTTTGGATAGGGCAGCAACACATCCTTATGTGGACTGGGATAAAAGGGCCATAAAAAATATTAGACACCTCCTGAACACTGACCAAGAAAAAGTGCTGTCATATGAACAGATATGAAAACTATACCCTATACCCATACCCAAACTATACCCACACACAAGCATATGCCTATATCAGGCAACTTTTTACATAAAGTCTACAATTTGGAAATCCTCCAAGAAAGACTGGAGTAATGACCAGGAGCATTTATTGATAGCTGCCCCCCAACAAAAAGCAATGACAACACACTATACTGAGGGAAATTCTGCAATATGAAAATCAGGGATCAGTCTGGGATGATTAGATGGCAGTATTCATGGTGGGTGACACTGCAATCCTCTTCTTACAGAGAAATGTTACCAAGGTTCTACCATTATAACAATTTGTTATCCCTTAAAGTGGACCAACACCCAGGATTTTGACTATCCTGGGTTTTGGTCCACTTCGGTGGGGCACCCCGATCGGGGGTGCCCCACTGTGTGAAACCCCCCAGAAAGCCCCAAAAACTCACCTCTCCCCGCTCCCACGTGACCGCTGCTGCCAATCAATGCCGACGGACAAGCGGGAGGCAGCGACGGACAAGAGAGCACGTTGGCGCTGCCTCCCGCGTGTCACTCTTACAGGGCACGCGCCTGCGCCGGCCATTCACAAACGATCGGGGTGCCCCGCAGTCAGGGGACTGATCGCTCCGGGAATCTTATAGATTCCCGGGCCGATCAGTGGAGGGTGTTGGTCCACTTTAAATCCTTCCAGATGGGTCTCTCAGATATGAAGTAATGCGCTAAATGTTGGAAGAGGACTTATTTCATAGCTTTTCGCAATGTGCTCCAATAAAAGCGTTTTGGAAAAGTGTCCATAATTACGTGACCACCAAGCTGGAGAATTATCTACCTTTAATTCAAGGAATAGGTTATTCTGGAATACTTAATATAGGTGGGCTGGGGTGGATAAGGGTGCCAAAAGACTGTTACTCATAATCTCTGCTATAACTAATCTTCTGGAAGATATCCTCTAAAAAGGTTAATGGAAATTCGTATTTACTGCTTGTTGCCTTTCATTCTGAAGGCAGGAGAAGAGTACCAAGCCTAAAGAACAATATTGACAAAAAAAGTTATTATAGCTATCACTATGTGAAATGGCATTTATACTACCATACGAGGTATCATGAAAATGTCCATGCCTGTATTTAAAATATAGCTTAAAACTAGTTAAAATTGATATAGGGGTTCAGATTCAGAGCCAGGTGAGAGTTCACACAGAGAAAACTGCCATTCATTTCCAATGAATGAATCAAGAAATAGAATAGCAATCTTCTCTACTAAAAAGAAGTGAGAATTCTCACCTGGCGTTGAATCAACCCCAAAGTGTGTGTATCTCCTATTGGTATATCCTAATGTGCACTGTTTTTTGGTGTATCCTGTTTGAGGTTCTGTGTAGTATGTGTAATTGAATTGTAGTCTGTGTACTCTATATAAGTATTTATCCATATTTCCAATTAATTCCACTGTCCACTCTTTGAATTGCCAAATGTAAAAGAACCTATAGTGAATATTAAAGCGGTCCTTCACTCTGAATAAGAGTCTATCTAATATGTTTCCCACACGCTGTACATACAGATTGTCCACATTAAAAATCATCTTACCTGCATCTACTGCCTGTTATGAGCCTTTAAACATCCAAGATGGCGGCTTATGGAAGCCGCCATCTTATCAGGCAGCCTGCAAACAGGAAGTGCCTCCTGACTGTGCTGCTCTGCATTCTGGGACTGCTGACCTTTACCTGACCCTAGCTCTGCTCTGTCTGAGCAAAGCACAGCTATAACCCGCCCCCCTGTACCTTATCCCACTCTCCTCTTCTCAGTAAGTGTGATGCTTCTGAGTCAAGATGGCGGCGCCCGTATCCTAAATTCCTGAGCAGAGTTGCAGCCCAGTGGGGGAAAGAATAATAAGTTAGTGACTAAAAACGTAGAATATATTAATTTTAGATGCTGGGGAATAGTTTTTTAAGAGTTTGGGCTTTTCATTAAATCACGCTGAAGGTCCGGTTTAAGTATTGTGAAATTATTATTCATCTTCATACAGATCAAATCACATTATTTCGCCAAATACTGATACAGAGATTGCAGAAGGAAATTGTTGCAGCTCGTTACAGGGGTGGGGGTTAATGTTGTCAAAATAATATTTCTTTCACATGCATAGTCTGATAATCTGTCCTCTATTATAAATGTAAAGGCATATTGTAATTATAAAGCCTTCTAGCAGGGGTTCAAACACTTCTAATCAGACAAGTCTTCGATATTAGCATATTGGTATAAAGTATATTTAGAGAAAGCTCATCAGGCGATCACAAAGCTCATAAAAGTATCTACAGCAGGCAAACAGCTGACATCATATTATAGATGAACAAGTACAAGCTTCACTAACACAGTGACTAGATCAAACATAAATGACATTGCAGAGATTAAGACTCACGATTATAAAGAAAAACATCATTATTCTACGTATTAAATGTTTTTGTACATTAGCAGCCTGTGGGTAGTAATGTTCAGCAACATCCATGGGGAATTTTCACCGAATACATAGCTGGAGTATTCACCATGACCTTGTCCATCAAAACTGGCAGTAGGGGTGGGTAAGGCTAAGGTACTGGGGACAGAACAGACTGGGTTTGCTTTGTGGAAGAGGGGCAGTGCTGGGTGCGGGGGTACTGAAGAGGCGACTAGAAAGCCAGAGATTGCATGGAGGAGTTAGATGTAGCAACCCAGTCAGCCCTAAATCAGTGCAACCCAAAAGAATTCCCCCAGGTCTCCCCGTGGCCAGTCCGACCCTGTTGACCAAGCAGTTATTCCTTAAACTTTACTTGGTTGTGTCCCACGGTTACGACTAGGGATGAGCGAATCGATCCGGACGAACCCGGATTCGATCCGAATTTCAGGAAAAATTCGATTCGGATCGAATCCGAATTTCCCCGCGATTCGATCGCTCGAAGTTTTCCTTTAACATCCATTCATTTACATTACAGGCATTCTAAGATGGCGGACGGGACATGTCCAGACATCAACCCCGCGCCAGTGCAAGCTGGGACAGTCACATGCAGCCTATCAGCAGCCAGCAAGCCCGGTGACGTCACAGCGGTATTTAAGGCCGGCCATCTTGCTTTCCAGCCTCATTTCTCTATTGCATTCGTGAGAGACAGAACGCTGTGTAGCTGAGGGAGAGAAAGACAGTTAGACAGGCAGGGACAGACAGGGACAGGCTGGAGACAGGCAGGAGACAGACAGGAGACAGACAGAAAGTAAGCGAAAAACAGGGAAAGGAAGGGAAAATCGGAGGCTGTCTGTTTTTTTTTTTTCATCCAGCCTGCTTTGTTAGCGTTTTCAGGCTGCTTATACTAACTAACTGTGCATATATACTGAACTGATCTTAAGTCTGCTGTGAGGCATCCCATTCTGTGACTACACCAGCCTCTATTTAATAGCATAATAACCATTTGCACTTATTCTCATAGAAATAAGGCCTGATAAAGACACTTTTGCTGTGCATGCTCTCTGGTTTTTGTGGCATCCCATTCTGTGACAACACCAGCCTCTATTTAATAGCATAATAACCATTTGCACTTATTCTCATAGAAATTAGGCCTGATAAAGACACTTTTGCTGTGCATGCTCTCTGGTTTTTGTGGCATCCCATTCTGTGACAACACCAGCCTCTATTTAATAGCATAATAACCATTTGCACTTATTCTCATAGAAATTAGGCCTGATAAAGACACTTTTGCTGTGCATGCTCTCTGGTTTTTGTGGCATCCCATTCTGTGACAACACCAGCCTCTATTTAATAGCATAATAACCATTTGCACTTATTCTCATAGAAATCAGGCCTGATAAAGACACTTTTGCTGTGCATGCTCTCTGGTTTTTGTGGCATCCCATTCTGTGACAACACCAGCCTCTATTTAATAGCATAATAACCATTTGCACTTATTCTCATAGAAATCAGGCCTGATAAAGACACTTTTGCTGTGCATGCTCTCTGGTTTTTGTGGCATCCCATTCTGTGACAACACCAGCCTCTATTTAATAGCATAATAACCATTTGCACTTATTCTCATAGAAATTAGGCCTGATAAAGACACTTTTGCTGTGCATGCTCTCTGGTTTTTGTGGCATCCCATTCTGTGACAACACCAGCCTCTATTTAATAGCATAATAACCATTTGCACTTATTCTCATAGAAATCAGGCCTGATAAAGACACTTTTGCTGTGCATGCTCTCTGGTTTTTGTGGCATCCCATTCTGTGACAACACCAGCCTCTATTTAATAGCATAATAACCATTTGCACTTATTCTCATAGAAATTAGGCCTGATAAAGACACTTTTGCTGTGCATGCTCTCTGGTTTTTGTGGCATCCCATTCTGTGACAACACCAGCCTCTATTTAATAGCATAATAACCATTTGCACTTATTCTCATAGAAATCAGGCCTGATAAAGACACTTTTGCTGTGCATGCTCTCTGGTTTTTGTGGCATCCCATTCTGTGACAACACCATCCTCTATTTAATAGCATAATAACCATTTGCACTTATTCTCATAGAAATCAGGCCTGATAAAGACACTTTTGCTGTGCATGCTCTCTGGTTTTTGTGGCATCCCATTCTGTGACAACACCAGCCTCTATTTAATAGCATAATAACCATTTGCACTTATTCTCATAGAAATTAGGCCTGATAAAGACACTTTTGCTGTGCATGCTCTCTGGTTTTTGTGGCATCCCATTCTGTGACAACACCAGCCTCTATTTAATAGCATAATAACCATTTGCACTTATTCTCATAGAAATCAGGCCTGATAAAGACACTTTTGCTGTGCATGCTCTCTGGTTTTTGTGGCATCCCATTCTGTGACAACACCAGCCTCTATTTAATAGCATAATAACCATTTGCACTTATTCTCATAGAAATTAGGCCTGATAAAGACACTTTTGCTGTGCATGCTCTCTGGTTTTTGTGGCATCCCATTCTGTGACAACACCAGCCTCTATTTAATAGCATAATAACCATTTGCACTTATTCTCATAGAAATTAGGCCTGATAAAGACACTTTTGCTGTGCATGCTCTCTGGTTTTTGTGGCATCCCATTCTGTGACAACACCAGCCTCTATTTAATAGCATAATAACCATTTGCACTTATTCTCATAGAAATCAGGCCTGATAAAGACACTTTTGCTGTGCATGCTCTCTGGTTTTTGTGGCATCCCATTCTGTGACAACACCAGCCTCTATTTAATAGCATAATAACCATTTGCACTTATTCTCATAGAAATCAGGTCTGATAAAGACACTTTTGCTGTGCATGCTCTCTGGTTTTTGTGGCATCCCATTCTGTGACAACACCAGCCTCTATTTAATAGCATAATAACCATTTGCACTTATTCTCATAGAAATCAGGCCTGATAAAGACACTTTTGCTGTGCATGCTCTCTGGTTTTTGTGGCATCCCATTCTGTGACAACACCAGCCTCTATTTAATAGCATAATAACCATTTGCACTTATTCTCATAGAAATTAGGCCTGATAAAGACACTTTTGCTGTGCATGCTCTCTGGTTTTTGTGGCATCCCATTCTGTGACAACACCAGCCTCTATTTAATAGCATAATAACCATTTGCACTTATTCTCATAGAAATCAGGCCTGATAAAGACACTTTTGCTGTGCATGCTCTCTGGTTTTTGTGGCATCCCATTCTGTGACAACACCAGCCTCTATTTAATAGCATAATAACCATTTGCACTTATTCTCATAGAAATTAGGCCTGATAAAGACACTTTTGCTGTGCATGCTCTCTGGTTTTTGTGGCATCCCATTCTGTAACAACACCAGCCTCTATTTAATAGCATAATAACCATTTGCACTTATTCTCATAGAAATTAGGCCTGATAAAGACACTTTTGCTGTGCATGCTCTCTGGTTTTTGTGGCATCCCATTCTGTGACAACACCAGCCTCTATTTAATAGCATAATAACCATTTGCACTTATTCTCATAGAAATCAGGCCTGATAAAGACACTTTTGCTGTGCATGCTCTCTGGTTTTTGTGGCATCCCATTCTATGACAACACCAGCCTCTATTTAATAGCATAATAACCATTTGCACTTATTCTCATAGAAATCAGACCTGATAAAGACACTTTTGCTGTGCATGCTCTCTGGTTTTTGTGGCATCCCATTCTGTGACAACACCAGCCTCTATTTAATAGCATAATAACCATTTGCACTTATTCTCATAGAAATTAGGCCTGATAAAGACACTTTTGCTGTGCATGCTCTCTGGTTTTTGTGGCATCCCATTCTGTGACAACACCAGCCTCTATTTAATAGCATAATAACCATTTGCACTTATTCTCATAGAAATCAGGCCTGATAAAGACACTTTTGCTGTGCATGCTCTCTGGTTTTTGTGGCATCCCATTCTGTGACAACACCAGCCTCTTTTTAATAGTATAATAAACATTTGCACTTATTCTCATAGAAATCAGGCCTGATAAAGACACTTTTGCTGTGCATGCTCTCTGGTTTTTGTGGCATCCCATTCTGTGACAACACCAGCCTCTATTTAATAGCATAATAACCATTTGCACTTATTCTCATAGAAATTAGGCCTGATAAAGACACTTTTGCTGTGCATGCTCTCTGGTTTTTGTGGCATCCCATTCTGTGACAACACCAGCCTCTATTTAATAGCATAATAACCATTTGCACTTATTCTCATAGAAATCAGGCCTGATAAAGACACTTTTGCTGTGCATGCTCTCTGGTTTTTGTGGCATCCCATTCTGTGACAACACCAGCCTCTATTTAATAGCATAATAAACATTTGCACTTATTCTCATAGAAATCAGGTCTGATAAAGACACTTTTGCTGTGCATGCTCTCTGGTTTTTGTGGCATCCCATTCTGTGACAACACCAGCCTCTATTTAATAGCATAATAACCATTTGCACTTATTCTCATAGAAATTAGGCCTGATAAAGACACTTTTGCTGTGCATGCTCTCTGGTTTTTGTGGCATCCCATTCTGTGACAACACCAGCCTCTATTTAATAGCATAATAACCATTTGCACTTATTCTCATAGAAATCAGGCCTGATAAAGACACTTTTGCTGTGCATGCTCTCTGGTTTTTGTGGCATCCCATTCTGTGACAACACCAGCCTCTATTTAATAGCATAATAACCATTTGCACTTATTCTCATAGAAATTAGGCCTGATAAAGACACTTTTGCTGTGCATGCTCTCTGGTTTTTGTGGCATCCCATTCTGTGACAACACCAGCCTCTATTTAATAGCATAATAACCATTTGCACTTATTCTCATAGAAATCAGGCCTGATAAAGACACTTTTGCTGTGCATGCTCTCTGGTTTTTGTGGCATCCCATTCTGTGACAACACCAGCCTCTATTTAATAGCATAATAACCATTTGCACTTATTCTCATAGAAATCAGGCCTGATAAAGACACTTTTGCTGTGCATGCTCTCTGGTTTTTGTGGCATCCCATTCTGTGACAACACCAGCCTCTATTTAATAGCATAATAACCATTTGCACTTATTCTCATAGAAATTAGGCCTGATAAAGACACTTTTGCTGTGCATGCTCTCTGGTATTTGTGGCATCCCATTCTGTGACAACACCAGCCTCTATTTAATAGCATAATAACCATTTGCACTTATTCTCATAGAAATTAGGCCTGATAAAGACACTTTTGCTGTGCATGCTCTCTGGTTTTTGTGGCATCCCATTCTGTGACAACACCAGCCTCTATTTAATAGCATAATAACCATTTGCACTTATTCTCATAGAAATTAGGCATGATAAAGACACTTTTGCTGTGCATAGTCTTACTGCTGCCTGCCAGGTGTTCTCTGGTTTTTGGGACATCCCATTCTGTAACATACCATTAGCCTCTGCATTAACTGTAAGCTGCACAGTTATTTAAAGAAATTTGCCCTGTATGAGCCTGCTAACACACTGCTGCTGTGTGCATATATACTGATCTCAAGTCTGCTTGGGGCATCCCATTCTGTAACATACCATTAGCATCTGCGTTAACTGTAAGCTGCACAGTTATTTAAAGAAATCTGGCCTGTATGAGCCTGCTAACACACTGCTGCTGTGTGCATATATACTGATCTCAAGTCTGCTTGGGGCATCCCATTCTGTAACATACCATTAGCCTCTGCATTAACTGTAAGCTGCACAGTTATTTAAAGAAATTTGGCTTGTATGAGCCTGCTAACACACTGCTGCTGTGTGCATATATACTGATCTCAAGTCTGCTTGGGGCATCCCATTCTGTAACATACCATTAGCCTCTGCGTTAACTGTAAGCTGCACAGTTATTTAAAGAAATTTGCCCTGTATGAGCCTGCTAACACACTGCTGCTGTGTGCATATATACTGATCTCAAGTCTGCTTGGGGCATCCCATTCTGTAACATACCATTAGCCTCTGCATTAACTGTAAGCTGCACAGTTATTTAAAGAAATTTGCCCTGTATGAGCCTGCTAACACACTGCTGCTGTGTGCATATATACTGATCTCAAGTCTGCTTGGGGCATCCCATTCTGTAACATACCATTAGCCTCTGCGTTAACTGTAAGCTGCACAGTTATTTGAAGAAATTTGGCCTGTATGAGCCTGCTAACACACTGCTGCTGTGTGCATATATACTGATCTCAAGTCTGCTTGGGGCATCCCATTCTGTAACATACCATTAGCCTCTGCATTAACTGTAAGCTGCACAGTTATTTAAAGAAATTTGCCCTGTATGAGCCTGCTAACACACTGCTGCTGTGTGCATATATACTGATCTCAAGTCTGCTTGGGGCATCCCATTCTGTAACATACCATTAGCCTCTGCGTTAACTGTAAGCTGCACAGTTATTTAAAGAAATTTGGCCTGTATGAGCCTGCTAACACACTGCTGCTGTGTGCATATATACTGATCTCAAGTCAGCTTTGGGGCATCCCATTCTGTAACATACCATTAGCCTCTGCATTTACTGTAAGCTGCACAGTTATTTAAAGAAATTTGCCCTGTATGAGCCTGCTAACACACTGCTGCTGTGTGCATATATACTGATCTCAAGTCTGCTTGGGGCATCCCATTCTGTAACATACCATTAGCCTCTGCGTTAACTGTAAGCTGCACAGTTATTTGAAGAAATTTGGCCTGTATGAGCCTGCTAACACACTGCTGCTGTGTGCATATATACTGATCTCAAGTCTGCTTGGGGCATCCCATTCTGTAACATACCATTAGCCTCTGCATTAACTGTAAGCTGCACAGTTATTTAAAGAAATTTGCCCTGTATGAGCCTGCTAACACACTGCTGCTGTGTGCATATATACTGATCTCAAGTCTGCTTGGGGCATCCCATTCTGTAACATACCATTAGCCTCTGCGTTAACTGTAAGCTGCACAGTTATTTAAAGAAATTTGGCCTGTATGAGCCTGCTAACACACTGCTGCTGTGTGCATATATACTGATCTCAAGTCAGCTTTGGGGCATCCCATTCTGTAACATACCATTAGCCTCTGCATTTACTGTAAGCTGCACAGTTATTTAAAGAAATTTGCCCTGTATGAGCCTGCTAACACACTGCTGCTGTGTGCATATATACTGATCTCAAGTCTGCTTGGGGCATCCCATTCTGTAACATACCATTAGCCTCTGCGTTAACTGTAAGCTGCACAGTTATTTAAAGAAATTTGGCCTGTATGAGCCTGCTAACACACTGCTGCTGTGTGCATATATACTGATCTCAAGTCAGCTTTGGGGCATCCCATTCTGTAACATACCATTAGCCTCTGCATTTACTGTAAGCTGCACAGTTATTTAAAGAAATTTGGCCTGTATGAGCCTGCTAACACACTGCTGCTGTGTGCATATATACTGATCTCAAGTCAGCTTTGGGGCATCCCATTCTGTAACATACCATTAGCCTCTGCGTTAACTGTAAGCTGCACAGTTATTTAAAGAAATTTGGCCTGTATGAGCCTGCTAACACACTGCTGCTGTGTGCATATATACTGATCTCAAGTCAGCTTTGGGGCATCCCATTCTGTAACATACCATTAGCCTCTGCATTTACTGTAAGCTGCACAGTTATTTAAAGAAATTTGGCCTGTATGAGCCTGCTAACACACTGCTGCTGTGTGCATATATACTGATCTCAAGTCAGCTTTGGGGCATCCCATTATGTAACATACCATTAGCCTCTGCATTTACTGTAAGCTGCACAGTTATTTAAAGAAATTTGGCATGTATGAGCCTGCTAACACACTGCTGCTGTGTGCATATATACTGATCTCAAGTCAGCTTTGGGGCATCCCATTCTGTAACATACCATTAGCCTCTGCATTTACTGTAAGCTGCACAGTTATTTAAAGAAATTTGGCCTGTATGAGCCTGCTAACACACTGCTGCTGTGTGCATATATACTGATCTCAAGTCTGCTTTGGGGTATCCCATTCTGTAACATACCATTAGCCTCTGCATTTACTGTAAGCTGCACAGTTATTTAAAGAAATTTGGCCTGTATGAGCCTGCTAACACACTGCTGCTGTGTGCATATATACTGATCTCAAGTCTGCTTGGGGCATCCCATTCTGTAACATACCATTAGCCTCTGCGTTAACTGTAAGCTGCACAGTTATTTAAAGAAATTTGGCCTGTATGAGCCTGCTAACACACTGCTGCTGTGTGCATATATACTGATCTCAAGTCAGCTTTGGGGCATCCCATTCTGTAACATACCATTAGCCTCTGCGTTAACTGTAAGCTGCACAGTTATTTAAAGAAATTTGGCCTGTATGAGCCTGCTAACACACTGCTGCTGTGTGCATATATACTGATCTCAAGTCAGCTTTGGGGCATCCCATTCTGTAACATACCATTAGCCTCTGCATTTACTGTAAGCTGCACAGTTATTTAAAGAAATTTGGCCTGTATGAGCCTGCTAACACACTGCTGCTGTGTGCATATATACTGATCTCAAGTCAGCTTTGGGGCATCCCATTCTGTAACATACCATTAGCCTCTGCATTTACTGTAAGCTGCACAGTTATTTAAAGAAATTTGGCCTGTATGAGCCTGCTAACACACTGCTGCTGTGTGCATATATACTGATCTCAAGTCTGCTTGGGGCATCCCATTCTGTAACATAACATAACCTACCTACCATACTAAGCAGCTCTCTTATTTAAACTAAGCAGGCCTCTAGGAGGCTGATTGTCCACTTTTGGGTGTGCATTTATATTCGGTTTCATATACAGTGGGGTATCCCAATTTGTAAGATAACCTACCCCAACCATGTAAACTAAATAGGTCTGTTGCAGCCTGAGTTTCTCTGCTTGCGTATGGCCTGCATTACAATCTGTCTCTTTCAATGACACTGCTGCCTGGGGTATCCCAATTTGTAAGATAACCTACCCCAACCATGTAAACTAAAGGTTATGTCCTTCCAGAAGGAAAACTTATGCCGAACACTATTTTTGTTAGGGGCATTGACCTTTGGATTGATCGGCATGAAATTAAGGTTTTTTTTTCAAAGTATGGCGCTGTAAAGAAGGTCAAAATTATGTCTCATACTTGGATTATTGTTACTTTTTGTTCAGCTTGAAATATACCAGGCCACACGGGCATCCCAAGGCACATGCTATTTTAACCCTATCTGGTATACAACATAAGCGTTGATCAGGATCAGCTTCATTAAGCTACTTCAGTTTGCACTTCCTTTTGGACTGCTTTCATTTAACCAGGCCGCAGGGCACCCCAAAGCTGCACCTTGCACCCTACCTGTTTATACTAAATAAGCATCTACAGCCTCAGCTTTATTAAGTTATTGCATTTTGAATTGGTTTTGGACTGCTTTAAATACACCAGGCCGCAGGGCATCCCAAACCTGCATGTTGCACCCCATCTGTTATACTAAATAAGCGTTGATCAGCATCAGTTTTATTAAGCTATTGCATTTTGCATTGGTTTTTGTACTGCTGCCAAAACACTAGCCCATATGGGCATCCCAAACCAGCACATGTCACCCTATCTGTTATACAAAATAAGCTTCTACAGGCCCTTTTTTTATTTATTTATTTTTATTTATATAGAGCTGTAATAGCTTATATTAATTTGTGAGGTAAATTTGCCATTTTGCAGCATAATATAGAGCAGCCCCTGTGTAAATCTGAGGGGCAATAGCTTATATAGTGAGGTAAATTTGCCATTTTGCTTCGTTATATAGAGCAGGCCCTGTGTAAATCTGAGGGGCAATAGCTTATATTGTGAGGTAAATTTGCCATTTTGCAGCATAATATAGAGCAGCCCCTGTGTAAATCTGAGGGGCAATAGTTTATATTATGAGGTAAATTCATGGTTTTGCACCATTATATGGAGCAGGTCCTGTGTAAATCTGAGGGGCAATAGCTTATATTGTGAGGTAAATTTGCCATTTTGCTTCATTATATAGAGCAGCCCAGTTGCCATCGAAATCAACTACTGTCCGGCCAGTACAGCTTTTCCAGGGCAAACTCTGCTAGTTGCGGACATAAGTCAAGTTTGGCTTCCCAGCAAATCCAGTGGATCCTGAAGGTGTGTTGGCATGGTCATGTCAAGGTATGACATGACCTGCTGTTTGAGGTCCAGCTCCAGGTCTTCCTGCTGCTCATGAGTAGACTAACTATGTGGGTGTAGAAAGCTACTCACTAGCGACTGAAGACTGAGGCTGCTGCTGATGGAGCTGCTGCTGCTCCTTCCACCCCCCCCCAGCAGCCATGGCAGTGGAAGGTGATCGCAGAGGTCCCCCCGAGTCAGACCTGCGGGAGTATGGGCCATGGCACAGATAGACATCGCCCAACTGACTACGTGGGATGTCTCTGTAGTAGGTCAGTTTTTCCTCCCTCTCAGTGGGCGTAAAAAATGCCCCCATTTTGTGCCGGAAGCGAGGGTCCAATAAGTTGGAGAGCCAGAAGTCTTCCCGCTGACAAATGGAGACAATTCTGCGCTCACTAGTACGCAAGCATGTGAGCATGCATCGTGCCATTTGTGCAAGTGACTCGGAGGGACTACCTGTCTCCATCTCCACTGTAAACTGCCACGGTGTGTCTGGGTCCTCTGTCTCGCCTTCCTCACAACCCTCTAGCTCCTGTGGCTGCACCTCCTCTCCTGTCAGATGACTAGATAAAATGGTCATTTTGTGAAACCTAAACTGTGGTTTGCTGTGCCCCACCCCCTCCTCCTCCTCCACTTCAGCCCCCACAGGCTTCATGTGGCTGTGAAATGTATGTGCCATGTCTCCAGTGCCCTGACCAGCCATGCTTTCCAACATGTGTTGTAGTACATGAAGCAGTGGAATCTCATCGTTCATCTCATAGTCCTGGCAACTGACTAATAATGTAGCTTCCTCAAAGGGCCTGAGCAAACGGTCGGTGTCACGTATGAGCTGCCAATGGTTTACATTGAATTTACACAGGGGTGTCCCCCTATCCGTTTGGATCATCCAGAAATCCGTGATGGCTTTTCTCTGTTCCTATAGTGCAGTGGTCCTCAACCCTGTCCTCAAGGCCCACCAACATGTCATGTTTTTTGGATCTCCAAATAGCCAGCTCTATTGCTCTGCAGCTGCACTAATTACTCCACCTGAGCATCTTTGTGGAGATCTGCAAAGCCTGGCCTGTTGGTGGGCCTTGAGGACAGGGTTGGGGACCACTGCTATAGTGGATCCTGCATATGGAGGGTGGAATTCCAACGGGTGGAAACATCGCAAATCAGACTATGGTGGGGTACACCGTTGTGACGCTGAGGCTCAATAAGGTTGTGCTTGGTGGTGTAGGAGTGCCAGAAGTGCATGCTAACTTTCTTTCCTGTTGTTCGGATGTCTTTCAGATGGGGGCAAGACTTCAAAACTAGACTGAACACGTGTGCCATGTCAGGACGCATGACTCTGGCTTCCTTGTCGCAGCGCAAACAAGATGTTCTTCCAAGTGTCAGTCACCATGGGTCCAAATTTGCAGTTTTCGTGGATTAAGCAATGCTTTCATGGATTGAGTTCTCATTTTTAGTAGTTCCTCCCATGTGTGACTCTGATGGTCAAGGAAAACCATGTGAAGAACAGCGTGAAACCACAATCACCAAGGGGGCCTAAAAGGATATATATTGTCCACCATGAGTCTATAGTTACAGCTCCAGGCGTAGACAACACTGTGCACTTTGGTACACACTGACAGGCTAAAGGACTGGCCCACTTTCTGTTCAACAACCATGCCATGTGACTCTCCACCTCGGCTCGGCACAAGCCATCAGTTCTCTGAAAGCTCCACCACTGGGTAATGCAGCAGGCTGGACTTATGGTGACGCTGTCTGAGAGGAGAAATCCCTCAGACATCAAGATTAAAAATTCCAAGAATTTTTGAGGGCTAATTATTCAGAGGCAAATGATAGCTAGTTGTTTCTGATTTAATTGCAAGGTGGAAACACACCCTCAAACAAAACTTCACTTTCGCAATACTATTGCATTTGTCTATTCATAATTTTATGTATATACACTAACTAACCTACTTTTTCTCCACAGGATGCTGCATGGAACACTGCCACATCGCTGAGTAGCTGATTTTTCCTACCAACAGTCCGCAATAATTCGCTGCTGCTGCCGCCGCCACCGCCGCAGACTCCAGGGACCCTCTTCCACTACCTCGGCTTGCAACACCTCCTCCCACGACACTCTCCTCATCACTAATTGCCGGATAGTGGAAGAAGAGGCGAGTGTCTCCTCCACTTCTTGGCTGGGCAGTAGCTGCTGAATTTTATGATTATCAGATCTTGGATATCAGATCAATGGATAGTGGAGCTGAACCCAAAGCATAACAGACAGACAGTTGACTGGGGGTGTCAGATGCCACTTGTGATGCAGTGGACTGCTTTTGCAGCACTTCGAGACAAAGTTGCTTCATTGGCTGACACAATGACTGGTAAAGCTGTGGAACATATGGTTGAAAAGCAAGAATAACCATTTGTTTTTATATGAAAAAGACCCTGGTTTATACAGACTTTTTTTCCAGAGACTGCCCTGCGTGGAAATGAATGGCGCATGGATCAGCCAAGCTTTCCTCCCAACAATGCCTGATGTATTCCAGTAGATTGATGACGGGGCCAGACCAAGAAAGATGGATCGTGCAAAACAGATTTAAGGCGCTGCTCTCCAGTTACAGACATTCCTCCGCATCGGACCACAAGTAAGTATTGATAAAAAATCCTTTACGTTACTCTTACTTTTTATTAATATTCTTCGGATAAGACGGATCAGACATGATTCCAGATTAAAAATTCCAAGAATTTTTGAGGGCTAATTAGTCAGAGGCAATGATACCTTCTTGTTTCTGATTTAATTAAAAGGTGGAAACACACCCTCAAACAAAACTTCACTTTGGCAAACTTTTGCATTTGTTTATTCATAATTTTATGTAGATATTACTAACTAAGCTACTTTTTCTCCACATGACTCTCCACAGGGTGTGATTCATCCAATTTTTGGGCTCCTGAAGCCAACTCCAGTGTCTCTTTAAAGTAATATTTGGGCTCCTGCTGCTGCTGCTGCCAACTCCAGGGTGTGATTCATCCAATTTTTGGGCTCCTGAAGCCAACCCCAGGGTCTCTTTAAAGTAATATTTGGGCTCCTGCTGCTGCTGCTGCCAACTTCTGCCAACTCCAGGGTGTGATTCATCCAATTTTTGGGCTCCTGAAGCCAACCCCAGGGTCTCTTTAAAGTAATGTTTGGGCTCCTGCTGCTGCTGCTGCCAACTCCAGGGTGTGATTCATCCAATTTTTGGGCTCCTGAAGCCAACCCCAGGGTCTCTTTAAAGTAATATTTGGGCTCCTGCTGCTGCTGCCAACTCCAGGGTGTGATTCATCCAATTTTTGGGCTCCTGAAGCCAACTCCAGTGTCTCTTTAAAGTAATATTTGGGCTCTTGCTGCTGCTGCTGCCAACTTCTGCCAACTCCAGGGTGTGATTCATCCAATTTTTGGGCTCCTGAAGCCAACCCCAGGGTCTGTTTAAAGTAATGTTTGGGCTCCTGCTGCTGCTGCCAACTCCAGGGTGTGATTCATCCAATTTTTGGGCTCCTGAAGCCAACCCCAGGGTCTCTTTAAAGTAATATTTGGGCTCCTGCTGCTGCTGCTGTCAACTCCTGCCAACTCCAGGGTGTGATTCATCCAATTTTTGGGCTCCTGAAGCCAACCCCAGGGTCTCTTTAAAGTAATATTTGGGCTCCTGCTGCTGCTACTGCCAACTTCTGCCAACTCCAGGGTGTGATTCATCCAATTTTTGGGCTCCTGAAGCCAACCCCAGGGTCTCTTTAAAGTAATATTTGGGCTCCTGCTGCTGCTGCCAACTCCAGGGTGTGATTCATCCAATTTTTGGGCTCCTGATGCCAACTCCAGTGTCTCTTTAAAGTAATGTTTGGGCTCCTGCTGCTGCTGCTGCCAACTCCAGGGTGTGATTCATCCAATTTTTGGGCTCCTGAAGCCAACCCCAGGGTCTCTTTAAAGTAATATTTGGGCTCCTGCTGCTGCTGCCAACTCCAGGGTGTGATTCATCCAATTTTTGGGCTCCTGAAGCCAACTCCAGTGTCTCTTTAAAGTAATATTTGGGCTCCTGCTGCTGCTGCTGCCAACTTCTGCCAACTCCAGGGTGTGATTCATCCAATTTTTGGGCTCCTGAGGCCAACCCCAGGGTCTCTTTAAAGTAATATTTGGGCTCCTGCTGCTGCTGCTGCTGCTGTCAACTCCTGCCAACTCCAGGGTGTGATTCATCCAATTTTTGGGCTCCTGCTGCTGCCAACTCCAGTGTCTCTTTAAAGCAATGTTTGGGCTCCTTCTGCCCCTCATAGTGATGCCACTTCAACTCTCTGCAATTGTGCCGCTCTGCGATTCTATTAGCGATGCCTCTGATCTGCATGTGATATTTCTTCAAAGTATTGTTTAACTAACCCAGCACGCATCCTGTGCGTGTTACAGCAAGGCAGAATGGTTTACAACCCTATTGAGGCTCTAGGAGGCTCAGAAATAGCCGTTTTTAATAGCGATTCGTCGCGAATTTATTCGGGTCGAAACGATTTTTGTCGGAAAATTCGGCGAATCAGTCGAATCGAATTTTTCAAAAGTTCGCTCATCTCTAGTTACGACCTAAGCCTAAGCTCCGATTGTACTATAAAAAGGTGCCATGTACATATTTCATTTTCATCAAGTAAAAAATAAATACTTTCTAGAAAACTCTACAGAGGTATATGTTTGGCCCTATCCCTAACTTTTCTGCAGTACTTAGCACTAGCTCATACCAATGTTCTTTAGATTAGGCTGCTCAAACTTCATATCTCCCAGAAGTGCAACTGTTTAATGCTAAGAAAGTGTTTCTGGTTTGGATGTATTTTCCTAAAGAGATACATTACATTGCACAAATATTAAAAGGAGGATGAAATGTCATCAGAGTTGAGTCTGTTGGACACTTCTATATATGATTGTTTGTCTACCGTCCTGGGGTTGAGTACACATCTGCTTCAGAATAACTCAGGAAAAGTCAAGATTTACTTTCTTTATTATAGGGTATGTTTGCTTGATATTGTACGGTACTTATCACCTTAGCACTGAATATTTATTGTATTGCCTTAGCTGTTATTAGCTATTTTATTCTTGCTATTCTATAAAGCCACTTGGTTCTCACTAAATCTTATGGTTTACATGTCAGTTTATCTCGTAATATCTATCATCCTGAGGTGGGGAACACACCCGCATACTGAAAAACTCTGAATAAGTCAAGTTTTGCTTTCCTTATCTTATGGTATGTTTGCTTGATATTGTCACCTGAGCACTAAATATTGATTGTATTGCCTTAGCTGTGTATTTTATTCTTGCTATTCTATAAAGTCACTTTGCTCTCAGTAAGGTTTTGTTCACACCTATCCAGATGTGCTGCGCTGGGCAACATAGTAACGACGCAAGAGAAATTGCTGCCCTATATTTTTAATGGGCCAGTTCACATATATGTGCTGTGTTGCACAATGCGTTAGGAAAAAGTTGCAAGCAGTATTTCAAAGCAGTATTTCAAAGCAGAACAAAACTCACCAGTGGCTGGCCTGGCATCTAAAAGATTCCTTTCGGCAAGCAGCTCTGATTGTTTATAATGGGCAGAGTGGGCACTCTGTTGGGTATATGGGGGATAAGTGGGATGCGGCAGCGCACGCTCCCTATTGAATTCATTCAGAGCCATTTGTCGAATTATGTAGTTAAGTCAAAGAGCTCTGATTGGATGTCGGCACATGCGCCGTTGGACTGAGGAGTGCTGAGTTTTATTGGGCGATTTAGGGGCTTTACAGAGTGGGCAATTCAGGATGCCCTGGAGGCACAGAAAAATACCCAGGAATGTTTTGTTCCACTTTAATGCAACTCAATGCTAGAACAGCCTATGGAAGTCTATGACAATGCAAGAGCAATGCAGTGTACCTGCATTGCACTTGCACTGCCATAGACTTGACCATTAACCTGTTGTGCAAAAAACGCAGGTCAAACTCAAAAACACGGCACATAATTTGATACAGTGCACCTCTGGCATGCTTACAAAATAGAACATACCCTAAACCTTCAGGCGTACATCTTTTTAGTTAAAGTGTTGTTTATCTCACAATGATGTTAACATGCCTCTGAACAAAAATGTTCACTAGATGCAGGCCTACAAAACACTTTTTTTACCAGTGGGATCTGCCACTTATAAGCATCACGTCGTGCTGATGTAATTAATAGTTTTCCAGATTTTTTAATGATACCCAAAAATTAAAATAAATACAAACACAAATCAATAGCTACTCATGCCCTCTGCTGGGTTAACTGGGAAAAAATTGGGGCCACAGGTTAACGGAAGATTAAACAATGCAGAAGGAGCCTTCCGGATCACCCCACCATTCTGCCCTCCAAGTAATTTCAAATGTTCACTACTTAGTGCAGTCCTTTAATGAGCTCAACATGGCTGCCGGAATTGTCCAGGCTCCCTGGAAGGAGCTGTTGTGGACTCAACCTGGCAGGAATCAGTTCTATCTCTGGAGGAGAAGACTCATTGCCCTCTCCATGGACTGATGGTGTTGGTGGAACCGGTAGGTGGTATGCTGGGGCTCCAGGTAGCCAGATTATTGGCATTAATGTAATATGTGAATCCCCCACGGAACCTTTTTCAAGAGAGAAATATCTCAGGGCGGCTCGACTCCTTGGGCCACACATGATGGATATTCTAGGGAGTCTTCATGTACAACCAGGGGAGTAAGAGGAAGCTGAGTGGGAGAAACTAACGTAATGATTAAGCAGTTTCAAAATATATTTTCCATAGTGGTAGTTTGGGCCGTCACAAGAAGTTTAAGGCTCTATTCACAGACCTCTGCCTGCGCTGCGTTGGGCAACGCAGTGACAACGCACAGGAAAATGCTGCCCATTATTTTTAATGGGCCAGTTCACATATACACAGAGCATATATATGTGAGCTGGCCCATTAAAAAACAATCCCCTCGATTCAAAGAGCAAAAGTTAATTGATTTCGTATCGAGAATCGTAAGTTTGGGTGGGTGTTTGTCATTTTTTCTTGTTTTTTTGCCCATTTCGTATTCGCACGATCGTTCGCGCATAGACGTATATGAACATACGCATTTCGTACGAGAATCGTATATTTTGCGTTAGTTCGTGTGTTTTTCCCGTCCAAATCGTATTATTTGCGTCCGATCCTATTTTTTACGTCCTTCACATGGGCTTGCGACCAATTCAGAGAGGTGATTGCTAATTGTTTTGAAGCCCATTAAAGAGCTGCTTTACGAAATGTTTGCCGGCAGCTATTTGGCCTCGGGAGTAGGATGGAGAGGAGCGAGTTTGTGGCACATCAAGGGCTTATGCTTTTTGGCATTGAGTTGATCGAGATGTCTGAGAGCAGATTGCCCCTGCGTCGTCGCATGAACATCGATAGCATGAATGATGTTGAGCTGTTCGAGCTGACCAGGCTTAATCGCGCTTCCCTCCATAAATTATATAGTGAGCTGCGGCCATGGTTAGCCCGCACCACAAGGAAGGGGCATGCAATTTCAGGTATGACCAAGATGCTTGGCTGCCTGCAATTTTTGGCGAACGGCTCGTTCCAGAGGCTGGGTGCCCTCTCCGTGGGGATGTCACAGCCTACGCTGAGCCGCGCACTATCTAAATTTTTGGAAGGCATGGCTGCCATAACTCCAAAATATATTTATTTTCCGGATGATATGGCAGCCAGAAACGCCATTAAGCTTGGGTTTTATAATGTGGCCGACATGCCCAACGTTATTGGTGCTATTGACTGCACACATGTGGCACTCGTACCTAGGGCTGCCGACGAGTATATATATAGGTATTGAGATTGGTTATTATGTTGGCCAACGTGTAATGTAACCTGTTTTCCTTTGCGGCAGCATATTTGTTTATCCCTCATTTGTGTAGCTGCTTTATCTAGGCTTTTCATTAGTCTTTCCCAATAGAGTGCAGACATGTATTTTTTTTTTTCAAATATCAATTACCCTTTTTGTATGTTTTTGCCTTAAGGAATCGAAAAATGGGACACTCCCTTAATGTCCAGGCCGTGGTTGGTCCGGACATGCGTTTTATGAGTGTCCTTGCCGGCTACCCAGGATCGTCGCACGACTCGTATATCCTCAGGCGATCTGGGTTGTTTAGGAGATTTGAGGCAGGTGAATTTTCGGGTGCATGGCTGCTTGGTAAGTGTGTCCTATTTGTGTGCTTTTAAATGTGGGATTAATCTTGTATTTGTTGATATTTTTGTATTTGAATTCTTTACATAAGCCAGAAACTGCCTTTTTGTTGGGTCATATATTATGAACTCCAAAACAAAATGCTTGCCTCGCTTTGTCCTTCAGAATGTTTTCCCTTTAGTTAGGATGTCTGTAAGTTCCATGTCCCTAAATATATTGGTTGGGAGTTTATACCCAAGGATCTGTGAGCTTTTGCTCCTTTTGTAGTATTGGTCTTTAAATGTCAAAGTGGACTTAAACTGCATACATTGTAGTTTTCATATAAATGTGGATAGCCCCTCAGCAGCATCCTAATTGTAACATGTCAGAAACCTCAAAATATATTTAAATTTTAATTATGTACTACATTAGTGGCAATAGTTATTTTGCTAATGTGCCCTGGGTGTTTTTTTTGGCCCTTTACCTTACATCATTATGATATATGTAAAATTATTTGTGTTTGTTGTGTTGCCTTTTTAATTTTGATTACATTTAATTGTCTGTTTAAGGTGATTCCGGGTACCCACTTCTACCCTGGCTCATGACGCCTGTGCTGCGGCCCCAGGATGCCTCTCAGGAAGCGTACAACCGTGCGCACCGCAAGACCAGGGCTGTTGTGGAGAGGGCCTTTGGGCTGTTGAAGACCCGTTTTCGTTGCTTGGACCATACTGGGGGCGCCCTGCAATATGATCCAAAAAAAGTGATCGACATAATCATGGCATGTGCTGTTTTGCACAATTTTGCGATACTGGAACGTGTCCCACGTTATGTGGATAGCCTGCCCTCTACAGCCCTAGAGGATGATGGAGAGAATTTTGTTGGGCCACCCAGTGAGTCTGCCCAATCAGTTAGAGCAAACTTGATATTGCAGCATTTTAGTTAATTTTATTTCGTGTCTCAACATTCTGTGTGTCTGTGTTAGCCTTTTTGTTAAATATGTTGTTTTGCCGTAATGTGGCATTACCTCAAAGTAAAACATTTTTACCTTAATTGTTGCCTAATGTATTTCATGTAGTTTCCTTAGCTTGATATTTGCATTGTTACACCTCTTAAAACCAAAATTATCTGGTTTAGCCCAAGCTGTTTAAAATGTGTTCCCACTAAAAACGCCACAAGTATTGTAAGTGAGAATATTTTTTTACTTAGAAAAGTTAAAATTATTGTGCTTAACAGAAAACATTCCACATACATCTGTGGTTACAAATGGATGACATAACAAAAAAAACATCGAGCACATCTACACCTGGAAGTGAGTGGCACAACCAAACAAGGACACCCAGTCCAAAGGCCAGCCTAGTCCAGTCATTAATATTGCCTGTGCCCAGGGATATTTGGGCATGGCCATAATGTCACACAAACATGTCTGCAAACAGGAGGAGCACCAACCAAATACATATTTAAAGCCATAAGTGGCCAGATACACTCCACATAGACCTATGGCATTGGCTAGTGGCCTTAAGCATTACTCTAAGGAGCTATATGGGAGCAAATACAAAACACAACCTGCATGAGCAACACAAAATGGATTGTTTGAAACCTCAAAGGACAAGTAAATACAGTGGGGGTTAAGAGAAAAGATGTCCCACACAACCATGGCTTAATAGGGTGGCTGCCCATAATACCCAGGTGGAGGTCCAGGTGGAGGTCCATGTGAATGGGACCTAGCCTGGGCCATGGCAGCATTGTGAATTTGAAACTGCTCCACAATGTTTCTCTGCATATTGGTCATCTCAGCCATGGCTGACTGGATGCCATTACTTGCAGTTACCACGTTGCTGTTGAGGGTACGCAACTCCGCGAGGATGCCCTGTAAACTGGTATTGATGGTGACCATGTCGGCATGCCTTTCCTCACGCTCTGTAACGAGCTGTGCCTCATAAGAGTCCCTTTCTTGGGTCCATAATTGAAGCAGGGCACTCTGCCTCCCCTGGGAAATTGTGGGGCGGCGTAATGGAGTCCGCCGCACAATTACCCTGGCTCTTGGGCGTGCCCTGCCGCGTGGTGTCATCCCCTCAACAGCAACAGGCCTGCTTTGCAAATCCTCAGCAGCAGAGTGAACACTGGGGACTGTTGAGTCAGTCTCCCCATGTGCATGCACAATGGATGGAGATTCACTCTGCTGCTGAGGATTGGCCAGAGAAACATTATGGAGCAGTTCCAAATTGGGACCCAGGGGGAGGTCATCCGACGTGCCCTGCATGGAGACATCAGCTTCCTCCAATTCCTGGATCTCTTCCATGAGTGTGCGGGTCTGTAGGGACATATAAAAAAAAAGTGTAAGTTGGCGTCCAAATTTGGGATTCCCACAGTTTAACACATTCTTAAGCACTTGGTAGTATTTATGGTACTACATTAACTTACCGGAAATCTCGGATCTGGGCTCCTATGCTGTACGGACCTGGTAGGCATAACCAAACTGGGGGGTGAGTTTACCCTTGCTGAGGGATCATGCTGGGCTGAAGAAGAGAAAAAAAAACAAGGTAAACACACACATAACCTTTTTT